>JAPTHN010000007.1:56664868-57352368 GCA_026936325.1 Platynereis dumerilii
CCCCTCGAGAAATACCCAAGTTCGATGGTACCATCACAGAGTATAGGATGTTTATTACTTCATTTGACTCTCGTGTTTCATCTAAGGTCACATGTGATTCAGATAGACTTGACTACCTCCTGCAACACTTGACTGGGGAGGCTCATGAAATCATCAGTGGGTGTCTCCATATGCCCGCTGAAGAAGGTTATGTTGAAGCCCTAAGATTGTTAGAGAAGGAATATGGTGACTCTTACAAACTCAGTACTGTGTATCTTAATAAGATTGAACGCTGGCCTAGAGTAGAGAAGGATGATAGCTTGGGCTTGAAAAAATTTGCTATGTTCTTGGTCAAATGTAAAATTACAATGAAAAGTATTTCTTACATGTCTGTACTTAGTCACTCGCCATATATGATTTGTATTGTTGGTAAATTGCCAGATCGTTTGCAGCACAAGTGGCGTGACATAGCCAGCAATTCAAGACTGAAGAACAAGAAAGTGATGCAGTTTGAAGACCTGGTGGAGTTTGTAAGTGCAGCCGCCGAATCAGCCAATGATCCCGTATACGGTTCCATGAAGACTCCTGCTCCGGCCAAGAACAAGAGTGGAACAGGACTTTCATCATATGACCATCAAACAGTAAGCTTACTGACGTCCACTGGCATAACTGAACCATGTAGATTATGCCGCAAGCAACATGACTTGGAAGCCTGTGATATTTACATTGGTAAAAACATTGATGAAAAGCGTAAATTCATAATAGAAAACAGGTTGTGCTTTGCCTGTCTCGGAACTAATCACATGTCGAAGGGTTGCCGGTCCAGGCGTCGATGCAGCATTTGTCAGAAACCTCATCCAACATCCCTACACGTAGAAGGTTTCCAACTCCAACGGCCAGCTACCGAAATAGCAGCACCAAGGAATCCAGTCGACACCAGTTCTTGCACAGCCACCGACGTCCCCTCGACAGCAATCCTGCATGCTATCCTGCCAGTCAAGATTCACCAAGCAGGTAGCGCAAAAAGCATCACCACGTACGCATTCTTCGACGATGGTAGTAGTGGTTGCTTTATTACCAACAAGTTACAAGAAACCTTGCAGGCTACAGGTACATCCACAATATTACAGTTAAAGACAATGCATGGGTGTAACCAGTCTGCTAGTAAGGTCATTAACAACCTAATAGTGACTGACTTAGCTGGCAGGAATCAAGTCGCCCTCCCAAGAACTTACACACGTGAGGAAATACCTGCAAGCCATCACCAGATTCCTAAACCGGATGTGATAAGGAAAATTAGTCACCTTCGGAACATTGCTGACAAAATCCCTGAACTTCAACCTGGCCTTGGTATTGGTCTACTCATTGGAAGTAATTGCCCGACTGCTCTGGAACCTCTGGAGATTAGACCTGCTGGTAATTGTGGTCCCTATGCTGTTCGTCTGCGACACGGATGGACCGTTCACGGCCCCATTAACTCTGGAGAAATCGGGTCCCACATCACGGTAAACAGGATTGTTGTCAAAGAAGTCGAGACGTTTAGAGAATTGATGGCGCCATCATCGATCTTGGACATGTTCGAAAGAGACTTTGCTGATTACAGTAAAGCACTGTATCCAAATCACCGTGGTACGTCCTTTGAGGACAGAAGATTCCTCAAAATGGCACAGGAGGGTATTGTTTTCAATGAAGGACATTATATGTTACCTCTTCCCTTCCGTGAAAGTATGTCAATGCCAAATAACAGGAAACAAGCTGAGAAAAGAATAATGTTACAGCGAAATAAGATGCTCAAAGATCAGCAGTATTACAGTGACTACAAAGACTTCATGGACCAACTTTTCAAGATGGGCCATGCTGAGAAGGTCCCAAGAGATACAGAGCCCAATGAAGGATCAGCGTGGTATTTACCACACCATGGCGTCTACAACATCAACAAACCTGGTAAAATACGGGTCGTGTTCGACTGCAGTGCTAGTTTCATGGGTACTTCCCTGAATTCTTGCTTACTCCAAGGTCCGGATCTTACAAATAGCTTAGTTGGAGTCCTTACACGTTTTAGAGAAGAGAAGATTTCCTTCATGGGCGATATAGAAAAGATGTTCTACCAAGTCAAAGTCCCACAGGAGCAACGTAGTTACCTCAGATTTCTTTGGTGGCCCAACGGTGATCTAGATCAAGACCTGCAAGAGTATCAGATGACTGTTCATTTATTCGGTGCTATTTCTTCCCCAAGCATTGCAAACTTTGCATTGAAAGCAGCAGGACAGGCAACTACGGATCCGAGAGTGAGGGAAACTATAGAAAGAAACTTTTATGTAGATGACTGCCTGAAATCCGTGGAATCAGCTCCAGCTGCCGCTGAACTTATTGAAAATATGCGCAAAACATGCTCCAACGGTGGATTCCATTTGACTAAGTTCGCCAGCAACAATGAAGCAGTTCTGGAAGATATCCCAATTGGAGAACAGTCTAAAGAAGCTCAGAAATGTGACTTTAGTAGTGGCGATTCCTTCACCAAGGCCCTTGGAATGCAGTGGGATATTTTGCAGGACCAATTCCGATTTTCTATCGTTATCAAAGAAAAGCCATTTACACGAAGGGGGATACTCTCAGTCGCTTCGTCTGTGTTTGATCCTTTGGGATTTCTGGCTCCTGTAACCCTCCCTATAAAGATACTCTTGCGTGACTCCTGCAAAGATGACAATCTAGGATGGGATGACAAGATACCAGATGGACAACTTCAGAAGTATAGGAATTGGTTGGCCTCACTTCCTGACCTCAGGGACCTCAGAATTAATAGATGTTTTACAACAGGAAGCTCTCAAAATGTTTGTGCTAAGGAGCTCCATGCCTTTGCGGATGGTAGTACATATGCATATGGCGCAGTGGTTTACAGGCGCACCGTATACAATGATGGTAACTGTGATGTGAACTTTGTCATCGGCAAGGCCAGACTCGCTCCAACCAAGACAATGACTGTGCCTAAACTTGAGCTAACCGCTGCAACCACTGCTGTGCGCTTGGCTCAGATGATTAAACTTGAAACCTCTGACCCAGTAGAGGTTAAGTTCTACACCGACTCAGCAACCGTCCTCAAGTACATCGCCAGCGAAAATCAGCGTTGGCCAGTGTTTGTTGCAAACCGAGTGCAAACGATAAGGGATTTCTCAAAGCCGTCCCAGTGGAATTACATCCCATCTGAACTGAATCCTGCTGACGACGCCTCAAGAGGTTTGACAGTCGCCGAACTGCACGGACAACATCGCTGGCTGACAGGTCCGCAATTCCTCTACAATGTTGAGAATGGACATGATGATATCTCACCATGTATTGTGGCAACTGAAAATGTAAACATAGCGCATGCTGTCTCCGCTGAAGAAGAACCGATCAATTACTTGATGAGTTACTTCTCAAGCTGGTATCGTTTGAAGTTTGCAGTAGCTGTGTTTCTTCAAGTCAGAAAAATTCTGCAAGATAAACTCCAGGCTTCTTCCCCTGTCAGTCAACTAAAATCTTATAAGATTCAAGCCACGGATCTACAGAAAGCAGAAATGTGTATTCTTCAATGGTTACACGAAACTAGCTACCCAAAGGAGGTAGAGCAACTGTCAGTGAAAACTCCAGCAAGTAAAGATGGAAAACGGAGCCGGGAAACAACAGTACATAAGTCTAGCTCCTTGTCATCACTTGATCCATTCCTTTCAAATAACATTCTGTGCGTAGGAGGCAGATTGAGGAATGCTAATGTTTCAGATGAAACAAAGTGCCCTGTAATATTGCCAAGGAAAAGTCATGTCACTTCAATGATTATTCAACATGTGCATCGAAATCTGGGTCATGCAGGACGTAACCACGTACTCAGTGAACTGCGACAGCATTATTGGATCATAGGAGCCACCTCCGCTGTTCGTAATGTAATTCATCACTGTGTTGTGTGCCGTCGGCTGAGAGGACCACTCCAAGAACAGAAGATGTCAGATCTGCCACCTTGTCGCACTGATGATACTGCTCCTCCCTTTACATGCACAGGAGTGGACTACTTTGGCCCTTTCGTCATACGAGAAAGGCGTACCGATTGGAAATAGGGGAACATGGGGACCGACGGGCCATGGGGACCGATGGGCCATCCTCTTAACTCCACATCAAAAACGTTTCATAACATCTAATTTGCATTTTTAGTATTGCTTATCACATCTATGAATACCATATCGACCACTGATCAATAAGTGATAGCATAAGCGTGTAGGAGGCAAAATGAAATTTTCAACATCTAAAATTTTTTTTTCTGATTCAGAAAAAGTTTAATAAAAAAAGTGTGTAGACTCGACGCAGTATATTTCCTATGATGACTTGTCCTATATATTGGTGACAATCTACACATTGAATTTTAGGAACAAGAACCATATTTCACCAAAAAAGAGGGGTTTAACTGTTCATAAAGCTTTTGGGGACCGATGGGACACCCAACATGGGGACCGATGGGCCACTATTTCTTGAGATTTTCTACAGGTGGCGTATTGGCATGGGGCTGGATATTAAAGTCTTTCATGGGAAAAAGCACAATAGAACTTCAGCTTGCATCTTTAAATGATAAGTTTAGACTTAAATGAATGCGCTCGGATTTGCAGTGATAGATTTGCCTTAGTAATGGCTTCAAACACTAAATGGTGGAAATTTAAAATATCCATAATCACTAATTTTTAATCTAGGTAGTATTTGAGATATAATAAACATAAGGACCCTGTTAGACATTGATGCAATATTGAGTGTAAGTTAAATTTTCACCAAAATATAAACTAATGGAGGGTTACTGATGAATTTTATTGTTTTGATTCAAGATTTCTCCTGCAGGTGGCATACTAGTACAGTATCATTGGAAAATTTTATTTTTCCCCTAAAAATCTAAATTATTGACAGAAATGATTCATTGATGGAGAAACAATAAAATTATTTTCATTTTTTAATATTCATCAACAAATTTGAGGTATTAGACAAGGTGGTAGCCAAACTTCTGTATCGACCAAATATCAAATAATTTTTTTTTCTTAGTGACCAATGAACCAATCGTTTTGGAATTCTCCAATATAATTTTTAATGCATCTGTTCATGCACTGCTAAAATATCATCTCAATAGATTGACTATAACTACAAAAAAGTAACTCATGACATTTGTGAAAATTAAGCTTTTTTGAAAGTGTAAAATCTGGGCATATCTATATTCTTTCGATCTCTTATTGTCCTATACACTCAGATGGATCAACAAAAACATATTGAAAACAAATTTTGAATTCTTTATCCACCCTTTGGCAAGTTATTAACATGGTCCATCGGACCCCATGGGATGGCCCATCGGTCCCCATGGTTGGGGACCGATGGGCCACCATCTTTCTTGACAGAAAAAGTGTTTTCTCATCTTTCTTCCTAGGTTGATCTATGTGAATCTTATATCATTTTAAAGAGAATTACACCAGCTAATAGGGTGCACAGTATGAATCCTTTATCTGAAGCAGATTTGCGTCCATGGTAAATAATTTGTCAAGCGGCCCATTGGTCCCCACTCTCCCCTACTACGGCGTCCTATTTACTTGCCTCGTGAGTAGAGCCATACATTTGGAAGTGGCAGAATCACTGGACACAGATTCATTCCTTCACGCACTGAGACGCTTCATATCGAGACGAGGTAACATAAGGGAGCTCTACAGTGACAATGGAACCAACTTCGTAGGGGCAGAGAAGGAGCTTCAAAGAGCAGTTAAGGAGATGAAGCAGGGCCAAATCGAGACTAAGCTGAGACAGCTCAACATAGAGTGGAAATTTAATCCACCGACAGCAAGCAATATGGGTGGTTCATGGGAAAGACTGATTAGAACCGTACGCAAGGTCTTGTCAGGTCTACTCCAGGAACATGGTACTCAACTTGACAGAGAATCATTTCATACCTTGATGTGTGAGGTTGAAGCCATCGTCAATTCGAGACCACTGACATCTATTTCTGGAGACGCAAAAGACCCGGAACCCCTAACTCCAAGCCACATTCTAACCGGAAGAACTTGTGTGAATGCTCCTCCGCCTGGAATCTTCGACCGCAGCGACCTGTATGTCAAACGTAGATGGAGACGGGTGCAATACCTCGCAAATTTATTTTGGTCACGATGGAGAAATGAGTTCCTCCTTCTACAGCAACAAAGACAGAAATGGGAGAGACCAAAGAGGAATATGCGTCAAGGTGATGTGGTTATAATCAAAGACGAAGCGGCACCTCGTAATACATGGCCTCTTGGACTGATTACTGCGGCTGAAGTGGATGAAGTTGGACTAGTTCGAGTCGTCATGGTGAAAACACAGACAGCTGTGATGAGAAGACCCATTAACAAGCTGGTCCTACTGCTGGCTAATGATAACGATAACTTGTGAATTTTGTTTTGGTGTCATTGTGTAAACCCACATATGTGATTGTTAAAATTTATTGCTTGTTGATAAATATCACTGTATGATTATTTATGGAGCCGGGTGTAAATGTCATTCAAAGTCTTCTTGATGTTATCTCTGTGATTGATGCCAGGTGGGGCTAAAATGACTTAGCCTAGTGGTGCCACCTTGTGTTCTTATGAATGGACTGAGAATTGTGGGGGACTTGAACCTCCATTTTCATTTGTAATCTTCACCAGCACAGCACCATGCACTTCACCTGTAAATAGTTCTTTCCACAGCCCTAATAAGGAGTAAGTGTACCTTTATTTGTATTAATTAATGTCCATATTTACTATCAAGCTACTTTATTTACTGTTATTCCATACTGTGAAACTTATTTTGAGGTATTAGTATTGAAGTCAGATAATGTGAGATATATTGTTTACAAATGTCAGATATATAAATTGAGGTAATATGAATATTATCATAGTCTTTCTTTGATATATGGACTATATTTATCAATGACAAAGGCTATCCTGTAGGTTGCTTGTTAACACAAATACTTAATTATTGTAGTAATTTCTGACCAGTTGTTGTTTCATTTAATTTCAGTTTGAAACCTAATTCTGCTAATGTCGTGATTATGTACTGCTACCACGGTTCTAATGGGAGTAATAAAGGAGCAGCATACAATTTGATAGCGGAATTTGAGTTTCCTTCCTTCACTTCACGGTTGCCACTAACACTGATGGTTAGACAGTTTGACAGTTTATTAATGCAATAGAATTCAGACACAATCTGCTTTTTTAGCTTTGGCAAAATAACATTGAAAATATGATGAATAGTCACAATTAAACCAGTTGTAAATGGTAGCCTGGTATGGGGTCTGATGCCAGCCTGACATAAGCCTGATGTCAGCCTGACGTCAGCAAAGCATTAGCCATATTAAATTGCAGAAACACAATAAACCTCTATGGGACTTTGGAAACCTGCTCTCTACTTGCTTGATGAACAAGCACTCTTAGAGATGCAGACCGCCCATGCATGCATCATGGAGTTTAAATGGAATGACAAGGCCTACCGGCTCAATTATGAGCAGAGGAACCATGAGGTTGATTCCTTCGAAATCCTTGTTTTTTTCTGATGCATGTAGATGTTTAAATCTTTGGAATACGTCAAAAATTAAGGAATCTGCAGCCGAAACCCAATTTGAATCCGCATTTTACGCACTTTTCCCGCGACCGCTAGCCCGCAACTGCTGATCCGCATTTTAGATACGACGTAATGGCGGACGCTGTGGAGCCAGCGAACGCTGGGCATGAGGTAGGATAATAAATCGGAAAATATTGAATTTAACAAAAAAAATACACAATTGAAAGAATGTACGATGTATAAATGAGTGTTATTGATAGAAAAGGATCATCGTGGTTGGCAGGAACGACACCCAACAATAAGAGATAATTTGCAGAGAAAGCTCTTCACAAGGAAAGTTTAACAAAACTTGAAGATAAATACATTTATGCATTGCACGTGTTTTTCGGGAAAACATCAAGCCAGAGTTGCAGGTGTACTGGAGAGTAGATGGGCTTTATGCCAAATTATGTCAGACAATTTCGTGAATGCAATAAACCCTTTGGAGTGTTGTGATTTGAGAAGAAACAGTGTATTGTGAGTGCTGTATGACATTTTGAGTGTGTATTACGACTTAAAAACTACATGTAAAATACCACTAGAAAGAAAGTTAAAGGATAATCATAAGACCTGCAAATGACTCATTCCTAAAAATACTGAGTCTGTAAGATCGTGGAATATCAATACAGTGTCTACTTGCAATGGAACTGTAGACAATTTCTTAAGCTCCTTCTGGAGCAATTTACGTAATCAGACATTCACCACTATTAATGGTTTGACTTGGATTTATCAGCTAAAACGACAAATTCAACTTTACTGCTGACTCTATCTCATCTAAATTTCCCTTTTTTGGCTAATTACACACAGGGTCATCAAACTGATGTAGTCTGCTGTACGTGTGCTCTTATCAGCCAGCACATGGATGGATGCGGCTCCTTATATGCATAAATAGGCTGAACGCAGTGGAGTCACACAAGGCAATGTTCTGCCACCAGTAGACATTATGCATGCTCACAGAACCTGTATTTTTTTGCTCTTTTCTTCTTTTCATCTGGTTTTATCTTCAGGAGCTGGAAATTTAGGTGAGTGGCTGATATATCATTATAGAAGATTTATATTTGATGTCTTTTTCCATTTTTCAGATAATTTTTTCCAATCTTTTTTTTTTTTTGCATTCTTTCTCGAATTCAGCATTGTTGCTTTTTGTGATTTTGGCTTTTTTTTTGGTCATGATTGACATTTCAGAAGTTTAATGAACTGATTGGACATATTCACCCGACTGTTACTGTTTAGTATTTATTCAACATGGTCAATGCAATAATGTGTGAACTGATACATAAATTATTTCATGAGCACATGCCTTCAAATATGTCACATGTGTCTGATTAATTTATTTAATTGAATATGAAATGCAATGTTGCTCAGTATGTTGGAAACTGCTGTGTACAGCTCGTTTCTTGCTAATCATGAATGGTTCTTTTCTAGCAATGGCTTTTATAATTTCACCAAGGACTTGCTCCATAAACAACACAATGTCATTCTGTCAATGTAAAGTGACCGAAATCCTCTCAAATGAGCAAAACCCACGCATTGTTGTCAATGGAACCTAGTGTAACTTTAGTGGATCTGTCAAATTGATATCCCATAATAAATTCTCTTCATGCATGTCCGATATGCACTTGCCCAATATCGGATGACAACGGATTCAAGCGGTGGATAATTGCAAAATTTTGACACGTATCTAGTAACAGAAGACTACATGTACTATTTGCAGCATAACACAGAAATAAGGTGTGGATCTACATGTAGAAAGGGCCTCAGGGGGCATGGCGTACAGTTACCTGGAGCTCCAGGGAATTTTGTTTCTCTTCCATGTTGTACCCATGCACCCTAAAAGTTTGATGATGGCACTTCATCAGCTATACCGAATCACAAAGTGCAATATCATAGAGAAACATTTGTATCTTTTCACAAGTCAAATTGACTGGCAGTGAACCTACATATGAGAGAACTAAGGCAATTAGGGTACTGATATATATTAAGAGGTGTTGCGCTTTTTCAGCTCTCAGGTTGCAGCTTTTGACGTTTCAAGAAACTGAAATCACAAGTGGTTTGCTGTAGGCCTATGTGTGCTCTTATTAGCCAGCTTATGGATGCGGCTCCTTATATGCATAAATAGGCTGAACGCAGTGGAGTCACACAAGGCAATGTTCTGCCACCAGTAGACATTATGCATGCTCACAGAACCAGTATTTTTTTGCTCTTTTCTTCTTTTCATCTGGTTTTATCTTTGGAAACTGGAAATCTAGGTGAGTGGCTGACATATCATTATAGAAGATTTATATTTGATGTCTTTTTCCATTTTCCAGATTATCTTTTCCAATCTTTTTTTTTGCCTTTTTCCTCAAATTCAGCACAGTTTCTTTTTGTGTTTTTGGCCTTTTTTTGTCATGATTGACACTTCAGAAGTTAGATGAATGATTTGACATATTCGCCCGTCTCTTGTTGTTAAGTATTTATCCAACATGGTCAATGCAATTTTGTGTGAAATGATACATAAATTCTTCCATGCATGAGCAAGTGCCTGCAAAATATCACAAGTGTCTGATTAAATTATGTAATTGAATAAGAAAAGTGAAGTTGTTCAGTATGTTGGAAACTGCTGTGCAGTGTGCACTGCTTGTAACGTTTCTTGCCAATCATAGGATTGTTGTTTTCTAGGAATGGAATATATAATTTCACCAAGGACTTGATCCATAAACAACACTATGTCATTTTGTTAATGTAAAGTGACCAAAATCCTCTCAGATGAGCAAAACCCACGCATTGTTGTTTATGAAACTCAGTGTAACTTTAGTGGATCTGTCAAATTGATATCCCATAATAAATTCTCTTTTTGCATGCCAATGTGCACTTGCCCAATATCGGATGACAACAGATGTCCATTCAAGCCTTGGATAATTGCAAATCTCAACATGTATCAAGTAACAGAAGACTACATTTACAATTTGCAGCATGACAGAAATAAGGTGCAGACCTATATGTGTACTACAGAAGGGGCCTCAGGGAGGCATGACATACTGGGCAAATACCTGGAGCTCCATTGCATTTCGTTTCTCTTCCATGTTGTTCCCATGTTCCTCTGTGGCCAATGGTCAAGACTGCTTGACCACTGGCTTTGAGGGCGTGGGTTCAAATCTCACCCCGGGAACTCACTTTAGTCTGAGCCCACGGGACATTAAATTGAGGTGGGTTGTATCCAGTATTCTATGCTGGGACAACTGAAAGACACTGGACACCCCTGAATTAATAGGGCATGTTCCAGACTCCCAGTCCTCTCATCTCATCATCATACAGCGGTCACCAAAAAATAAAAGTGCAGCTCCCTCCACAAAGATGGTGGTTGAGCTGCCCCGGCTGATCCGGGGTACACCAGCACAACACAAGTCAAGTCATGCATCCTAAAGTTTGATGATGACACTTCATCAGCTATCATGACTCACGAAGTGCACATATCATAGAGAAACATCACCCAGGTTACTGAAGTGAGAAACATTTGCATCTTTCCACAAGTCAAATTGACTGGCAATAAACTTACATATCAGAAAACTAAGGCAATTAGGGTACCTAAATATATCAATTAAGAGGTGTTGCGCTGTTACAGCTCTCAGGTTGTAGCTTCTGATGTTTCGGGAAAGTGGAATCACAAGTGGTTTGCTGTATGTGTGCTCTTATTAGCCACTGCATGGATGCGGCTCTGTCCTCTCCTGATGCATAAATAGGCTGAATGCAGTGGAGTCAAACAAGGTGATGTTCTGCCTCTAGCAGACATTATGCATACTCAGAGAACCTGTATTTTTTTGCTGTTTTCTTCTTTTCATCTAGTTTTATCTTCGGAAACTGGACATTTAGGTGAGTAGCTGACATATCATTATAGAAGATATATATTTGAAGTCTTTTTCCATTTTCCAGAAGATTTTTCCCAATCTTTTTTTTTGGACCTTCTTTCTCAAATTCAGCATTGTTGCTTTTTGTGATTTTGGCCTTTCTATTTTATTATACTTTTTTCATGATTGACACTTCAGAAGTTTAATGAACTGATTTGACAAATTCACCCGACTGTTACTGTTTAGTATTTATTCAACATGGTCAGTGCAATTACTTGTGAAATGATACATAAATTCTTCAATGAGCACATGCCTGCATTGCTGTCACACGTGTCTGATTAAATTATGTAATTGAATATGAAATGCAATGTATTAATTATGTTGGACACTGCTGTGCCCAGCTGATTTCTTGCTGATCATAGGATGGTTGTTTTCTAGCAATGGCATTTATAATTTCACCAAAGTTTTGATCCAAAAACAACACATTTTGTTAATGCAAAGCTACCAA
Organism: Platynereis dumerilii; assembly: GCA_026936325.1. NCBI lineage: Eukaryota > Metazoa > Annelida > Polychaeta > Phyllodocida > Nereididae > Platynereis > Platynereis dumerilii. The sequence continues at coordinate 56,676,788 of JAPTHN010000007.1, forward strand.
AAGCCTCTCAGATCAGCAAAACCCATGCAATGGCATGCATTGTTGTCTATGGAACTCAGTGTAACTTTAGTGGATCTGTCAAATTGATATCCCATAATAAATTCTCTTTTTGCATGCCAATGTGCACTTGCCCAATATCGGATGACAACAGATGTCCATTCAAGCGGTGGATAATTGCACATGTTGACATGTATCTAGTAACAGAAGACTATATGTACAATTTGCAGCATGACAGAAATAAGGTGTGGATCTACAGCCTCAGGGGGGCATGACATACTGGGCAAATACCTGGACAGATAGACAGACAGACAGACAGACAGACAGAAATATTTATTTGACATGAATTCACATACAGCTACAATGAATAAAAAACATATTTTTCTTATGTTAAGGTCAGGAGACATTCACTTTTCAATGAATATGGCACTACCGTAAGTGTTGAAAGGTGAAATGATAAATGAAAGTGAAGTCGGATAAATGAAAATGGTATGAGGGTCGATGGGATGAAATGAAATTCTGGAGCTCCATGGCATTTTGTTTCTCTTCCAAGTTGTTCCCATGCATCCTGAAAGTTTGATGATGACACTTCGTCAGCTATCATGACTCACAAAGTGCACATATCATAGAGAAACATTTGTATCTTTCCACAAGTCAAATTGACTGGTAGCAAACTTACATATCAGAAAACTAAGGCAATTAGGGTACTTATATATATTATGAGGTGTTGCGCTGTTACAGCTCTCAGGTTGCAGCTTCTGACGTTTCGGGAAAGTAAAATCACAAGTGGTTTGCTGTATGTGTGCTCTTATTAGCCAGCACATGCATGGATGCCGCTCCTTGTATGCATTAATAGGCTGAATGCAGTGGAGTCACACAAGGCGATGTTCTGCCACTAGTAGACATTATGTGTACTAGTAGAACCTGTATTTTTCTGCTGTCATTAACTTTTCATCTGATTCCATCTACAGAATTAGAAACCCACAGTTTAGGTAAGTGATATCCCTTGATTCAACTCCATCTGGAAATTGCTTTACTTCTTTGGTTTGGGTTCATTTATTAATTTTTTCTCTCTGCTCTTTTACTTCTGTACCTTTTTTCTGCTTTGTATTTTTACCTAACTTTCTCTTATGGAATTTTTTTCCCTTTCAAACACACGCGAGAAGGTTGCTGTTTGGAATTGGTATCATGTTCCTACGAGGTTGTTTTAGGGTATCATTATCTCCCATGATCTTGTGCAAAGATGTTACAGTCCTTTTCCTGTTGAGTGCAAAATGTCAGATGATCTTCTTGTTACTGTGGCATGAAACAGCGCTACTAGATACACTGTAAATATTTGCTGTTGAGACAGTTTCAACCATTGACACTGAAAAGTATCATAGACGATATTTTAAAAGTCTAAGAATGGTAATCATATTGTGCATTGTGTGTTTGTCACCGGCCTATAGCCCTATTTTTCAGTTTTTTATCTTTTACATAAGTTGATGACAGTGCTTTTGCATTATTTCAACCTAACAAATCTTATTTTATGACTATTCATACCATGCTCATTCAGGCTCATAATGCTCATTTTATATAGCTTCATATAGCAGTGTGTGTATTTTGTACTCGTTGAGTAGGGATGGATTCACCAGTGGTACCCTCTCCATTGAGATGAAATATTTTAAACAGAGTTGCCTGTTTTAAATCAGGGCAATTTAAATCTAATCATGATTTTTTTCCTCAATACTTGATGTGACAATATATTTGATTTGAACTTTTTAAAACCATTTAATACATTTTTTATTTTGAAAATCAATAAAAATCACAACCCTAATTTGGAACTTAAAAGCTTGGTCGAACCTCTCTGTCCTCAGGTACACTCTAAAAAGGCTTTGTTAAGTTAAAACAGACAAAACAATTGTTACTTGTCGACCAAATGAAAATTTATATATATTAAGAAAATGTTTTATGTGAAACAGCTCGGGAATTATCATTGCTGGTCAAAAAATATGAAAACATAGCTGTTCAGTTCAGTATACTTAAGTCTTCTTTTGCTTTTTTTTATCAGATTATATATAAAGTTGATTAAAATTCACAACATCTTATTTTCATCCCATACCAGAGAGGTACTTTTCAGTCTGTCACTTTGATACAGAAAAAGAATGGACTGTGAAATGACACTTCATGTGTCATCATGCTGATGATTTCTCATGATCATACCCAATACTTTCAATTTGATTTAGGTAGACTTATCGCGCTTGTTGGTGATAGCCAACACTCTAAAAAAATGTGGGTATAAGTGGTATTGGTTAAAAAAATGTGGGTATAAGTGGTATTGTGCAAAACCAGTGTTTACAATAAAAAAACAGTTTGGTATTTTTTACTACATTTGGTATTCTTCAGAGCAAGTGGTATTTTTCATGAAGCATGTTACTTTATTTAGAAGTTTTAACAAAGAGGGCTAACTATGCTGTATATATCATTCATGGCCAATCAGGTATTTTATAAATCTCTAAGAGCTCACTCATCAGTTGACCTCATCTAAAAACACAAAACTGTGAAAGCGTTGCCCGACAAGAAAAGCTATTTGTTTATCAATCAAGACTTAAGAAGGTTAAGGCAGAGTTGATCAGTCTCAACACTGCACTGATAGAGTGAGTATGTCAGTGTGCAGAAGATTGAGAAGAACTTGGTAAGTCTGTTTTAATTCCTCAATTTAACTCCGTTCTGAATTCAATTGTGTTTATTTGCGCAAGGTGTACGCAATGTCAAGCTTCATATATGACATTATACATAAATCAAACCCGTGGATTATACAGGGCCGGCCCTGGGCCAATTCAACCTATGCCACTGCATCGGGCCCCGCACCCTAAGGAGCCCCGCACCCTAAGGAGCCCCGCACCCTAAGGAGCCCTGCACCGTAAGGGGCCTCGCACCCCTGAGAAGTCCATATCTTGACCTATGCAGCTGAAGTGCTGACGTGCTCAATTGCCACTCGAGCAATTGACACTGGCTCTGTTATCTTGTTAACTTGCACAGATCGCATTTTGGTGCTGTTAATGGCAATTTTAAAGGGTCATGATGCCCTTGAAGTGGCACTGGATCATTGCCGCAAGACCAGGATCAATAGGCCAAGAATAGCTCCAGATCATGAGAAATTCTACTTAATTCAAGTTGCTTGGGTAAGAGGCCTATATATATATGTTTGTGATGCAAGGCTCTTAATTAAGATTTCCATAAGAGGCATGGATCCTTAAACATTGCCCAATCAATGCCAGTTACATAAGAATGAATTCAAAGAGGTAAAAGCAACAAAAATCATAGTCGATAATGAAGCCGGCCATGCACACTATAGCCATCCACACTGAAGCTGTCAGTCATGATATTTGCATTCATCCTGAGATGAAAAAAAGTACAGAGCTCTGAAATCTTTGCACTGTTAAAAATTTTGCGTAGAGGTACTGAAACTTCTGTTAGGTTACAGAAAAACCTGTTGGAAATCTGTAACTTCAGTAATGCTTACAGACTCTTCTCTGTTGGCAGATTGCCAACAGAACATATCTGTAATGAACTTAATTACACGTGCATCTGTACAAGAACTGGCTTTACAAGTACATGTACAGATATGTGTGAAATGCCTCATCCATTGTAAATAAGGTGTTGTTGTATCACAATTTAATAATCTCTTCGATAGTTTTCCAATCACACCACTGAATAGAAACACAAAAGAGGATCATAAAATCAATTTTGGAGGAACTCATTTGTACTTTACAATCTAAACAGCTGAGAACAGTGAAAGGTAAGAGATGATTTCTTTATTTTAAAGACATAGGCCTACATGAAACACAGATGTAGTTTTTTAGAATCACCTAATTACCATAAAAGTGCAAATAATATTATTATGTGGATGCAGGTGCTTAAATGAAGCTTAAAAAATGATGTGAAAGATTTAGAAGTAGCCAATCAACAAAGGGGAGATCAGGGTAAGTTGTGCCACCCAATAATGCAGCGGAAAAAGAGGAAAGAAGGTCATCACACTTTGTGCCCATTACTATGCAACGCAATAAAAGCTGGTAAATCATATACTACAACAGGTTCAATTTAAAAATTAACTTTATTGTTGAAACATTGATGTGCTGAGTAGTGACGATATGCACAATAATATTTCTCATTCAACATTATTGATAATTAGGTTATGTCACTCTGGCTCATTGCTGATAGTTGCAGCAGGCATAGGCATATCTGAAATGTTGTGTTGTCGAATTTAATCTGGAATTTTTTTGCATGATTTGAGTGGCACCTTATTTAGCATGATTTACCAGGCAAGATTTTTTATTCTTAACAATATTTTTCCCATATGTCATGCAGGCTTGGGGTCAAGTACTGTACTTGGACTCAGTACTTGGACTCGAGTCCAAGTACTCTGTACTTGGACTTGTACTTGGACTCATAACTTCGGAAAATGAAGTACTTGTACTTGGACTTGTACTTGAATCCAAAGTACTTGAAGTACTTTGTAAGTACATCATGCAAGTACTTTAAAAATTCAAGACAAATTGAAGAGGCAATAAAAAATTTTCAATCAGAAAGTATGACAAAAGATACTGTTTTAAATTATTGTGATGTACATGCTATTTCTGTATTTCACACCCAAAATGAAGATTTATTTTCTTCATAACTTCATGTTGACACAGACTAACTAAATGAACATGTTAATGTTTATGCATGTGAATTAACAGCTGAATTAGGCAGTTAATTGCAATCAAAAAATTATCTGAATGTATGTCCGCATCTGAATTGCAATCCATACAATTGCAGCTTGGAGCAGGTGTGATAGCTTGGATAGAAAGTATTTAAAACTCTGTGTGAAAGTTTTTAAATATACATATGTACATCTTTTCAAGTGGAAGCAAAGTGCACATAACCAAAATCATTCAATGGTAAATATTTTACATAAAATACAGCTATATTAAAAAAAATACTGTCAAACTTTGTATTTCTATCAATGGACGTTCTTTGTATGGAATAAGCTGTTACTAATTTGTATGTGTTAGTTAGTGTTTTATATATGTTCCACAATGTTGTTATTTCAAAATTCGAAAAATTGACATTATGGTTCTAAATTAGGTAGACGTAAATGTTATATTATCAACATTATTAGTTCATTTATGATTTCATATAAACTTACAAAGAGTAGATACATTTCTTTTGTCTAATATTTTCGGCTTTTGCTGTACCCCTATTGTTTTACGCCCTGTTTGTACAACAATATACCTGTATTATTTTGGTTCTAGTTTGCTAATTAGCTAATTATACACATCACACCTCCAAATTCTCCAATACACTGTATTATTTGAAAATTGTTATTTGACTTTATTCATAATTCTGCTATAAGAGAAAAAATATCCCAATTGGAAATATTGATTTCCTTATATTTGTTAATTGTTATTCAAGAAAAATAGACAGGCATTTAAATAGATATAATAATTATTGATGGATAGATATAATATTATTAATTTATTGATAGATGGATAGATGGATAGAAAGATAGATAGATCGGCAGCTAGACAGATTGATGGATTAATAGACAGACAGATAGATAGATAGACAGATAGATAGATGGACAGATATATATATATAGATAGATGGCCAGATGAACCAAGCACACATGTATTCTTTAAATTCATAAATTGATTGACTATGGATAACTGGTTGATTGATTGATAAATTGGTTGATTGAGAGACTGATTGGTAGATTTATCGCTTGATTAGGTAAGCAAGAATATGCATACGAAGCCTACCAAGAAAAACGAGAACAAACAAAGAACAAACTTCAACACGGGTGTTTATGTATAACAGACAGATATACTGAATTTGGCATGAGACCAGTATGTGACCAATGAAAAGTTCTTCATTTTTGCAACAGAACCATAATTCTCAAATTGGAAAAATCAAAATTGATGTTGCAAAATGGCTGTCTATTAAGGACTGAGCAGCTGAGGAATTCTAGCTTAATAGTTAATATAATATATAACTATCTCAAAGCACATACTTTTGTATCCATTAACTTTGTAGTTTCATGGTAATTTAACAGTTAATCCTACTCAAAGTACTATGAATGAATCTTGAGAGTAAATCAATTTAATTGGCTCCATTTTCAATAATATTAATTTCATAACATTTTCGGTACTTCGAATTATTTTGATTTTTCATAACCTGGAATGTACTTGTACTTGGACTTGTACTTGAGCTAAAGTACTTGTACTTGGACTCAAGTACTCTATTAAAAAGCTGTACTTGGACTTGTACTTGTACTTGCCAAAAGCCAATGTACTTGTACTTGGACTCAAGTACAATTGATTGTACTTGACCCAAGCCTGATGCCATGACTTGCCTCCGGCATGATGTGAAATGAGTGCTAGTAAAAACAATTTGTGTCAAAATTGTAATTCAACCCTCCAAAGAAACTCATAATTCTAGTGTTTGCCACATTTGATTTTCTAGTTTGTACATGACATCAATAATTGATAAGTTTCAAGTAATATATCAGCTTATTAAAGAAACAGTGATGGTTTTCCCCATCTATGATTGACTAAGGGACCTCCCGTCAAAAATTGATACCCCCCCTTCTGTTTCATGCGGATTTTTAGTACCCCTACCTTAGGTTTCACGCAAAGTTTTAGTACCCCCCCCCCTAGAAATACAAAACAATACACATGTATATTTTCTGTTATCCAGGGCCATGCATACAGATTCACTTCATTTCTAGGACTTTTGCGCGTAAAAAAGTCCAAATAAAATGAGTTTATGCGTGTTTTTAAACAACATTTTTTCTTTGTTAAAATTTCTTAACCCCCCTCCTTCGAAGCGTTGTCAAAAATTAATACCCCCCCTTGAAACACGTGTGAAAAGTTATTGTCCCCCTCAGCCAAAACTCCCACCCCCCCCCAGTCATAAATTCTGAACGGTCCCTAATGAACATTTTTGGCATATAAGTAAGTTTGCTCATGTACATAGAGACTTGGTGATTGATATCTTGGAAAAGCAGAAGCAATTATTAAACAAGGAAGAAAATTCACCTGTTAATTTGTTTACTAATTTGAAACAATATGATTATTTATTGTCCTAGTGGACTATTAAATCATGTGAATACCAAAATTATTGCTTTATAAGTATTTCTGTCACAGTCACAGCAGGCCTATTTCAAGTTATTGTGTTAATTAATGAGAAAACAAAGGGTAAACATACAAATCAATGAAATCATTGACAAGATTAGTTGTGTACTTATAATTGTAATTTCTCTTTTCAGGAGATACACCAGAAGTGCCACGACAATGGATGAGGCTTTATGTCCTGTCCTTTATACACTTGGAGAACAACATTGGAATAAGGCAGAGGGACATTGTAACTGCTGGTAAACATAAATCCAGGTGACCTGGCCAGTATGTGAATCAAACCCAGGACCCAGTGATTGGCAACTGAGCGCACAACTGACTGAGCTAAACCGCTCTCTCCCCAGACTTACAAATGACAACACAACAAAAGTCACTGGCAGATGATATGATAGTGCTGTCCTAAGTTTGTTGCAGGTTTTTTTAACATCATGAAATTGATGATTTGTACAATGTGTGATTATTGAGAGTGACTATGTGCACTGTGCATTTTTTTTACAGAGTATTTCAAAACATAGATTTTGAATAGAAACTGTTTAAACAACCTGCTTTCATATTTATTAACCTGAATTATTGTTCTATGAAGTCTTACAAAATATTTTTACATGACAAAGTCGTGATAAATGTGTGCTTCTGTGTTTGGACTTACATGTCACAAAGATGCAAAAATGTTTATCTTGCTGAAAGATGATTTTATACGAAATGAAAAATGCCATGGAGCATGTGAATCTCATCAATGGTTGTGTATGTCAGTGTTGTCAGAAATTTGGCTTCTAGAGTCATTAACATATGAACTTCCAATTGTCATCGAATTTGCATCTGAAGAATGGCAAGGTGGATGTCACTACTGATGTCTGAAGAATGACATGGTAGACTAATAATAAACATACAGCTGAGCACTTTTGAAGCCATATGTTTATCGAATTTATGATTGCTGACTCTTTTTGCTATTCTCCGTATCCATGGTATTGGCTCTTCCTCAGTAACATTTGAATTCTGTGAATAAACTACTTTAGGCAATAAATTTGCCTATTTATGCCTAGTAGATATCACTTTTTCATGTGTTCTACCATAAATTATTGCTTGATGTGGAACATACTAATCTGTCAGAACTTAAAACATGTTGCCTAACTTCTTGGATCCAGATTAAACAGAAACTTTGCAAAGTTGGTTGACTGAGTGGTTACAGTAACAGTCCCTTGCTCCACTGAGAGTTCTGAAAGTCTTTTTAGGTTTATATGTTGTTAAAAATAAAATCTATTCACCACTATGAGCACTACAAATGGCTATTGATGCCAACAGCATATTATTTATAAAACTGTGGTCAAGGGGAGATCAAGCAATATGCAGTTCATTCGAAATATACTATTATGAGGAAGAAGTCCCAAGTGTCCAGGGCAACAACTGTAAATTTCCCCCCTGGTCATCCCATAACATATTAATGGAGTTTAAGCCCAAACTAACATGGATAAGTTGCTAATAATCCTGGGTGTGAAAAATGCCAACAATTTCATTGTTTCCATTTCCTAAATCATTGAACTGCTTGCAGACCATTCTTTTGTAAAGCAAATTACAGCACCCCTCCACCCTCCACTCAGGGACACAGCAATGAGGTTAAGGGTGGTTGAAACTGCTATCCACAATATGTACTGGTGATTTAACCAAAACATGAATCAAAACTGGCAGCAGGGGGGGGGGGTTGGGGCAAGACAATTCTGATTTGAGTGATAATGTCCAGTCACCCATGCCACATTAATGGTATTTTATTGCCACTGAACTTTTTTGTCCACTCCATCGCTTGCCATTGCTTGTTTCGCTGTTGTTTCTAAGAAGTAATTTCTGCGTTTAGTCTGAATCCAAGGCACATTAAACGGAGGCGGTTGTATCCAGTATTCTATGCTGGAACAACTGAAAGACCCTTGGCATCCCTGGATTAATAGGTATTGTTTCAGACTCCCAGTCTTCTCATATCATCATCAAAGGATGGTGGTAGAGCTGCCCCGGCTGATCCGGGGTATACCAGCACAACATAAGTCAAGTTGCTAAATGTCATCAGACACACATGCACCAAATATGCCACTGCTTACAGTAGTTTTCCCTTTTTTGGCAGAAAAAAAACAACAACAAAAATCCACTCTGGTGCCTCACTTCCTGTTCCGTTACTGGATAATTTGCAGGGCACTTTCTCTCGATATTTAAGAATAACATTTAAAATCATTACAAAACTTCATCTGGTGGGAAGGGGGGGTGATGCAATTGCAAAATATTTTCTATTCATTTGTTTAAAAGCTTCATTTGCTTATTTGGTAAAATGACAAATTTCAATAGGCCTATATTGCCAATATATTTAAAATAGTTGTTATTGTCTACACCGGTTTTAACTTCAAGTATTTGATCTGTGTAAGTTGAAAGTAAACATTACAGTCTATCACTTTGATATAGAAAAAATGAGGACCAGATCACTGTGAAAAATGCACTTTGTGACTCATGTTAGCCGATGAAGTGTCATCTTTACTTTCAACATGGAAAACAATCCAAAACCTAGAAGCTGTTTGATTAGCCATGAGCAAGAGAAGGCCATTTGACTTTTCATAACTGAATTTAAAGTGAAAATCAGACACAATCCTTTCGGTTGGCTCTTACCAACCAGCGGGATTATTTATTTATTTATTTATAATTATTTATTGGGCCATTATTAAGGCAGTACAAATGAACATAAAAATAAGACAATCGATAGCAAATAGAATGGTTGGTGGACACCTATCACTGTATTTACCATGACTAATATTACAAAGCAAAAAATTTTCAATGGACAAATAGAATATTTAGTTTGAAAAAAAAATCAAGTGCCATTTTCACAGTGCAAGAGTCCACTCTTTTTCTATATCAAAGTGAGGGACTGTAATAATTTATTGATGAATACCAGGAGGATGATTTGAAAAGCATATAAAAAAACACCTTCACCACTTTAAACTTATGATTGCAAATAATTTTCTGTCTCATAGATCTTAAAGCAGGCTTTTAATTGCAAAAAAAAGGTTTGCAGGGTCTCTTGCTTTTTTCATGCCTCAGTGGATTTTGTTTAAAGTCCCAAAGTGTTTTGTAATGAAAAGTATTATGTATTATAGAGTCTTTAAACTTCTACTTGTAAGCAGATTAATGTGTGATTTCATTGTGAACTTAAGCAAACATGAAATTGCCAATCTCAGTTTAGGTATTTGTGACACCTTTCACAAATCATTGATGTATGACTGATTTTTCTGTAATCCGACAGAAAATTCACTACAGACACTGCTTGTGTGATAACAGAAATATCCAGTGTACACACAAATGGATTTCTGTAACTTTACTGAGACCTCTGGAAAAAAAATTTCCCGAAATATCTGTAATGTGACAATTATTTTTTAACAGTGTGGCTAAGGACTGCATATTCTTCACAAAGGTGTAGTTGAGCTGCATGTCAGTTCATTTAGTTCATTTAGAAGACAAATTCATATTGATTTGATTGATTAATATTTCAACTTTAATTTAAATGATGTAATTTTCTTTAATCTTTCCTGAACTTCTCAAGGGAGACAAATAGTTAGGAAAATTCGCGTGCAACATATATGTTCACCTTCAAAATAACCTACATGGATAGGGTTCATTTTGTAGCAATGTTAAAAACTTAAGCATTAAAAACAGGGTTATTAAAAAAGGGCCCAACGCCAACTGAGAGAGGGTCAAATTTGGCCCCGCATTGGCTAAGGCCGTCCCTGCATGGATAGTGTACAGTCACTACTTGTTCTGATATTACAATGACCCAATGCCTTCATAAAAATATTGCTAGCTGATATTGCATTCAACCTGTAAAAGGATTCATGATAATTTAAGGCAGCTTGAAATTGTGGTTTGGCATATAGAGTATTCAGTTAAACAATTTCCATCAGTCTTCTGCTGCAGGGGAGATCGGGGTAATGGTATGGGTTAGTTGTGCCACCAATTATAGGGTTGGCACAAATGGCTACATCTATATCTGCCAGGATTTGAATATTTAACTGTACAGGATGCGCAATAATTAATTCCTCTTTATTATCATTTTCTACCCCCCCCCCTATGATTCCAATTCATACTCAATTCTTCCAGACTGCTCACTACTTTAACAGCATGATGATTCCTATGCTTTCAGCGTCATTGTTGTAATTAAACTACCTTTTGGCATGGAAATTCTTTTTGCATAAGAAGGGTTTTTTTTCTGTTCTCTTATCACTATGAAAATAAACTGCGTACTTTGTCATTACATGTCATCGATACATTAGTGAGCAACAAAGAGTTGGCCTTAGAGGGCAGCACTTACCATATATATATTCCATATTTTCTATTCTGTCAATGCAATTATTTGTCAAATGATGCATCTATTCTTCTATGGGCACAGGCGCATGTGTCTGATCACTTTCTGTAATTGAATATAAAATTCAGTGTTGCGCAATATAGACACTGATCAATGTGCACAGCTAGTTTCTTGCCAATCATCCGATGGTTGTTTTACGGCAATGGATGATATCACTTTCATTGAAGGCTTTATACATAGACACAGCACATTTTGTTTGTACAAAGTTACCAAATTCTCTCAGATCAAAAACTCACATTGTAGTCTATGAAACTTTCCTGGATCTGTCAAATAGTCTTATCTCTCCATATTAACAAATTTGCAAACCAGGGCTGCACCAACAGTTTTTTCATTTGGCTTTAAACCTTACCCGCATGGAAGGTTGAAACCAAGATCTTTCAATTCATCCTTTGTTATTATGTGGTAATACATTAGTTTTCCTCTCCATAGTCCATATGCATACCTTCAATTAACTTAGGGTGGATTTTCATAATTATTGGTGATACGTTGCTAAAACCAACATGTCTGATTAAAACCGACACAGCAAAACATACATGTATGCAGCTAAATATCTAAGAAAATGTTGTTTTCTTAAAAATAATTTTAGTTTCTGTTCAAAGGACTGATACAACTTGATTTTGGCTCCTTGATACAGTGGTCACACTGGTTAGCATTCTTGCCTTTTACACATGAGGATGTGGGTTTGACCAGAGGTTATCATGGTTGTTGTCAGTATGATGATCGCCGGTGATCAGATTTATCTGGAATGGGCGCTATACAAAATCATGCTATTGGCCTATATGATATAGTAACACTGCTCATACATGCCGTGTCCTCCTCCTGTCCTAATTAGCCTACCAAGTGCATAATTACAGGACGTAAAGCCCCAATCATCCATCATCCAACACTGCTCATACATAATGTACAATGTTTTTAGGTATTGCCAGCCGTCTTTATTGGCCATTTTTGCCACAAATAACTGTGTGTCTGTGGTGATCAGATTATACACATTCAGGTATCACTGGAGTATTAGAGATGAGATGAGGAATACACAATTACACATCAGTAGTATAGCAGTGCCTGTCCATATTGAAATGAGCAGAGTGCATTGAAATCACATCAGAAATCTAAGGCCATTAGGGTATATGCTTATAATTGAGGTGTTGCAATGTTACAGCTCTCAGGTTGCACATTCTAACTTTTTTGGGAACCTGAAAAGCAGTCACCAAACTGATGTGGTCTGCGAGCTGTGTGTTCTTATTAGCCAGCGCATGGATGCGGCTCCTTACATGCATAAATAGGCTGAACGCAGTGGAGTCACACAAGGCGATGTTCTACCGCCAGCAGACATTATGCGTACCAGGAGAACCTGTATTTTTCTGCTGTCATTAACTTTTCATCTGATTTTATCAATAGAATTAGAAACTCACAATTTAGGTAAGTGATACCCTTTTGATTCAACTCCATCTGGCAGTTGCTTTACTTTTAGTTTTCGGTTCATTTATTGATGTTTTCTCTATGCTTTTTTGCCCTTTTTATCCTTTTTTCTTTTTTTTTCTTTTTTTATCTACCTTTATCTCATAGTATTTTTTTTCTGTCCGGAATGGGTACCTATCATGTTCCGATGAGGTTACCCACTCTAGGGCATCATCCCCTATGATCTCACGCAAAGATGTTGCAGTCCGTTTATTGTTGAGAGCAAAATGTCAGATGATCTTTCCGTTAATGTGGCATGAAAACAGCGTTATCTGATACACTGCAACTTTTTCCTAATACACACTGTCCTCATGCGAAAGCTAAAGACCAGTGTGTATATATGTTAAGTAAGTTCCAACCATCAATTGGCGCAGAATAGTATCATATGGGTTTGAAATTTTGGGATAGTAAATGTATTGTGTTTTGCCTGTTTGTCATAGTTGTCACTCTTCATGTGCCGAACATTCAGATGAGGCAAATAAAACAAAATAGAAAAGATATTTACAATTTTACAAATGATTTCATAATTGTAGACACAGACACTGAATGTGATTTTATTTTCAAGTACATGTATTCTATTGTGAAAAGTGACATAAAAAAACTTATGACATCACTTTTCCCTACAGGATAACAAGTCCGAGAAAAAAAAAGTCATGTTCAGTCTCAGTGTCTACAAATATATGAAATTATCTGCAAGTCTTAGAGTCCATGTTGAGGTTTATGATTGTTTTATGAAGTTTAACTGGTTTTTAAGATGGTAAAACGTGCGATGTGATGTATTTTGAACTGACGCACATTTCAGGCCCAGATCACTGCTTCATGCCCCCAAAGTGAGGAATGATAATTATGATCAGTGCAAGAGTTTTTGCCAACCGTGAAAATGAATTCCAGTCATGTTTGTCCGTTTGAAAATGGTGCAAAATCAAAGGAATGAGTATTTCCAAATTTTAGCAATTGGAATGTTCATACATCCATGGAATAAATAATATGGATTTCTATATATGATAATCCATCCAAATTTCTTGGTTGTGTGTTCATTGTTCTGGACACTTGCACTGCTGCAGGAGCAAATTGCATTGTGAGTCTTGACAAAATTGACTCGATTCAACAATGAATTAGTTTTCTAAATGTTGAACAATTGGAGCGTTTAACTCAGTGTTCACAATGACCTGCAATGTCTACCATGAACAACATTTGTAATTGTCTAGATTGAACAATGCAGTTGATTTCTAACTGCTGAACAATTTGAATGTTCACAATTAAACAACTGCCATGTCTAGCATGCCACACTCTTGCCATGTCCAGAGGTTATCAGTGGCAGATCCAGACAGGGTCATCCAGGGGGGGGGGCCCGGGCGTGTTTCAACACTTGAGGACCCGCACCGCATCAATTTTTCTTCAAAATACTATTATTAATATCAGTGGTCTAGGGGGGGGGCGGGCCTCCTAAGCCCTCCCCCCTGTATCTTCCACTGGTTATCATGATTGCTGTTCAGTATGATGAGCGTCGATGAGCAGATTTATCTTATATGGGCGCTACATAAAATCATACTATAATAACACTGCTCATACATAATGTACAATGTTTTTAGTTATTGCCAGTGGTCTTTATTGTCTATTTTTGCCGCAAATCACTGTTTGTCTGTGGTGATTAGATTATACACATTCAGGTATCACTGGAGTATTAGAGATGAGATGAGGAATACACAATTACACATCAGTAGTATAGCAGTGCCTGTCCTTATTGAAATGAGCAGAGTGCATTGAAATCACATCAGAAATCTAAGGCCATTAGGGTATATGGGCAGTTTTACAGTATTTGCACTCAAAGTGTCTCATGGGGGGTCAAAATAAAGTTTGAAATTTGAGAATTTCCATCATTCTATCATAAAATTAACATATTACTGTTTCTATAATCACAGAGGACTGAAGTGATTTGGTGGTTTACTACCAAAATACCACTACTTAAAGTAGGCAAGGGTTGATTCTTGAAAAAACTGTTTATCAGGAAAAATATCCATCCAGAAACAATTTTCACCCTTTCTTATTCTTGGAAATCAAGCCACATTGTTGCATAGGAACATCAAAACCCATACAAAACTTAAATTTTGATTAAAAATGCCACAATTTTTTTTAAAACCATTTTTATTACGAAATTACAGAAATCTGGCTTGCCACTACCCTGAAAGTTTCTGTTGAGTAGGGTACTAGTCTCAAAAGACACATGATTTCCATGGTTAATAATCCCTAGGTATCCTATTAACCCCATGTCAAGTTTTGTCACTGTACGATTGAAACTCATGGTGTTCGGCTGTGTCAAACATAGTGTTTTGGGGCAAAAAACTGCCGAAAATGACCAAAAATCAGGCGCCTTTGGAAAAATCATCTTTGATGGCTCCATTAACAAGATATTTGGTTATTATCCTTTAAAGTCATTCAGTTAATAGCGAAAAATTACAATTATATTGATGTATGACACAAATAAATCAACTTTTTTCTCAATTTTGATTTTCTCAAAATAGTGTAATAGATAACGAAAGATAATATATTTGACATTTTCAATACTTATAAAAACCCTTTTTAGGCATCCAGGTTTATTAAGTTTGTATTACCACGGCCGTTTCTTCAATGAATCCAGTGTTAAAACCCATGAATCAGAGCAAAATTTCTGATGGGTTGGAGAGGACATTTTTTGACATCATGAATTTTAATTTCTAAGAAAATGTATGAACATGGCCTGGATATCTTTTTAACTTGTATTTGTCACATACTTGTAAAGGCACATGATTGAGCAAAATATACACAAATAGTTTGTTTTTCCTACAAAACAGTTAGTTTTTTTTCTATGGGTTGGAGAGGACATGCTTTTTTTGACATCACATTCAAGCCTCACATTCTGAAAACCAATTATGGTTAGTGAAACAAATGTTTCTGTTTTACCTTGAGATATGTCTCAAGCTTCAAAATTAACACAAACAGTATACATATTCTTTGATACTTACTCATAACAGCATATAAAGCAACTGATGGTCCATCGAAAACAAAATTTTTGACATCTGCCATTTTTTACATTTTAGGACCCAAGTCATGTTGTATATCACTTATTCACATGAAACCTGTTGCATTTTATACCCAAGCCGTAGGTCCAGAAAGGTATCATTAAAATGAATCACAACTGATTGAAATTTTTTTTCTGTTCATCCGTGAAATTGGCAAAAAAGTCTGTGAGACATAAAAATGTGTCAAAATTTGTCATAAATTCCTTACAGCTTCAAATCAAAGCATTGCAGAAGGGTAAAACATGGTGCATTTATATG
Source organism: Platynereis dumerilii (assembly GCA_026936325.1). NCBI lineage: Eukaryota > Metazoa > Annelida > Polychaeta > Phyllodocida > Nereididae > Platynereis > Platynereis dumerilii. The sequence goes on from JAPTHN010000007.1 coordinate 56,693,101, forward strand.
TCAGTGTAGGACAAGATTGCCACTGCCCGAAATTTCGATGTACCTATCATACTTTTCTCGTAATAGTTGCATAAACATGAAAAATCGGCTGAGTGCAAATACTGTAAAACAGCCCATATGCTTATAATTGAGGTGTTGCAATGTTACAGCTCTCAGGTTGCACATTCTAACTTTTTTGGGAACCTGGTATAAAAAGCAGTCACCAAACTGATGTGGTCTGCAAGGTGCGTGCTCTTATTAGCCAGCACATGGATGCGGCTCCTTGTATGCATAAATAGGCTGAACGCAGTGGAGTCACACAAGGCTATGTTCTGCCACCAGCAGACATTATGCGTACCAGGAGAACCTATATTTTTCTGCTGTCATTGACTCTTCATCTGATTTTATCAATAGAATTAGAAACTCACAATTTGGGTAAGTAATATCCCTTTATTCAATTCCATCTGGCAGTTGCTTTACTTCTTGTTTTGGGTTCTTTTTTAAATTTTTTCCCTAGATGCGTTTATTGCTTTTGTTATCCTTTTTTTGGTCTGTTTTTTATCTACCTTTATCTCATAGTATTTTTTCTCTGTATGGAATGGGTACCTATCATGTTCCGATGAGGTTACCTACTCTAGGGCATCATTATCCCCCATGATCTCACGCAAAGATGTTACAGTCCGTTTCCTTTGAGAGCAAAATGTCAGATGATCTTTCCGTTAATGTGGCATGAAAACAGCGTTATCTGATACACTGCAACTTTTTCCTAATACACACTGTCCTCATGCGAAAGCTAAAGACCAGTGTGTATATATGTTAAGTAAGTTCCAACCATCAATTGGAGCAGAATAGTATCATGTGGGTTTGAAATGTTGAGATAGTAAGTGTATTGTGTTTTGCCTGTTTGTCATAGTTGTCACTCTTCATGTGCCGAACATTCAGATGAGGCAAATAAAACAAAATAGAAAAGATATTTACAATTTTACAGATGATTTCATAATTGTAGACACAGACACTGAATGTGATTTTATTTTCAAGTACATGTATTCTATTGTGAAAAGTGACATAAAAACACTTATGACATCACTTTTCCCTACAGGATAACAAGTCCGAGAAAAAAAAGTCATGTTCAGTCTCAGTGTCTACAAATATATGAAATTATCTGCAAGTCTTAGAGTCCATGTTGAAGTTTATGATTGTTTTATGAAGTTTAACTGGTTTTTAAGATGGTAAAACGTGCGATGTGATGCATTTTGAACTGACGCACATTTCAGGCCCAGATCACTGCTACATGCCCCCAAAGTGAGGAATGATAATTATGATCATCAGTGCAAGAGTTTTTGCCAACTGTGAAAATGATATTCGGTCATGTTTGTCCTTTTGTAAATGGTGCAAAATCAAAGGAATGAGTATTTCCAAATTGTAGCAATTGGAATGTTCATATATCCATGGAATAAATAATATGGATCTCTGTGATAATCCATCCAAATTTCTTGGTGGTGTGTTCATTGTTCTGGACACTAGCACTGCTGCAGGAGCAAATTGCATTGTGAGTCATGACAAAATTGACTCGATTCAACAATGAATTAGTTTTCTAAATGTTGAACAATTGGAGCGTTTAACTCAGTGTTCACAATGACCTGCAATGTCTACCATGAACAACATTTGTAATTGACTGATTGAACAATGCAGTTGATTTCTAACTGCTGAACAATTTGAATGTTCAAAATTACACAACTGCCATGTCTAGCATGCCACACTCTTGCCATGTCCAGAGGTTATCAGTGGCAGATCCAGACAGGGTCATCCAGGGGGGGGGAGCGGGCATGTTTCAGCACTTGAGGGCCCGCACCGCAGCAATTTTTCATCAAAATACTATTATTAATATCAGTGGTCTAGCACTTGAGGGCCCGCGTCGCAGCACTTTTTCTTCAAAATACTATTATTAATATCAGTGGTCTGGGGGGGCGGGCCTCCTAAGCCCTCCCCCCTGTATCTTCCACTGGTTATCATGATTGCTGTTCAGTATGATGAGCGCCGATGAGCAGATTTATCTTATATGGGCGCTACACAAAATCATACTATATTATATAATAACACTGCTCATACATAATGTACAATGTTTTTAGTTATTGCCAGCCGTCTTTATTGGCCATTTTTGCCACAAATAACTGTGTGTCTGTGGTGATCAGATTATACACATTCAGGTATCACTGGAGTATTAGAGATGAGATGAGGAATAGTATAGCAGTGCCTGTCCATACATTGAACTCACATCAGAAAAACAAGGGCCATTAGGGTACGCTTATAATTGAGGTGATGCAATGTTACAGCTCTCAGGTGGCACATTTCAACTTTTTTGGGAACCTAAGAAGCAGTCATCAAACTGATTTGGTCTGCAAGATGTGTGCTCTTATTAGCCAGCGCATGTATGCGGCTCCTTATCTGCATAAATAGGCTGAATGCAGTGGAGTCACACAAGGCGATGTTCTGCCACTAGGAGACATTATGCGTACCAGGAGAACCTGTATTTTTCTGCTGTCTATAACTATTCATCTGACTTTATCAATAGAATTAGAAACTCGCAATTTAGGTAAGTGATATCCTTTTGATTCAACTCCATCTGGCAGTTGCTTTACTTTTTGTTTTGGGTTCATTAATCGATTTTTCTTCCATGCTTTCTTGCTTTTTTATCCTTTTTTGTTAGTTTTTTACCTACCCTCATCTCATAGTATTTTTTCTCTGTACGGAATGGGTACCTATCATGTTTCAATGAGTTTACTTTAGGGCATCATCATTCATCCCCATGATCTCACGCAAAGATGTTGCAGTCCGTTTCCTGTTGAGAGCAAAATGTAAGATAATCTTTCCGTTAATGTGGCATGAAAACAGTGCTATCTGATGCACTGCAACTATTTGCTAAAACACATTCTACACATGCAAAAGCTATACCGACTAGTGTGTATGTGTTACACAGTTTCAAGCATTGACACTGAATAGTATCATAGGGATCACAAGGATCAGAAAAGTAAGGATGGTAAATGTAGTGTGTTTTGCCTATCTTAATATATTTATGCCATTTCATATGCCGAACGTGCATTCACATTTATTACAATCTGAAAATTCTTATCTTCATGACAATGCATACGATGGTCATTCAAGCAGGTTATTCTCTGTAGAGTTGCATACAGTTGAGGTCAAAAATTTGCGTATACAGTTGAACAGGAAATAGTTAAAGATGTATTATGTAAGTACAAACTGGTCAGCATATCTGGCATTTCTGTCCCTTATTTCTTACATATTGAACTAATGAATTTGGCTATAATTGGTCAGTTTCACCAAATCCTTTATAAAATATGCAGCATTAATCTGCACGATGTCCAAACTAGAAGGGTCGAAAGTTTGCATACACTCCAGGACCATGGTAGTATTATGCCATACCTGTGTCTCCTATTCATAAATCCTTGAGTTTCATATCCTAGTTAGTTAAAACAAAGCTTCAGACAAATTATTCGCAAAGTTTTTTGCCACATTTTGTAACTTAAGTCCGTACTATAAGCTCCCGCATCCAATTTTTCATTTTCTCCGTCATTCATGATGGAGTCATCCAAAGTATAGAGGAGGTAAAAGAGTGCAAATTATATGATTATGTCATTTGGAGCAATTTGGAATCATTTTGAGATGCCAAAGTCATCGGCAGAGTGCATAGTTGGTCGTTGCATGACTAGCAGGGTAAGTGATGCACTACGGAAAACTGGACAAAGGGCCAAACTGACAGCAGTCGACGCCAAAATGATAAAACAGAATCCAACAATGACTATGATGAAAACTGCAATGATCTTGGAGAGTGTTGGGTGCAGGTGTGGACCAGCATATGTATGCAGGCGTAACATGTTGCAGGACTCTTGATGATGCACAGGTAGAAAGAAGCCACTTCTGTGAGAATAAAATCTTATCTTGAGTCAAATTTTCTCTTGAGTATGCCAACACCTAAGTAAACAGTTCTTGTAGGAATTGGCTTGTTCCAGAGCGGATTTCACTAGGCATTCTCGCAGCTCTGGCTTCTTTCTGTCTTTGCATCCTCGGAGTTATCTTCAATGTTATGCCCACCTCAGTATGCTAGTCCACAACTTCTTCCCAGACTACCCCAGATCATTGCAGATTTTGTTTTTAATCATCCTTGGATTCTGTTTTGCCATTCTGACTTTTTTCTATGCCAGATGCCTTCAGTTTTGGATCTTTGTCTAGTTCTCTGCAGTGCACCGATGACTTTGCAGGTCTTCAAACTACCTACTAAGCACTCTACTGATAGATTTGGCATCATTAGATGCTCTCCAATAGCTCCAAATGATAAACCATTATTGTGCTATCTTATAATTTGCATCCTTTCTACTTCTATATACTGTTTGGATGATCCAATTGTGACTGACAAAGAAAATGAAAAATTGTGTCCGGGAGCTCATATAGTATGAACTTAATTTACAAATGTGGGAAAAAAACTTTTAGAATAATTTGTCTGAAGCTTTCTTCTAACTATCTTGGATATAAAACTCAAGGATTTATGAATAGGAGACAAAGGTATGGCATAATACTACCATGGTCCTGAAGTGTATGCACACTTTTGACCCTTCTAGTTTGGACAGCGTGAAGATTAATGCTGCATACTTTTTAAGGGATTTGGTGAAACTGGCCAATTACAGCTAAATTCATTAGCTCAATATGTAAGAAATAAGGGACAGAAATGCCAGATATGCTGACCAGTTTGTACTTACGTAATACATTTTTAACTATTTCCTGTTCAACTGTATGCACATTTTTGACCTCAACTGTACATAATCACTGTAAAAAGTAAATGTTGAACTAATTGTCAACTGACTGTATTTGGGCAGTTTTGGGTGCAACCTTATAAATGCTGTTAAATATACAGCTAAATGTTGTAAGACAATATTGAACGAGGGCACAGCCCGAGTTCAATATGAATTTATGAGTGCAAATAATTTTCATATTGCACGTTATAAGTGTCGTATTTGTTTTACTACGTGACCACTATGCTTCAAATGTAATGTTCCACTCTGAAAAAGAGTTCCTCCGTGGCCTAATGGTTAAGAGTGCTTGTTTGCAAAACCACTGGCTCTGAGGGCATGGGTTCGAATCCCACCCCGGAACTCAATTTAGTCCGAGCCCATGGGACATTAAATGGAGGCGGGTTGTATCCAGTGTTCTATGCTGGGGCAACTGAAAGACCCTGGGCATCCCTGAATTAATAGGGTATGTACCAGACTCACAGTCTTCTCATCTCATCATCCTACGGCGATCGCCTGCCTCGATATAGCCCACTAAGGTGCTGCTGAGGCGTAAAACACAAACAAACAAACAAACATCCACTCTGAAAAAAATTTGTGAAAAAAAAAAATTGGAAATTTCATGTGACTGATTTTGGCCATCAGCATAGCATAGTGATCATGTAATAATATAGAATATATACTTTGTGCAGTCTCATAGTTGCTGCTTTCAAAAATTGTTTCCGAATTTCAGGTTTATTATTCCTTGGATTCATGTAAAGTATGGTTTAGTTTTTAGAAGCTTCGTTGTTTTTATCAAATTTAAAAAATATCCTTCACAATCATGCTAAAATCCAAAACAAGATGAGGTGTGAGTTTGCTGTCAGGAGTGTTACATTTTTGAAACTGGAAGACACACCATTGATCGCATCAGACTTAAATTGGAAATGCCGTGTGCCCAAATGGAAACAACTCGATGACTTAGCTTGGCTAACCACATTAAATAAAAGTACTGGTACCTTCACCTTTTTTTTACTATTCTGAGAGAAATTAGTTAAACACAGTCACTGTTGCTTAGGATAGGCCTAAATGAAAGACATAATAAGCATGATTTATCTTCTTTGTAAATAGGTAATAATTGATTTGCAGGAACTGTCAGGAGTATTAAACAAAAAATAATTTTAAAGCAAAAATCTAAAACTTTTTCACGTACATAACTCAAATTGCAGCGAAGCAATAATGTTAGTGGGAAATGGGTAATACTAACAAAGGTTTCTTGTCCTCTTAATTTTCTATTCAGAAAGAAGTTATAAGATGAAGCAAATTCTAAATTTTTGTCGGATTTTTCTTTTTTTGCCTTTATTTTTACATCGCCCATTTCCACAATTGCAGTTATCAACAATCCGTCACTGTAGATATTCTAATTAATTACAGCTCATTGAATGATTCATTCATGTGTCTCTAAGTGGCTCAAATCTCAGGATTTTCTTCTTGATCTTCGATATTCCATCTCATGTTAGAGATAAACTTGGCATAAATATGATAAAATTGAGCTGACAAGTCTACGCCTCAAAATTCGTTTTGAGTTTGATGGCATCAGCAAAGTTACGACTTTACCTGCATGTATTTGTGTATGCATTGAACAATAAACCTGTTCAATTGTACTATATTTAAATGCTTTTCAGGCATAGTATGTGTTCGCTATGAATTGAATATATGATGTATTGAAATTAACTGTCGATGCTCAAATGCCTAAAAAAAGCAGCCTTCAAATGAGATAAAACCATATTGAATTTACTGGGAATCACTGCCTGTTTGGCGATATCAGCCCTAGACCCATAGGTGTAAAAAATGAGGGGAGGTAGGGCGTGTAGCTCTCCCCCCCCTAAAAGCTGGGTATCTTTTGAATTGACATTGAATTCGGGCAAAGATTTGGTATATTTGGGAAGAGTGTCGTTAACCCAATTATGAAATGCTACTGCAGCCAATCTCTAAATCGTGCCCAATTTTAAAATCAGGCACGACTATTTCTCCTTTTGGCAAATTATTTTTACTATTGGCAAACTATTTCCCATTTGGGCCAAGTCCTTCAACTTTGCCAAAAGGAGCAATTTGCTATTCTAACTTTTGGCACACTTTTCCAAAAGATGCAATTCACTATTCTAACTATTGGCACACTAATGTTCCTATTGGCAAAATATGCCCATCTCTAAATATCTTTTCGGGCCACTTACAACTTTAACAAATAGTTAAATTGTGCCGATTCGTGCAATTATCGCCCAGCGTTTGATTTTAAAATGCCGGGCACAGCAGCCGAAATCCCGAAAATGCAGGATTCGGTTTTTTGCGATTTGCACGACTTCTATAGTAGAGATACAGTATTGATCTGTTTACCATTAAATTCGACTTCAAAAATGCTATTTTTTGGTGTCAGTTTCATCTCTGTAGCTTGCTTAGGAAATTTCCGAGAATTTCTTGTCAATACCCCTAACTATTTACTTGTCTCACTTAAGAAATTATTCACAGGGCCATATCTTTTTGAGACAAGAATAAAGTATATCGTTATCGTTATATATTGTCAAATTATTCTACAGGCCAAGGCCCAATGGAGGTGAGGGTCTGAGGGATTAGATAGAGATGAAACAGCAATCATATGCAGTCCTTCAGTCGCTGACTGGTATAATTAATTTTTTAATGCCCGTAATTTATGTCATTACAATTTTTCATTTTTCAATATCAAAATGGAAATAATCCAATGTTGCAAGAGAATCTTCCAAGTTGTGTATACTAATCTAGGCCTAAAATGTGTAAAAATTGAAAGCAATGAATGAAAGTGAAAAAATATATACTGTAAATTAATTTTAAATGGATGCAATATAAACTGAACAGCAAAAGAAAGTTGTCAAAACTTTGGTGGAGTACTGTGACCTACCAAACTGTAGGAAAAAACAAAAAATGCATTTGTAAGGTTCAGTAATCTTTAATGAACAATTGCAACATATCAAAGATCAACTTCCTGTAGAATTAAAGCAGCAACAAACAAATCAGATGACGAGGTGGAAAAGCGAAAATCACAAACAACTTGAGCATCAAAAAGACAACAATAAAGGACAATAACACAGCACAAAATGACAAAATTCAGTGAAATTCACTCCTCAATAACGAGTGTGACCTCCCTCAGCCCAGACACTAGCCTGGCACCTCCTGCGCATACTCTGTTTTTCATTTCAGAACTGAAACGTCATTCTGAAAATTTCCCACAGGGGGTGCTGTAGTCTGGGACTCCAATAGTTCAATCAATTGATGCACTATGATGCACTATTATTTCCTTCTGGTAAAAATGTTATCAGCCAAGAAATAGGGGTAGAAAACCAGTGTTACTTTCCTGGAAATAACAACGTGATACTTCAAATGCTGTTTTAACAATAAACATTTTATTAACCCAATTGAGAGTTGAGGACAGAGACCTCATAAGAGCAATAGATTAACTTGAAAACAGATAAATGACTAAATAAATGATGTAGTGACAGCAACAATAACCTAAAATGAAACGGAAAATCATCAACTTCTACAACGACAGTCTCAAGCATACGGTATTCACACCATTGGTAGCAATAAAGGAAGTGATTCTGTTTTCAAGCAAATCGTTTGCTCTTATAAGGTCTCTGTCATCATTGCACAGTTGGATTTATAAAATGTTGAGGGTTAAAACAGCATAACAATTCCCACTTTAATACTTCAAGAAAAATGACACTTGCTTTTTGCCTATTGCCAAGATTGATGGAACCATTGGTGTCCCAGACCACAGCACCCCCTGTGGGAAATTTTCAGTATGACACTTCCATTCTGAAATGAAAAAACTTTACTTAGAACTATCGACCTGGAACTTTGTTACTGGAATACCTGTTTAGTCCATCTCTTTACTCAATAATCTGAAACATACCACGCTTTGATGCATTTTGTTTTTTTATCTTAAAATTGCATCCCAGTCACGTTAACGTGATTTTAAAAATATGGCCTTCGTCGCAGCAAAAAATTGTTTTAAACAGTGAATTTTGCTGTGAAAATAAATGTGGTAATTCTTGGACAGCATAGTTGTATTGTCTGAAAATTTTGTTTAAAAAGCTGAATTCTAAGGGCTCCAATCATAATGATTTTGTCTGCTACATTTTCAAATCTGCAAGACTCAAGTTTTCAAGTTGTCCTGTAAAATTCAAGAATAGAGTTGATGTGCAAATTTTTCGCTTTTTATGATCTGTGGGCATTGTTTAAAATTGTGCCATTATTTTTGGCGTGACTTGCTGGTAATGCCATATTTTATTGCAAAAACTGAAATGGAATAAACAAGTCTAAAGGTATACAGGAAATGGTCATAGCTGAATGATTTTTGGCAATAAGATGCTAGTTGATCATAGGAACAATACCATATAATTTGTTTTGTAAAAAAAATTTTTTTTGCAAAATTATGAGCCAAAATCAAGTGACAACTTTCTTTTGCTGTTTAGTTTATATGATCATAGATCTGTTTAGTCAAGTTTATTTCATGTGTTTCTATTCACCTGACAATTCTGGTTTTTTTACCCTCCCTGGTCATGCAGGTAGCCCACAATAGGCCTGTTATACTGACACTAAATTAGAAATATGTAGGCCTACAAACAAAAATAAATAAATCAACTATATCAGTACATATAGGCCTATGAAAATAGGAAGGTGGTTCCGATTCTGGTCTTACCACTGAACAAGCTGAAACCCACTTGATAGTTAAATTCAGTCAATCTTAAATTAAGTGTTATGTTTAAATGGAATTCCAATGGAAAATTTATAACATGGCTAGGAAGACATAGCCAATCCTAATGAATAGCTCTATCCAAGGCAAATCCAATGCAAAAAAAAATTACTGCTCTATCATTAGAGGTCCTTCAAATAAAAAAAACCTCAGACTGGCACTCTTAGCGTCAATTATTTTTAAAAAAATTTGGAAATTACGCGATCTCACATCCTGCAACCGCATCCCGCATTTCAGAAAAGACATGTGGGCGATATTGCAGGATCGGGCACAGGTTTAATTCACTATTGGGTCATTCCACATCAAATCAACCAATGGTCCCCACCATCACCATCTCCGATTCTAACAAAACTTTTTACTCAGTAAGCATATTGTGAGAAACTGATATATCCAAAATTTCAAGTGGATATCTTCAAAATTGACTGAGCTTTGAAATTTTGAAAATCGGAAAACTTTTGAAAATCTTCAAAATCAACATATTTTTAAACGGATGCAAATCTGGAATGGCAAGAGATATGAAAACAACACAATGCGAAATGGTTGATATTGTGTCATTGAATGGTTATGTGAAAGTTATATATCTATGCAAATTGTCTGCCTTTGGGAAAATAGAAAAAGAATAACAGCTTTTGTTTTGTGCTAAATTACATATTTCAGGGTCCCGTAACTTAACTTATAATGGGCAATACTTTTTATGTTTGCATGCAGCACTTCATGTCATAGCATATTACCCTTCTGTGCAGTATAAAGAAAAATCACATTGTTTTCTTAAGAGTTATTAGCCCTAGAAGTTACGAAAAAGCCCATTTTTCCAGTAATTTGGAGACAAAAATCATCATGTGGGATAGGTAGGACAGCTGAGATTTGTTTATTCGCTTAAAGCATTGCTTTTTACCTTTAATTTGACACCAGATACAACTTGCCCCTCAGAGTCCTTCATTATGAAAAGTTGACATACTTATTGCTCCATGGGGTGCTCTACATATGCATTGAATTGAAGATTTTATGTACCCTTAATATTTCAAACACCATTGAAGTTGGGACTCAAAATGAAGGTCTAATTGAGGCCTGTCAAATTACAAAAGTGAGATGAACGTATGACTTGAATTGACAAAATTACACTATTGTGCGGATTCTGGATATGGCAGATTAGGCTGAAATTCGAGTGTTAAGTGCAGCATGAAGGAATCCGAGGGGCAAAACAGTTCTGGTATGAAATGAAGCTGTCACTCAGGTACCTTCAGTTGGTACTATCTCTAATTTGCTACACCCTATCCCACATGGCGTTTTTGGACCCCCAAAATATCCCATTTTCCACATTTTCCAATAATTTAGGGCCTACTTATTGAATACAACATGGCTTACAATGTTGAAACTACTAAAATCTCTTCTTCTTATACCAGAAAATAAACATGAATTGTGATGAATGTCCTTCCGATTTTTAAAGAGGAGTTATGGAATGTTAAAAGTCGACTTTCAGTCCAATTTTTTTCTAATGTTCAAAAAATTCTGTGGGAGTAGCTGTACTGTCCGTACTTGATTAAACCCTATTTACTGGTAGTTTTATTCGATATTAATATACTCAACCAGTTTTTATAGCTGTGCTTCTCATATTTTAAGAGATATTCTCCTTACAAAATATGTCAATATTGGCAGTTTCAAGCATTTTTGCCATATTTCTGTAGCTTGCCATTTTCAAAGTTTTTAACACAGACCCTTCAAATTTTGCGAAATACAATGTTTCCATATTGTCATTCAGTGTTAGGAATTTGGAAAAAATCTGAGACGGGTGAGGTGGTAGATTTTCTGAAATTTGGTTGATTTGACATGGAATGACCCTATTTGTTAATGTTCTAAGTGGTCTGAAAAAGACATTAATGAGCAATAATTGCAGAGATGGCTTTGATAATTCTTTGCCAATATCCAAATCAAGTCTTTTTGACTATTTGGAGATATTTGGAGATTGGCAACTGCCCCCCTAAATGGATCGCCTCTTGTACGCCTATGCCTGTACCCTGAAATTCTACTTATCGCTGTAATTTTTCACTTTGAATGTACTCTCATTATCTAAAGCCCTCCAAACAGACAAAAAAATGAAGTGTTTCTATGGAGAAAGATAAGCACCAAGCTCTCCCCTGGCATTATTGTTTCCTTGACATTGGCTTCCTTTCTACATAGAATGAATGAGAATGATTTCGGAATAGATTATGTGAACATTCAACTTATGCAATGGTTCTTGACTTGCATAATTTCTGACAAAACTAATTTACTATGAACAAGCAAGAACAATGATTAATTTGCAGAATATTATGAGATATCACTCAAATTATTAAAGCACCTAATTAGTGATACCCAATATGGATCATGGACTTTCTTAATTTGGTCTTAATTTGACATCCTTTGTGTACTATAATATGATGTACTAGATTTACCTATGATTTGGGGCAGGACTATAATGGGGAATAATTAACCCCCCCCCCCTCTACCTGCATCGGCATTTGGCCCCGTGTTGCATGCTGACCATTTGAAATAGTATTTGAGTAATAATTGTAATATAAGTAAAGATTGGTGGTAGAGGAATTGAAATTACAGATGCACTGCCATATGTATTGGTGTCAGGTACAGTCAAGTGTACTTACACCCGATGTTTTTGGCGGGAAGGCAGACGGTGGCGCCAGTCCTAGACATGAGCAATAGCGGAACTACGATGGAGATGCATGCGCCCCTGGTGGGGAAAAACAGTAGAGGCAGAAAACGTAAATAAGGGAGCTGTTTCACTGTTATTTGCTGTTATGAGAAGGACAGGATAGATGCATAAGGATAGGTGGACAGTTTGGATGAGTGGCATTGCTCGGGGAGGAGTTTTTCGCTGTTGCAGGTGTGAGCATGTCACCCATGATTTTTGCATCTTATACCCGGCAGGGATAGGCCTAATAACTATCATATTACCCTGTTTGATGTCGTTCATGTCAGACCTTTGATTGCTAGCTCAGTATAAGGGCAGTCGTTTAAACTTCTTAATTCTTGCTGTTTTAATGTTCAAAAAGAAACTATTTTTTTCCTGCAATATTGAAATTAATTATTTCAGGTATAGGGTATTTCTCAACATAGTGTTGTTTTATTCAGAAACTTAAAATATAAGGACATCGCACTCTTAAGATAAATAATTACTGTCACCGTTACTGTGAAATAAAATCTCCCTCAAAAGAAAACTTATTAATGATTGTGCACCTTCATTAAGAAGATGCCCACATCATACAATTTTGTGCCAAAATTGCTATCATTTATTCTCCACATATTGATTTAACAATTGCGCGTCTTCTTTTTTGCGTGACATTTACATCAGGGTCATAAGCGCCTTTCAACAATGAAACTTTCAATCATTTTAGTTACTATAAATTACCTTTTTTGTCTTTAAGGAATAATTAATGGCATTGTGTTAGGTCTTGTTAACCTAGAGTAATGATTATAAAAGTGTCCTTTCTGAAATAATGAGGTCATGTGTATTTTTTTTTTTTTTGTAAGTTGCCATTGAGATCCAAGATAACTTGACTGCCTTAAGACACACAAGAGTGGAAACAAAACACATAAACCAAACCAGCACAGCTAAGAATATGGCAAGACAATTTTTTTTTGGAAAATTTTAAATTTCCGATCAAAGACCCAACATAGCTAGATTTCATAGTGTTTCTCGGATACATAGAGATCTAAATTTTTCCGAAAATTGTTCCGTGATGCTAGGAGTCAAAATGGCAGACTGCAGTTTGTCACGTCAAGCAGAGGACAGACATTTGGCCAGATATCTCAGCAACCAGAAGCCCCACAGGAGAAATACACCTACCTATGTTTAACTCAGCTCTGTTGTCATATGAATATCACATTTTTGTGATGTTTTTGGTGTCAGATATTTACCAATTTGTGGCAATGGCAGTCCAATTTTGCATAATTTTGACATTTGTGATGCAGCTGATGCTACCAATAATATGAGGTTATACCATGGGTGGAGGCAGTATATCCCTGGTATAGTCACCCAAGATCCAGTATATCCCGAGACCCGAAGGGTCGAGGGATATACGGGGTCGAGGGTGACTATACCAGGGATATATACTGATGCAACCCATGGTATAACCTTTTTATCCCATGTCTTTTTAAAAAAATACTTTTATTATATATATATGTAAAACAGTCTGAAGCACTCATGTGAATGCAGCTGTGCTACAAAAAAAATCAATACTCTTAATTGGCAGCACTTAATTGCCTTAAATCACAACAATCAGCAAATATGCTGGTATTCACATGCTAATAAGCATGATATATAGGGGCACTGTTGTCTTTTGATTGGTCAGTTCCAGTATATCCCTGTTGATCTCATTATCTTTCAGTATATCCCTGCTGGCTAATGAGCCAAAGTAATTTGATTGGTTGAACTAAATATATCCCTGTTTCTTTCTGTTGTATTTCCCTCTCTCAATCTGTATTGACCAGGGAAAAGCTCAGTATGAGGGACAAAAGTTGGCTAGACATGGGATAATGTCCAATATGATACACACTGGGTCAGTGATGTCAAAAAAGTGCATTGCAGCACCTCCCAAGACTCAGTTCTATATATAGTCAAGTTGGTATCAGCAGAACCACCAATCTCATTGTGTAGATTTTTATGGACTGTAAAATGTACAAACAATTCTGAATTTCTGCCCCAATGACAGTCAGGACGTACTGTATGTTAGTACTGTAAAGAGAATAAGGTCCTAAAATTGGATAATTGAATACCCTGAAAGCATGCTAAACTGAACCACTTCTGAATTCATGCTTAATTGCTTATGATTTCTACTGTAATAAAACTCAGCTGAGTCAGTGCTACTCAGACTCTCATCGACATATATCTATATCAGCTCCTGATTTTTTTATGGGATATATATTGGCTAATTAAATCAAATGCAAAAGAACTGAGCCACTTCTAAGTTAATACTAAGTCTTATGATTTCTGTTGTAATAAAACTCAGCAGATTAACCAAAACTCACTGCAGTACTTTCAGACTCTCATTGACTGAAGCTCCTGATTTTTTTCGTCATATACTTAGCTAATTAAATTAAGTGCGACAGTGATCAGACAAATCTCTGCTTTTGTGTCTCTCTTGCTTTGAAGAAGAACCATTTCATGTAAAATGGAGGTCATTAGCGCTTTAGTAAAGAATTTTCAGTACTTTTCAGGGAGTATTGGTACATTGCATGTGGAATTTCTTTATACTTCCCAGCTAAAGCGTATAGTATCCTTTTTCTGGTGTATTAACTTTAGCTTTAGAGTTGCTTGAAGCAGGCTTGGTAGTCTCTATTTCCAGATTATATATTGTAACCACATAGTCAGATTTTCGCAACATTGAAAACTGTTCTGAGTTTATCCTCTTTGATAAAGATTCCATTTTTGGGTATAAAATCCATTTGCAAATCTTTTAATCTGACATTGTGAGCAAACATAAGTAGTCCTACCATAATATGAAATCAACCAGCTATCTATGTTGATTTCAAATTGAAGATATTTTACTTCTACAGGGCTGCATTACCTAAATTAGTGCATACATGGAATAAAAGTAGGCAACCCAATAGATAATTTTACAATGCAGTTAAGTTGTGACATTGCAACGTTCCAGCATAAATAACGTGGAATTGTGTGGTAGAGATGACGTTGTCATAAAGTTGCGAAACAACATCAAGATAATTTATGACATCAGCATGCAACATTATGGCAACATTGTTACAGCATTGTGGAGTATCATGACACATTTTTACTCACTGTTGAGTTCCTGTTGTGTCAATGTCATTTCCATACATTTCTTCTTGCGAATGGATGAATCTGATACAAATTATCAACGTGTCTTGGGAATAAGTCTATTGTCTTAAATTTTAGAAAATTGAAATTAAGGGTCAAGTTGTAAATGAAAATATAAATATAGATTGATTGGCATAGTGCAGCTCTCTAAGCCAACCAAAGGGTGCCAGAACGGGGGGGGGGGTAATTGCACCCTTGTAAATTTGCATTCATAAACCCCCTCCCCAAAACATTTTATAGTTCCACCTCTGCAAATCGGTATCATATAATGCAGGGATCATTGTCAGGAATATGACTAATTTACCAAGTCAATTGCATGATTTTTGACAAAAATTGGTTAATTCAGATCAATCACTGACCGATATATAGTCAAAAAGTGCCAATCTCGGCTCTGTATATTAGATGAATTTATTGATATGGTTGAATTTGTACATGTATTTTCTTTCAATTTTTGTCCAAGTGTGAGAGTTCAATTATCATTTTTTAGGATTCAATAAAGTTGACTTGACTTGAGATCTACATCGATACACTGTAAAATGTGAAATTTTGAGTCAGCTCAAATGATTGAGTGAGATGGTTTGCACAATTTGTTTGAGCTAACACAGCTTGATGTTTTGAGTTATGATAATCTTTCTGTTGTTATAACTTAAACAACGAACTATGATAGCTCATAGCAATTGTGCAACCATCTCACTCAATCATTTTTAAGCCAACTCAAAATTCAAATTTTACAGTGCATGAATGACTTGTGCAAAAGTAGAATATTCATTCTGTTACACCATTTCAGTACCGTGTGGATACTCTGAACATCAATGTCATGCACACTCAGTTCCTGCATATCTGGGCCTATAGCTGAATGACCATTGGCGAAGCACCCAAAAAAATTGAAACATGCTTGGGGCACAAGTATTTACGTGCACAATGTAGGGCAACTGAATTATGTTACTGGTTCAAAGGAACCTTAGAGAGATTTCTCTCAAAGTAATAATTTCTTTAATGTCCAGTGCAAACAAGAATTATTTCAGGTTGAAAGTAAAGTCAACCCTTAGGCCTAGCCTCAAACAGAAACATGGGTTCAGAACTTCTAAAGAAGCATTGTCATTGATGGAGATACCACTTGTATAAGACCAGATGGCGTCAGTCGTGTAAGTTGCTTGTTTCTTGTTCACATGACCTTTATTTCAATTATTGGTAGCTACTTGGATGGTCTCTTCACATCCATGAATAAAACAGCTCATCCTCTACTCATAACAATAAACAGTAAACCAATTCAATATGTTTCCAAATTTGATTCATTAGGATTTACAAAAACTTAAAATGGTCATTGCATTGTAAAATTACCAATTGGGCTATATATATACTTCAATTCCAAGAATGCACCAAGTCTAGCCAATACAGCTCCACAGAAATTTAATATTTCAAATTTGAATAAAACAGAGATAGTTGGTTGATCTCATATAATGGTACTCATGTTTGCCCTCAATATCAAATTAAAATATTGCAAGTGGATTTTATACCCAAAAATGGATTTTTTATCAAAGAGGATAAACTCAGAACCATTTTTAATGTTGCGACAATCTGACTGTATGGATAGAATATAATCTGGAAATAGAGGCTACCAAGCCTGCTTCCAACAACTCGAAAGCTAAAGCTAATATACTTGACAAAGAATACTACACCCTTTAGCTGGGAAATACAAAGAAATTCAACATACAATTTTCCAATACTCCCTGAAAAGGACTGAGAATTTGTTACTAAAGGGCTAATGACCTCCATTTAACACGATATGGTTCTTTTTGAAAGCATGAGGCACAAAAGCAGAGATTTTGTCTGACCACTGTCGCACTTGATTTAATTAGTATGCATAAGACAAAAAAATCAGGAGCTGATATGTCAATGACAGTCTGAGTATCTACTAGAGTGAGTAATGGCAGAACTCATAAGCGTGAATTCAGAAATTTTTTCAGTTCGTGTTGACTTTACTTTCAACATGAAATGATTCTTGACTGCACTCAGTGCACTGGCCATCAAAGATATCATTACTTTGTCAACTTGGTTCATAGTTGTCTTGTGTTACATAATTGGTTGTTTCAGTTTGCCAGACTGAACAAGTGAAGCACTTTAATTGACAAATCCCAATTTATAGAAACTCCCTGGAGTTCATGTGAAAGCCTTTGGATATTTATATTTAGTAAGTAATCCCTAGCTTTGTGGGCATGTGCATCGCTGAAAGTAAGCGAAACTATCTGTGTCACCGATTTGTAATTTATACGTATTGTTCATTTTTATTGAATTACATGTACTTTCACACTGTGTAGCAATGTCATAACTGAGGTGACTAATGGGATGGGGGCTGTTACACATTATTTTACTACAATTTTACTACAAATAAGGCTATGGCATTAACTTTTGATTTGACTGCCAAATGGATGGTGCATTACTAGATGGTAAAGACACTTTTGTTATGTTGATGCTCATATATTATTATCAATAGCAATTTTATGCAATACCAACAGATGGAATGACATGAGGCCGATTAGCCATCTGTAATATCTGATATGACACATCATAGTAATATAATATTCACATCATTAAAGATGGAGGAGCTCAGTTAATGTATACCCTTAATTTCCCCATTATCAGCTTGCTTTTCACAGGCATTATCAAGTTCAAAAGAAACCAAAGGAAAATGAGGAGGAAAGCCAAATATTAAGATAATGAAATCAGACAGATGTACGAATACATATTGTAAGGCGTTTTTTTTTTTTTGAAAACTTATTCAAGAACAATCGCATATATATATATATATCTTTTTGAAACACAATTTTATGGAGTCTTTTGTGTGCTTCTTAAAATATAGTGATTAATGAAATGCAGCTTATTAATTTCAGAAGTAACAGAAGCAAAACTGTCCTGATTTTTGTTAAATGCAATTTATATTGTCTGCCTCAAAATATAGGGGAAGCTTGGGAGAGTTGGGCCGCAGGGAGGGTTGGGCCACCCTGATTTTTGAGGAAACTAAACATTTTTGGAGAAAGCTGCAGCCACCAAAAATTTATAAAAATAAAAATCTTTCAATGGATGTAACATTTCTGGCTAATTTGCTTGTCACGATCTTTAGAGAGAAGAAAATTCATATTTTGATGAAAAACGGAAAAACTGAGCCATGTTATGAGTTTTTAATTTTCTGTCAGACAACAAAGACTGAGAAAATTTTCTATGGTATGCTTGGTAGGCTTGACTATTCAGTTGTTATTAATATATTTTGGGAAATTATCAGACAACCGGTTTGGTCATAATTGGGATTTAGAGAAAAATGGTCGAATGGGGGAGAGTTGGGACAGTGCCCATACTCTCCCCACATGTGTTGCATTTACCCAGACTTATTTTTATTAAGACAGAAGAACTTGTCTAAAGCAATTTCCATTAGAGATTGAATGTTTTTAGGCCTTAATAATTATTCATGGTCTAATAAAATTAGATATCAGGAAATCTAGATGGGGAGAGTTGGGCCATCATCCGAGGCTTGAGTCTGACAGCAAACTAGAGTTGCAAGAGGCCTCAATTCAGGATTAATGACTTCAATGACCACCACACTACAGGTTGAAAATATCATGGCCTCAAGTACAATTTTACCAAACCTGATATATTGCAATGGCCCAAGTCTCCCTCCTGATTGGCCCAAGTCTCCCACTTTATGGGGAGAGTTGGGCCAAATTTTTTCCAATTTTCATAGGGCTGTAGCTCATATGTTCTTGGGTACATATCAATGCAAACCTAAAGATATTTTTCTGAAATATTTCAAGATACAATACATGCATTATGCATGTTTATGTTATCATTACTGTTAGCAGGAGGTGCAGGAATGTAAAAAGTGGCCCAACTCTCCCAAGCTTCCCCTACTCCTTTTTCAAACATGGGGGTCCTTGGCCCTCAAGAGCTCTCAAGCTTGCCACGCCTCATTCGTAGCATGCTGGATTGCCTGCCTGTACCCGGTAAACCCATCCTCACCTCTCAGTGTAGCTAGCGAGAAGCTACCCTGACCACATGCACCATGTTTCAGTGAAGATTGGCAGCTTGCCAATTATGCATCCGGCACCGCAAAATGGCACTGCACGGTGATCAAGTGGAACCTACTGACCAATCAATGACTGGAGTACAAAGTGGGATTAACTGAAATCTTTTCATTCAAACAAGTAGTGTTGTTTTGTTTCTGGTGTGAATCACAGTTGATCTATAATCTATCAAAAATTGTGAACTGTACTCAATTTTGGAACTGCAATAAATGATATCTCAAAAGCAGTTGTGACACCTACAGCAGTACACTCAGAGAGTGTATACATGGGACTAGTCGTCTGCTAGCTTGCAATGATATAGGCCTGGGCCTATCTATCTATCTATCTATCTATCTATCTATCTATCTATCTATCTATCTATCTATCTTCGGTCCATTCTTCCTTCCTTCCTTCCTTTCTTCTCCTTCCTTCCTTTCCTTGCCTTCCTTCCTTTCTTTGCCTTTCTTCCTTTCTTCTCCTTCCTTTCTTTCTACTCTTTTCTTTCTTCCTTCTCCTTCCTTCCTTTCTTCTCCTTCCTTCCTTTCTTCTCCTTCCTTCCTTTCTTCTCCTTCCTTCCTTTCTTCTCCTTCCTTCCTTTCTTCTCCTTCCTTCCTTTCCTTACCTTCTTTCCTTTCTTTGCCTTTATTCCTTTCTTCTCCTTCCTTTCTTTCTACTCTTTTCTTTCTTCCTTCTCCTTCCTTCCTTTCTTCTCCTTCCTTCATTTCTTCTCCTTCCTGCCTTTCTTCTCCTTCCTTCATTCCTTCTCCTTCCTTCCTTTCTTCTCCTTCCTTCATTTCTTCTCCTTCCTTCCTTTCTTCTCCTTCCTTCCTTTCTTCTCCTTCCTTCCTTCCTTCCTTCCTTCCTCCCTTCCTCCCTTCCTCCCTTCCTCCCTTCCTTCCTTCCTTCCTCCCTTCCTTCCTTCCTTCCTTCCCCCTCCCTTCCTTGCTTCTTTCCTTCCTTGCTTCCTTGCTTCCTTTTGTCCTTCCTTCCTTCCTTCCTTCCTTTTTTTCTTCCTTCCTTTCTTCTCCTTCCTTACTTTCTTGCCTTACTTTCTTGCCTTACTTTTTTTCCTTCTTTCTTTCCTTTCTTGAATAAATCTGTAAAAACTATTTGCTGCTACTTCTGCTGCTGCTATATCACAGCAGCAGGATAATGGCGAAAAATTTACGCTGTGCATAATGGCAGATATTTTGTCCATTTGTCTATCTGATTTTTCTCATTCAGTGATTATCAAATCATTATAATCTTATAAATTCCAAATAATTACATAACTTGAAATATGTGTAGTCTAAAATTATGCACAATGCCATGCGTAATGCAAAGGTTCTTATGTATTCATTCTCACACTTGATTCATTTAGCATCTGGCAATGCACTGTAAGGTGCTGCCACCTTTTTATGAACCACCAGTCTGACAGTTTGTTTGGGTTTGGAAAAAGCAGGGGAGGGACCGGAGGGTTCTGCTATGTAAAGAGTCAGATCATATTCTGTGTGACTTTGTCAAACTGTTAAACATCTGTACAGAACCTAGAAAACAAACAGATCAACAGTTTTTGATATTTTTCACATCTGTGACCTGCTCCATCAAAATGAGTTCAAAGCAGGCTTTCTACATTTCTCAGAAATGAGAAAAATGTGTCAAAAGGTCACATTTTGATGTTTTTTAGCTGTTGGTGCCACGTTTTAGGTAAAGTAATTTTCCTTGAATATTCAAGACAATGTTACAAAAATTGACTTTAAATTATCTAAATTGAGTGTCCCTCTTGATTTTCTAAGTTTTTTAATTGCCATGGTGGGAATTTCAAATGGCATTTTCTCAAAGCTTGATGTTTTGTATCTTCGGTGTTTGAGGTGCCATATCTTTTGATTGGATGGAGGTATCAAAACATACTAAACATAATTTCAAAGCTCAATTCTATTCGGATAAATTCATTTTCATGACTTAATATGATAAGAGGCCGACTTTGAACCCATTTTGGTGGAGCAGGTCACATCTGATAATCCTCTTTCAATGTCTCACTTTTAACATGTGTAACATGACCGGAGTCACAGCCAGCCTAAAATATATGAACAGCCTCCTGATTGGCGAAAGCAATCATGCAATTAATTTATTTAAGTGGATCAATTTTAATGAGACTCTGCTCTCAGACAGGTCTTGAGAGCAGGGGTAGTGTCAACTATCCCTGCGTGAGGAGGATGGGTAAACCAGGGATGATAGTTTTGGGGGCTGTGGATTTTACTCACAGCATAAACTTTTTTTTTCGAAACGACGATGAACTATTTTTATGTGTACCGAGGATCGATAAATGCAATATTGTAGATAGACCCCTTTATATGCAATGGAGCTTGTTTACAGTAGCCATTGTGAAAAGCAATAGGCTATACCTTCTGCAGGTTAATATTTTACTTGTGCAGTGTGGACCATGTGGGTGTTCAGCAGGACAAATACATATAAATTTGACTTTGTGTAGAAAGAAGAAGCTCCATAAATGTCGCAAGGATCATATGAATGACCATTGATTTATTCCTGTATTTACTCACTTTGGTAGGACAGGAGGAGGAATTGATAGGATGAGAATAGTTGAAACTGCCATCTTGCATAGTTTATTATCCATCCAATAACTATGTATCCTTCCATTTTTTTTCCTCAGACCGACAGCATGATGTCATGCTGGTTCAGGATGGCTATTGGTCTGGCAGCTCTGTGTGAAGTGCAGCTAAAGAGCTTGACATCATGCTGACAAGCGAATCAAATTGGCTGGTATAATTAGCAACAACAGTTAAAGCAAATCCTTAACAGTTCCATGTCAATGGAATTTTGTTGATTTTTGTTATTCATTGCAACTGAGTATCCAAACAGTTGGTCAAGTTTCAGTTATAGTTTTGGGTTCCTGGTGATTGAGCATGGCGAAAAACTGCATTGACAGTCAGGGTGGGATTCAACCAGCTGTGAGATTTGGTGCAAGTCTTGTTTGTGTTTTACAGCTATTCACTAAACTCCTCCCCCAGCTTGGTGACATGCATTCAGTTGATGCACATTGAGAACAGATATTGCGATCAGATGTTCTCTGTTACAAATGATAAAACCTTCCCATTCCTCATCTTCTTCCGATAAGATTTCAAATCATGCCTCCCTGGCATCACATGTCATGCTTTGAATATCCATGTATGCCATTGACTAAATGATGATAATAACACTGGAGCCTTCACAATGATAATTTAGTATAATTTAAGAGAAACTGCTTGATGTCATGTTGCTGACTCTCCTGACCAATGAAATTGTACATATAGCTTGACATCACCAAAAAAGCCTTGCATGACATATAGCTTTTCTACTCACACCTCAACTGACCAATAGTCACACAGTCCCAGCATGACATCAAGCTTTCAGTCTCTAAAAAAAAATTGAAGGATACATAGTTATTGGACGGATAATAAGTAAGGTGACCGGCGTTTGGAGCTGTATTCGAACCCATGACCAAGCAATTAGAATCAGAGTTCCAAGTTAGTATACAATGTACCTAACTTACCTACGCACCCTCCTCTACGTCACAGAGAAGGTACTCATCAAACATGGATAGGGATCACTGTCATTGACTGTACAGTGTACATATCAATCAAATGTACATATAGAGATATTTTCTATATTGTATTTTCAGAGAACGACCGAGAGCAGAGAGCGCGAACTGCCTTGGAATATGTCGAGCGAGTCAAAAACTCACCTTGCAATGGTGGAACAGATGAAACGCTGCCAGTTGAATTTGACCACAACATTTGGAGCCATTTCGCAGATGTTGCTGTTCGAATGTCCAACCTCTTAACGAAGATAATGCTACGTGGAAATGGTACGTTGGAAGAAGTGAATGATGAGTTTCTCTTCGATCTGGTGCGGAATAATGTTGATGGCGATACGTTGTTATTTGGATCTGCGATTGCAGTCGAAAGATATGCCTATCCGAAGTATGAGAAGTTCTGCCCCTACGCCTACAAGAAAGATAAGGTCTACGCCCATGACATATCTCTCAATTATGACTATCTGGATCCGAGCACCGAGTGGTACAATGTACTCAGACAAAAAGACTGGACGAATGTAACCATGACAACAAACATGGTGACTTACAGGTGAGACCTATCATTATTTTTCTGCATACATAGTTAATACTTAACATTTATCAAGAGATTGTACTCTCTATGCATGCACAAGAGGCAACAGCTGTGAGATGCCAAAGGCTGTGAACTCTGCCAGAATTCACATGAAGAAAATGACAGGCAAGTGCCCCTGTGGTGGAGCAACTGCCCTGAAAGTTGAAAGTAACACCTGGAAGCCTTGTTGTGACATAGTATAATTTCTTTTACAATATCATAAGTATCAATTCCAGAAACACATGCACAAAGTTGGGAGATTAAACATGAAAAACAGTGATAAATTCGCCGGTAATTAAAAACATTTACAGGCTTGAAATAATTGTTTGTTATGGGATACATGTACATAATAAGCATGTCAATGGTTTGGGTAACACAGTTTCATTTAGTTATCTTTTACTGTCAAAAACAAGGATTATAATATATATATACAAAATTGTCATTTAATGGCTGGTCAAAGTATTTAACTAAAAAAAGTTCAGATGAGACACATATTTTAGCAAATAAATATTGTTGAGACTGTACATATCTGCTAATTAGTTTACAATCCTTGATATTGATAACGAATTGTGATACAACGAGAGCTTGAATTTGATGCTAGAAGGCAAACATGATGTCTTGCTCTAACCTTCATGTCACAGCTGGGGCTGCTGACCAAACATTGGCTGAATAATACACTGCATTTATACCTTGTTACTTACTTATTCTATTCGTCGTTGCATGCAAGCACTTTAAGGGGGCGACAATTGAATAATCAGGGGGGCTTGGGAGTTTTCCTCAGCAGGAAATTATTTATTTCACGGTAACGGTGGCTGTAATTATTTATTTAAGGTGCTCGAAGTCTCCGAATATTCATTTCCTAAATCAGGCATCGCCTTCTTAAGAAAAACCCCGTCCAGAAATTATTTATTTCAAGACTGCCCCGAAAGACTTTATTTATTTCACCAAAACTGAGCAAGAAATTAATTATTTTAAAAAACTCAAAAGCTCCCCCCCCCTTGAGATGAAATGGTGGCCCCCAGGGGAGTATCTAGAAATGGCCTGAGGGCGGGGAGGGGCATCACGTGGGGTCAATACGGGGCGCTCCACGGCTTTTCCTATGTCTTCCATATTAATTTTGGCCTGGGGGGGGGGGCAAGGCCCAATACCCCCCTTAAATACGCCACTGGTGGCCCCCTAATGGCATTCTTTTCCTGTTGTTGTTTTCTACAGAGGAAATGCCACATCTCACTCAGAAGAGACTCCTGTCGTGCAACCGATGGCTCAGCTGGAAGATGGCCACTGGACGTATCCTTACTTCGACTGCGGCGGAGGCGACATCTGGATGGTCACTTATTCCGCTCCTGTATTTACACTTGTAAATGGAACTGCAGTATTTCGGTAAGTATTAATTGCAATCAACAAGGGAATTGGGGGAGAATAGTGTTTCTGCTACCGGCTTCTAAAGGTGAGATGATATATTTAGGGAGGCCAGAATTTCATGACTTGGGCCAATGGGAGTTTTCTGCCCTCAGGCTGAAATATATGCTGCTATTACAGATTTTTGTCTCTGTTCCCTACATCTATATTAAAGTGTGATAAAACAAAGGTAACATAATTCCTATGTTTCGAGGTGGGCTTGTACGTATCAATGTGTTATTGGGTAGTTTGTGGGCTCATTGATGAGTGTTGTGACACCTATAACTACTTTTCCTAGTAGCATTGCAAGTATAGGATATGACCTCGCAAACTGCCTACATGTATATAGGCATTTATTTGAAAAGTGGGGCCAAAACTAAAATGGTCACTGCATAAAAGTGAAGCTTCCAATTTCCATGGGTATTGTTTTTTCTGATAGAACTGTCATAGGGCTATCAGAAAAAAATATAATGACACTTTTAATCACAGTTTCCACTGTAAGAGGCTCAAAAAACACCAAAAATGGAGTTTTAAAAGGTCCCCTGTTTTTAGACCCTATTTTGGTAGGCTGGCATTTTTGTCCAGAACATCCCACAGCAATAATCAATATGTCACACCATCTCTTATGCCTTCAGGTACAATAAAAAAATATCAGGTGATTTTTAAAAAATCTCCTAATACGGATTTTAAGGGGGAAAAGATGAAAAAGCCGACTGTCACACCTTGGTGTGACTATTGAAAAAGCTACAAAAAGGCATTTTGTTACTACTAAAACCAGAGCAACCTGTGTCAATTAATTTTTTTCTGGTAGTCCAAGGTCCAATCTTTCTTGGAAAAGTTAAATTACAGTTCTACTGCCATTATAGACAGAGCTGTGAGCCCTCAAAGTGGTGTAACGACCGGAACAGTTCGTGTAACGTACCTCACGCTGCCGAAAATTGTCTAAAAATGACTAAGTCCAACTCTCAAAAGCATCAGAGTGATCATTGTGACCTTTCTCTGTGACTGTCGTGATTGTACAGTGACTGTCATGTTCAGCAATTAGCTTTCAAAGGGCAACTTACTTCCATTCAATTGAAAGATCTTAATTGCAATTCTAGCAATTCAGACACCCCAGTCTGTCAATTGGCATTGGCTGCTGATTGCCTTTTCAAAGGAGTCAGACCTCTTCATGTAAAATGCAATTCACTCCACCCAGTCAATTGAATGAATCCAAAAGTGAATGATTAATTATTTATTTTATTTATTTATTTGTTTAAACTCCCAGAAGAGAGAATTAGATAAAATACAGAGTAAAAATTACATTTGAATGCATGTGTGTCAACAATACTATCACTGTGATGACCAATGCTGACAATTAATCAGTTTTATAAATTTCAAGTCTGGACTTGTCCCTTTGGGCTGTTTAGATAGATAGATAGATAGATAGATAGATAGATAGATAGATAGATAGATAGATAGATAGATAGATAGGCATTTATTTTCAATTGAAAAGTGGGGCCAATTTCCAATTTCCACTGGTTATGACATTTTTCTGAAAGAACTGTGATAGGGCTATCAGAAAAAATATAATGACGCTTTCAATCAGAGTATCCACTGAAAGAGACTAAAAAAACTCCAAAAATCTAATTTTAAAAGGTCCCCGGTTTGTAGACCCTATTTGGGTAGGAGGGCATTTTTATCCAGAATACCCCACAGCAAGAATCAATATTTCACACCATCTCTTATGCCTTGAGGTTCAATAAAAAAATATCATTAAGTGATTTTTGAAAAATACTCCACTAACGGTTTTGAGGGGGCAAAGATCTGAAAGCTGACTGTCACACCTTGGTGTGACTATTGAAAAAGTAACATAGCTGTTACCACTAAAGCCACATTCAGACAAGCAAATATATTTTATTTTTGTAGTGCTAGGTCCCATATTTCTTATAAAACTTAAATCACAGTGCTACAGTCAAGTCATTACTCACTGTGAGGCTTCAAAGTAGTGTAGTCCAGCCTCCCAAGAAAATCAAAGTGATCATTGTGACCTTCCTCCGTGACTGTCGTAACTGTACAGTGACTGTCATGCTTCAAAGTACTATTCTGTCTAACTACTGTTATATATATATTTATGTACAGAATACATATAATGAAGAAAATTAATACAATCCTCTATTATGGATAGTGCCCCCCCCCTATGAAACATTCGGGCCAACTTTCCCGTGGTCAGCCTGGCTACACAGTGCCAGGGGGGTCACTCCCAACAATTCAAAGTCTACACAAGATGAAAAAGAATTTTCATGTGGTTCCTTGTACCAGAGTGGTTCATTAATGATTTTAAGCAGCCCCGGGATGCTTGTTTTAATAATTTTGTGAGAAACTGCTTTCTCTACATAGGCATTTATTTGAAAAGTGGGGCCAAAACTAAAACAGTCACTGCCCAACAGGGAATTATCCAATAACCTTGGTTTATGACTTTTCTGAAAGAACAGGGATAGGACTATCAAGGAAAAATATAAAGATACTTTTTATCCATGTTTTCACTAAGAGGCTAAAAAATTATCATAAATGGGGTTTTAAAAGGTCCCCGTTTTTTAGACCCTATTTTGAGAGGCTGGCATTTTTCCCACATACAGCCAATAACAAAATCAAACATTTTATCTGATCTCTCATGCCTTGAGGTACAATAGAAAAATTTCAGGTGATTTTTGAAAAATGGTCTACTTTTGGTTTTCAGAGCAAAAAGATCAAGAAGCCAACTGTCACACCTTGGTGTGACTATCCAAAAAGTGGTATAAGTGTATTTTCTCACCACTAAAACCACATTAACCCACGCCAATATATTTTATTTTTGTAGCAATAGGTCCCACCTTTCTTAGAAAAGTCAATTTACATTCCTATTGTCATTATTAACAGAGCAGTGGCCCTCAAAGCACTGTAACGCACGGAACAGTTCGGGTAACGTACCTCACGCTGGAGAAAATTGTGTAAAAATGACCAAGTCCAGCTCCCAAAAACATCAGAGTGATTATTGTGATCTTCTCTGGTGACTGTCGTGATTGTGCAGTGACTGTCATGTCTCAGAGAGTAAAACAGTGCACATATTGATAGCTACTCTCAATTGCTATTCTCAATTGCTATTCTCAAATTGCTATTCTCAACTTCACAAGCCTCAGAACATGGATCTATGTTCAGCATGCTTACTAACCTAAAACACTCTGTCATGTCCTCCCCCTGTTTACCAAGTTCATAAATGCAGGACCTAAAGCTCCAATCATCCATCCATCTCAGCAAGACCCCCTTCTTTCTTTATCTTCTTCCTGTCTGTGTATCTTTGTCCTCCTTCTTTCTATCTATCTATCTATCTATCTATCTATCTATCTATCTATCTATCTATCTATCAATCTATCTATCTATCTATCTATCTATCTATCTATCCATCTATCTATCTATCTATCTATCTATCTATCTATCTATCTATCTATCTATCTATGTGCTGACACATAAAGTTCTGCATTAAACAGCAAAGAAAGGGATTTTATTATGTCATGAGAAGTAGAAACTTATTAAAGGAAGGCAGAGGAATGCTGCAAGAGATTGACAGGCCTGTGGAGGGTGTTTTTAAAGTACGACAGTCATGTGACTTGAGATTACTTTATCTGCATGTTATTAGCGTTTTGGCAAATGTATGTAAAGAAAGTACTTTTGATATTAAAGAGCTATTGCCTCTCCCAGTCATCAGCAACTCTCAGTGTGACTGCTGTAAGGCCTATCATAAGAGTGATCATGCGGCTATATAAATTTTTTCCGACCCTGGATGTCACTGGGACTGTGCTCACAACTTTGTGTATATTATATCGATGCCTTTCCCTGTAAAAAAAATTATTCAATCATCATCATATCACAGTAACGAAACTCACTCTTTATGATCTGTAAGTTGGAAATAGCAATTATTGTCATAAGACAGACCTAACTATTTATTCACCATAGTCAGAGTATTGAAAGCCACATTTAATGGCCTGTAAGTTGGGAAATAGTCACCTACTCATCATATTCTTATAATGCAAATCTAGTTATTTAATCACAGCAGTAACAGTGATGTAAGTCACATTTCATGGTCTGTTGATTTGGAAGCAATTACATTCTCCAAATAATTGTTGTTGGAGGGTTGGTCAAGTGGTAGCATGCTAGGCCGCCAATCACTGTGTCAAGGGTTCAAATCCAGCTCTTTACAGGTCACCTTGACTCATGTTGGATGGTTACACCAGTGATCATGTTCCGTCTTGCTGTGTCCTCCTTGCCCTAATTAGCCTTGGCATAAATACAGGTCTTGAAGCCCTAATCATCCATCCATTCATCTCTACATAATTGTCATAATGCAAATCTAATTATTTAATCACAACAGTCACAGTAATGAAAGTCATGTTTCATTGCTGATTTGGAATCAGTCACATATATATCTTCAACATAAGTGTCAAAATGCATATTTTTATATTGTGTTGTTTAATCACCATAGTCACAGTAATGAAAGTATTTTATTGTGTATCTAATAATCACATAATTGTCATAATGCAAATCTAGTTGTTTGATCACCCTACATGCAGTTACACTAATAAAAATCACATTAATGATCTGCTGATTTGGAATCTGTCACATCTCCAATCAGAGTTTTACTGCAGACCTATAGGGAAATTTGCATAGATAACAGGGGTCTTTAATATTTAATCACCGTAGTCACACTCCATGGTCTGTAGGTTTGGAATCAGTCACATTCAGACTCAGATTCAGACTCAGCATTCTCAACACGATAAGACAAATCTAGTTATTTAATCCCCATAGTCATGGTAATGAAAGTCATACTCTTTGGTCTGCAGGTTTGGAATTAGCACACATTCTCAATTTGGCTGTCTAAATACAAATCTATTTTTTTAATCACCATAGTCACACTCCATGGTCTGTTGGTTGGGAATCGGTCACATTCTCAACACGATTGCCATAAGGCATGACTAATTATTTAATTACCATAGTCACAGTAATGATAGTCAGCCACCATGGCCTGTCAGATTGCAATCGAACACATTCTCAATATGATTGTCAAAAGACAAATCTAGTTATTTAATCACCATAGTCACGATGATGGAAGTCATACTCCATGGTCTGTAGATTAGTATTTAGTAACATTCTCAACAAAATTGTCGAAAGACAAATTTAAAATCACCATAGTCACAGTCCAGAAAGTTGCACTCCATGGTCTGTAGTAGGTTCGGAATCACTCACATTGTCAACATAATTTGCAAAAAGACAAGATGATTATTTTATCACCTCAGTCACAGTAATGAAAATCACACTCAATAGCTTCTGACTTTGGAGCTAGTCACATTCTCCACATGATTGCCACAAGACAAATCTTAATTAATCACCGCAGTAACACTCCATGGCCTGCAGTTTTGGAATGAGTCACTATGTCATATTATTATCACCATAGTCACACTCCGTGGTCTGTAGGTTTAGAATCTCACATTCTTATCATGATTGTCATAGAGCGAATCTAGTTATTTCCTCATCATAGTCAAAGTTGTAATAGTCACATGTCAACACTATTGCCATTAGACAAGATTAATTATTTCTAAGTTATTTAATCACCATAGTCACGGTGATGGAAGTCATACTCCATGGCCTGTAGATTTCGAATTGGTCACATTCTCAACAAAGTTTTCAAAAGCCAAATTTAAATCACCGTAGTCACAGTCATGAAAGTCACACTCGGTGGTCTGCAGGTTTAGAATTAGTCACAATCTCAACATAATTGTCATAAGACTAGTCTAGTTATTTCATCCACGTAGTCATGGGTAATCATAGCTACATTTGGTGGTCCTTGGGTTTGAATCAGTCACACTCTCAAAACGATTGTCATCAGGCATGACTAATTATTTAATCACCATATTCAGTGAAATGAAAGTCATACTCCAAGGACCTTAGGTTTTGTATCAGTGACATTCTCAACATGTTTTACATGAGACAAATCTAGTTATTTAGTCATCACAGTCACAGTAGTAATAGTCATATTTCATGGTAGACCTGCAAGCTTGGAATATGTAGAATCCTTCACATTTATTTTCAAAGGCCGAGTTTGGCTATTTAGCCACATGGTCACAGTAATGGAAGTCTTTTGTGGTCTGTTGGTTTAGAATCAGTCACATTGTCGACATGATTGCCATAAAGCAAGATTAATTATTTAATCACCACAGTCACACTCCATGGTCTGCATGTTTGGAATGAGTCACATTATAACACATTCTCCTTAAAGGTCCGCTATCAAACCAGTTGAGCTAAAGGGTCGGCCCCCAAGCCAAGTGCCAGGGAGCAATCTATTATACCCAACCCACTATACTATAACATTCCCATCTGTCATCAGGCATGACTAATTCTTCAATCACCACAGTCACAGTCATGAAAGTCATCCATCATAAACTGTAGGTTTGGAATAAGACAAATTCTCAACATGATCATCATAAACCAAATCTATTTATTTAATCACCACGGTCACAGTAATCAAAGACATAATTCATGTCCTCTAGGTTTGGATTCAGTACGCATTCTCAACACAATTGTCGAAAGACAAATCTAGTTATTTAATCACCATAGTCACACTCCATGGTCTGTTGGTTGGGAATCATTCATATTCTCAACATGATTGTCAAAAGACAAATCTAGTTATTTAATCACCATAGTCACACTCTATGGTCTGTTGGTTGGGAGTCATTCATATTCTCAACACGATTAGTGTAAGGCATGACTAATTATTTAATCACCATAGTCACAGTAATGAAAGTCACCTCTGTTGGTTGGGAATCATTCATATTCTCAACATGATTAGTGTAAGGCATGACTAATTATTTGATCACCATAGTCACAGTTATGAAAGTCCTCCATCATGGCCTGTCGGTTTGGAATAAGACACATTCTAGATATGATTGTCAAAAGACAAATCTAGTTATTTAATAACCATAGTCACACTCTATGGTCTGTTGGTTGGGAATCATTCATATTCTCAACACGATTGCTATAAGGCATGACTAATTATTTGATCACCATAGTCACAGTAATGAGAGTCACCTATCACGGCCTGTCGGTTCGGAATAAGACACATTCTCAATATGATTGTCAAAAGACAAATCTAGTTATTTAATCACCATAGTCACACTCTATGGTCTGTTGGTTGGGAGTAATTCATGTTCTCAACACGTTTAGTATAAGGCATGACTAATTATTTAATCACCATAGTCACAGTAATGAAAGTCACCTATCATGGCCTGTTGGTTTGCAATCAGACACAATCTCAATATGATTGTCAAAAGACAAATCCAGTTATTTAATCACCATAGTCACACTCTATGGTCTGTAAGTTGGGAGAAATTCATATTCTCAACATGATAAGTATAAGGTATGACTAATTATTTAATCACCATAGTCACAGTAATGAAAGTCACCAATCATGGCCTGTTGGTTTGCAATCAGACACAATCTCAATATGATTGTCAAAAGACAAATCCAGTTATTTAATCACCTTAGTCACACTCTATGGTCTGTTGGTTGGGAGTCATTCATATTCTCAACATGATTAGTATAAGGTATGACTAATTATTTAATCACCATAGTCACAGTAATGAAAGTAACCTATCCTGGCCTGTTGGTTTTCAATCAGACACAATCTCAATATGATTGTCAAAAGACAAATCTAGTTATTTAATAACCATAGTCACACTCTATGGTCTGTTAGTTGGGAGTCATTCATATTCTCAACACGATTAGTATAAGGTGTGACTAATTATTTAATCACCATAGTCACAGTAATGAAAGTCACCTATCATGGCCTGTTGGTTTGCAATCAGACACAATCTCAATATGATTGTCAAAAGACAAATCCAGTTATTTAATCACCATAGTCACACTCTATGGTCGGTTAGTTGGGAGTCATTCATATTCTCAACACGATTAGTATAAGGCATGACTAATTATTTAATCACCATAGTCACAGTAATGAAAGTCACCTATCATGGCCTGTTGGTTTGCAATCAGACACAATCTCAATATGATTGTCAAAAGACAAATCCAGTTATTTAATCACCATAGTCACGGTGATGGAAGTCACACTCCATGGCCTGTAGATTTGGAATTGGTCCCATTCTCAACAAAGTTTTCAAAAGCCAAATTTAAATCACCATAGTCACAGTAATGGAAGTTGCACTCCATGGTCTGTAGGTTTGGAATCAGTCACATTGTCAACATGAATAAATTTTGTAAAAAGGCAAGAGGATTATTTTATCACCTTAGTCATAGTAATGCAAATCACACACAATGGCTTGTGGGTTTTGAATAAGTCACATTCTTAACATGATTACCACAAGACAAATCTTATTCAATCACCGCAGTCACACTCCATGGCCTTTAGTTTTGGAAAAAATCATAATTAAATATTATTATCGCCATAGTAATGAAGTCACACTTGGTGGTCTGTAGGTTTAGAATCTGTTACATTCTTTTAAACATGATTGTCATAAAGCAAATCTCATTTTTCATCATCATAATCAAAATAGTAATAGCCACATTTCATGGGCTACGGTTTTAGAATCAGTCACATCACAACGTTATTGTCATTAGACAATATTAATTATTTAAAGTCACCCTAGTCACAGTTATGAAAGTCACTCTCTCTAGTCTGTAGGTTTAGAATGAGTCACAATTTGAACATAATTGTCATGAGACTAGTCTAGTTACTTCATCTTCATACTCATGGTAGTAACGGTCACATTTGATGGTCTGTGGGTTTGAATCAGTCACATTATCAAAACTCTTGTCATCAGGCATGACTAATTATTTAATCACCATAGTCACAGTAATGAAAGTCATTCTCCAAGGACCTCAGGTTTTGAATCTGTGACATTCTCAACATGAATGTGACGGGACTAATCTAGTTATTTAGTAATCACTGTCGCAGTAGTAGTGGTCGCATGGTCTATCGGTTTGGTATCTGTCGAATCCTTCATATTTATTGTCAAAGGGCGAGTTTTGCTATTTAAGCACCGTAGTCGCAGCTGTGAAAGTATTTTGGGGTCTGTTGATTTTGTTGATTTGTAATCAGTTACATTCTAAACATGACAGGCATGATCTGCCATGAAGCAAGACTAAATTGTTTAATCACCATAGTCACACTCCATGGTCTGTATGTTTTGATTCAGTCACATTCTCAATATTGTCACCAGGCATGACTAATTCTTCAATCACCATAGTCACAGTCATGAAAGTCATCCATCATAACCTGTAGGTTTGCAATCACACACATTCTTAACATGATCATCGTAAACCAAATCTATTTTTATAATCACCATAGTCACTCTAATGAAAGTCATATTTCATGTCCTGTAGGTTTGGAATCAGTATACATTCTCAACATGATTGTCGAAAGACAAATCTAGTTATTTAATCACCATAGTCACACTCTATGGTCCGTTGGTTGGGAATCATTCATATTCTCAACACAATTAGAATAAGGCATGACTAATTATTTGATCACCATAGTCACAGTAATGAAAGTCACCTATCATGGCCTGTTGGTTTGCAATCAGACACTATCTAAATATGATTTTCCAATGACAAATCTAGTTATTTAATCACAATAGTCACATTATGGTCGGTTGGTTGGGAATCATTCATATTCTCAACATGATTAGTATAAGACATGACTAATTATTTAATCACCATAGTCACAGTAATGAAAGTCACCCATCATGGCATGTCGGTTTGGAATAAGACACATTCTCAATAATGATTATCAAATCTAGTTATTTAATCACCATAGTCAGGGTGATGGAAGTCATACTCCATGGCTAGTAGATTTGGAATTAGTCACATTCTTTACATGATCATCATAAACCAAATATATTCATTTAATAACAATAGTCACTGTAATGAGAGTCATATTCATGTCCTGTATGTTTGGAATGAGTCACATTCTAATTGTGATTTTCATCATTCAAATCATGGTTGTCACACTCCATGGTCTGTTGGTTTGGAATCAGTCAGGGTACAATGGCCATAAGGCATGACTAATCATTTAATCACCATAGTCACAGTAATGAAAGTCACCCACTATGGCCTGTCTGTTTGTAATCAGAAACGTTCTCAACATGATTGTCATAAAGCAAATCTACTTATTTAATCTCCATATTCACTTTGGTTTGGAATCAGTCACCTTCTCGACATGATTGTTATAAGGCACGAATGATTACAGTCACAGTTACTGTAATGGAAGTCACAGTTTATGCCCTCTAGGTTTGGAATCAGTCACATTTTGAACATGGTTGTGATAAGGCAAAACAGTTATTCGGTCTCTCACCATGATCACACTAATTTAAGACATTCCATGTTTGCAGGTTTGGGGTCAGTCATGTTATTTATGAATGAAATTTCAAGAAATAAGCTTGATTGTTTCAGTCTCCATAGTCAAAGTCACAAGACACATCTAATGGCATGTAATGTGGAACTTCAATTCATGATATCATATATATATATGTATAAAATTGTGAAAGATCAAAGCATAACTCACCATCGTGATCTCAGTAATGAGAATCACAATTTTAGTCTCTATATCTTTGACTTCAATAATGTTCTAGGTGATGTTTACTTAGTGATAGCATGTTGGGGCTGCCAGTACCAACTGCTGGGTCCAGCGCTTGAATCTTGTTTTTGCCTGTTAAGCCGGGCGAGTGTTGGATGGCAGTCTCAATCATCCTTTACCTCATTGTTGCATCCTACTGCTGTCTACTGTCCTAATTAGCCTACCAAGTGCATAAATGCAGAACGTAAGCAGAATGTAGAGCCCCAATCATCCATCCATTAGCAATGTTATAAAAATTGTTGTGAAAAAGCATGCACTATTGAGTCACCACAGTCACGTCAAGGAAAATCACATTTCATGGTCTGTCATGAAGGCAATGGTTATACCTTTGTCAAAAGGGGAGGTAATCTTTCCCATAACCTGAGTCACAGAAACACATGTCAGATTCCATGGTCTATAGCATTGGTAGTAGTAGAAAACCTACATGACCCTTATATTTTATATAACTACAGGGAAAATTTATCTCTTCTGATTATCTTCATTTGAGCCGATATCAGGGAACTTTTTATTTTTCAAATAGTGAGATCTTCTAATTAATTCATCAATGGTTTCTCCATACTGTCACCGATACTCCAGTTATAATGGTATGGATGTGAAATCAGCAGCCAACTGGTGCCAAACACCCAGGGAATGTGACTTTTATCAAAGTGGCCAAGCAAAAATATAACTAGCAAAGCATTTTTGCTTAATTGTTCATATGTACATATGGTTGACAGTGTATTTTAGCCGATACAGTGACTAAAGTGACTATTTTCTGTGAGTGTTGTGACTGTTTATTTGGATTTTTTAGCGTGACTATTGTGACTATTGCGTGACCAATTTACTAATTTTTCAGGGAATTTTCATGAAAAATCCAGTGACCTGTTGACCCCAAAATTACTTTTTCTGTAACAGGGAACACCTGAACTAAACATTGGCCAAATCAGATTATCCAGATTCAGAGATTCACTTTTTTGCTCCCGGGGACCTTTTTGGCCCCACTTTTCAAATAAATGCCTATATGGGTCATGCAGAATAACATGGCTTGGATAGGGATATGACCGCACAAGAAACATTCCAGTGCTTTTCTGAAGCACTTGCAATGTGATTCGTCTTCCGTAACTTCTTCTAACTTCTTCGGAAAAGTTGACAAGCATCTGAACTAAATGTTCTGAATATAAGATACCGCTTTGTTGATACCGACTGAGCTAAAACTAACTGCTGATCTAAATGAGTAGGTTTCAGCTACTCATCTATCATTTGATGTCTCTCCAAAATTTGCTGAGTTAATGCTTGTTTGTATGCGTTGCATGCGTTTTAACAGAAGTGAAGCATCGCAAGGTACTAACTTAAATTATACAGGTAGAGCTATGTCAGGATGTCGGATTTTGCCATGTTAGCGTACTTAGGCCTACGAAGAATTAACATACATTGATCGACAAATTTACCAGAAACTGGAGCTGTCAGTGTCTGCCTATATCCCAAGGAATCCATATGTATACGTGTATATATATATTTATAAGCCTACATAGAGACCATGGAGGTAGGTGGGGACAACTGCCCCCTAAAAATATGGCAATCTTTTAAATCAACATTGAATTTAGGCCAAGATCTGGAAAATTAGGGCAAAGATGGACCAGGTTTTCACATGAGGGGAGTTTCGCCCAAGGGGTTACTAACTTTTCACACATGCTTCAAGGGGACAATCTTTAACAGCAACTTCTGACCAAACTCCCAACCCCCCTTCCCCAAATTCTGAACGTCCCTAATAATGTAATATGTAAATGGCACTGCCATTAAATTCACACAGCACTTAAAAAAGTTTTTGTAGGATTTATAATGTTACCATAACTTTCATGTTTATTCCCTATTCAATGCGTGAAAGGCAGTTACTGTGTCAGAAAATTAGAAAGACTGATACACGGAAAGACAGGGAAAAATGTAAAATAGTATGATAAACTGGGCAAAAAATATGATAGATAAATGGATAAATATATCAATAAATAGAGAGATAAATAGATAGACAGATAGATAGATAGATATATTGACAGACAGATGGATAGATAAATTGATAGATAGATATATATTAAATAGATAAATCAGATTGATAGATAATCAGCTAAATGGTAAAAAGGCAGACAGCACTGAAAGCTGTCAAAGTCAAGTCTATGTTAGATTGTTGATATTACATAATAGTATAAATATATAGTAATACAAAACAATAACATTGCACTCAGATTAACTGTTCACTGTTACATAATAATCATTTTATAAGATTATGTAACTTTAATTTTGTTATGTTTTCTTGTTGTCTGATTGAAATTAAATTAATCACATGTTTTAAAATAATATGATTTAGCTTGTCAATGCTGATAATTTTAAAACTGTTCCATAAAAATTATTGGTACAGGATATATTACCGGAGAAAATTGAATTTTTTAGAAACACTTTTGAAGATGAATATGTTATGTTTTGTTAAATACGAAACTAAATCATTGATAAGAAGCTGGACCCACTTGACCTAATTCCCAGCTGTGGACTGTTGATGTAGAGACCATCACTGCACAGATTTTTGAGTCTTCTCTTGCACTCAGTTCGCTTCGCTCAACGGCCTTTGGCCGTTTTCGCTGCGCGAATATTAGTGGAACTGGTGGTTATAGCACCACTTGGTAAGGTAACAATCAGCCCCTGCAGCAGAGAACAGTTACTGCGTGATAGACAAATCGAAAATGTGAAAAACACATGGAAATGCAATTGACTTGTTATTACAGCTTTGGTGTCTGTATTGAAAGTTTTTTTAAAGCTGAATGTTGTGTGTACCCGGGAAGCACCATCCTGTATGGAGACACAGCCTTTGGGCTGTCTACAAGTTGACCGCTGTTTCATTGCCAGTGCTTTTTCCAGCCTTGACAGAACATAATAATATTATGCTGACATGTGTTGCCACCTAGTGACTGGTGTGCTATTCCGCGAGCTCCTGTGAGCAGTCCACTTCATTTCAGTATGGGGAACTCACACAATTATATCTGGAAGAAACCGGGACTGTTTCTGAGTATGCTGATGGCCTTGTCTACTTCCTTAGAGAATGTGATTGCCGAGTCTGACTCTGGTACATCAATGTTGAATAGAAATTTTGAGAATGCGCAATGATATTGGAACTATTTCTTGGGACGGCAATGCTGCAGCATACAAAATCAACTTTTGTGCCGGTTGCCAGCATCATGCAGTTCTCATTTTCACTATAGACTAGCCTTTGGGGGTGACCCAGGTGTGAGTGATGGGTTAGAAATATAATGTAGTGCGGAAGGAAAAGGTTAAAGCTGTAGGGTGCTTGTCGTAATGCCACAGGATCATAGCTCAAACAAAATCAAACAGTCTTCGATGGAATAATCAAGGAATGTATTATGGATGACACATTCACTAATAAAACTTGTTTTGTGAACAACTCCATATTTGCAGCATGTTATGGCGTCCATCAGGAAATTGCTACATTTATATCTTAACATTGTGTATGTGAAAAAATTTTACAGATGTATATCATGTAGACATCAACACCTAAAAATCTCAGATTTTTGCAAAACTTCCGAGAAATCAATAATAAAAAAAGACATATCATGAATGTCAGGCTTGTCAGCCTGTCAGGAAAAAAAAAAACAACAACACCATTCTCTTTGTGGGTGTTTTTGTATGTTTCATGACGATCCATAATTAAGTTCTTTCTTTCAGGGGCATCGGTACAATTGATATTGAACTGACCAACATTGACATCAATCAATGTGACATGGCGACGTCAGAAAGAGATTCTGGAAATGCAGGATCAGTGGATGTTTTTAGAGGCACTCACCATTGCCAGCCGTCCACTCAGGTAATCCATAGTTTGTTTATTTCTTATTTTTCTGTTCCTGTGTTGGTGTCTTGTTTCCAGGTCTTGTATAAAGGAGAGCAGAAATAAATCTGAAGCAAACAGTCTTCCGATGCCAAGTTGTGTTGGTGCATTTGTTGAATCAAGATTGGAAATGTACACCAATTTGTTGTTTTTTTTGCCTTAGCATAGATTAGAATTCTAAAGGTGACATTACAGTGTGGATAAAGCAGACAGAGAGAGAGAACTGTTCTAAATAAAGCTGAGCTTTGTAAGTCAACTTGCTGATGTGTCATGATCTTGTTACCAACCTAGTTCCCTAAAAGTAAGAGCGGACAATTTACCTTATTTTGGGAAGATGCATGAATCATTTGTCCACACCAACGATGACCTTGGGCAGATTTCACGAAAAGTGCTCTCAGAGGGTACCTTAAACTTTCCAACCCTTTTGTTATCTCTCTGTTGCTTCCTGTAGCAAGTAAATCTATTACTAAGTACATATGTGATCTAATGAATAAATATCAATTAAACAACAAATATGTTGCTTTTTGCCCTTAAAAAATTTTTTTTTTATCCCTCGTGAGGACAATTTTGGATGACCAAACTTACTGGTGATCAGACGTGCTCACTTTGGCACTCTGTGGAATCTGCTGAAACCAATTCAGGAAAATGTAGTGACATCTGATTGACAAAAGACATTTTGAAAATTATTTTGGAACCATTTTTAATTGTATTGGTCATCATAAAACTTGAATAAAATGACAAATAAAAAAAGACTGCTGATGTAATACGATTCCATCACAGGACACTGAGGTTACATTAGCAACTTTTACATGGGAATTTTTTTGTGTTCTTGCTACTTATACCAATTTCAAACATGAAATTCAAAAGTTTTATTGAAAAACGTGTGTTATTTGCCTATATACATCGCCAAAATCACAAATGACTGGGTGTGGTAGCTGTTTTTTTATTGCTAATGTAACTGCAATTTCGCATCTGTCCACTTCATAGTGTTACATTAATAACATTTGTCTATGTAAATTACGTTAACGAACACATGATTAGATCTCAAATTTTTTCTGAACTGAAAGCCAGGTCTCGAGGGGGTGGTAACATGCTGGTGATTTCATTTATATTGCCGTAGGATCCGCATAAAAAATTCCGTCCTCCATCATTTATCGTTGTTACATTAGCACAAGGCCATATTTTTAGTTACTCTGATCTGCCAATCCAACAGAAAACAGTGTTTACCCATGATTTTATTTAATGGATTGACACAATAAAATATTCAACCCTTTTTTTTTGCCGTGTCAGCTATCCTTAGAAAAAGCACCCAGAGAAAATCTGAGAAGCTACGAATCATTTATGTCTGGCCTTATCAGACTTGTGCTAATGTAACTTGTGGTAAGTTATTTTGCAGCTTTTTGTGGAATCTGCCCTTGGGAACCGTGTATTAGAGCAATGATGTTATCACTTCAATGATTTCACTCTGCTTGACTGCAAGATATCTTCGGAGAGAAGCGCAATTATGCTGCTTTTCCTGCTCAACATTGTTATCATAGCCTGAACATGGAAGAATTAATGCACTTTAAACGGCTTTTTCATCTCCAGATTCTTTTCATCTTGCCTCCTATTCTTAACATGCACAAGTATGTGATTTCGCAACAAAGAACATGCACGCATATCGGCTGTATCAAGTGCAGTCATGGCATTTTTTCTTTTGATCAGCGGAATGCGATGTCATGAGGCGATCATTTATCCGGATGTCGCTCATTGTATACGGACCAATCATGTGACCGATTTGACCAAAAGGACATTGAACTTAAAAAAAATATATATGTAAATGATGAATCCAATGTCTTTATCCACCAATTGTAAAAACTGTGCCTTTGGTTAAACACTGTCTAGTCTCCATTTGTGAAATCGAGCCCACATTGTAAAATTTGAATCTTCAGTCAGCTGAAATGATTGAGTGAGATGGTTGCGCAATGCCTTTGAGCTGACATGGCTCGTAGTTTTAAGTTATGATAACGGAAAGATTATCAAAACTCAAAACAACAAACTGTGTTTGCTCAGACGAATTGTGCAAGCATCTCACTCAATCATTTGAGCTGACTTAAAGTTTCAAATTTTACAGAGAAAGGGTCCGCTGAACAGCTTTATATGATATTATATAATACTGATGTCTAATCTCAAATGACTCAAAAAGACTGTCGGCGACTATTCATAATTTGACTCAAGGAGGTAGAACTGTGACCAACTTTGGCGAGGGTGGTGTAACATATATCCTGCCCTTCTACATGTATCACGGAAAAACCTTGATAGCAGCACGAGAAGTTTGATAGCAGGCCTTTCTAATTACCGTAAACGTAAATCAATTAAGTCACCTCCTGTATGTTTCCATTTAATCAAGAAGGACCACTTTCCTTGATGTGGTTAGTACATAAAAATGCCACGAAACCTTCTAAGAACTCATCCCGATTCTGCAACCATTAGATGTATTGGCTCTGGGCTCTGTGTTGTTCCCTGAGAGTTGAAACTGTATAGCAAGTCCATGCAGACATTTTCTGAAGTGAAATTGCCTACATGTAAATTTATTCCTGACTTCCTGTTGTTGATGTTGCTTCTGTTAGCTTACAGTCTTTCACTTTGATATGCAAAAAATGAAGAACAGTTCAGGACTTTGTGACTCATAATAGCTGATGAAGTGTCATCTTCTCTACTTTCAACATGGGAAACATAGAGGCAGTTTGATTGGTCATGATCAAGAGAAGGCCATTTGACTTGTCATAACTGATTTTGGATTGAAAATCAGATGCTTAATCCTTTCGTTTGGCTGTCACCATCAAGAGGGATAAGTCTCCTCAAATCAAATTAGCATTGAAATGTATTGGGTATGATCATGACAAATCACCAGTATGACACACAAAGTGCCATTTTCACAGTGCAACAGTACACTCTTTTTCAGTATCGAAGTGACAGGCTGTAAATGGCAACATGCTTGTATGATTATTGTTGAGAAAAAAGAAGTCAATAATAAGGATTGTATAAAAAGATATGCCATTCATTATTTTAATGCACTAAAAAGGCAATATATAAACGACGGATGTTATCCTTTCAGTGTGTTCCTGTCCAAGGACGTGGTTTCCAAAGGGGTGCCTACCTGTGCGAGTGTCTTCGCGGATACTACTTCCCGGATCTAACTGCAGAAGTAAAAGCTTTTAATGGATCAATCATTGAGAGTGCTGTTGCTGCTACCAGTGACATTAATGCCACTTCAACAGAAGATCTTGCCACGTTCCAATGCTTGCCTTGCGCTGAGGGATGCGATTCATGCGTCGACAATTCTCCGTGTCTTTACAGCAATGTTTTGGGTCTTCGGGCCGTTCTTCTCGTTCTGACTATCATCATCATGTGTCTTGTCATAGGTGTCTTCTTTTTGGTCACAATTTTCAAATCTAGCAGGGTAAGTGATTGCAACTATGTTACAATAGACAAAAGACGAGTGCTTACAGAAAAGCTGTTGGTGGCCATCAATGACCTCACAACAAGCCCAATCAACTGCATTGAAATTAAATTTCAATTGTCATTGGACAACTTGTCACCTCATTCATGATTGGTGTGAAACATTTAATTAATGACTTCCTGATAGCATTGCAAGCATAGGATATGACCTGACTAACTGCTTCTGAGTAATAGAGGCTTTTAGCTTAAAATCTTATCATCATCCATCATTAATAACAGCACCAGCCGTGGGTGCGAAGGGCCCTCGCGCTGCTGTCTAACGGTCAGTTTCAAAAAAGTAAGATATCAATTTGCTGCTGAACAAAAAAAAAGTTTGAAAAAAAATAATAAAAATTTTGAAAAAATAGAAAAAAATCCTGATTAAAAAACAAGAAAAGTTCGAAGAAAAAAAAAGGTTTGGAAAAAAAATTCCAAAAAAAAATATTAAGAAAATTACAATTTCCTAACAAAAAGAAAATTCAGATAAAGCTTTTTTCTTCCAAACGCCAGAAAATTACTAACCAAAAACAAAAATATTCCCCCTTCCACCCTATCTATGTTTGTCCTAATTTTTTCTCAAAACTTTATTCTACAAAACTTAATAAAAAAATGAATTTCAAGAAATAATTTGGTTAATTACAATTTAGTCTTTAAAATTCATCCTTTGTGTCAGGTGGTGTGGTCTTCATGCTTTGGCATTTACATATAACCTCATATATGTAGTGCTGTATGTTCACAACAATTGCATGTGACTTGTTACCCCCATGGTTCTGACTTCTTAACCCTCGCTTGGGGTAAACTAAATACTGCATCATTGTGCCAAAGGTCATTCAGTTCTAACAAAAAGCTGCTCTGTTCTGGGGTTTTAAAAAAAAATTGTGACTTCTGACCCCCGCCTCCCCTAGCTGGGCAAATGGTACCTGCACTTTTAACTGAAAAGGCTTTTAGTTATTCACTGTCCTTGTCAACAATATTTCTTAAATTCGCATAGACCTGTGGCAGAAAATTTGTATATAATCTTATGGATTTACAAGTGTAAATAATAAAATACAATCAAATTGAATTAATGTTTATATTGAGATCATTTTATATTTCAAAACGTGCTTGCTGCTTCTGCTTAATAAACTCCTGAAAAAATTAATCAACGATTCAACCAGTCATATGCAGTGATATCATTACCGTAATGATAAAAAGAGTTATGCCCCAGTCTCACGGCACGTTACGGAGAACTTTTTTGCCACTGAGGGGTAGCTTGAGTTGAATTCTAGGAAAAAAATGACTATCCCGGCGACATACAATGTTAAAAA
Organism: Platynereis dumerilii; assembly: GCA_026936325.1. Classification (NCBI taxonomy): domain Eukaryota; kingdom Metazoa; phylum Annelida; class Polychaeta; order Phyllodocida; family Nereididae; genus Platynereis; species Platynereis dumerilii. The sequence continues at coordinate 56,737,381 of JAPTHN010000007.1, forward strand.
ACCATTACATAATTAATTAAAAGCATATCACGGCGGGGTTCTTTTTGTTCACTGAGGGGAAGAAAAGTTGTACGCCGTCCCCAAAAGTTCGCTGGGGGAAAGGAATTTCCTCCTCCTGAGGGATACTTTTATATCCCCCCGAGATATAAAAAGTACCCCTCAGGGAACCTATAACTGCCCCTCAGTGAACCTATTTCACCGCGGCGGGATGTCAAAAACTGCCGGCGAGGCTTCAAATGTCCCCCCAGGGGCAGGAAAGGTCCCCGCGGGGGCAGGAAAGGTCCCCGCGGGGCAGGAGAGGTCCCCTCAGGGGCAGGGGATGTCCTAATATCCCGCCGGAGATGTTTTTGAGGCGTTCTCACTGAAAAAATCCACGCCGGACATCCAAAAATCAAGAAAATTTTGGGCTCTGTTCCGCCGTCATGAAAAAAAAGTTTGTACCTGTTGAATCTTTTTTGACATCCACGGCGCAGTTTTTCCATTTCTAGGAACCGCTGAGGGGAACAAAAACTTCCCCTGGGGGGATGTGAAAAGTCGACGGCGGATCACCCAAATTCATCCAAATTACCAGGAAATACTTCGATGCCGATTTAAATAGTTCTCCGGGAGCCGCCGTGAGAATGTAGCATTATTATTCGTCCTTCTTTACCAAAAGATGTGAAAATTATCATTGGTTTGAATTTTGAAATTTAACTGACAAGTCAATATTTTCTCAAACTGCTCGGTTATGTCACCAACTATGTGACACACGTGTGACCTTTTTGAGACGGTTTCACATGCATATTAAAGAAATACAAATAAAAAGCATGCCTAAAAAGTTTAATTAAACTTCTAATGGATATATGCTTCCTTTTACTATCAACATCAAAGGTTCTTTCAATCCAAGCAAAAAGCACCATGGTTCTCAGAAACAAGACTGCATCTGTTGCGCTCGGTTACAAAAATTCTATAAATGGAAACAAGCTATGTAAGAGCCAAGTTAAAGCACATTTTTTCAAGGAATCTCTTCTTTTTCATGTGCATTGTATAAGATCATCTAGAAACATAAGCTCAATTCAAAGTTCTTGTCACAGTCACAAAGTTGACTGCGGCTCTTGACATCAAGTAAATTTAAAATGAAAGTTATTCTGACAAGTATGATGTTTTCCTTTTCAGCCTATCAAGTCTGCAAGTCCACTTTTTCTCAACATAATGACTTCAGGGGCCTTGCTTATCTGTATACCTGTAAGTTTGTAAATGCACATACACGTTGCAACCATTTTTTTTTTACTTACTTTTACACTCTTGATCAAAATGCTGGAGTTCTAAAATTGGTGATTGAATGTGAGAAATTGCAAAGATTTGTTCTTCAGACATTAGATTTACGTATAAATGATATTATTAAACATTTTAGTGTGCTGAGAATCATTTGAAAATTTCCTTTGGGTGACGCGGAAAAATTGATCATTTTTAGTTAAAAAAATCATCAAAAATTGCATCATGGCTCAAGAACATAGACACAAAATTTCAACGTATATGCAAAAACTTAATCTTGATGTGTACAACGAAATAACATCACAATTTCATGTTGAATGCCATATGCATTGACCTCTGCCTTCACTTCACTTGACATGGATTCCGCCTACCCGTTTGTTGCTGTTATTGACCAATATGGCCATTCTTTACCCAGTCAACAATTTGACCTCACTGTGATATCTATGTGAGCTCTTCAATGATACCTTGAAAGCTCGCAGAAAAGACCTCACATCAACCTCATTTTGAAGCCAGTCAATGAGGGTGATTTGAGCTGAAATGTTGAGGTCACACTGTGAGCTCCATGTGAGCCTAATGTGAGGTCTCATAGTGAGATTTGTGTGACCTTCTTGTGAGCTTTCTGTCAGCTCTCTGTGAGCTCTCTTTGAGCTATTATGTGAGCTGTTAGCGTGAGCTCTCTGTGAGCCTTTTCTGAGGTCAATTCTGCAGGGTGAACTTCCTGTGACCTCTGGAGGGTGAACTACCTGTGACCTCAAATCACCCTCATTGACCTCTTCAAGAGTTAGATAAATACACATAGAGAATAGCAAGTTTGTTCCCTCATTTTATTTGTCAAATCACATTGCTGGATTGGGGGTTTCATTCAGTCCTCTTCATTCCTGTAGTCCAACCCATAAATATCAACCATCAACCTGAAACTTAAAATAAAAGACAATACAAATAAAGTATGTGCTACATATATCAGCAGTTTGAATAATCTAATTATTCAAAAGTACATGGTCAATATACTACAGAAACAGTTTAAAATGGAAAATATTACCAGTTCATACATATTAAATTGTGTATTTCTTTAGTGTAATGGCTCCTGATACAAAATGGCAGTTAAAAGATTGTGCCAAATTTGCTGTACAAAAACACACGCTGCTGTCAATTTTTCGGAGGCTTAATTTCAAGGCTGGTAGAATCACCAAATGTTTAAATCCATGCTAACATAATTTTCAACTCTACAGACTATGTAAAATCATACTTACAGGCATTATTTCATCTCCCAAATTTTCTGTTGCATGTTGATTCAAAATGGTGGATGGAATGTTGTGATGGTCATGTGATGTCACTTCCTGTCACAAATAACTCACAATGTGAGCTCTCTGTGAGATCTCTATATGACCTTTAGTGGTACCACTGTGTGAGCTCCTTGTGACCTCTCTGTGAGATCTGTTAGTGACACCATCATTTGTGAGATCACTGTGAGCTCACAGTGAGCGCACATTTTGACCTCAGCATGTGAGATTTCTGAGAGCTCTCGATGAGGCAGCAATGCATGAGGTCACAGTGTGAGCTCTCTGTGACATCTCTGTATGAGTTACGTGTGACCTCTCTGTGAGATCTCATAGTGACACCATCATTTGTGAGATCACTGTGACCTCACAGTGAGCCCATATTTTGACCTCAGTGTGTGAGATTTCTGAGAGCTCTGAATGAGGTAGCAATGCATGAGGTCACAAGGTATGAGGTCACTGTGATGTCTTTATGACACCCTCCAGCATGACATCACCATGTGAGTTTCTTGTGATCTCACAGTGAGTGCTCTGCAGACTCAAATGTTGACTGGGTAGTGAAAGTCTCTTGCACCTGGTCCAGATCTAAAGTCTGAGGAAAAAATCTTTGCAATTCCTTACATTCAATCATTATATGTTCATGTACCTACCACTATAATCAATAAAATACAATACAATACAATACAGTCACCAATTTTGAAACTTTGAAGTTCTGACACATTGAAAATCCAAAGTCTCCAGCATTTTGATCATGAGTGTATATGGCCAAATGACTGGGTCATCTGCAAAAAGCCTTATCATATATGGGTTGTTTTTCAATCGGGGTACATAGTTTTGTCTCACGGCGGTCAAAAATAAAGGTCTTTCTTTTCTGGCCAAATTGACTTTTTTCTGTCGCTATATACCGTACCATGGATTTCTGAAAATTTTAGGGCTACAAGTATTCTGAATTTTTTTTTATTTGACTTTTTGATAATTCGACCAAAGTCAATATTCTGCTCATCCCGCTATTACTGGATGTATAGAACGCCCAGTTGTATGGGCTTGTGCTGAGTGGATAGATATATATCTGACAATGAAAAATCATCTTACTTGCTTAATTTTGGCCAAGAACTTTGTGTGTGTCAAGGAAAATAGACATTTTGGGAGAGGACAGCATTTTTCGGAGAGGACAGTTTATTTGACGAAAGCTGTTTTTGGTGTTTTCCGCTACGAGCATTGTGCAGTTGGTACAACTGAAGTGAAACACTTACCAAAACTTTATCTAATCTATTGAAGGAGTATTTCTATAAAATAAAAATACTTTTAATTTAATGTTATTGCTGTTTTGCTGACCCTATTTCGGAGAGGACAATATTTGACGGAATTGACCTTCATGTGTTCAATGCAGGATTCTGAAGAGACTAATCATAGTTGCTGCATGTAATTCTAATGTTGAACTCTTGGGACCATGTTGAACGCATATTCACAATTGTTAAAACTTACTGTTAGGTTAGGACTGAAAAATCTGAAGCGATATTTGCCTGATTTGCAAATGAGACAGTCGATTTTGGTCAAAATGACACAAATAAATTTTTTTCGGGCTGTTATCAACCGATTTGAATAATTTTTTCGCTACTGTAGGTCCGTCTCAGTATGTTTAATCATTCTGTGTAACGTTTTTTCCACATATATGCATGGTATTTCTGGTATTTTGGATATCGTGTGACTTTCCAGAACGTACCCCGATTGAAAAACAACCCATATCTGCCTTATTCATGTTTTCAATTGAATCATTTTATGCATTGTGCTATTGACAAGCATATCTTATCAGTTTTTATTGAAAAGTAACTTGAAAATGTTGGTTGGTGTAGCTTAATCTGTAAAATGCTTCTGAGTTTAAATTTAAGTTGGTGCAAATTCTGTTACTTGGTGAAAATTTCACAATTCCTGTGCAGTAATACATTCAGCAAAATGCTGCAAGTTTTGAAGGTTGAGGCACATTTTAAAAGGTTTTGCAGATGGAATGATTTAAATGAAAACATGGTGTACACCATACAGTGCGCTTGTATTTTCAGCTGGAAGGTACAGTTACATTTGAACTGAGAAAGATTGTTCAGTACATGTAAATCACAAATCTTGAACAGCACAAATCTTGAACCGCACTAATTTTCCAATTTTATTTGAACAGATGATAATCTTATACTGGGGAGCCAGTGACCTTTCCTGCACCCTGGTGATCTGGCCTCAACATGTTGGATTTTCTCTGCTCTATGGAGGATTGCTCATGAAGACTTGGAGGTAAACTTTATTGTATCATTTGACACCTCTTCTAGCCAATCACAAGTAAGCATTTTATGCAATAAATCCCATAATATGTTTTCCACTTATTCTGCAATATTTATACACTCCTGCTCATAAATATGGAATAATTTTTTTGGGAAAAAAGTGTCAAATAAAAGTAAATTTCAGAGAGTGAATGCAAGCAAGGTCCATTGTAAAGGTCAAGTCATCTTCAATCACTCTTTGAAAGCCACAACTACATTTTTTGCAAGAATTTTTAATTTTTGGTTGAACGCACCTCACCCTAAAAAAAACCCCTGAATTTCCATATTTCGTGCTGCTGTAACTTTTCCTGGGGTTAACGCTGCAGCATTCGTTTTAAATGACAGTTTACTCTTCCCTTCAGCAGTCATTGGAAGTCTTTACCATTTAATTCAGACCACCATGTGCTCCAGCAGAAGTTGCTGAAGTTGTCAATTTCAATGGAGAATGTTGAAGTATTCCATATTTATGAGCAACGGTATATGAGTGTTCATCTCATAGTATAATCCAGTCATAATAATTACCAATATTTACTACAACATGAAATATACTTAATGAAGAGTATGTGGTCTAAACTATTTAGTTAGATTACACCGCTTCGGGTTCTAATATGCACTGTCGTCGGTTAGATTCCAACCGATTCACAGAAATGCTTGTCAGAACCTTCAAATAGGTTTCTAATACTTACAAAGTTAATTCGTCCAATATATTCAAGCGGACCTGTGTGGTACATGTAGGTTTTATTGTTCAAACAACCAGACAGTACGGCTGATGCCAGAGGGCATGTACACTTGTTCCAACGTTTCCAAAGTCACACAATCCCCATGCACCGGACTGATATGTGACAACCTTTGGTTTGCATGACATAAGATCTTCTGTGGAAGTTTAGCTTTTAAAAAAAGTGCTCTCTCCAAGACAACTGAGTCGGACAGACTATATTCTTTGTTTTTTACCGATTTCATTGTTTGTTATTTTATCAACTAATAGCTTTGAGCTATAGTGTTACTTGATTGTACTGTCGATGTAAAACAAATTTATCTATCTATCATATTCCTCCGCTGTAGAAATTACAGTCTTACACAACCTAACACAATGGCATGCAGGTGCCACGTGTCACAAATGGATTGAAATATTGTCTTCATAACCAAAATATAAAGCCCGTTGTGAATTTATGATTAGATTTTTCACACAGGTGTCTACATTGTCTAAGTAACTATTATATATGTAGTAGAACGTTATCATTAAATTTTCCATGCAGGTATATGTATGTCATTGACATGGGATGAATCGAGTGATGTTAAAGAAGAAAAAATTCCTTTCAATATTTTGAAAAAAGAAGAACTTAGTTCTTTCTCATCATATGAGTAATAAGTATTGTAAAACATATTGAAAGTTACAGAAAATTGTTTTTGCTTCACCTGCAAGCAATTTTTTATTTTTTTGTGGTAGAAAAAGTTTTCTACGAGTTTTCAGTTTGTCAGTATGCATGCCGTTGAAAGGGTAGACTTTTGGCACCTCTTTCATATTAGTTGATTAAAATCATATACTTTGATGTTTGCTTGAATTTGGAGCCTGAAGTTAGAAGCATGACATCATGTCTTAGCTATGATGATGTCACAGCTTGGTACTCTCCAGTTAAACTTCATGCTTCACGTTTATACTGCAAAACCAGCTGCATCTCCTTACCCTATCAGCGTGCCTCGTCGGTCCAACATCGGCCTGAAGCTGGTCCGATGCTACTGACATCGGACTGATGCTGGGCCGACGTCGGACCGCGGAGGCATGCTGACAGGGTACAGTCTGTCACTTTGATATAGAAAAAGAGTGGACTGTTGCACTGTGAAAATGGCACTTCGTGTGTCATCATGCTGATGATTTGTCAAGATCATACCCAATACTTTCAATGTTAATTTGGTTTAAGGAGACATATGTACGTGACATGGGATGGAAAGATCCTGCCATTAGAAATAAGTTAAATATTTCAAAAATATTGGAATCGTTTACTAACCCTTAATGACTGTAGACTAGCAAAGCAAGTATTTCTTTGGGACTATGAGCAAACAAATAACAAATGGTCCAGAGATATCCAAAAGATCTTTGAAAACATCAATGCCTCTAATCTAATTCACTCCTAATCATTTGTTACCATCCAAATAAAACTTGGTATCCTTCCACTCAAAATGGAAACTGGCAGATTTATAGATATAGCTCTTGAAAATAGAATTTGTACTATGTGTAATTTAGAGACCATTGAAGATGAAGATCATTTTGTTACCAGATGCCCACTATATGACACTCCTAGAGAAAAACTATTTTTAATTGTAAAGCAATTCCAGTCAAATTTTGAAAGTCGAGATGATGTTGGTAAATTGGTATTCCTTTTAAGTAATGCTCCAAAACCACTTTCTAAATTTCTTAAATGTGCTTGGAACCTGAGGCAAAGTGAACTCTATGACCTGTACTGATTATTACAAGCTGTAAACGTATCTGCCTATTTCTTGAAAAGAGATCGAAAGCTTCTGTGAGACTGTCAGATGCCACAGTACAACCCAAAATAAAGTACGACTACCCAAGCAGGAAAGAAGAATCAGCAGCTACTTTATCCTTTCACACCTTTTGGCTCCCCCCCCCCCAAGTCACTTGTTACCTTTACCTACTTTCAACCACCTAAAATTACATTAAGTTTACATTAGACCAACACAAATTCGAAATCCATCACCCCATTGTGTTTTATTTCTTTGATATTGTGCCACTTTGATAATTGCAGTCACATTGCTAGCTGTCTTAATCGAGTTCTTAATAAGGGGTAAGGTTGTGGTGAGGAGTCAAAGGTAGTTGTAAGGAGATTTGGGGTGGAGAGGAGAAAGGAGGGTAAAATAGGTAAATGGAGGACTTCTGACAGATGATTTTCTTACTTTATTTTGGATTGTATTGTACATATCTACCGATTTTATTTTCAGGATTTCTCAGATTTTCAAAGTGAAATCAGCTCGAAAGTTGAATTTAACCGACCGCGTTCTTGCCCAACGTCTCTTGCCGATAGTTTGTATCACTCTGATTGCCGTGACTTTATGGACCGCCGTCGGAACCCCAGAAGTCACTTGGATGCGCACGTCTAGCACCGACTTGAAGTTCAAAGATTGCAGGGGCACTATCTGGGAATTTGGAATACTTATAGGTATGTGATAAATAATTTTTTTGTGTTAAAACATTAAATTCATGTGGAAAGGATTGAGAATACAACATTTTCAAACTTGATGAAATTTACAGTGAAGATGTATAAACCCAATCCCATCATTATGTGAAAAGGATCGGAATGCAATTGTTGGTCTCAAATACTTCTGTGATACTGAGAAAAACCCTGCTTGCTTTATTTCATTGGATGCGGTATATATTCAATTCATGGATGAAAGGTTGTTTTTTTATGGGTATATATTAGACATTGTACAGACAGATCGCTGACAAAACACGACTGTCTGACATGCAGGCGACTGTCTGCAAAGTTGGTGTAATCCACAAAAGTTGCAGTTCACCATAATCACCAAGGAAGTCAACTATTGCTCGCCAGGAAGTTGATAAAAAGGCCAGAGCTCTGTAACTTCATGCAGGTTTTTCGCTGATATGTCGATAACAATTAAGTGAACAGCGAAAGTGAACTTATTTTTGAGCCTTTCCAAGTTTGTCAGCAACGTTTTTGTTCACGAAAGGCAGAGTAAAGTCAAATAAACCTAATTGCATACAGAACCAACAAATGAGAGGCAATTTTAACTGGTCACTGAGCACAGTTACATGAGATAATAATTAGTATAGGTTATTCACCACGGGAGTTCCTCCGTGGCCTAATGGTTAAGAGTGCTTGTTTGCACAACCACTGGCTCTGAGGGCGTGGATTCGAATCCCACCCCGGAACTCAATTTAGTCCGAGCCCATGGGACATTAAATGGAGGCGGGTTGTATCCAGTGTTCTATGCTGGGGCAACTGAAAGACCCTGGGCTTCCCTGAATTAATAGGGTATGTGCCAGACTCACTGTCTTCTCATCTCATCATCATACGGCGATCGCCTGCTTCGATATAGCCCACAAAGGTGCTGCAGGGGCGTAAAACACAAACAAACAAATTATTCACCACGGGAGAGGGAATATGTGATTTATCACCCGAGGGCTTTAGCCCGAGGTGTGTTAAACACATATTCCTGATCCCATGGTGAAAAACCGGCTTATACCATGAGACAAACACTCAAACAGTCTAACATGATTGACAACAAACAATGTGGGAATTATTTCCCTGATATACTGGCTAGTGATTGGCTGACAGAGGTGTCAAATGGTATAATGAGATTTGTATTCGAAATATGTGTCTCAGATAAGGGTTTCCTTTTATGGACATATTTATGATATTACACCATTCGACACCTTTGTCAGCAAATCACAGGCCTGTATTTCACTGTGATAAATCCCACATTCGTTTTGTCCACTTATCGCGTGATTCACGTCATGTTTGACTGTTTGAGTGTTTGTCTCATGGCATAAGTCAGTTATTCACCATGGGATCAGGAATGTATGTTTATCACACCTCGGACAAAAGCCCTAGAGCGATAAATTACAAATTCAATCTCCTATGGACCTATATTATATTTTTCAGTAATCAGATGAAGGATAAAATGAGTTCAGTGTGGGCTTTAATTTCATTGTGAGCCATTTTTTGAGACCTTCAGTTGATTCTAATACTTGAACTTTCTCTGTGAGACTTAGTCTTGAGCATACCTGAGAATATAATTACAAAGGTCCCTGCAAAGACCCATTCCCTTGGTAAAAGACTACCCAGCAGTAATAAGAGACCACTTTTATCTTGACAAACCAACCATTCACACAGAAAATAGACCATTAGTGAAGATCACTTCCTCTCTCAACACCTATGTTTCAAGGCTAATGAGATGCCAAATTGATGGCTGTAGTTGGAGTCCCTTGTTGTAAGAAGGCAGTTGAAAAGGCCATGTTCAACTACAAAGAGTTCCTTATGCACAAGGTCGTGAGTTATGATTTGAGAGTTCTACAGATCCTCCTGAAACCACATCCTCAACGCATCCAGGTGTAATGGGTACTTGGAAATAGTGTATGCTACAGCATTGCTACTCAGGGACTGAGAAAGATTCGCTTATTATCGTTTTCATAGCTACGTGTTTTTCAAGTTTGCAATTTGCTTCATTCCAAAACTGTGATGTTAGGGATAAGTTGAATAATTTTGTTTATTACAAGCACAGATTTCAGGAAACTGGCAAAGTGCAGTGACACATGGATGATGTATGTTTCACTATGCACTGTAACTGAACCAAACAGACTACTTAGCCTCAAAGGAGAGTTGGAATTACTGACAAAAAAAGTTGTTTGAAATTGTGATGACTTGTGTCTTGTGAAAAACAGCAACACATTTTGTTTGGAAACAATGAGGTGCAACACTCAGCTAACACATGCGTTGTTTGTTGTGGTTGTACACTAATAGTAACATTGCCTGACAGTCTTAAATTCCTTTGTCATTAACTGTGATGTCAAACTCTGAACTGATATGTCACAGATTGAAGATTAGACCAATCACATTGACAGATACCCGATGATGTCACGGTTTAACTGCAAACGAAGTTTTCAAAAATCACATAGCTATGAAAACGATAATAAAAAGACCTGCAAAGGGTGTATTTTAAAAACAGAGTATTGACAAATCACTCCGTGAATATATTTATAAAACTTTTATAACCAAAATATCAATTATTCAAAAACGTCTCAGTTGTTCACACATTGACCGACTTCAGAGCTAGTCATTCATATCTCAGGTAAAACCTATTCTCACATGTTATATGACATGTTGTAACAGTTGGTCACATCTGGAAGATACCAGATCATATGAGTAATTTTAATGTTATACAGCAATCAAATGGTGGTCCACACTCAAGAAAGAGAAGCTATAGCTACCATATAAGCTGAAAAACCTTTATACTGGTCTCATTACACCAAGAATCCAAGATGTACAAATTTATTGCCTACAAAAAACTTGATAACTGATATTTGTAAGTATACAGAGAAAGTTGTTGATGTGAGTTATATCACGTCATTCTCATGCATTTTGAGCAGACAAGTCTCACCTGGCGCGAAAAACTTTCTCTGTGGCTATGACTCTCTGACGCAAAATCTTATGATAATAGACAGCTATGGAGTGATTCATCCTGGGTAGATTCTCTGGGTGCAGTTGATGAAATAACCTTAAAAATTAATGTTGCTCGGCAAGGAGGCAGGAAGCGGAATCATACCCCAAAAACTCACCAAAAATATCTTGAAAAAGTCACCAAAAATGTCTTGGAAAAATATATGGGAATATTCAGCCTCTATAATCTGTATAATCTGCAGCCTCAGCTATCAAGTGCATACACATAACAGAAAAATGAGCGTACGAAAAGGTGTATTACTTCAAAAATGCATTTCTACCTACACGTTGTAAGACGTACGGTAAGCTATCAGCCAGTTTGTACTTATATTCGCGCAGTGAAATGGCCGAAGGCCGTTGAGCGAAGCGAATTGAGTGCATGAAAGACTAAAAAATCTGTGCAGTGATGGTCTCAACATCAACAGTCCACAGTTTGGAATTAGGTCAAGTGGGTCCAGCTTCTTATCAATGATTTAGTTTCGTATTTAACAAAACATAACATATTCATCTTCAAAAGTGTCTTAAAAATTCAATTTTCTCTAGTAATATATCCTGTACCGATAATTTTTATGAAATAGTTAATTATTAGCATTGACAAGCTAAATCAAATTATTGACATGTGATTCATTTAATTTCAATCAGACAACAAGAAAACATAACAAAATTAAAGTTGCATAATCTTATAAACTGATGATTATGTAACAGTGAACAGATAATCTACATGCAATGTTATTGTTTTTGTATTACTATATATTGATAGCGGCGCACGCAGTGCGACGCCGCAAGGTCGGGTCTGTGTGCAGACTGTTTTGACAGCTGATTGACCTGTTGATCCAAAATTCTGCGTCGCATTCTGTTTGGTTTATTTTTAGCATAATATAGATCTATGACGTCACGCTTCAGAAGTTGCTAGAGCTCACAATCTCTGCTGCTGCTCAGCATCTCTTCTCTTGATTTTAAAGACAACACTCAAAAAAGAGCAGACTTTTCTATTTTTTGAAGGATCTATTAGGGCTAGAGACGAGCGGTTTGAAGCATCAGATCCAGAAGAAAATATCGCTTTGGACTGATGCAATTTTGACTTTCTATTCAGTATAGAAAATTGTCTAAAGCAATTTTCGGTAAATTCATTTAGTTTTTCCAAAATGACTTTGTTGTAGAAATATTGATTTATATAAATTTCCATCGTGATGAGGACCCCTTTTTATTTCCTTATATTGTTTTAGACAATATTTCACAACACATGACAAAGTAATAATGTTAAATTCTGTTTATTGGAATAGTTTCAGCTATGTTGTTCATTGATTTTAGAAACGTTTTTCTGCATGCCACTGCCGTTTTATTTTATTTCTCTGGATCTAATCAACCCAGATGTATGAAAGTTAGCACACCATGTAACACATATAGTATAGATATCAAATCCAAAATTTGAAGACGATATCTCAAAAACTCTAGCCACAAACAAATTATAACTATAACAAGAATTTTCAGTTCTAGCGTGAAATCACAGATATAAGTCAACATATTTTTAAGCTCCAAGGACGTTTAATTTTATATCTCAGAATCAAATTGCAAAGGCTCTATGAGATTCACCAGTCTTTTCCGTCATATTGCAAAGGTTATTCGTCTAAAATTTCAAGCCGATATCTTTAAAACCCTTGCCATAAAAAAACTATTACTGAAACAACAATTTTTACTTTAAGCGTAACATTACAGATTATGTGTCAACGAGTTTTTAAGTTCCATGGCTGTTTAATCTATATCTCAGGATCTAATAACAAAAGCTCTATGATATTCAGCAGTCTTGTCTATTATGGCAATATATCCATGCAAAAACTCAACTGAATTTTTATCAACTGTCTTTTTTAAACTATACAATTAATAAACTTGAGTGTCTGAAGGCGCCAATGGGCGTCAAAATAATCATTTTAGAACATGTGTTTATTCAAGATAGTATTACTTCTATTGTGTTATGTTATTGAACAAAAAGGTATTCAATTTATAAAAATACATGCTTTAAAAAATTAATTTGGGTTGGTGTATTGTCTACGAGAATATGAGCAATTAACTCGAGCTCCCTTCACATTACTCTTTTTGATACTCATGAGAGGGCAGCACAGTGTAGACCTTATTTTTGAAAGAATAGAGACTGCTTGCAGAGCCTCTCCCTCCCCCTCCAGAGTGTCATTAGGCCTATTTGTATCATATGGACTATGGACTATTTAGTTACAATCCACATACTATGCTAAGACTGTCTTTCCAAGTAGTTTAACACCTGATTTGTTGTTTCTGTTGATATTGCATTGGCAGATTATGCTCAGTGGCCACCTCGGAACATTGAGATTGTTGCATCAAGAAGAAATATTTCTGCCGCTGATGACATAACCAACATATTAAAGACTTTTTTTAGGTATTTTACCAACTCATTTTACATTGTCAAGAGGCATGTTTAGGTGAGGCATTTGACATCTACGAGTCTCATAACAGAGAAATGCATACTCACTGGTAGATTTGCTAATTTGTAATTTATTTATCATATTTTTGTTATGTTTTAGTTTCTCTTTTACCAAAATATTGACAACAGCTGCCCATTTACACAAGTTGGAGAACCCTTATTGCATTGGTTTAAAATTTTCTAATAGCAGCGACAAAAGTGCAATGATTATAAAAGTAAACAAAAATGCAATTTTTCTAAAAGGGACTAAGTTCCTTTTTACACTCAGTGGTCGATATATACTTTGCGACATAATCACGATTTGCTTTGATATGAAGAAATAACGGAATATGCCTCCCGTTAAACAGAACATGTCTCTTGTTTTAAATGTAATGATGAAACTGAAACAAAAGATATTTTTCTGTATCCACTTAGTAATTAAACCACAACTAGAACAACGTTTATAATTAAATTATATCAGTTTTATTAATTACACAGACAAAATTCAACAATCAATAATCAATCAATCAATCAATCAGTATAAAATCTTCAGTAAGTAAATTTAGACACATGTTTAAATGACAACATTTTGGCATAACTTTTTCGCCATAATAAACCATAGTAACTCAATGTCCTTAAGCCATTACTTGTGTTATACAAAGTAGAAATAATTGCCCATTTAATCCTCAACCTCCACAAAATTAAACTAAGCCTATCTTCTAGACATATATAAATTCAAAATGCCTGAAAATGGTAAATACAAAATGCATATTTTCCAATCTCAACCTCTTCCAATTTCTTGAAAAAAGTGCTCAATGACACCAAACTCCAGTTTATGATAACGTTACATTGCAAATTACAAATATTGACAAATGATTAAAGAAATAATTGACTGAGTCTGACATATCATTCGAACTAGTAGAAGGAATTCTCTTAAGACCTTCACCTTTTGCACATATTACATATTAATACAATTATAATCAATTTATATACATATTTTTAATTTGAAAAAAAGCAAGACAACAGTTTGCACATTAGCTTGTAGGCATACGACACACAAAAAATCATGGGGGGGGATGTGCGACGTTTGCCCAAATTTCAAGATGTAAATTCAATACCAATTCAAACGAAACCACATGGAAATAATTGATTTTCAATAATTCTTGATTAACCATCTGCCTGAAAATTTTGCACGAATCTTAGTGTTTCCCAAACTTTTGGGGGGGGGAACTAACTACCCGCCCGACTTCCCCTCCCATATGCCTATGATCAGAGCTATCAAGCCCTGTGCATACTACATAATTATACTTAGTGAAAAACTATCTTTATTTCAACAGATCATAAAACATCAGGCAATTTTCAACTAGGTATGACTCCGGTAAAGAAGTGGATAATTTGAAGTAAGGCTGAGCTAATGAATTATCCAGTTTGGAATATGACTTAAAGAAAACCTCAGTATGAGAAAACTTTCAACAACAATCTGAGAATCCTATCAAGGCAACTCAACCACAATCTGAGAATGGCGAATCCTCTCAAGGCAACTAAGCCACGCTCTGAGAATGGCGAATCCTGGATAGGCAAATCAACCACAGGGGCGAATCCTATCCAGGCAACTCAACCACAATCTGAGAATGGTGAATCCTATCAACGCGAATCAGTCATACTCTGAGAATGGCGAATCCTGGATAGGCAAATCAACCACAGGGGCGAATCCTATCCAGGCAACTCAACCACAATCTGAGAATGGTGAACGCTCTCAAGGCAACTAAGCCACACTCTGAGAATGGCGAATCCTGGATAGGCAAATCAACCACAGGGGCGAATCCTATCCAGGCAACTCAACCACAATCTGAGAATGGTGAATCCTATCAACGCGAATCAGTCATACTCTGAGAATGGCGAATCCTGGATAGGCAAATCAACCACAGGGGCGAATCCTATCCAGGCAACTCAACCACAATCTGAGAATGGTGAATCCTATCAATGCGAATCAGTCATACTCTGAGAATGGCGAATCCTGGATAGGCAAATCAGCCACGGGGGCGAATCCTATCCAGGCAACTCGACCACAATCTGAGAATGGTGAATCCTATCAATGCGAATCAGTCATACTCTGAGAATGGCGAATCCTGGATAGGCAAATCAACCACAGGGGCGAATCCTATCCAGGCAACTCAACCACAATCTGAGAATGATGAATCCTATCAACGCGAATCAGTCATACTCTGAGAATGGCGAATTCTGGATAGGCAAATCAACCACAGGGGCGAATCCTATCCAGGCAACTCAACCACAATCTGAGAATGGTGAATCCTCTCAAGGCACCCTGTATCTACAATGTGGGAATATTGAAACAATCTGGGAATGGTGAATCCCGTCAAAGTACCTCAAACTACAATCTAGGAATACTGAATACTATCAAGGCACCTAAAACTACAATCTGTGAATGCTGTACCCTCTCAAGGCACTTAGAACTGCAATCTGAGAATGGAAAATCCTATCAAGGCACCTTAAACTCCATCTGAGAATGGCAAATTCTATCAAGGCACATTAAGTACAATCTGAAAATGGTGAATCTTTTCAATGCACCGAAAACTACAATCTGAGAATGGCGAATCCTATGAAAGCACCTAAACCTGCAACTTGAGAATGGTGAATCCTATCAGTCACCCCTTCCCAAAATTAAATCAGCAACACTAAACATTTGGAAGTATAAAAATGTGGGCAAACAAACATTCATACAAATCAAGAAGCTTAATTTGAAATCACATAAAATCTTAATCATGGAAGTCTGGCAAAAGTCAGAGCACGGTATATCCATGCAACTCAACCGCAATGTATGAGTGGCAAGTCATGTCAAGGCAACTGAAAGTATAATATGAGAACGATATATCATGTGAATGAAACAAATGCACAATCCTAGAATGTCTCAAAGCCCCATCCCCTAAAACGTAAGTTAATTGGCACAATGTGAGAATTCAGCATTCCTTTAGACAAGGACCCTGATCATATGACAGTTCAATCAGCACAATAGGTTCGTCTTTCAGCCCTTCTAGCTCAAACAGATTTTTAAACGAAAGGAAGTCGCCTGTAAATATGGCTCACAAATAAGTAAATACATTTTATATTAAGAGCAAAAAAATTGAAAAGTTTCCCGGTCTCCCCTAAATATGTATAAATCCATGATACCAAGATACTTATTACATAAAGCTCAGTTGTAAGTGCAGTGTTTGTGACATTTTTGGAGATCTAAAAGTGCAATTTCCCCCCACACCCAAAGAAACCACAAATAGTTTACACATTTGTGATTGATATTGAAGCATTTAAGTGCAGTTTTTCCAAGCCCAATTCCAAGCCATTGATTGACCCTACTTCTCCGCTTAATTTATATCCTAAAAACACCGAAGATGTTCTTCATATCCACCATTACAGGTTATACATAATATGACACAGGCAAGTTGCTTATATCCATCAGAACAGGACATAATTACAATAAGGCAAGTTGTTCTTGTCCATAATTACTAGAAACAGATAGATAAAATTTTCGTGACAATCACTAATTCAGTTCTTTATATCCATCTTTACAGGACATACAAAAAGGCAAATTGTTCATATCCATTTCTACTGGATATAGATAGATACAATTTTCATGGCCATCACTGATTCAGGTCTGTATATCTATAATTACAGGACATAATTATAAAAAGGCAATTTGCCCATATCCATTATCCATTATTACTGGATATTGATAGATACAATTTCATGGCCATCACTGATTCAGGTCTGTATATCCATAATTACAGGACATACAAAAAGGCAATTTGCTCATATCCATTTCTACTGGATATAGATAAAAACAATTTTCATGGCTGTCACGGACTCAGGTCTGTACATCCATCATTACCACCCTCCCATGCAGCTACCCCTGCCCACACGGGCTGCACAAGTCACTATTTGGGGTAAAAATGGATATTCATGAGCTACTGGTCATTCCTGGCATGTGACATTCCTGTGGTTTTCAAAATGGTGTAAACTACTTTTTAATGGGAGTTTATCTCACAATCTTTTCTCTAATATTCAAAATGGACCATGTGTCATCCATTTAGGCATTGCTATTTAGGTGGTTAGCAAGTTTAAAGACTTAAAGTGACCTCCCTATAAAGATTCCTTGTCTTCAAATTGGAAGGTCACATAAATTATACCCTTAGGGTTTTTCAATCCCGTTAGCTGATTGGCTGAGAAGGCCAACTGGGTCAAAGCCTGGAATAGTGGCTGAGGGTTGCTGTGTGGGCAGGGTTGTCTTGGCAGGGTGATCATTACAGGACATACAAAAAGGCAATTTGTTCATATCCATTTTTACCGGATATAGATAGATAGAATTTTCATGGCCATCACTGATTCAGGTCTGTTTATCCATGATTACAGGACTTACAAAAAGGCAATTTGTTCATATATCCATTTTTACCGGATATATAGATAGATACAATTTTCATGGCCATCACTGATTCAGGTCTGCATATCCATAATTACAGGACATACAAAAAGGCAATATGCTCATATATCCATTTTTACTGGATACATGTAAATAACATTTTGATGGCTATCACTGATTGAGGTCTGCATATCCATAATTACAGGACATACAAAAAGGCAATATGCTCATATCCATTTTTACTGGATATAGATAGATACAATTTTCATGGCCATCACTGATTCAGGTCTGTATATCCATAATTACAGGACTTACAAAAAGGCAATTTGTTCATATCCATTTTTACTGGATATAGATAGATACAATTTTCATGACCATCACAAATTCAGTTCTTTATATCTATCATTACAGGACATACAAAAAGGCAATTTTCTCATACCCATTATTACTGAGTGTAGAAAAAACTATTTTCATGTTAGTGTGTTTTTATATCCATCATTACATATTCTTACAAAAAATGTTCTTTAAATCTATGGTTGCATGAAATTGATGAAAACAGGGTGCATATATTATCATAACAGGATCATCGGTGTCTCAGTACCATTAATAATGTTTAATTCTTTGTGGCTGAAGCTTAACAAAGTACAATAACCCCCAAATTTTCTTTTTCAAAAATATGAGTGCAAACACTGAAGTCCAACTGTCTTATGTTTTGATTAATTGAGCAAAACTATTGAACAGGAGAGGAATGGTTTACTATTTGCCACAAGGCCTAAACCATTAGATTGGAAGAGATTTGCCCCTTAAACAAATAACTGGCAAAAACAAGTACAGGGCCCAAAAACTTACTTGTGTTACAAAAACGTTGGGTTACTGTGTCTTGGTATCATGTTATACAGTGCTACCTGCATTGTAAGAACCCCTGTTGTAAGACCGACTTGCCTTATGTGACCCCTTTCTCCTGCATTAAGTAGTATTCTTAGTTCATTTTGCACCCTGATGAGAGACTGCACCCCCGAAAGTGACCGCTTCATGACCGCGAAAAGGATGGTCTTATAAGGCAGGAACCGCTGTAATAGCAACTTGCAAATAGACAGACTGAAAATTAATAATTATATACACACCAACTTTCATCAAAATGGCTTCAGACTATAGAGACAAGGCATTGTTGTTTAAAGATGTTTAAATAATACTGTGCGAAATGCTATAACACACAGTCTCTGACAAAGTGTCAGTAGTAAGACAATTAAACCATGACATCAAACCTGAAAAATATTTTTGCTTTGTTGTGTGATTGTTCATAGTTTGGAAATGAAATGATGGTTTTTGTATCCAAGTACAAAGTCATGTTATATCACTTAAAAATGCTGCAGGAATACATAGTGTGGACTGTGGAGCAAATGAATGACTTCGTATACATGTATGGTGGAATTTGGATTCGGTATTTCCATTTTTTGCAGCCAGTGAACAGTCTGATATACAAATTCGTGCAGAAGAATCGTAAGCTTCTCTGTACATTTTCATTGCACTTATTGCAGAAGGTCCTCTAAGATAAATGTCTCTATTATCTCCTCGAATATCTTCCTTGGTTATCCTATTTGGTAATCCATAGGATGCGACTGCACCACGTCCAACAGTCAACGTCATCCACCATCTGAAACACGTAAAGGAGGAGTTAATATTTGAAATATCTTTGCTAGAAACTATTTTTATCTCATTGAAGGCTAGGCCTATAGAACAAGAAAAGTACCCTTAAATAAATCAAACTTTTAATGCATTGTTATTTGAAGTTTATTGAAAAACGGGCATAATTTTTGCAAAAGGTAATTTTCAGTCAAAATTCTCAAAATTTGCATGGAAAAACAAAAGTCCATGGATTCTATGAAGGGTTAGCTCATTCAGAATTTCAAATTAAATGTCAGGCTAAAAAAGGGCTTTTTGTATGGGAATATACATGCATTTTCACGCAAAGTAACAAATTTTATGTGGTATAATGCAAAAATAATGATGCTCATCAATTCTATAAATGCAGGACAGTTAATAACAAGTGTTTAGGCAATATTTATATATTATTACACTGTACATAGATTGTGTTGTATTGACACGAGTATTCTTCCTGCCAGCCCATATTTTCCCGAGGACCGCTAGGCCCGAGGGAAAATATGGCTGGTAGGGAGAATACGATGTTTTTATTCCATGACCACTGACCAAAAATATATTTCTTGAATATTGACTTTGAAATATTAGAACCATCAAAACTAGACATGTACTAATCGCTAGGCCAAGAGTGTTGCACTGCCCTAACTTAGCAAATCACACACAAATGTTAAGCTATCATTAACATACATACAATAATAACAGAGTCGTATAATTATATGTGGTGATTCTATATTTGAAATGAAGGGCTTGACTGTAATTAACTTATTAGTAATACACTTAATTAAAATGGACACAACTTGATTGTTTGGAACTGCTGCATAGTGGAAAATTGGCACCAAAAAGGCTGGAAAACATTTCTCACTGAATTGAAAGAGAGTGCCCCCCATTATGTGGTGATTCTATATTTGAAATGAAGGGCTTGACAGTAATTAACTTATTAGTAATACACTTAATTAAAATGGACGCAACTTGATTGTTGGGAACTGCTGAATAATGGAATATTGGCACCCAAAAGGCTGGAAAACATTTCTCACTGAATTGAAAGAGAGTGCCCCCTCAAGCATCCAGTCTATCTTGCAGCCATATCAACGCTGGGAGAGCGCATGTGAAGACTATAGTAAGAATAGTGGATGAGGAATTGTACATAAATGACACAATAAGGACATTAAATGCGCTAATAAAGATTTAGGACAAACTTTATGACATGAATGAGTGGTGGCTGGTGGCCAGTAGCTTTTACATAAAATTAGGCCAAGAATGTTAACATTTCAGTGTGTGCAAAAAAACTTCCCTACGAAACCAAGAGTTTGCCTACTTTCAACATGTGAAACATAGAGGCTGTTTGATTAGTCATGTTCAAGAAAATGCCATTTGACTTGTCATAACTGATGTTAGAGTGAAAATCAGATGCATAATCCTTTCGTTGGGCTGTCACCAACAGCGGGATAAGTCTCCTTAAATCAAATAAACATTGAAAGTATTGGGTATGATCATGACAAACCATTAGCATGATGACACACCAAGTCCAAGTTTCACAGTGCAACAGCCCAGTCTTTTTCTAGATCAAACTGACAGACTGTAAACACATTCATGATCTGCTAAGCCTGCCAGACACTCTTGGTGACACAAAAATCATTGACAAGGACAAACATTGGGCCTTGTTATTATTTAAATAATCATTAGCAGTAAGAAGAAACATACCAAATCTTAATCATGGACTGAAGGCCACCAAACACTAGTATTGTTCCATTAATTTCCATTGGAAATTAAATCCCTGAAAGTGACTAAACTATTAGCTCCACTTTTTATAGGAACTACACCACTTCCTGTTTAGGCAGTCCCTGCAGACAGGAGCACCAAACAGAATGAGCTGTTCTTGTGCCAAGTGAGCTTCGCTCATGGCTGCTTTCGGCAGCCATGAGCTTCGCTCTTATAATTAGTTTTAGAGAATATCATTAATATTAATACCAGAAACAGAGGCCCAAAGTTGGGAGTTTAAACATGAAAGAACTGAATTTACTCAAGCATGACCATCCCCATACTATCATCCTCATAACTTGGAACCCCCAATGAAGACTACATTTAAAAAAGTGAGCTCGAGCTCTGTGGCAGTACTCTGAGAATTGACCTGCTCCATAAAAATAAATTCAAAGTAGGCAATCTACATTTCCCAGAAATAGCAGAGTTTTAATTAATTTTCTTTAAATATCTGAAAGCATTTTTACTGGAAATTGATTTTATAAAGAAAACAGAGTCAAAACAGTCATTCTTGACCTCTACAGTTTTTCCCAGCAATGGCGGGAATTTCAAATGTCATCTTTTGACCCCAAAATTATAGTCACTGGAAAGTGGTCATCACCCAAGAAATACTAAATTAAGAGAATCTGATGTCTGTCTGTTCAGGGATCTTCATTCTCCAATTATAAATGGGAAGTGCCAGGCCGACGACATATGACACTGATCCATTTTTAATGGCCTCTTAAATCTTGGCCAGCACATGAATATAATTTTTGCACAACCATACAGATAACCAGTCTGATGATATAAAAATTTGGCAAAAAGCCTTACATTTTTGTTTGTCTTCTAGTATCCAAGAACAGGTTCAGGACTCTGAATTGCCCGACAGCTTTGTTGGAGTCACTTGAGGGAACAATTCTTCCAAAAGCACTGTGAAACATGTGGCTCCCTCATTTGACAAGCCTCAAAATTTGACTAATTAACTTAGTCAATTGCATGATTATTGACAAAATTATGACAAATGACAAACCAATCTTTTCTAGTTTTCAGTGTATCAATTTCCATTTCAATTTCAATTGTACTTACCGGCTTTTCTTCTTTTTCTTTTTTCATCTTCTTTCATCTTCTCTCCTCTTCTTCCATCTTCTTCCTCTCTTCTTCTTATCCTCTTTTGCCCCTCTTCTTTTTCTCTTCTCCATCTCCTCTTCTTTTAACCCTGTCTCCAAAGAGTTGGTCATTCAGTCAACAAAATATGATAATGCCCAGTGTCAGAATTAGTGTTACCATTCAGTTACCAGATGTGATGTAACTATTGAAATGACACTTTAAAATACGTTTAGAAGTGCCTGGAGAATGTTTATCAAGCATTTTGGTCAAAATTGGAATAAAATTACAATTTATTAGCTCTCTGCTGGTCAGCCAGTTGAGAAATGGAGGGATTCCTGCTTGCGTTTTGAAAAACATAAGAAATGTATAGGTCTATATAAATTAACATACTAGAAGAATACAACAATTTCAAATTGACAGATTAAACATAGACAATTTCTGCTCAAAACGCCACACATGTTTTATTTGAAAAAAAAGTCAATATAATGCCTAACAACATTGAGTCATTGACTGACTTCACATTTGCAAATGCCAGATCATGCAGGTCTGACATGTGCAACTAAATATATTTCAAGAAGCATGGAGACTAGAAAATCTATCTAACTTCTTTCACAAATGTATATATCTATAAAATTAATTACATGTGGTTGACTTAAAGTTTACTCTACACATTAGCAAAATTTTGAAAAACTTAAAAAAATAAAAAAAACTCACCTCAGATTTTGCTCTGAACTGTGGAATTGTAAGTTTTTCTCCAAAAGTCATGTATGTCAAGATGCACCAACTTATGAAACCAAACTATTCAAATACAAATACAAGTTTGTAGTGATGTCTTGGTAGAGTGTGCTGCACATGTGCTGCCTCTCCAAGTTCCCACATTCAACTGACAAGAATTCAGATTTGAATACCAGGGCATTGAGGGCAATAAACAGTTGCCCCTTGCTCTTCTGTGGTTGAAATTGTCCCCAATGAACTCTGTGGTCACAAGTGCAAGCAGTACCCCATGGGGTACTGGTGCATGTTACAAACATCCCACTGCACTATTTTAACACTCCGAGAGTGCTAAACTGTATTTTATACACTGGTATGATAATATATTACCAAACCTAGAAGTTGGATTTTTTATATATAAAGAAAATAAAAGGAATACAGTGACATGTACAATGTACTTCTAAAGAGATCACCCATAGAGTTGTCTGTCTCCTTCACCATTCAGTCAATGTCCATTCTGAAAAATTATCAGCTTGAATATCAATCTGACTGCATCAATCAATCAATCAAGCAATCAATCCATCAATCAATCAATCAGTCAATCAGTCAATCAGTCAGTCAGTCAGTCAGTCAGTCAGTCAGTCAGTCAGTCAGTCAGTCAGTCACTAGGATACACATTTTGTTTTCAAAATTTAAAAAAACTACCATAAACCTGTGAAGTGGGAGAGAGGGGGAAGTGAGTGATTATAAATAACTATATAAATTACCTGTTGTAATTAGACAACACTACAATTTCTGTGCCTGTAATTGCAATTAGTGTCCCAAGATTAATATACCGAGTTACATAAAAAAAACTTAAATGAAGACATTGGGCAAAGAAAAGCTCAGGATGATGACAAGAAAAGATAATAATAATAATAAATATTTCTATGGCGCCAGTTTCAATAAAATTGCTCACCAGCGCTCGTAGCATACACCTTAATCATAGTATCTCCGGAAAAGTTCAGTTTTTAGGCCTTTTTTTATGCTGGCTTCTTGAACTTTAGGACAAGATTTGTTATAGTACAGTGTTGGCTATGCAGCCAGCATACTATACTGGTTGCCCCATACTGAAAAGTGTCAACCTGTTTGGTCCCCACAATTTAGTTATATCAGCTAGAGCATTACAAAATATCTTATGATCACAAATACTTAATATTGTTGCATTGATGTTAAAGTACACCTGCCATTCATTAATCGACCAATTGGTGCAGATACAATTCTTGCAGGACCTGAAATAATTGGGGGTGAGTTGTAACAATTGGGGGTGAATAGTAATGAGAGCAGTTTGTTCTATTTATAGGTCCAATTCCTGGGTGGCACATCCTTGGGGTGACTATCTGGCAGTTAAAGACCACAAACAGTTAGTGAATCAACAACAGTTAGTGCTTACTAACAGTGACTAACAACAGTGACTTACTAACAGTAGTGACCAACTGATGAACAACAGTTAGGGACAAAATGACTAACAGTCAGGGACTAGCAATTAGTTACTTACTAACAGTTACTTGCTAACAGTTAAGGACTAGCTGACTTGCATGACTAACTAACAGTTAGTGACTGACTAACGGTTAGTGACTGACTAACAGTTAGTGATTGGTGACTGACTAATAGTTGGTGACTGACCAACAGTGGGTGACTGACTAACAGTTAGTGACTAACAGTTAGTGACTAACAGTTAGTGACAATAAGTGACTAATTAATAATTTTTGACAAACTAACAGTTTTTGACAAACAGTTTTTAAACTAACTAACAGTTTCGACTAACAGTTTTTGACTAACTAACCATTTTGACTTAGTTTTTGACTACCAACAGTTTTGACTACAAATAGTTTTTGACTAACGAAGAGTTTTTGACTAAATAAGAGTTTTTGACTGACAAACAGTTTTGACTGCTAACAGTTTTTGACTAACTAACCATTTTCACTTACAGTTTTTGACTACTAACAGTTTTTGACTACAAATAGTTTGACTAACTAACAGTTTTTGACTAACTAACAGTTTTTGATTGAATAACAGTTTTTGACTACTAACAGTTTTGACTTACTAACCATTTTGACTTACAAACAGTTTTTGACTACTAACAGTTTTAGACTAACTAACAGTTTTTGACTGACTAGCAGTCTTTGACTGACTAACAGTTTTTGATTAATTAACAGTTTGATTGACTCACAGTTTTGACTACTAACAGTTTTGACTAAATAACACTTTCTCACTAACAGGTTTTGACTAACTAACAGTCTTTGACTAACTAACAGTTTTTGCCTAACAGTTTTGACTAACTAACAGTTTTTGACTCAATGACATATTTAGTGACTAACAAATAGTAACTACCAAAACAACGGACTTAATGACTAACAGGTAGTGACTAACTGATGAACAACAGTAAGGGATGCCTGATTAACAGTTAGGAATTGACAGTCATATATAGTGACTTACTAATTATTAGTGAATCATATTGAACCTATGCTCCCCCATATGAACTTGCCAACTCCAGCTAAACTGTCATAGGAATAAAAATAACAGTCAATACAATACACAAGTTAGTGCAGATCAGCAGAGCAGGTATAAGAAGCTATAAGAGGATTTATAGATGAACCCATGACCTATGTGTGTTCCAGACCTACTTAGTGAGAGATATAGAAAAAGTATAGTTGGTGTCTCCGGAGTATCGCATGCCCCCTTGGTATGAAGAGATAGAGAGGGTGAGAGATAGACAGATAGATAGACAGATCTATCATGGGTTCATCTATAATTCCTCTTATAGGTTCTTATACCATATCATGGGTTCATCTGTAGTTTCTCTTATACCATATTTTAAAATTCTTCAGGCAAAACATACTCTTATTGTAAATTTTGAAATCTTAATCACTACAGCCAGCATATATCTTTTTTTTTCAAAAAGATTTTCTTGTTAGCTGATCGATTGTTCTTGATGTTCTAATGTTGTGCGGTAATTTGTTCCACAATCAGGGTGCTGATTTTTTAAGATGAAGATTGGATGATTGGGGCTTTATTTATGTTATTTGTGCACTCGGTGAGCTAATTATGACCGGAGGAAGACACAGCAATGAGATGAAGGATGACTGAAGTAGCTATCCCACCTAGGTCCAGTTATAGAAAACCCAGCCACAGCGAGAATCAAACCTGAGACCCTGAAAAGAAAAGTCATAGGCTACAGCTTCAAGTCTGGAAAACCATAGAGCTATAGATCCATGGGAAAACCCAGCCATGGTTACTGTCATCAACCTTTGGTGTAAATTCAACCACAAACCACAAAATGACCTGTTATAGCCCCAGTCCCTCGGTTACCCCCTTTTGCTGAGTGACATCTGGATTTTTAAAATCCACCAGTAGTACATCTTCATCTTCATCCTGAAGAGCTGCATATACATAGACATAAGACCCATAACTCTGGTTATTGGTCATGGTATATATACTAGATGTACATTGTTTAGAGTTACGTTGTATATAGCAAAACTATTTATTTATGCACACGTACATGCTGACACATCTTTGGCACACACAAGATAGAACATTAATTTTACAGCATATAGTCTTTGGTGGTCATCACATGTATACTAGTAATTTAATTATTTTCTTAAAGTGGCACTGAAGAATTTTTCTTTTCAGAGCAATGGTGTAAAAAATAAAAGGGCATGCAGGAGGCCGGGAGAGGGGGGGGGGGCAAGTAGAGAACCCCCTCCCCCATCAAACAAGCATGTGATCTAAGATATCGATTAACTACAATATGTACCTATCCATCAATCTATCACAATATCCATATTTCAAGATGGATGGGTGACTGGGGCTTTACATCATGTATTTATGCACGCAGTAGATCATTTAGGACAGGGTGAGGATAGAGTAATGAGGCAAAAGATGAAACTGCTGTCTGACATAGATCTGGGTGCCCAGGCCAGAGCTGGACTCGAACTTGGGACACAATCATAGGATGACCCGAGGGCTACCAACTGAGCAACTCCTGTCCCACTATCTATCTATCTATCTATCTATCTATCTATCTATCTATCTAAACATTATGAAAGGCAAGCTAATAAGGACATGACGAGGGCACAGCAATGAAATCAATGATTATCAGATAATAGAAACTTCTGTCCATAGGTCAAAGTGATCTGGCCAGAGTTGAACTTGAACCCAGGACCCTTATCATTTTGTTAACTTCAGTAAACACATTGTCTTTGAATTTTTCTGAGCTGACTGAGAACTTGAATGCAACTTTACAAACTTTTGAAGCCAAACAAATTTGGGGAATGTTAACAAAACCACAAACAGTTGCAAACCCAAATCTAGAGTTTCCATGACTAAATACATTAAAATAAAACAAAAATGCTTATTTTGAGGTAAGACTCCAGAACCACATAGATAGATAGATAGATAGATAGATAGATAGATAGATAGATAGATAGATAGATAGATAGATAGATAGATAGATAGATAGATAGATAGATAGATAGATAGATAGATAGATAGATAGATAGATAATAGAAATGGACAGAAATGGACAGACAGAAATTAATAGACAAACATGGGTGGATAAACAAGGATGGATAGAGAAAATGTTGGGTTTTGAACATAAAATTTGTTTTTCATCTTTTTATATCTCTGAAAAAGGCTGCTGAAGGTTTATTTTTCAAGATATCGCCACAAAACTAGGCACATATCATGTTGAGATATAGAGCATAATATAGGCCTATGCTGAATACAATGGAGATGATGCTTTCCAACTGTTCACACCAGCCTGTTAAAATTGGTTTTGTACTGAGAAACTAAGCTTTCAATAACCTTGAAACTTTGCATAAGGCAGCATGGAGTACTAATGATACAGATTTATTCAAATTTCATATGTGTGCATGCAATAGAGGCTAAGTTCCAGCCCGAAAACGAAAAAAATAATTTTTTTTTGTATTTTTCTCAATATTTAGAAAATTACAAAAGTTCCATCAATCAGACCATCAAAAGGCACAACTAAACCATGCAGGCTACATGTGTACCAAATTTCATCCATGTACATTCAATAGGGGCTAAGTACTGGCCCAGAAACTATCTATCCGCCCGCTGCCCGACTGCCCGGACGCCCGCCCGGCGGACGGACAACTTTTGACCGAACTGATAACAATACCTACTTCGAACTTCATTTGCTGAACGTAAAAATGGCCATGTGGGACAGTTGGTAGAAACTTTAAATTTATTTTTGAAGCAGTTCATAAAATCATCTAGTATTTCTTCAAATAATGGTAGATGCACTATTTTTCATTTTTCTAGAATAATTTTTTTAGAAATTCGGAGAAAAGCCTTACTTACACAATATGTACAATTTTGTCTCAATATCTTGAAAAATGTAGATTCGGCAGCTTTTTGAAATGATTTGACAAACAAACCAGATAATATGTCATTTGGTGGGCTTCCTCAAAGACAAAAATAGGTCTACTCCACATTTCTTGCAAGTTTGGTGTCTGTGGCTTCTATGCTTTTTGTGCCACGCTCAAAGTTTTGACCTGTTTGTGAAATTATAAAGTCTGCAGGGCAATTTTAAGTTGCTGCAGCTCCGTAATGCCTGATCATGGCCATGGCCTGATACAAGATTCAAAGTTTTATTTTATATCGGTTGGCACAACAAGGAACTTTAGCATGCAGAGCTATTGTGACTGATTGAAACATAAAACTGCATCATCAAATATGAACTGGAATGTATCCTAATAATGCTGAAAATCGAATTCCTGAAGCAAGGAGAGGTTGTTGTTTTTGATAAAATATTTTGTCCTGTTCTGTCACGATTCATCCCAGAGTTCCGATTCACCCATATTAAGGTATATAGTCCATTACATGAATAAATAGATATATATATATAAACTTTTATTATGACAAACCGAATATCAAAAAAGATACATGTGTCATCAATATCGCAATACAAAGCAAAATCAAAGTCTACACTAATCTACAGAAAGCTAAAAACAAGGTTAAGTATAATGTTATTATTACAATACTGGTCCCAGTTCTAGTGATTAAACTTGTAAATGTCCGATGTTTTTAAAGAGTGTCCAATATCAGTTTAGATTTTCAAGTAAAAGATAATTTTAAAAATGTCAATATAAATTTAATTTTTAAAAATGTCAATATAAATTTAATATAATAAAGTCCTTAAAACATTATACAAAAATATATCGGATGGACCAGCAGCAACTGCTTAAAGGCCCTCCAACATAGAAATGAGTGCTGTTGATATTCCTAAACAAAAACTAAATCTAGTTAGCAACTTACATATCATTCACACATTATAATAAGGTATACAACTGTTAGTAAAAATTTAATATATATACTCTGAAGAAAATTCCCACACATATCTAGCATTCAAACATATATTTAGTACAGAGATTCATTTTGCAAACTTTCACATAACAGCACAGAAACCCTCTATATTGTAGAATGAAGAGTCAGTTGTCCAAAATTGGGTTCGGAAAATTACTGTTCACTGTAGGGAGGCGCAGCTAGACAGCTAAAAATACACAGTAGGGTATTGAGTTATCATTAATTTTTTAGCAACACTTACATTACTTTGTTTAGGTAAGAGCCTATAGCCTGTATTACATCCGGTCTTTTATCTGACATCAAATAGAAATTCCCATTGAGGCAAACTTTTTAAAAAGGGGATGAAGGCCCCCCACCCTGACCGCCCACAGCTTTATGGAAAAACACAGATATTGATTGTCTCTGGCATGCCTATGAGCAGGGAAGGTGATGAAGCAGGCACTGTTAGTTTGTCCCTATTTAAGGAGCCATTTTAGGGTGATGAAGGGCTCCCTGCAGTGGCGGAGCTATGGGGGGGCCTGGGGGGGCCAGGGCCCCCCCAAATGGATAGCTGGCCCCCACTGCCCCCCCCCCCATTTCAGATTTGAAAAATTTGAAAAAATTATTAGAGCAGCAACAGTCACTGGAATACATCCGTCTAAAGTTGTTGCCTTCGCTGGCGGTAACTTATACCCTAGTAATAGTTTCTCTAGAATGACAGTTGCCTCTTGAAAAGTTCTGAGGCATCTGATAATTTTTGATTTCCCTATTTTAATATATCTAGTAATATGCGCAAACCTTTAAGGGGGTGATCGACGTTTGGCCGAATATCAGGATCTGGATTTAATAATATTCCAAAAGAAATCTCTTTTAAAATAGCTATTGGTAATTATGTTTATTTAATTAACTGCACGAATTGTTTTGCCTGTTTGCCTGAATCTTTTTTTCCCAAATGTTTTGGGGTAGGGTGACTACTCCCCCTTCCAGTATGCCTATGTATCTAGAGATTCCATGCAACAACCAAAATCAGGGTGTTTTAAGGAAATCTTTCCGTCGCCATTGTTCAGTTTTAGAAGTAAAGCTCCTTTGAATTTTTTCTAATTAAAATGATCTGCTTTACCAGAGTGATTTGTACAAACAGCTCAATTTTCCATGTGTGCACGGATTTCCCTAAATTTTTGGTATTTGTGTCATTTGCACAAACTGCCAAGTACTACCTTTTACCTATTTGAGGAGTTGCCAAGTTAGGTAGATTTCCATCAAAAGGACTATATAAATTTTCGATTTAGACCTTTGAGTTTGAAATCAGAAAGAGGACATTCTTAGCAGGAATATAATGAAAACTTGCAAAACAGTTATAAAAAAAACAAGAGGAGCATTTCACTGCAACAGATACTCTTTGTGACTCATTGTAATTGATGAGGTTTCATTGTCATACTTTTTATATCGGAATTATTTTTTTATAAGTCAAAACCAATTTTAGTGTAAGTATGAGATGTAGCCTATGGTCATTTTGTTTTATCAGTCACAAAAGATAAGTAGGTCAGTAATGCTAAGTCATTCGTACAAAAGACTCATAATGCTGTTTCAATTTTTACCCATATAATGCCGCAAAAATGTCATGAAAATGCCGCGAAAGGTTGGCCCCCCTAGTTCGGACCCTGGCCCCCCCTTGGCCCCCCCACTCATGGATTTCTGGCTACGCCACTGGCTCCCTGACTCCACATTACGCAAAAACGCAAACCTTGATTGCCTGTGGGGCACCTTAGAGACCTGCACGGGCCAGGCATGCTCGCTCGGGCTGACCTTTGATTTGCAGTAATAACAATCAGATTGTTTATTCTGCAAAACTTTAAAGGTAAAGCTGAGGAAGCATATGAGGTATAAGTTAGTTAGACACCTCCTTTTCAGGTTCTTCTAACTTGCACTTTTGTTATTTAGATCACATCTAACTGACAAAAATGCATGTTAGAACCCTCATGATTGGTGTCTTACTGGAATAGATTTTAATAAGACTATCTATACCGGCTTTTGAATTAATACACTATTTTGCATTATAAACTATACATTAACTTAGGAAATATTTATCATCTTTACTTGACTAAGAATTTAACCATTTGATCATTAAAAATGTCGAAAAGAAGCCCAGTATGATGGCTTCAGATAAATCAATCATCTTTTTCTGTACTTATAAAAAATAGTTGAATTCTTGCCTTCATATCTATATCTAAGTTATGCAGACATAGGCACAATTTGCAGGCATATTCAAAATGAAAGTGTGCTGGTCAACACATGTGAATCTAATATTGCCAATTCTTATGAAACTAAGATTATCTAAGAATCATATCAATACCCATTACCCAGTATTATATTACTTAAAATGTATTTTTAAACAATATGTATGTATTTTTAAATAGAAATAGACAAATAAACTAAAAATTCTTCATTGGCTGACCTTGAAGTATCTTTCCAGTTAAAATTAATACTGGAAATTGATTTTATAGATTGACAGATAGATAGTATAAAAATATTGACTGATTTCGAGGGCATAAGTCAAATCTATTTCCCTCGAGGACGTGTAAGTGAAAAGTAAGTATACTATCTATCTGTCAATCTATCTATCTCAGTGGCGGCCTAGACCGCACCCCCCCCCCCCCCGGACCACTGAGCACTGAGCTGGAAATAACATTTAGAAGAAAATTTACTGCTCAGCTGGCTCGAGAATGGGAAATAGATTTAAGCAGCCTCACTTACAGTCTGTCACTTTGATATATATAGAAAAAATTGGGACCAGTTCACTTTGAAAAATGCACTTTGTGACTCATGAATATAGCTGATGAAGTGTCATCTTCTCTACTTTCAACATGGGAAACATGGAGGCTGTTTGATTAGTCATGATCAAGAGAAGGCCATTTTGACTTTTCATAACTGATTTAGAGTGAAAATCAGATGCATAATCCTTTCATTTGGCTGTCTCCTTTAATCAAATTAACATTGAAAGTATTGGGTATGATCTTGACAAATCATCAGCATGATGACACACGAAGTGCCATTTTCACAGTGCAGCAGTCCCCTCTTTTTCTATATACAGTGCCGTCTGTAAATAAGTGAAACGCATGATATATTGTGCCATTGCATCAATGCTAAACATCCTTAACCAAACTACTTCAGCAAATATGAATTTGTATCTGATGAGAGGAAAACATATTGGGTCATAAAGGCCGATATGTGAGATATGTGGGATAACAATGGCAGCCAATTTTCTTTGCTGTGGTCGGAGTTAGGTACAGTGGCGTATCCAGAAATCCATGAGTGGGGGGGGGGCTAAGAGGGGGGGCCAGTGTCTGAACTAGGGGGGCCATCCTTTCGCGACTTTTTTGCGGCATTACGTGGATAAAAATTGACACAGCATTACAAGCCTTCTTTATGAATGACTTAGCAATGTTGACCATCTTGACTTCTGTGACTAATAAGCAGAATGACCATACATCTCATACTTGCACTAAAATCAGTTGTCACCCTTCAAAAAATAATGAAACTGATTCTATGGTTCCGATATTAAAAGTATGACAATGACATCTCATCAATTATCATGAGTCACAAAGAATATCTTTTGCAGTGAAATGGTCCTCTTGTTTGTTTTTTTTTTCATTACTGTCTTTGCAAGTTTTGAGTATATTCCCTCTTGTTTATATATTAGGTCTAAATCGAAAATTTATGAAAGTTTTTTTGATGGAAATCTACACAACTCCTCAAATAGGCCAAAAAGGGAGTAGAAAATGTGAAAATGACAGAAAAACAAAAAATGTAGGGAAATTCCATGCACAAATGAAAAATGGAGCAGTTTGTACAAATTTTTCTGGTAAATCAGATCTGTTTAATTAGAAAACTTTCAAAGGAGCATCAGTTCTTTAACTGAGCAATGGAGACGGAAAGATTTCCTCCAAACACCCAGATTTTGATGTTTCACGGAATCTCTAGATACATATAGGCATACTGGAAGGGGAGTAGTCACCCTCCCCCCAAACAGTTAGGGAAACACTGAGATTCGGGCAAAAAGGCAAACAAATTTGGGCAGATAATTAGATAAACATAATTAACAATCAATAGTTTCAAAGAGATTTCTTTTGGAATATTTCCAAATCTAGATCCCGATATTCGGGCAAATGTCGCTCACCCCCTGAAAGGTTTGCCTGCGGTACACATACTGCTAGATATATTCAAACAAGGATATCACAAATTCTCAAATGCCTCAGAACTTTTCAAAGGGCAAGTATCATTCTAGAGAAAATTGAGTATAAGTGAGCGCCAGCGAGGCCAAAAGTTTAGATGGAAGTGTTCCAGCGACTGTTGCTGCTGCAATCATTTTTTCAAAATGTTCAAATCTCAAATGGGGGGGCCAGTGGGGGGGCCAGTTATCCATTTAGGGGGCCCTGGCCCCCTAGGCCCCCCCCATAGCTCCGCCAGTGGTTAGGTATGGGTCAAAGTC
The DNA here is from genome assembly GCA_026936325.1 of Platynereis dumerilii. NCBI lineage: Eukaryota > Metazoa > Annelida > Polychaeta > Phyllodocida > Nereididae > Platynereis > Platynereis dumerilii. The sequence goes on from JAPTHN010000007.1 coordinate 56,771,329, forward strand.
TTTAATAAGTCAGTGAACCACCCTTCCCTATGATTTAACATTAGGCCTGTGTTTCACTTACTTATCAAAGACTTTGACCTAACTCTGACTACAGCAAAGAAAATTGGCTGCCATTGTCATCCCACATGCCTCACATATCGGCTTTTATTACCCAATATGTTTTCCTCTCATCGAATGAGAATTTGGACTTCCACAAGCAGTTTGGCTGAGGATGTTTATAGCATTGCTGCCATGGCACAATGTCATGCATTTCACTTATTTACAGGCTGCACTGTATATCAAAGTGACAGACTGTAATATGGAGTGATGCAGCCAATTCTCAATAAATTCAGTGAAGCACTGACTAATGTCTTCGGTAAGATCATGAAAGATGGGAAGTGCCCAGAGAAATGCAAATCTGGCTATAAAATCCCAATTCCCAAAAAGGGAAAGGACAGTAAAATCAGGTCCAACTATCGAGGCATTACCATCACAGCCATCATTGGAAAAGTCATGGAGCACCTTCTCCAAGACCAGCAACAACACAAGTTGTCAGCAAGGGCAAGCGACTTGCAGTTTGGTTTTACTCCAGGCCTCTCCCCAAGTATGGCCACATTATGCCTAACTGAAGCCTTAGCAACTGGGAAACATACAGGCCAGCCCATATATGCAGCTGCGCTAGATGCCCAAAAAGCATTTGATGTGGTTGACCACAAATTACTCAAAGAGAAAATACACAGTGCAGGAATTTGGGGTTCACAGTGGCTTCTCCTAGACGACCTGTACTCCAACATAACTGAAAAAGTCAGATGGCAGAATGACTTCCGCAGAAACTTTGAAGCACAACAGGGTGTAAGACAAGGAGCAGTAACATCAACAGGGCTCTACAAGTTGTTCATCAACGACCTTTTGCAACAACTACAACAGGCGAAAATAGGGATGCACATAGGCACAATCTTCGTGGGAATTCCCACCTGCGCTGACGACCAATTACTCCTGGCATCCTCTAGCACAGATCTCCAGGCGATGATAACAGCATGCCTTAAATATTCTAGTGACCATCTCTACAAATTACACCCGGAGAAAAGCACCGTAACCAGAATGATCAACACCACAAACAACCTGGAAGGATGGGACCTTGGAGATAGGCTCATGACTGAAACCCCAGAATTCACTCACCTTGGTCTTACATGGAACACTGGGAGCCTAAGGCCAAATGTGACCGAGAGAGTCCAGATAGCCAGGAAGACCGGCTGTGCGCTAATTTGAACTGGGCTATATGGGAACAATGGCTTGAGCCCTGCGGTTTCAATAAAGATCATTGATACATATGTCATTCCACGTTTACTATATGGCCTAGAGGCAACAGTATTGAGTAAGTCACAGATTGGTGAGATTGACCGCTTCCACAAGCAACTACTCAGACAAGTACAAGGTCTGCCGTTAAATGTGTCAACCGATGCCCTGTATATTTTACTTGGCACTCGGCCAATAGAGGCACAACTTGACATTCGTATATTTACTCTCTTTGGCGCAATCTGCAGAGCCAGCGAAAGCAACCCAACCCTCTTCCAACTTGCGAACCGACAGCTAGCAACAAGCAACAGATACAGTTGGTTCCACATGGTACTCGAAAAGAGTGTCAAGTACAACATCTGCCTACAAGGCCACACCACCGCCCCATGGAGGAAAAACATGTGGAAACTGTACGTCACCTCTAACATCGGGACATACTGGACAAAGCAGCTGACCTATAAGGGCGAAAAAAGATCTCTACGCCTGCTAGATAAGAAAATACCAAAACTGGGACTGACACACCCAGTTTGGGACTCCTGTCAAAACAACGCTAGGGCTGTTCCAGCTGCAATGACTAGGGCGAAGATGCTAACCGGCACCTACCTGACGCAAAGGAGAAAACAGAAAATAGGCACCATCGACAATGCTATTTGCCAACTTTGCAAACTGGAAGAGGAATATCTGGAACATATGCTGGTGAGATGCCCAGAAACACAAGCAGTGAGGGAAACAAAACTTCAGAAAGTAATGGAAGGATGGGTGCCAGAAGTGCCAACCTTCCGCAAACTCCTAAATGGGCCAGACAGAGAACACCCGAACTACGGAAGAACACAGCGCTCCATAAACAGTCTCTGTCACGGCATCCACCGTGCAAGACTTCAGCTTACGCAAAATCAAAATCAAAAATTAAAGCAAAACTAGTGTCAAAAACAATCCTTGCTGAAGGTAGAAGATAAGGTAGCCAGTCCCCTACCCTGACAAAAATTAAAACTAACAAGCGTGGTAGCACTAACAATTATAGCACTAACAAATATAGTACTCTACTAAAACTGGGGTGAGAGGGAATAGAATAGTCTAGTTAAAATGTGACTTAATACCTACAGCTGGTAGGGTTCTCCTGCAATAAATAGGGATGACAGACCATTTCTAAATCGTGAACAAAAAAAATCATTCTTGATGCAGAGGGAAGCTGTATAATGTGTTCATTAAAAATCAGCTGAAAAAATATTTCTAACATTAAAATTAACCTCACTGTAGTAAGTTTAAGCACATGACATTTGGGCGCTCAGAAGCAAATAAAATGCTTAACCAGAAAAAAATGACACCATGACCATAAATGCCCAAAAACTCACTTAAGAATTACTTCTGTTTGTTATTTGATAGCAGAAGTGATATACTAACAAGTTCCAGAAGAAAAATAATCACAGTATCAAAGTACAATTATCTACAATAGCACAAAGTATGCAATATCTGTGCAATAGTACATATTTGTTTGAGAAGAAAAATTATGACCACTGCTTATACACTTAAAATTGGTTTGAATGGAGGGATCTTGACGAAACTTGATGTGTATATAATATATATGGCATTCATGAATGAGGAACCACACTAAACAGCTATCCCATCAGGTGGCAGCACTATCAATGAAACCAGCTGGGTAGTCCAGAAAAGCATGCAGCAGCATGATTTTCAAGACAAAAACAGACCTGTAGACTTTAATATTCATCCCACTTGCAAAATTTAAAAAGCAACATTTAGGAAATAATATTATCCTACCACTAGACTAATCAAACTTGTTGTTTCTATAAAATTTTCCGTGCATTCAGTAAGTGAACTTGATTTAGCTTTTTTTTTTACTTTTTGGAAAAATCATAGCTCTCGAATGGTTAGAGTTAGCAAGATGGTTTTGATGCCAAAAGATACCTATATTACTATTGTGTGTTCAGCTAATGCCCAGCACCTTAACGGTTCAGCCAAAGGTATACCAGTGGCCAAGGGCCAAGGTGTTGGGGTAGCTTCACACAGCCTGGTGTAAGAGCTGGGGTTGTAGGATGTGCTATTTATAGACACAGCATAGCAGACTTGCTCACCAAGCCCCTGGTGAGAGAACTCTACATGATATGCTCCCTGTTAAGTTAGATTCACTTGCAGCCATGTGTTAGACTTAGGACTGATACATATGTAAGTGAAGCTAGGGTGTGGGCTGCCCCTTGCGGGACTCGAACCCACGAACTCCGGATTCGTCCACCATATTGTGTGTTCAGCTAATGCCCAGCACCTTAACGGTTCAGCCAAAGGTATACCAGTGGCCAAGGGCCAAGGTGTTGGGGTAGCTTCACACAGCCTGGTGTAAGAGCTGGGGTTGTAGGATGTGCTATTTATAGACACAGCATAGCAGACTTGCTCACCAAGCCCCTGGTGAGAGAACTCTACATGATATTACAGGACTACTTGAAAGGAACATTTCATGCTCCTAACTCAATCAGTTTTTTTTAGATTAAGCATTAAGTCCCCCAAAAATACGATTTTGGGGGGTTTTTTGCGACATTGTTGTTTGCAGGGGTTAAAAGTCTGCTATGAAGTTGCGAATAAAATATAAAACCAAATCTATCATCAAGCACTATACTTGCAGATTCAAAGTAGGTAAAAATTATTTTTGAGAGTCCAATGGTTGCCAATATGTGACGAGATACATTTCAACATGCACAAACTAAATTGTGACGCAAAAAGGCCGATTTTCTACTTTTTTGAGACATTCTTGTGTTCAGAGCTTTTAAAATCTGCTATAAAGTTTGATAAAACAATTTCAAACCAAATCTATCATCAAGGAATATACTTATTTATTGTAAAAATGTAAAAAATTATTTATGAGTGTCTAATAGTTGCTGAGATACGTTACACCATTCACAAACTGAGTTGTGACGTCAGAATGCCTATTTTTTTTTTTTTGGTACTCTTGTGTTCAGAGATTAAAATTGGATAAAGTAAATTCAAACCAAATCTACCATCAATGACAATATTTGCAGACTCTAAAAAAGGAAAAATTATTATTGACATGCACAAACTGAGTTAATGCCCCAATATGCTTATTTTTAGACAGTCTTTTGATCGGAGCCTTAAAGTCTACTATTAAAGGGGCCGACCAGATGATCTTGGGGGGAAGCTATGGATATTTGGTGAAAAAAAAATATTGTTTCCCACTTGACACTGAAAAAAAAGTTTGTTCAGCACATGGAAATAAAAAAAAAGTTTGTTTCTACCTGTAGCTAGGGTACCTTAATGTTAAAAGGGTTCGTCCCGGGGGTAAAGTCCATAGCCCCCCCCTAACTATCTGGTCGGCCTCTAAGTTTGAGAAAATAAATTCGAACCAAATCTTTCATTAAGGACTAACACTTGCAGATTCTAAAAAAATATAATATTGTTTATGAGTGTCCAATAGTTGCAAATTAATGACGAGATACGTTACACCATGCACAAACTGAGTGATTGATGCCAGGATGTCAATTTTTTTATGATAAGAGCTTTAAAGTGTGCTGTAAAGTTCTGAGAAAAACAATTCAAAGGAAATTCATCAACAAGGACAATAGCAGATTCTAACAAGAACCCATGGGTCCCTAAGTCGACAGGTGCTCAAACATACAAGATGGTTGTTAAAGTCCCGAAGAACAGCAGAGACCTCTTACTGGAATATCAATTTTTATGGGAAGTTCCGACAAAACTACCACCCCCCCCCCCCCCCAGTCATGAACGCTCCCTTGTTATGGCATCAGAAGCAATTTTCAACATTTTTGGAGACATTGTTGTGTTACAAGTCCGCTATAGTTTGAGAGAAAAATTTCAAAGCAAACCCATCATTAAGGACACTAAGTAGTACTTGTATTCTAAATAGTTGCAGATTTATAATGAGATACTATTCAAGATTCACAAACTAACTTATGACGCTGAAAAACCAAGTTTTGACATTTGATCTCTAGAGATACTATTTTATTCAGAGCGTTAAAGCCAGACTTCAACTTTCTCCTTAAAATGCAATTCACATATATTAACTAGTGTCATATTTAGAGCAAAATCTGCTGATTTCCACACATTTGTTTATGTTATCCGACTTCCTAATACATCGTCAATGAGATGCCAGATCGCAACATGAAGAGGACAATGTTGCATAAATAGGTCTGTGCTTCAAATGCAGTTTTTCGCACAGAAATAAATATCGTTGATAGAAAAAAGTCAGGACTACATGTAGGAAATTATTTTTCCAAAATATTGACCAAAACCAGTTAGAACCAAATGATCATATCTACATTGCATTAAAGTTATGACAATGTCGAAATGTTTGTGAAAATTACACAGAAGCATACAACGTTGTGGCAACATCTTCAAATGCTGTGTAATTCAATGTTGTGTTCACATTGTGGCAACATAATTCCTATCATACATTTTTGTATGACCAACAGACCAACCCTTCACCAATAAGCAACATTGTCTAAAGTTATATTGTGTGCCCTTGGGAAGTTGCCATTCCAAATATTATCCATTGTCTATCTGGATGTCAAATATAAATAATTGCCCATTGAGGAGGAGGAGAAGGAGAGGTGGAGATGGGTGGTGGAGATGGGAGGGGAGATGGGAGATTGGAGGGGAGATGGGAGGGGGAGAAGAACTAGATTAGAGGAGGAGGGAAGAGGAGGAGGGAAGAGGAGGAGGGAAGAGGAGGAGGGAAGAGGAGGAGGGAAGAGGAGGAGGGAAGAGGAGGAGGAGATGGGAGAAGGAGGGGACAGGAGGTGATGATGGAGGAGATGGGGGGAAGGAGGAGATGGGAGAAGGAGGAGATCAGGGAAGGAGGATATGGGAGAAGGAGGAGCTGGAGGAGGAGGAGCTGGAGGAGGATGAGGAGGAGATCGGTGGAAGAGGAGATGGGTTGAGGAGATGGGAGGAAATTAGAGGAGGAACAGGAGAAGATGGGTGATAGAGAAAATGGATGCAGGAGGAAAAAGGAGGAGATGGGAATGAGTAGGATGTGGGGAGGGAGTACAGGGAGATGGGGGAGAAGTAGGAAGAGTCTAATAAGAGATACATGTAAGCCTGCATGTATGAATAAACAAGACACTCTTGAAAATGATTAATCATTTTGTAATTTTAGGTCAATGGATAAAGAAAAGTTCATAGAATAGAATAGAATATTACTAATTGATAACATTGAAAATTTCCAAAATTATTTTGAAAGGAGAATTCCAAGAATATAACTTTGTTTTACTGTGATTATGAATTTTTTCTAAAATCACAATATCATTTGTGTGACAGTGTTCTTCTGCCTTTCAGATAATCATGTGAGCAGTTGAAAACATTGCATGTTCATTTCCACCACATATATGTATAGGTTATTCACCACGGAAGAGGGAATATGTGATTTATCACCCAAGGGCTTTAGCTCAAGGTGTGATAAACATATTCCCGATCCCATGGTGAATAACCAGCTTATACCATGAGACAAACATTCAAACAGTCAAACATGAGAGGATAACTGGACAACAAAGAATATGGGAATTATTTCCCTGAAATACTTGCATGTGATTGGCTGACAGAAGTGTCAAATGGTATAAATGGTTAAAAGCCACCATATGATTTCCAGTTTTTACTAGGACAAAAAACATATATAAATTAATTATATTATTCTTTGTTGCAAATATACCCTTATTTATCAAGTATTATCCCATGTCTAGGCACATTTTCTCCCTGATACTGTATTTTTCCCTGGCAAATACGGCAGGGAAAAAGTCAGTATCGGGGAGAAAAAGCAGTATACAGTCAGCTGACCTGTATACGACGTAATTTGCCCGGGAGTATACTGAGATGTAACTTATTAGCCAATCAGTGTGCATTAATCTGCCACGCCCACTTTCAGGCAAGCCAGGCAGGCGAGCATCCATGCAAGAGTGCACAGCAAAAAATCAATAATCTACCACTCCAGCGAGCACTGTTGCAGCAGTTATAAATCAGCATACTTCTGGATCTTTGAATTTACCCAAGAATGTTACATATTTAGTATGGATTACAGGTCCCAAGTATAAAGGCTATATTTAAATGGCTCTGTTAATGAAAAAAAAAATTATTGAAACAAGAATTATCAGCTCTATCGTAATATCAAAGATTTGAGTAAACATATTTTAAAGTTAAGTCCAACTGCCATTTTATTTTATTCCACTGGATCGAATATGCTGTGACGCATAATATTAACACAGAATGGAATTCATATAGTATCGATTACAAATCCAAAATTTCATGACAATATCTCAAAAACTCTTTTCATGAAAAAATTATTACTGAATAAAGATTTTTCAGTTGGAACGTAAAATTACAGATTTCAGTGAACATCTTTTTAAGTTCACTGCCGTTTTATTTTATTCCTCTGGATCCAATCAAGATAGACGTCTGATATTAACACAGAATGCCTTATTTATAGCATTGATTAAAAATCCAAAATTTCAAGGCAATATCTCAAAAACTCTTTCTATGAAAAATTATTACTTTTTTTTGGTACCAAAAATAAATTTCGTGCTAATATCTCAAAATCTCTTTCCATTCAGATTTTTTTTTTTTTGCCACGACAAGATTATCTTTTTAAAGCTTCATGTTCCAGTTAAAATTGTTTCTCTGGAAGAAGCTTTCAGACACTAAATAAAAGTTTTGGATAATTTTGAAAATGTGCCTAGACATGGGATAAAAAGGTCATACCATGGGTAGGTGTAGTACATCCCAGTATACTCCCCTCGACCCCAGTATATTCCCTCGACCCTTCGGGTCTCGGGAATATACTGGGGTCTCGGGGAGTATACTAGGGATGTACTGCACCTACCCATGATATAACCTCATAGTATGCTTTAGTTGCAATAGCCCAAAAAAAAGTGATATATGACTCAGTTTGTGTCATTTTGCCATGATTGTTGAAATGTATCTCATCATAAATCAGCAACTATTGAACTCCCATAAATAATTTTTCCAATTTCAGAATCTATAAATATTGTCCTTGATGATTGATTTGGTTTGGGATTTTTCTTCAAACTTAAAGCAGACTTTAATTCTCTGAACACAAGAATGTCTAAAAAAAATGTAGAGAAAATTGGCATTCTACGTCATAACTTTGTGCATGCATCTTGCAGCATGTTGAAACCTATCCCATCTTTAATCAGCTACTACTGGACCCTCCAAATTAATTGTTACATTTTTAGAATGTGTTAACTGTTAAGTGGTGTCCCTGATGCTGGGTTTGGTTGGAGATTTTTTTTCAAACTTAATAGAACTGAATGCAAGAAGTTCTAATATTAAAGTCAAAAATTGGCATTCTGGTGTTGTAACTCGGTTTGTGCATGTTGAAACATATCTCATCATATATCAGCAACTATTGGACTCTCAAAAATAATTTTTACATTTTTAGAATCTGCAATTATATTCATTGATGATAGTTAAGATTTAACATGTCTTTCTCAAACTTTATAGCAGACTTTTTACCACTGAAAATAGAATTTCTCAAAAAATCTAAAAAAACACCATTTTTGGGCGACTTAATGCTTGATCCTGAAGAAAACCAATACAGCTAGGAGCATGATATGTTCACCTAAAGTTGCCCTTTAATGTAGGCATCTTTTGACATTAAAACCATTCCTCTAACTGTAATCATTTGAGAGTAGCATATCTTTACTTCATTGAAATGTTTATTTTAGTCAGTTTCGGTACAAATGTTTAAGTTTATGATTTCTTTGGGTCAAAGTTATTTTATTTGCAATGCTTTTGATAAGTGGTTGTGTTGGGCATAATGGTGAGCTTCATGATGCTTTTTAAATTTTGTCAATATGTCCACTGGTTGCTGAGAAAATGGACTAAAAGTGCCAGTTCATCTCCATAGTCTGTGCATTGACAGTAAACTCTTCATGACGTTATGGTCTCATTGATGGTGGCGCCACCTTGTGGATATCCATTTAAGGCTCCCCATTGGAATCATATAAATGAACAAAAATAAAGTTTTTGGGGTTATCACCCAAAAACAGGGTAAATAGCGATAACTTTGATTTACAGGGACAATTTTGTAATAATTTTGCACATATTTAGTGCGGGGCCTTGGATCCATAATGTAAGTAAAATGTTGATATGTTGGGGTAATTTACCCTCATAATCACGATTTAATGGGGGTGAATATGTATTTTGAGCATGTCTCAGTCCGCCTTTGTACTGTGGATCTTACTGGATAAAAAAGAACCGTTTTTAGGTTATTAACCTTACTTAGTTTAGTTTGTTTGCTTGGGTTCATAATACAAGTGCTATTCGGATGACATGGGGGATATTTAGCCTCAATATCAAGTTCTACAGGGGTAAATGATTATTGATATGACATTTTCAGCAGTTAGGCAATGCTTGGTTCATGCTTTGGCTGGACTGGCTCTCTACGGTCTCTAAAAAAATTGTGAAGGCTACAGAATGTTTCTTGAGAATACTGGCTGAATTCAGATACCAATATGATGCATCTTTTTAAATATTTACTTTACTTTCTCATCTCAAAAGTCTTAAATCCTTTCTTTCTTTCTTTTTTCATGCAACAATTACAATTGTACAGTTGCAAACCAAATAGTGAAAAGGAGCCAACTCATTTACCTTAGAAACAGATTCCATCAAATTTGAAAAATTCTTACTTGTTTTCAATGCAAAAAAGGCCTGTAAACTGTGTAAAGTGAGACCACTAGTACCATGGACTGAGGTTTAAGGTGTCAAGAATTCTCGACAGTAAAACTACAGTAATGGATCCAGAAGGGGGTTTAGGGATGTGAACCTCCCCCATCCTTGAGTCTGTACATTTTAATGTAAAATAAAAACAAAAACTGGCTACTTTTAGTACATTTTCATGTGCCCTGAGCGCCACCTGGTGCCTACAGTGTAGTAAGGAGTCCTAAGGTGCAGTCAAATAACAGACTCTGCTGGCACCCTACGGGGTCTTAAAAGTCTGCATCGGCAACAAAATTTTTCTTGACAATATTGGCTCACTTGAGGCACCCAAATTATACATCTTTTTCAAACATTTCATATCTATGCCCACCTCCAAAGTTTTGATTTCATTATTGTTCACTGAAGAAAGGTAAACACGTGTGTAGAATAGTGAAAAAGAGAAAGGACATCTATTTTAGATTTCAATTCCATCAAAATTCAAAAGATTCTGTGTTGTTACAATGCACAAAAGCCTGTAAAGTGAGACCACTATGGACTGAACATTTTGGTGTCAAAATTTCTCCACAAGATGGAACACTGCGATCAGAGCCCTCTTGTGAGCTTGGCATCCCTACAATAAAGGAGGAACATACTTCAGAAGAAGAAGAAGAAGAAGAAGTGAAACTTGCCAGACCATTGAACTGGATTATCAGTAACATCGGTAATGAATGACATGATCATACCTCATTTGAAGTTAGTTTTTAAGCTGTGATAAAATGTATGCATTTTTTAGTGTGAGCAGCCTATAGAAACTCTTAAACAGGTAAGTTAAGATTTGTCTCGAAGCGTTTTGGCCTTGACAATCTCTGGGAGTTGGTTACACAGTTTTGGAGCAGCATACAAAAGGCTCTGTCTTCATACTAACATTTGGGCACCTATGAGTATCATTTCAATTCCGTCAATGAGAAATCGTAAGTTGCTTCTAGAAGTGCTTGCACATTTTTTTTTAAGGAAAAACAATTAAATATAATATTTCCAAAAAAAGAGAGAAAAGGAATGAAGATATTAGAAACAATTTTTTTGCAGATTATTGCAAAAAAATTAAAAACAGGAAAAAGAATTATTGATTATGATTAAAAATATTATTATGCATATGATATTATTATATTGTGAAAATGAAATGTGAAAAAAATTAATTTGGAAAAAAAAAACTTTCGGGGAAAAAAATTGGACAAAGAAATTTGGAAAAAAAAGAGGAACTTACTGATTCAATGGCTTGTGCATAAGCAAATAAAAGTTAATAGCAGGCAGACTTTAATAGTACTTATAATAATATTAATAATAATAATAATAAATACTTTATTAATCATATAAACATGAAACTTGTGGTGTACAATCCAATGACAGCGACATTCATTCTAGACAACTTACACACATCAGTCATTCATCACAAAAAAAACATTCATTCACAGAAATGTATAATAAATAATTAATGATTAAAGTTATTGCTCATTGAGCAGACATAAACTTGATGGCACAAAGGACGTGGCATATCTAGCCGTTCTGGTCCTAATAGATCAAAATCTTCTGCCTGATGGTAAATTCTGATAATGGCTATGCAGCGGATGCATATTGTCACTCGTGATAACCTTACATCTTTGCACAACACATTTTTTGTAGATGTTCTCAAGACTTGTTACTTCAATACCAAATTTGCTACAGTTTTTTACAATCCGTTCAAGTTTGTGCTTAGATGTAGCGCTGCAGTTTCCATACCAACAGATAATCGAGAAAGCTATCACTGACTGTACAATAGATGTGTAAAAGAGATCTAGGATCTTATTATCTATTTTAAGTTTGCTAAGTTGTCTCACAAAGTACATTCTTGAATTTGCCTTTCTGTACACAGTATCAACATTGTCAATGAAAGTAAGTTGGTGATCGATTATTGTCCCCCAAGATATTTGTATTTGGTAACACACTCAACAAGTTCATCATTTATATATAAAAGAGAAGTGGTGAGAGCACACACCCTTGTGGGGCGCCAATGTTTGTAACAATCATACTCGATGTGCGATCTAGAAATTTGACATACTGTACTCTTTTTATAAGAAATTCATTTATCCACAATATTAATCGAGTGTTGACCTTCATATTAATTAATTTCTGCATCATAATCTGTCAGGGTTGGGCACGAGTACACATGTACTCGTGTACTCGTGTACTCGAGTACATTTTTCCAAGTACTCGCATGTACTCAGTACTCGTGCCAAATCATGAGTACAGTACTCGTACTCGTACTCGAGTACATTGCCAAAGTACTCGTACTCGTAGTGAGTACATCATGAGTACAATTGAGGCTTCAAAAGAGCAAAATTGAACACAAAAGCAAATAAATTAAGAAAAGAAAGGTCATTATTTGAACAATAAATAGTTTAGACCTTTGATAGTTTCCAAGCCATCCTTACTAAGAAGTCAAATTTATCTTTACCATATACATGTATTAAGAACAACTGTTACAAAAGAAACTCATGAAATGCCATTCTATTGTTTTTTTTTGTTAATAGGCCTACTCTTTATTTGTGTTCATAGGCCTATATCTTGTAGGCCTGTATCTTGCATCTCAAATCATTTCAAATAGTTGATCTTTATTTTCTTTGTATGTATGTTAACACTAATCTGTGATTAAGATTTAGACTAGTAATTTTCAAAGTATTTACGCTAATAGAGTGAGAAACCAAAATTTTAACAATGAAATCTTTCAGTCTACAGAATACACATCACACAGCCGCCATTTGCAATTTTCACACCTTTGGCGCAAATCAAAACATCATAATTCACAGGCTAACACTGACCTTACTCTTGAAGATACAGTATTATTTTCTTCGCCATAGTATTCTAAGACATCTAAATGATATACCTATGTTTTTAAATTATGTCTGTAGTCCAATTTAATCCATCACTAAAGCCATTTCCGTTTTCACCTTTTTTGGGTAAATCGGCGCAATGGAAATCAAACAATGATGATCACTTTATTTTATTTTATTCCCAATTAACATACACCAAACTATGTGAACAACATGTTATATATTTTTATCTGACGAATAATGTTGTTTTCTGAACGAAACACCCTTTTCTTCATTTCTAATTAATTTTTAATGTATTTAATTTTCAATAGATTTGATTTTCCAAGCTTTGATGCATATATATATGCCTTTCAACGAATTTTCGGCATTAAGGATAGATATTGGAATATTAAAGTGAGGCTCACTGAGAGCCCTTGACTTTTAGATTTTTGTGGACCCAAAATGATTATTTTAGTAAAATTAGAACTGATAAAAGCTGCATTCATCTCGACCAATCAGAGAGCAGTATTCACATCTAATTACATGACTGCAGTAAATCACAATGATGTAAATGTTCCTGTTCAATGCTTTTCAGAAGCGCTACACAACTTATAGTCCAAACAAACATGACAACATTTTCTATCCATTTGTTTGTAAATTATATACAGTGAGCAATTGCCATGAACTATCTAGAACTTTTCCGTCTTAGATAACTAAGAGAAAAAACACTGACTTTTTTTTTACTATATTGTTTAGTCATTGGTCTCAATTAGTCAGATTTGTTAATAGTTAATCAATTTACTTAGTTAATTAGTCAAATTTTGCTGAAGTTTGATTTGTCACTTTAGTCAATAAGATTTGCAGTGTTCAAGTAGGCCTATAAACATATCTAAATAAGGCTTTATTTCTCTGATCAATTAAGTCAGCTGTTTCAACCATCCTTCACCTCATTGCAGTGTCCTCTTCCTGGCCTAATTAACATATCAAGTGCATATTTACAGGACGTAAAGTCCCAATCATCAATCCATCTTTGGTCAGACTTAAACAGTGATCCAAATTCCAACAAGATCCCAAGCCAACTACTCACCAGCTTCAAAAACTTAAATAATGATGGGGCTGCTTTTAAAAACAGAGTGCCCACTCCTCCTATATTTCCTGTAATTCTTATAGTTTTTGGGCCTCCCATAATTTTCTATATTTTGGAAATATTCCTATATTTTGTTAGTTTCGAGATATTTTGCACATATACACATTTTTGTCTGCGATGCGAAGTTTAGCATTTTTTACCCCTGATATATGAAGTTTAAGGCACAGTTTTGTTCGAAACTTTAGTTTTCAGCTTACGTTGCAGCAATTACATGATTTACTGATAGTTTTGCTGCCGAATAATTCCTATATTGTTCTATTTATAAAAAGTTGGTAAAATCCTTCTTTACTGTGAAAAATTCCTATATTCCTATAAAATTTTATGCAGTAGGTCTATTGGACGGGCACCCTGCTTAAAGGTAGCGTCCATTAATATTCTCCTATTCAGCTGAATTAATATTTGTTAATATGTCGTGTATCTTTAAATATTACACAAATAAAGTTCAAAATGCATGAATGTACTCGTACTCGTACTCGAGTACATTTGAAAGCACTCGTACTCGTACTCAAGTACATTTACAAAAGGCTGTACTCGTACTCGTACTCGTACTCGTAGATGTGGCAAGTACTCGTACTCGTACTCGAGTACATTTGGTTGTACTCGTGCCCAACCCTGTAATCTGTGGTAGAATGGTATTAAAGGCGCTCGAAAAATCGACATACTTAATGACTTTTAATATTCTTTGTTTTAATCGTCCACATCATCATGTCATCAGAAACGATCTGAACATCAAAGCGCTCAGGGGGCCTGCTTTCACTATTCAACCTAACCTAGTGAAATTTTGTAGCCTGCCTGCTTACACCTGCAACTGAATTTACCAAACATGCGTTATCAAGCTAAGCCATAGATCGAAAAGTCTATATCTACTTTGCATGCCAATTTTCAGTGAGGCTGATGTCATAAGACTAATGCTACAGTCTCACGGCACGTTTCGGAGCACTTTAGACGTCGGCGGGATTGTATTTCCTGCAAGCCTGGTAATTTGGATGACTTTGGGTGATCCCGCCGACGATTTTTCACATCCCTTAGGGGTACTTTTTGTTTCCCTCAGGAGTTCCTAGAAATGGAATAACTGCGCAGTGGATGTCAAAAAAGTTTCAACATGTTGGAATTTTTTTTCCATGACGCCGGAACAGAGCCCAAAATTTCTTGATTTTTGGATGTCCGGCGGGGGTTTTTCGGTGAGAACGACTCAAAAACATCTCCGACGGGATATTAGGACATCCCCTGCCCCTGAGGGGACCTCTCCTGCCCCTGCGGGATATTTTTACTTTCCCTGTGGGACATTTGCAGCCTCGCCGGCAGTTTTTGACATCCCGCCGACGGTCTTTTGACATCCCACCGACGATTTTTGACATCCCCACAGGCATTTAGATCTTACCCACAGGGATATGATCTTGTCTCTGCCGATTTACGATCTTATCCCGCCAATTTACGATCTTATCCCACTGTGATATGCTTTTAATTTATTATATAATCGTTTTATAAACATTGTGTGTCGCCGGGTTGGTCATTTTTTTCCAAGAATTCATCTCAAGCTATCCCCCAGGGATAAAAAGTTCTCCGTAACCTGCCGTGAGAACTGGGCATAAGACACAGAGGCCTAAATATTATGACCATGAGAATTTTTGAGTAGTTATTATTTGGGAGCAGGGCCAGCATTTTTATAAATTTATAAGCCCTCCCAGAATCCCAGTTACCTATGACTATTATATGTGATACATATTGTATGACAGTTAATCTGCCTGAAGAATGATATCATGATTAAAATTATAATATAATTATTATGCTGATTAAAGCGGCAGTTACTGCTGGGATAGGGATGTCAAGAGGCTTTGGCTCAGCTAGAAGAATATTTTGGCAGATGTACTAACAGTACAGCCCGGAGATATATTAGTCCAGTAGAACCTTGAGATAACCGTACCACCGAGAGGGTACAGCTATTTTATTGTTGATCTTGCATAAGTGGAATATGGTGATTCCAAATCTGATATTCTTTAGTTTCTCAACCTTGAGCATTTTTAGATATTTTGGTTTCCATGGCAACCATTTTGGTAATTTGGACATCTTACTTACAAACACTTATTTGCCCATAACTTTGTTAACTGTGATTGGAAATATGTCATTTTACACAAATTGTTGTTTGGAATAATGTCTCTCCAAAATGTGTGAAATTAACCGGATTGCACTTTTTACGAAGTTGCCATGGCAACTGATATCTCAAAAACATCGCAATTTTTGAAAACAGACTTCAGAAAGTTGTCTTCTGTGGCAATATTATAAGGTAAAGGCAGAAAATTAACATTGACAAAAAAAGTCAACTCTATGACAAAATGTATTATTAAGAAAAATAGGAAACCCAGCAGTAAATAAGGTTGCCATGGTAACCGACATCCCAAGTAGCAATTTTTCTAAAAATACTGATAAATATTAAAATTGTCTATATCTTGACAAGTGTTGTTGGAAACTACTTCAAACTTGGCATTATTATGTATTATTTGCTCAGATTCATTATATGTGCATTTCTGGTTGCCATGGTGATTGTCATAACAAATGAAACTTCAAACAATATCAGCTAATTGAACCTGGACCGGTAGAAAATAAAATGAAATTTATCATACTTAGATGATGCTGATAACAATCAATTTTGATACCAAATGAAAGGTAATATTAACAAGAGTTGAGGAAGGTTGTTGTTTCTATATTTTGCTGAGAGAACACAAGCATTTCCATGGTGACAAGTCTGAAAGAAAAGGCAAGAATTAACTCCCTGAAAAAACCTTTAAAAGTGAATATCGTTTGATGTATGCACACTAGAAACTCCGTTTTAGTGTCTAAATATATGTTTTCAGGCATGCCGGTTTTAATAGAGCCATGCGAATATTTGTAGGGGGTCACCCTCATTTGCATATTCAACTTTTCTCATAAGAAAACAACGAAATTTTCAAAATATTTATGTCAAATTTTCCATGCTCACAATTAAAACTTAAAAAATCGAAAACATGAAAAACATTGACATATGAAATTCTCACTTTCCATGCAATACTGCTAATAGTGCCCTTCTATGGTTACAATTTACAAACTAAGATATCACCATGGCAACCAAACAAACTTTTATAAATCATGCTCCTAAAATATAAGGTTTTCCTGATTTGAAAAGTTTGTATATGCATTACTTAAACAAGAAGTAGTGCACAACTGCAGATATAGTTAAAAACACAAATTAATATTGAATTACTAGTCACATAACTTACAAACTAAGAATATACCAATCTAATTAAATTGTTGAAGTACCTCAAATATCAGATTTGACACATGAATATTCAATAGTCGGTCAGCCTTTACTGTATAATTTGTGAGCTGGTAAAAAAATAAATCTTCCAAGCTTCATCTGAGCTGGAATTGAATCTCTATTCTAATCTCACAATCAACAAATAAAGTTATCCTTATTCTATCATCCTAATATACACAGAAGGCGCCACACCAGTTGTATTTAGAAGTTCAACAAAGCTGTTGAAGTCATTGGTAATTTTGGGTCATATGAGCCATTTTTATGTAGGACCAATCTCAGAAGTTTTTTTTCTGAAAGCAGATGCATGTTTCACAATCACAAGTTAAGAATAATCCATCAGAAATAACCCTTAGACCACAGACCCATTACAGTACCTGATAGTCTAGTCTTAAAAGTCACAAGTGGTCTAGGCCCGTGCCCTTGTTGACACTCTCATTAAGGCCATGTAAGTTAAGATCAGTCTGACACATATCTGGCCTTTTTTTTTTCAACCAGACTCCTTTTTTATCCTGGGTCTCCAGGTGTGGTTCATCATAAACTTTATGTGAAAAGAATTTGCAATGGTTTCCTAATACAAGATACAAGATACACAATTTTATTTAAAGCCTGATTTTACAACAAATAAACGTTAGCAAAGATTTATGCTATTATGTCCGAGGTAGATTACAAGGGAAAAACAGAGACTAGAAGGATTAAAATGAAACTGGATGATCAGGATTAAATTAACATAAAATAAAATTACCAGGATAAAAACAGTTAAAATCGACTAGTAGATGGAAGCACCCTGAGGATGTTAAGAGTCCCAAATGTAATGTAAATGTAAAAGTCTTATAAATCTAATCGAAGAACTTCATATCACAGCCTCAGGTTGTTGGGTATTTGTGTAACTACAGTTGTTACGTCTGCAGCTTGGACCACTCCAGTCCTTCAACATCTTCTTGAAAGTTTTAAAATCTTTACTGGACTTAAGCTCTGCTGGCAGTGAGCTCCAAATCGTTGCGCCGTATTTTCTGAAGGAGTGCAGCCCAAAACGGGTAGTTCTGGAGTGATTTCGGGTAAAGATGGGGCCTGATCGTAGATTGTAAGATGATCTTTAAAGGTCGAACCCTTTCTGTAAGAAGGTTGGTCCGATCTTATGATCGATTTTATACACTTCCAGAGCTATGGCCCTAATCCTGGCGATTTCTAGTGCTGGTAGCTTGGCCTTTGCTAGGAGTGATTCATAATCTGAATTATAATCATGAAAAATAAATTTTGAGGCTCTGAATTGAATTTTCTCGACTTTTTGAGTATTTGTTTTGCCATATAAATGCATTACTACAGGCGCAAAAATTAAAGTTGGAGGCAACAAAAGATTTATAGAGAAGGCATTTTTATGTCCTGGGAGAAAGGATATGCTATCCTCTTCATGCAGTTTAACTGTGTAGAACTTTTGCGCAGTAGCTCAGTAATTTGTTGTTAAAACTCAGGGTATTGTAGAGATATACCCCTGAAAGTTTCACAGACATTTCGGTCTGGATTGTTTTGTCAAGGACTTTTAAGTCTGACGGTTCCTTTGCACCTGCTATCATGGCCTGAAACTTGGCCGGATTGGCCTCCATTTGATTACTTTTACACCAGGTGACGATTTTATCAATGACAACAGTTTTGGTGGGGTCCAGAACCATGACGGTGTTGTCAACTGCATAATTAAATAAAGTTCCGTCTAAGTTGGCAAGGAAAAAATCCTTCATGAAGATATTGAATAACACAGGCCCAATTATGGAGCCTTGGGGACACCTTTCAAAATGGTATTCCATGAGCTGTTAACCCCGCCTAATTTAATGCGTTGGGGCCGGTCTGATAGAAAATCCGCGAGGAGTGGAACTGCTTGCCTGCTGAGGCCGTACGATTAGAGTTTGGAGACTAAAAGGGAGTGAGGGAGGCAGTCGAACGCCTTAGGCAATTTGGCCAGAAGGACCCCTGGTATAATTTTCTGCTCCTTCAGGGATCTCCAATTATCACATAACTCCAAAAGTACATGTTGGTTGCTATAATTCTTCCGAAAATCTGCCATGCAGAGAGTCGTGTACAAAGTGTTCAGAAGATTTGAGCTGAGATCTTGCTCCATGAGCTTCTTGAAGACTTTGGAGCTGCTTGTTATGATGCTCACTGGTCTATGGTTTTTTCTTTGCAGTGCATCTTCTTTTTTGTAAATAGGGATAATTTCTGCAGCCTTGGCTTCCAATTGGAATGTTCAAATACACCATAATGGTCATAGCCAATTGGGAACAAATGATCTCTTTAACATCTTTAAAACTTTGTGGCTTAGCAATGGGCCGACATAACAAATGGCAAGATCAGGAAGCATACCAAAGTAATTATCCAAGACATAATCAATGTTAACACAAGACAATGAATCTGGACTCATAAATCATCAATATCCAAAACCAAAAGTTCTGGAAATACATGACATTGTGAATCAGAATTTATTCAATTTCATGAAAGCGGTGAAGCCCATAGTCAACCACACCTGGCACAAGTGAACTCTTTTTGCAGCCACGCTGCATTTCCTTTAAAAAGCAATCTGATGCTATTGCAATTGGAGCTACACCTCAGGTAGGATACATAGGGTTTCCATAAGTTCTGTCCAACTTTCCATAACTTTTGTTTGAATTACCGCAGACATAGAATATTTGGGTCAAATAAATTAGAGGTAATTTGCAAGCAATCTTCAAGAAATAATATAATTGAAATAAAAATAAATGCTTAATTTGTTGCCGTGGAAACCATAAAACGTGGCCCAGGTTTTTGCAATGATCACTTTAAATGAGTTCGAAACCAACACAGTACTGGTGTCTTGACATCTTTTAATTAAATAAATGAAATATACTAATTTTATATATATATACAACATAAATAGTTAATTGTGACATTATGTATAACCATGGAAACAATTGTATTGTTTTGATATCTCACATTATTTACCATTATTCATTTAGTTACTTCAATTTTTCAACATTATTTGTTTTTTTTTAACTAGCACAGAGAGTACAGGCCTACTCAGAAATACATGCAGGGAAGCTTAGAAGATTTAATTTGGACCAGCTCACAAATTTTATAGCAAAGGCCGACCGACTATTGAATATTCATATCTCATATTTGATATTTGAGATGCTTCAACAATTTAATAAGAGATGTCTATTCTTAGTTTGTAAATGATGTGACTAGTAATTCAATATAAATTTGTGTTTTTAACTATATCTGCAGTTATTTACTGCTTCTTATTTGAGTCAAGCATACAAACTTTTCAAACTAGGAAAACCTTATATTTTAGGAGCATGATTTATAAAAGTTTGTTTGGTTGCCATGGTGATATCTTAGTTTGTAAATTGTAACCATAGAAGGGCACTACTAGCAGTATTGCATGGAAAGTAAGAATTTCATATGTCGACGTTTTTCATGTTTTCGATTTTTTAAGTTTTAATTGTAAGTTTGGGAAAATTTGACATAGATATATTGAAAATTTAGTTATTTTCATATGAGAAGAGTTGAATATGCGAATGAGGGTGACCCCCTACAAATATTCGCATGGCTCCATTGAAACCGGCATGCCTGAAAATATGTATTTAGGCACTAAAACGGTGTTTCTAGTGTGCATACATCAAATGATATTCACTTTTAAAGTATTTTCTGGGAGTTCTTGCCTTTTCTTTCAGACTTGTCACCATGGAAATGCTTGTGTTCTCTCAGCAAAATATAGAAACAACAACCTTCCTCAACTCTTGTGAATATTACCTTTCATTTGGTATCAAAATTGATTGCAGCATCATCTAAGTATGATAAATTTCATTTTATTTTCTACCGGTCCAGGTTCAATTAGCTGATATTGTTTGAAGTTTCATTTGTTATGACAATCACCATGGCAACCAGAAATGCACATATAATGAATCTGAGCAAATAATACATAATAATGCCAAGTTTGAAGTAGTTTCCAACAACACTTGTCAAGATATAGACAATTTTAATATTTATCAGTATTTTTAGAAAAATTGCTATTTGGGATGTCGGTTACCATGGCAACCTTATTTACTGCTGAGTTTCCTATTTTTCTTAATAATACATTTTGTCATAGAGTTGACTTTTTTTGTCAATGTTAATTTTCTGCCTTTACCTTATAATATTGCCACAGAAGACAACTTTCTGAAGTCTGTTTTCAAAAATTGCAATGTTTTTGAGTTATCAGTTGCCACAGCAACTTCATGAAAGTGCTATCTGGTTAATTTCACACATTTTGGAGAGACAATATTCCAAACAACAATTTGTGTAAAAATGACATATTTCCAATCAGGATTAACAAAGTTATGGACAAATTAGTGTTTATAAGTATGATACCCAAATTACCAAAATGGTTGCCATGGAAACCAAAATACCTAAAAATGCTCAAGGTTGAGAAACAAGAGAACATCAGATTTGGAATCACCATATTCCACTTATGCAAGATCAACAATAAAATAGCTGTACCCTCTTAGTGGTACGGTTACCCCCTATTTTGCCCAAGTTCTACTGGACTATATGGTGTCGCCCTCTGTTGCAAGTAATGGTTGGTATTGGTTACAGTATCAAGCTTCTAGATTTATAACATCATCGTTCCTCCTCCCCCCCCCCAACGTCACAACACCCCTGGTCCCAACTCAGCCACTTTCATCAATCATCACTGTTCAATGTGTTCATGAGGTAATAACTGTATGACATACTTATGAATCTCCTTTATTAGTATTAATATCATGATTATATATAATGATTAGTTAATTTTTTCGACGCTCATTGACACCTGTTCACAGTCAAATTAATTAACACAACTGAGATTTAAAAATGACGCTTGCTTATTTTTATTACAGCCAGCTGAAGGAAAAAATAAATTGAGTTTTTGCATGAATATAATGCCATAGTCTATCATATTGTAAAGGTTATTCATCCAAAATTGTAAGTTAATATCTCTAAAACCCTTGGCCTAATAAAAGTATTACTGAAGCAACAATTATAAATGCAAGAGACAGACGATCTTATTTTGGCGACACAACAAATGCAACTGTTAAAATAGTAATTAGGTGAGGTCATCTCAGCTTTGCAAGTTTTGTGAAGTTATTTGAAAATATTAAGCAACTGGATGAATGTACCAGACCAGATGTTTTTTCATAAAGTGGCTGAACCAAATAAGCAACTTGTGCATGCGATTTGAAAAAAAAAAAGAAGTGCAATGGTGTTCCTGCAGGAGATGATTTGTTGCAAAATTCGGCCCTATTTTAGGGTCACCTCGTTTGGCAACTTTTCCTATAACATGTGAGTTCAGCTGACAATTAATCACTGACTGGCTAAATAACTAGCCAATCAAGTAATTTGAACCCTTTAGCGTTCAGAAAGATGCTGACTAATTTATTTTTTAATTATTTTAAAATGTTACCCCATAACATGTCTTTTAGTTTTGGAAGTCAAACAAAAATGATAAAATCTTCAAAAATCCGTTGTTTGATCACATGACCATCAATTGTAACATCACCATAACAGAATAACAACAGTAAAGTAATGAAAAAATATGAAAATTATTCATTTTACATTTCTAATCTATTAAACATGCATTTGCAAGCCTCAATGCAAAATGCAAAAATGTTGTCCATTGACATAAAAAAGTTGCCAAACCAAGGTGAGTTGCGAAGCCAAGGTGAGCTCACCTACGGTAACTAATTGGCAGGGGTGTGGGGACAATACTCCACAAAAATGATCATCTCAGTTGCCAAATATGGTCATACTGAGGGCAAAGATTAAAAATACTTGTTGAGGGTCCGCTAAAGTGAATTTTTTCCCCAGAGGTCACACTCAATTATGTTATTACAAAGCGGCATTATGTCATTGGCGGCATGGGCTATACCAGAAGGTACCAACTGGTCCCTCTGTATGACGATAGACTTTGTGAATTATTCTTGGGCTAGACTGGAGAGCATGCTGTAATTGCTGTTATAACAAAACAACGCAAGTCGGGGTCACTGAGTAACGATATCCAGTGGCGGATCCAGACACAAAAGTCTCTAGGGGGCCGGACGTGTTTCGGCTTTCGGTGGCCCGTGTTATTGCAAATTTTCTTCAAAATGCTATTATCAATCTTAGTGGTCTAGGGTTGGGGAGGGCCAACCATTCACAGACAACCAGGTGATAAGATCTCATTCTTTAGAGCATATTGTTATTTGATTGTTAGAAATAATAATTAAGGGTGAGGGGAAGAAGCAGCCTGGTACCTGACAAGGCTTCTACACAAAACAAACATAACTTGAATCTTAACATCATCAGCAATCGCCGAGGCGCAGCCGAGAATGATAATTTCAAGTGAAGCCTTTATTGCGAAGGGTAATATTTGGATTAGCAGATTAAATTAATGAATGTTGCAAATGAAGAATTACCTACAGCTGGGAGCGCCGCTACACTAGACATTGTCTACATAATTATATTACTATTATGTAATATCAACAATCTAACATAGACTTGACTTTGGCAGCTTTCAGTGCTGTCTGCCTTTTTACCATTTATTTAATATATATATATCTATCTATCAATTTATCTATCTATCTGTCAGTCATTATATCTATCTGTCTATCTATTTATCTATCTATTTATCGATATATTTATCTATTATATTTTTTGCCTAGTTTATCTTGTTATTCTACATTTTTCTCTGTCTTTCCATGTATCTGACTTTCTAATTTTTTGAAACAGTTACATAACTGCCTTTCATACATTGAATATGAAATAAACATGAAAGTCCTACAAAAACTTTTTAAAGTGCTGCGCGAATTTCATGGCAGTGCCATCTACATATTATATAGTTAGGGCAATACTATTGTTGAAGCTTCTGACCTGCTATTCTTGAACCTAATATTGAACCAATTAACCCCATATACCAACATTTTGGACAAACAATATGGGAAAACTCATTTTTCATACCCAGCCAAAATGGTGACTTTTCGCTAGGATTATTTTTGCGAGGCAATTCATTGTGAAAGTGCCTTCCCCCCTTATTGGACCTGTACCCCCCCCCCAAGTGCCCCCAATATGAATTTTCCTACTCTGGCTAAAATATACAAATAGTATAAAGGGCGCACCCCCAGAGAATCGCGTGCCCCCAGGTGCACAAGTGTCCCCCAGGTGCCTCCCGCTTGAGACCCCCAGTTGCGCCACTGCTCACCAGCCGCAATCGTGCTTCGCAGTAGACGGTAATGGCAATTGTAGAAAAAAATATATAACTGAGGAGTGCAAGAAATTCACAGCACACTGGTGTAATATATTATGTATGCTCCGCTCAGGGAGATGAGAAAGATTCATGCTTCAACAGGCCTGTCCAGTAAAGGGTATAAATTTATGATGAAAGATCTGTTGCGACTAATTTGATCTGATGAATGGATAGTAGGCCTATATCTGGTATTTAAAGGGAGCAAGCACATTTGACAATTACTTGGAAAGTCTACCGAACATTCATAGCCAAAATATTGACAAATACACCCTAAAAATTTGGTTGTCACTGTGACTGGTTTATGACTATTTAGGGTAGTAATGGTTGCAAAAATTTGGTACTGACTTCCGGGAAAATCATTATGCCTATTCTATCATAATCAAAATGATTATGTTAACTATGTACATGTCCAAAAGGTAGTCAATTTGATCACCATCTGGTAGCATTGATTACCAGAGTGGTACAGCTTACTAATCCAATATTTGTCACATTGACAACCTGTTAGTAATTTTGACTCAAGGGGTTGTCTGTTTAGGCACCAGGAATTACCACTCTAGAGTTGTCATCTTGACCACCCTGTGTTTAGACTGTTTAAAATATGTTTTTCAAAACTTTATGTGTTCTCTCGCATTGACTGGCTTCAGAGGTAACAATTCATCTCTCAGGTAAAACCTATTCTCACATGTTATATGTAGAAGTTGGTCACATCTGGAAGATACCAGATCATGGAGTAATTATAATGTTTTTACAGCAATCAAATTGTGGTCCACGCTCACAAAAGAAAAGAAATAGCTATATAAGCTGACAAACCTTCATAACTGGTCTCATAACAACAGAAAGTACAAAATAATGGCTTGTAAAATACTTGATAACTGATATTTGTAAGTACGTAAAAAGTTGTTGACGCAAGTCATATCACGACATTCTCATCTTATGTAGGTAAGTGTCACCTGGTGCGAAAAACTTTCTCGATGCATGGTGCTCTGTTGACAGGAGTCACTGCTTTTGCCGTTTTGTATTTTCATGAAAAAACTTCTTCCAACCAGGATGCTCAGGTGACAGTAACTGTTCTAAGTCACCGCATGCACAGGTGAGCATCATACAGGTATATCCTTCCAGGGACTAGGGACTGTTCAGATTTTATGATTGGTGGGGAGGGAGTTTTGTTGGAAGATGCCGTTACAAATTAATTCCCTGCCCCTTAGGTTTCATGTGGATTTTTATAACACACATAACTACATTAGACAATATATTAAATATGCGGACTTACTAACTTTAAGTGCTAGTGCTCTGCTTGGCGAAACTTGCAGTGTATTTTGCTGATAAAAGTCACTACAGGTATAGTTACGTGTTATGGTTGTGGCCTTCTGACCTTCTGAGCATGCATCAAAACAAATTCAGGTCACCAGGTTCAAATAATTGCCACCTGTACAGGAAATAATGTGAGACAAAACAAAGAAAGTCTTGCCATTCCTTTTGCATGATTATATCTCAACCCATTTTGGTTCCACTCAGCACTCGGTTGAAAGCTGACACACGGGGAAGATTATCGTGCCATTGCGTCTCAAACTTCACACAGTTGAAAAATTAGGGGAAAGAAGGGTGCACCGGACCAATGGGAGAACTGCAACTTCAGTGTCTTTGAGTGGTATTGAGGTCAGGCAGAAAACACATTTTTCCCTCTTTTAAAAAAGTGAAACTGTAACTTTTTGGCATGCACTTTAGGGCGTACCAAAAAACAACAATGTTCTTTGATTTTTGCACCTGTCGGAGGAATTGTGCCTTTTGATGAGTGAATCAGTTGGAAAAAAAAAATTTTGAAATCGGTCAACTCCTTACGCCGGTTTACCCCCTTTGAATAATAAGGTGTCCGAAAACACCAAAAATCGCCGTTTTTATGCAGTTTTTGTCATTAAAGAGAGTCATAGATGAAATATTTCACCCAAATTGCTGTGCATACCCATGAGGCAAGGTTATGACATCTATATAAAACAAACTTGACAATTTTGTTTATGAAATTTATCTGTTTTGCCCTTTTTTAAAGCAAAAATGCAAAAAATCACAATTTTTCGCTTGGTTTTAGCATGTTTTTCTTAGATACAGTGCCACTATAGATACTTTTCTTGACAGATGAATATGTTTTTTTTATTTATGAAGCCATTTTATCCCATTGTGAACCCTGAAGTCTTTAAAAATAAGCCATCTATTGCAAATAATTCTTTTTTTACTCAAGTTGATGCTATGAAA
Organism: Platynereis dumerilii; assembly: GCA_026936325.1. Lineage (NCBI taxonomy): Eukaryota > Metazoa > Annelida > Polychaeta > Phyllodocida > Nereididae > Platynereis > Platynereis dumerilii. Next base: position 56,798,088 of record JAPTHN010000007.1, read on the forward strand.
TTATTAATCTTGTCGTTTGTCTTGTTACTTATGACTAAAGTACCTATGAAATGTACAGTTTTACACTGCAGTTCGTGCTTCAATTCCATCATGGTTTTTTAGTTTTATGTATTATTTTGTAGCTAGTATTATCAATTACTATATTTGTTTACAGTTGAGAGGCCTATATTCTCAATTGCAATGATCCTACAACGAAAATGGATTATAAAGACTGATTTATGAGTACTTTGCTAATCATTATGATGTAGAACCCTAAACATACTCAATGCTACAAAATTGATAAATTGTTTTACTGGTCAACCTCTCACAGCAAATCTTTATCAAACATCAGTTATTAGAAACAATTCTGCTTATCATTGTCTTAGCTTGGTAAAGTAATTGATACTGACTCTATGCCAGCTTGAGATTCAGATTGGGTTTTAAACTCCTCACGATAAGTCAATTTTATGCAGACTTGTTACTACTTAGATAACAATGATTTCTGAATGAGTTAGACATCATGAAATTAGATCATTCCCACAATGCAGACACAACACTGATTCAGTAAAAGTATAAAAGGCGGAAAGGGTTATCACAAATCAAATCAAATAAGAAAAATAAATAAAATTTACAACTTGAAATATTCATTTATTTGTGATATTAAGAACCTTTTACCAGTCATTCTCAACACTGACTGGCATTCCCATGCTCAACCCTCACATGTAGGCATTCCAAGTGTGGGCAAATTCCTGCTTCATGTAATTTCCTGTTTCCAACTTCTTGTCTAGTACCACAGCACGAAGGTAATGACGGTGTAAAAGTGCTCACTTTCATAAGTGATATAACTGATCTAATAAATGCACAATATAGGAACTTATTGTTCTTTCTCTGTGGTGACAGAGAACCTAACTTTTTTTAGAAATAGTGTAGATTAATGTGGATTTAATATTTGGTATTCATGTGTGGCAGTGGCACCAATCGCATAGTGGTATGCAATGTGGTCTGCATGTATCTACCATGTGTGCAGTGGATGTTGTAAGTTCCAACCCTACTCTGGCTACGTCTAGAGGTCATCAGTAACTTATCATTGTAATGACAAGAAAGATTGTCAGTCAGTATGGTGATCAGGACTTGGTGAGCAGATATATTTTGGAATGGATGCCATTTGAATTAAATCATACTATATATTGTTACATTGCAGGTTATATATTGTTATCATGAATGATTGCAGTCTTTACACAATATAGGAACTTTGAGATACTATTTCCATTTAGGTTCCTTATGTGGTTATTGTCATCTACATGACATACAAAAATTCATATTGCAATTTATCGGCACAGTTCAACACAAGCAAGGTAAGCCGAAAGAAGATTGATATTATTCATATTGTTTGGTATTCAGCATGGCAAAATCAAGATCTGCAATGATCTAGGGCACAAGGGTTGACAATGATAATACCTTTAGGGTAAAAAGGCTTCATCACTGAACAAAAAACACTTGCCAGATAAGAAATGTATCTGTAATGGACTGCATTTAGGAAAAAAACATGCTAAAAATCAGCGATTTTTGGCATTTTTGCCTTGAAAAATGTCCATTTTGATAAATTTCATCACCAAAATTGTCAAGTTTGTTTTATACTAGAAAATGCCCATTAGTGAAAAAAGTTTGACAATGCATTATTGTGAAGTGATGCTGTTGACGCTGGCATGTTAAAGTAAGGAAATATTTTAGGGACACGTGGTATTTAGAGTGACGGTACTCCTGTAGATGGCAAGCAGATGTTGGCTGGATGCCTGCCTGAGACCTTACAGCCTGATTTGTAGCAGGAAAAATTCCTCCTGGTAGGTGCCATGTACTAATAAGAGCATGCAGGAAGAGGATTTGTTACCACCAGGTAAGCAGGCAATGAGATCAACATAGGGACAACCTGACTGTTGCGTAAGGTCCGCGCTGTCTCCAGGCAAAAACAGATGAAGATAGGTGCTGCCATCTGTGGGAAAATGGGAACGTGAAGCGGCTCCCTCTGTGGAGGAGTAAAATATGACAATATGCTGTTTCATGCACTCCTGGTGGGAGATGAGTGGCGTAGTCTGGAAACGGAAATGAGAGAGGAGTTACACCGATGTGGGCTCCAATTTGAAGTATGAGAGGAAAAAAGACGGCTAGGCGGATAGTTTTGGTGAGTGACATGCCTGTGGCAGGTGTTTATAGCTGGCAACTGGGGTGGTCATGTGACCAGAGTTTTAACTCAAATATTAGTGGGGATAGATGTCTTAACCTTGCCTGATGGGTATGCACAGCATTTTGGTTGCAATATTTCAGCTCTGACACTCATAACGGATAAAAACTGCATAAAAACGGCAATTTTTCGTGTTACCGGACCCCTTAAAATTCAAAGGGGGTAAACCGGCGTAAGGAGTTGACCGATTTCAAAAAAAATTTTTCCAACTGATTCACTCACCAAAAGGCACAATTCCTCCGACAGGTGCAAAAATCAAAGAACATTGTTGTTTTTTGGTACGCCCTAATGCACTTGTAACATTGGTCTGATCTCATGCATTGTCACTCTTTGAGATCTCACTGAAGTCTTGGTGGCCCACGACCCAGGTCTATCCATGGCCCAGTTCTCCCAACTTTCCAGTGCATGTACTATTGTACTTACATTAAGATTTATTCTGGTAAATTCAGGTCGAGACCCTGGCGCTTCATTTGCAGGTTGGGGGCAATGCTGTTGCTAGCCAACACAGGCCGAGAAAATCATAATCATGTGAACGACTATTGATATAAGAAGCAGCACACAATCTGTTGTTATTCTTTTACAAGTGATTAATTTCCTTTGTATAAGAAAGTGCTCTGTAACTTGGGTATAAGGGACCTTTCAGAATTTATGACTGGGGGGGGGTGGGAGTTTTGGCATAGGGGGTACTATTTTTTCACATGTGTTTCAAGGGGGGTACTAATTTTTGACAAGATGTCCAAGAGGGGTAAGAAAATTTGACAAAATAAAACACGCATTCACTCAGTTTATTCAGGCTTTTTTATGCGCAAAGTCTGCAAATCCGTGCACGTGACCGTCAAAGGGGCACATTTTGGAGATTGTATGTGTGTATTGCTTTGTATGTCTGGGGGGGGGGGTACTAAAAATACGCATGACACCTAAGCTTGGGGTACTAAAAATGCTCATGAATCTCAAGGAGGGCATCAATTTTTGACGGGAAGTTCTGTCAAAACTCCCACCCCCCAGTCATAAATTCTGAACGGTCCCTAAGCAATGGCATAGCCAGGTAATTGCCAGGGGGGGGGACCAAATGTGGGCGAACGGTATTTGAGGGATGACAGTCACGTCAACCCGCATGATCTGGGATATTTTAGAAACTTTAATGCTAAAAGGTACATTGTACACTGTGAAATACTGTAATCTGGTAATAGCAATATGCGCATCGCACGTTATTCTCCGATAAAGTCACCGCAAAAATATCAGGAAAAAATATATGGAATATTCAACCTTTGTGATCTGTTGCTTCAGCTTTATTAATAACAAGGGTGTACGAAAAGGTTATGCAATTCCATAATGCATTTCTACCTCGGTTGAGCTCAGCATTTTGTGAGACTTATTGCAAACTGTCAGCCAGTTTGTACAAGTTTACATAGCTTACTATTGTTGAGACTTCTGCCGTGCTATTTCTGAACCTAATATTGAACTGATTATCCCACACACAGTATACCCCTATTTTGGGCATAAGATATCAACCTCCATTGTACATGTCATAACCGATTAATCTATACTGCTTTCAATCACTTGTTTCCCTTTTGTAGCAGGTAAAAATGAGAACAAAACACACAATGAAAGCTTGTAGGCCTTATTCCACTTAGGCTGTTGGTAATAAATTGCTCACTGATTTGCCTTTTTCCCGGTAGTACTTTTTTTTTATTGTTGACAACTTGCCCGATTTAAAGTGATATCAAAAATTTAAAATAATTAAAAAATTTGTACCCAGTCAAAATGGTGACATTTGCGGGGACTATGTATTGTCTTATGCCCCGTTTTGTTTCGAAGCATTATGGGCTGACAAGAGTAAGGGATATATTGACACCAGGTTCTAAAAGTTTCAAGTTAAATATATTTTCTTTAATTTCCTTTAAGTCATGGGTGCTTCTTTACCGGTTTAGGGACAAGTAAAAATGAATTTTCTTTTACTCAAAAAACGATTATGATTTTAAAAGTCAACACCAGTCGACCAATGCTTCTAACCTTGTTAAGCTTTCCCGGAGTTTCCTGGTCTTTTAAAAACTGAGATATCTGGCACTGTATTAGGACCCAAAAAGGATGAATGGATACATCATTTGGGATTTAGCATAAGTCCAGGTGATCCAGCTAGACCAGGGATCAAACCCGGAAATCAGTTAATGGCAGCAAAGCACACAACAAACTGAAATGACTTCCCTCCCTTCCAACAAAGGTAATTTTCACAACAGCAAAGGGGAGATATCATTAACAAAGGAAATTTTCACGGCAGCAAAGGGGAGATATCATTAACAAAGGAAATTTTCACGGCAGCAAAGGGGAGATATCATTAACAAAGGAAATTTTCATGGCAGCAAAGGGGAGATATCATTAACAAAGGAAATTTTCATGGCAGCAAAGGGGAGATATCATTAACAAAGGAAATTTACATAGCAGGAAAGGGGAGATATCATTAGCAAAGGGAATTGTCATTGCAGCAAAGGGGAGATATCATTAGCCAAGGAAATGTTCATGGCAGCAAAGGAGAGACATCATTATACAGCAGCAACTGTGGGGAAAATGTGATAAAATGAATCTTAAAACTACATTTCATTTTCTTCACAGGTGAAAGTTTGTTCCTCCTGTGGGGAGCGTACCTCTGCTATGTGGTGCGAAAGGCTCCGAGTCATTTCAACGAGAGCAAGTACATCACCTGGGCCATCTACAACAACATCCTTGTGGGGTCCTTCATTCTCATCATCAGGTAGGTGTGGAAGGACGCATATTTTAAATCATTGTCCTTCTGTGTAATTTGGGGTTCCTACAATCCAGTAATACACTGGGGCAAAGTCAAAGATGAAAAAAAATTGCATCTGCTGCTAAAGAAACTTCACAGTGGCCAATGGATTTTTCACTTATCATATACAGATACATGTATATATAAGAAAAAAATGTATTTTACTTGGCATAGGAAAGATTTCGAACAGGCGTATGTTTTGACAAGTTTGTTTTAAAGAAAATCCCAAACAAACATTTTAATGAAGATAAGGGGATTTGTTGGAGGTGTTTTTGCATGGTAAAACCTAATTTAATGAGGAACGAAATAATTGCATTTCTAAGGTGAGAACACTCATAGATAAGACAGATGGATAGATTTACATCATGTAAGTGATCTTTGCTTGCCAAGCACAGATGCTAATGCAAGGGACAATTAATTTAACTTCTCATCTGAACAACATCCAGCTGGGAATTTGCTCGTGAAGGTCGTCTGAAAATTTTGGGTTCCCAAACTGGGGTTTGAACCCATGCAGACAAAGACCTTCAGCGGAGCAAGCGGGAACACAGAAGGAATCCATCTTGTATTGTGGCGAATAACCTCAGAAATGAGCTGCATTAATGTTGTTTCATAAGCAGTTGTTTTCTCCTTTTCTGTTTGGCTGTTGTTGTACCTCAAGTTATTAGCCATGATGAGGTGCCAGATTTCATGATGCTGTCATGATGAAAACATCTTTTTTAAGATGCCTTAATTTTTTTCTGACATATATCAAAATGAAGGTGCATTTTAATCCAAAATCATGATGGGTTCTCATAATGCACACTGCACAGGTGTAGCATTTCAATTTCAAATTCAATCTCATTTGCAAATCGTGTTTATATATTAATCGTGGTGTTTTTTTGGAAATGGGAAATAGACAGGTGAAATTGCAAGTAGATCAATTAAGAATCTAGAATAAACCGGTTGGTTTACTGCTTGCCTTCATTCAAAAATGTTTTTTAAATCATTAACCTCTTTCAAACCCAAATGCAAACAGGGCCAGGCACACATTAGAATGCTAAGATAAACAATCCAAACAAACAGTAATGTAAACCTGGTATTTTTCCTAATTGCAATTGCAACATAAGTGAAATGGATGATGTAACTGAAATGGATGATGTTTTGCTCTTGGGTCAATGCCAAATTTCCTCAAACAAAAAGGTTTTATATGGAACCTTTAGGGGTTCTATAAGCTGGTATAGATAAGGAACCCTAAAAGGTTCATTTTTCAACTTTTAAAAAGGTTCCAACAGCAAACAAAAACAACACTTATCCAGCTGCACTGAACTTCCGCAATGGAACCCCTTTTTCTCGAGTTTGGAGAATAGAGCTCCAGTATAGATCTTTTTCAAATAAGTTTCGCCCTTAACAAAATTTTTCGGCTGTCGGTTCTTTAAATATACCATGAAGATTGAAGAACCTTTTGCGATAAGAGTGTAGATTCTTGTCTGATAAGAAGAGAATAGTTATTGCAACATGAAAGCAAATATTGAATATTTAAGATGTACCTGAGTAACCTGACACAAAAGACCGTCATTTATTTCCATATACTTCAAGCAACACTGTAGACTTCATGACATTGTTATTTCAAAAACAGTATCCTAGTTTCAAGAATTTTTGACAAATATAACTGTTACGACAGCAGGTATTTTATATTTATTTGGAACAAAATGGCGGCTGGCGATCATTTTTTCATCAGCTGATTTTCTCAGCCTGATTTTCCAATCTCAACGATGAAGACATTTTACAATGATGTTGACTCGAGCATATTTTCATTCCAGAGAGTTCATTGCAACGCCCTTGGGTCCGGATGTGATTTACGCCGTCGATTTTGCTCATCTTCAAATTTCTGTGACTGGAACCATGTGCCTCATTTTTGTGCCCAAGGTATTGATTTTTCTACTTTTTCCAGTGCAAATATGATGACACTTATTAATAGTTATTATGTCTGTGTGATGGTTCATTCTGTCCGTAATAAATACATAGTAATGAGTGGCTAATAACATACTTATTGCAGTACTAATGTTTTATGCACTTAGTGTTGGTACAATCATATTATAGTTACAGTGGCATTATGGTCAGTTGTCTCATTGTGTACGGTATATATTACATGTAAGTGAAAAATTATGCAATAGATCCTTATTAAATATACATTTCAGAAGTACACCCTAAAAAAAGGTTTTTATAAGACAAACCAAACAAACATTAGTTTGTGCCTGAAAAAATGTTTTTACATCAGGTACCGTAAAACCGGGGGTGACCTCCAACAATTTTCACCTTTCAATAGATAAAATGGTGGCTACAGGAGTGTTGGTACACTGTGTGTAATTCATCTCGAAAAGTCATTGAAATTATCCATCACAGCTCTTGAAATTCTGTGACTTGCACTTTCAACAATAGCCACGACGATTTAATTTTACACAAAAGTTTTGCTCTCAGAAATCTTTCACATTTCATGAATATACCTGATGACAATGACTAAGTGTGTACAATTTCATTGTGATATTTTGAGATAAAGTACCATTTTTTGCCATTTTGCAATGTTGCGTTTTTGATGGAACTCAGTGTATTATTCATAGTCTCTCTTGGTTGCATGTATTTACATAGTCTCCAACAGTTTGAGATTCCTTATGTACATTTGTAGTTGTAAAAGCATTCTCTTCGCTACAAATTTGGACATCTTTGTTTCTCAGATCGTCAATTTGCGTGCGGCCGGGCAAGATGGTGCTCCAAATCCGTCGGATGAAACAATAACAGGCAGAGCGAAGAAAAAGGTGCATCCAGTCACTGCCAATGCGGAAAATGATGGACTCGTGGACGTTGGAGTTCAAACAGAGGTCAGTTGTTTTTCACAGTGTATAATGAGCCCAATGATATTCCAATGGAGCAGAGGGTCAGCAGGGGCGGATCCAAAAAATGTCGGACGGGGGGGTTTACAAATGGAAATGTACTACAAATATTGGGATTTTAATTTTTTTAACATTTAAATCTACAGGCCCAAGGGGGGGGGGGGGTTGAACCCCCTAAACCCCCTCTGGATCCGCCACTGCCGGGTGTACTTGCTTCCCCGAGATTTTGACCCACAACAAGCTCCAAGGCCCCTAATAAATGGTCAAATGGTCATGCTAGCAGATACATGCACTGTATCACTGCAAAGCTGTATATTCTCTGGGTGGTAGATATAGTACATAGAAAACCACAATGGCACATATACTAGATACATGTCTGTAGCAAAGGAATTATTTACTTGAGCAACCTCTTGCAAAAACCCAATGGCGAATCATTGTAGGGCGTAAAGAGAATTGCATGATAGATATATACAGTAGTCAACTTTCGAAGTGGATCAAGAATTTACTTCGTAGCAATTCTGACATCAGTTGTTGTTGCTGCATAGTTTCGCGTGAAATGTTAACTTTGATATCTTAGTAATGTGCTTGAACGAGATTGTTAGGCTTCAGTGACTTTGATGGTCACCAGACACGATTGTTTGAAGCAAGGTGTAAAACGACTTGTCACACACTAGTGAATACACTGTAGCACCAAAAAAGAGAGGTGATTTCAGAGCCTTGGTCACTCAAACAATGTCGAATTGGACCGAAGGAACCTAAACTGTGAAAATGTTAAAAAAAGAAGTCCTCAATTGTCTACTAAATATGATTGAAAAACAACTATTCTCCAGTCACTTGATGAAGTATGCCCCAGCTGGTGGCTCCCCCGCTTGGGTGAAATTGTTCATATCCATTGGAAAAGCCACAGATTTTTGAAAACAGTGAATGTGGAATGTCAAATCAAAAGTTGAGCTCAATTGAGTTAACAAAACAATGCCTGGTTTATTGCACAGTTACAAAAGAAATGATAGCCGGTTTTCAATTAAGGTCGCCACTGCTTATTAGTGTTACAGACCATTTTGCGCCTTGTGACAAACAATCATCGTTTTGAAGGGTAAAAAATTTATGAAGCATGAAGTTTTGTTGGCCAAAACATTGCCAAGATATCAGACCAACATGCTGCACTAAGATTATTTACTCAGATTTTTTTGTGTTAATATATATTACATGAAAAATTTTGATCCACTTCGAAAGTTGACTACTGTAGTTAGATAGATAGATGTGGTAAGTGCAGCCCTTTTGGTGCATCCTTTCTCAATAAATCGCATTCCAAGTAAGGCACTGAAGTCAATGCCAATAGTGTAAAATGAGAAGTTCCTTTCAGTCTTTGTCCCTATATTACTCTAGGTATTCAATGTGTAGCAGTAATGTTTCATCTAATTCATTGGGTTTTTTTTGTCACTGTTGTTTTTTTTTTGACAGTGACAAAAAAAAAACTTGGACGAAATGGTCATGACATACTTGCCTGCATAATCCCATTAGCAGAGTGGTTGCCATTTGTGGACTAGATTCTTTCGATCATATTTCAAATGTATAATGATTCCGGTGAAGAGAAACAGGCTTTGTTGAAGTCTTTTTCAATCTTGACATACTAAATATGTATTCATGCGACGTTCTCATTACAGCCGAGGAACTATAAGTGCTAACATTCAGCCATTCTAAGGTATTAAGGATGTCACTACAGTCCCCCATCTTTCACATTAAAATTATCCGTCAATTTGTCATTGAGTAGCATGTGACATCACTGAGTCACTGACGAGTGGTGTGACTGACTCACTGTAGCCTATCACTTTCATTGGTAAAATGGCAAGTATAGGTTATGACATCAAAAGGAGCATTTCAATGAATATTTCTAATCGGTCGTAATTTCATGGCTTTAACACAATGAGCGAAGATGGCAGCACCGTGCATGCAAAATGTGGCTGTCTGCTTGTGTGAGGGTTCCACAAAAAACAAATCACTTTTTGACATTTTAACATTGTGTCATCCACTGCTTGCATAACAAATAAATATAATTAGACTAACTTGAATTATCTAGCACAGTTTACAGATTAAAATTTCACTAATAACAGAGTAATAATCCTATTTAGCCTTCAGTTTACTGCAGCTGGCTGTTCCAACACATGATTTGCCTCCCCCTGGGCCAAAACACAAACTCATTCACTCAATGGACTTGAAACATGATTCAAACCTTTCAAATGCCACAATACAATTCACTATGAGTTCTCTGAATTACTTCTGTTGACTTCTTTGTGGCAGAAATTTCAGCACAGAGCATGAGGAATAAATCTATAAAATTTTTTTCGTCACTTCCTGTGAAATTATGTTTGCAAGATTAGCAGAACATAGGGGTAGTCTGCAAGTGATTAGGTGTGATAACTATTCTATTCACTGATCCCCTTTAATTGCTGGTTTTCAGTGGATTTAATACATGTGTATCGTATCCTAAAATTGAGGAAAATAGCACAACAACATTTTGAAGACAACTTTAAGCTGAAATAAACAAAACTTAAATACAAAAAGTATTTGAGATAATTGTTGTCAATGATTGTTGTTAATGATGATGGGTTAATGCACTTATAATCATAAATGGTTTGCTAGCCAATGTCAACTTAGTTCATAGTTGTTTTGTGTTACAAAATTGATTGTTTCACTTTTCTTCACTGAACAAGTAAAACACTTGAAGTGACAAATCCCAATAGAACCTCCCAGGAGTTCATGTCAAAGCCTATGAATATTTATATATCCCTAGCATTGTAGGCATGTTTAACAGAACAATCGAATCTGGAGGTTTATTTGCTTGTCAATTTCACAAACCAGGTGTACACACATAACGATAATGCATTTTGCCTTAAATCTTCACTTGCAATTCGGATGAACTGAAATACAAGGTTTTCTTAAGAACTGGGCTTAGAGGGCTGAACTTACAGTATCCATATATCTATATATCAGAACATTTTGCACTCCGTTTGGGTTTAGAGCTGCATGTCATCTCAAAATTCAATTTTTAAATGGATATGTTTTTTTTTTAGGTTCCTAAATGGACTAGTTCACATATCTAGTATTGTAATCCAATATCTGCACTCTGAAAATATGTAGCGGGAGCAGGAACAAAGTGAATCACGGGGCACAGTGAATCATTGAACTTATATGGATGGTGAATAGTCATTTTCAATTTGTTTGTGTCTTTTAGTGCACTAACATATATTGTATAGGTACTTTCACCATATTCTATAAATTTGTGAAAAAATACAGACCACTTTTGAATTACTTACAGCCTGTAAACTCGATATGCAAGAAATCAGTGTTACTTCACAGAGATTTTGGCACTCTTTGAGTCATAATAGCGGATCAAGTGGCATTTTCTATACATTCAACATGGAAACATAGAGGCTGCTTGCCAAACCTCAGCGTGTTGTCACCTAAACTTTTATGCCCACTTCGGACTCTGAAACATGTTCACCAGAATGTGGTTTTAAAAAATTATCATGAAATGGTAACTTTCTCAAAGAATCAACATGACCATCGAATGAATAAGTGCTATTTCTCAAAGTAAATTTGAATAATAAAGATATGACTGATTCTTCCCTCATTAATAATGTAACACAATAGAGACCATGACACTTTGCACACCTGCTAAGAACTTTATGGCCCGTTTTCACCAACATGGTATTGAGAGTTGTGCCAGGTCTTAGCTAAGACCTGGTCTGGCTAAGCCAATCACTCAAGCGGAGCAGGATCAAGGAACATTTACTGAGTGAAAGTCTGCACATAGTATTTAAACAACTCAACTGTTACAAACACAATTAATCTCTGAAGTTCCCAAACATGGCCACACGACAAGGTAAGAGAAAAAGAGGGGTGGGCTTGGAAATTTATAAAAAAGAAAATTAATTAGTTGCCTGTCCAGTATTGGTGACAGAAATGCATTTTTCTTTAGCCCCCTCCCCTCAAACAATAAATTAATACAAATCAGCTGGTCATGCATTTTTGCACAATGAAACTACAATTGTGGTTGAATCCCTTTGAAGATCTAATGATAAGGGTCCTCAAAATCTGATGTACCCAGAATGGCTGACGTGCCTGCGATTTTTTGCTACCGGCAATTACCAACAAGTCGTTGGTGATTTGAGTGGTATTAGTGTAGCCTCAGTTTCAAGGATTGTGAAGCGTGTTAGTCATGCAGTCGCTTCATTAAAACCCATATAGGTATGTATGCCTAGTGGAACAGTCACACGGGAGGCTAAATTGGAATTTTCCGAAATCGCCCGATTTCCGGGGGGTTATAGGATGCATGTATTGCACCCACGTCCGAATTTCCTGCCCTTCAAAAGTACCCCTGTGCTAAGACCAACAACAAGTGCAGAGGTTTTGTACAACTCAGCACAGAAGAATAGGCAAATGCTATAAAACATAGTTTCATACATGAAATACTTTTAAATCGTGTGCTTAATGCTGTTTGGCTAGTATATTTGCAACAGTTACTTCAACAAATATATAGTCAATAATTCCAAGCAACAAAGGTCTATTTTTTACTCACAGGGAGCTTTCGTCCTTGTCTCAAGGACTTCTTCAGCCTTCTGGCAAATGCTCAGGGGTCACATGACCGCCTGTGGTCAAGGTCATGTGACTGGAGGAGACTGCCATAAATCGGGGGGAGGTCCAGGCCTTGGTCCCGATTCAACGATGGTTTGCGCTTCTTAATCTCTATAGCCTCCTTGATCTTTCTCTTCATAAAGTTCTCTTCTCTACCGAGAATCCTTGGATTGTCCCAATCAATCCTGTGGCTCGTGTTGGTTAAATGTTCATGAATCGCTGATGATGTTAATCTCTTGTGCTCGTCTAATCTTTTCCCTAGTGTTCGTCCTGTTTCGCCAATGTATGTCTTCTTACAAGTCTTGCATTCTATCTCGTATATCACGCCTGTTTTATTCAAAGAAGCGCAAACCATCGTTGAATCGGGACCAAGGCCTGGACCTCCCCCCGATTTATGGCAGTCTCCTCCAGTCACATGACCTTGACCACAGGCGGTCATGTGACCCCTGAGCATTTGCCAGAAGGCTGAAGAAGTCCTTGAGACAAGGACGAAAGCTCCCTGTGAGTAAAAAATAGACCTTTGTTGCTTGGAATTATTGACTATATGAATTTCCAAAGGTCAGGATTAAACCTACATAGTTATTTCAACAAATATATTTTCTAGGTAAGTGTGTGTTCTTGGTTTGCAAACTTTATATCTCATGATGTGACATATCTTTCTTGAAAAAATCTTTGGTGACTGTTAAATTGAAGAAACATGCGAATATAATAGACAAAGGCCTATAATACTGATTTGTCATGCCATCTCATAAGAAACATATGTTCTGTTTTCATTGGCTTAATCACTTTTTGACACCAAATCAGTTTGAGATGGCTTATCCCTGAGCTTGGTGACAATGTGTATGATTCACTGAACCTTGACAGGTTTACATGCTTAGCACACTCTTGGTGAAATGGACTTAGTTATACCAGGTTTAAAGGAGTTAACACCAGGCTTAACTCTTAATACCATGTTGGTGAAAATGGGCCATAGTATGGGAATATCACAGGGTTGAATAAGTCTGTTATCTGCATCAAAAAAGTAACTTTCCCTTTCATGCTTAACCTGTCAAAATTCTTGGATGGAATTATCAATTTAATTTTTTTTAAGATCCAAATAAAGATTTTATTCAAAAGAATTTAATTACTTCTAGAGACTAAAAGAGGGTGTTAAAATCATATAGATCTTGTACTTGAGCTGTGTAAGATTTTAAAAGAAGTCGTAAATATGATGTAGTATTCTGGAAGTCATTCAATTTTCACAAAGGGAGTTGCCATGGGCAAGCTTCATAGATTTTTATGAGATATTCTGTTATAAAGAAGACACTTGGTAGTTGTGAAATGGCCTTGGCAGATATGACAGAATCTCTTAAAATTCCTTCGCGAGGCATTCCGATTAATGATATTGCATTATTGCCTCCGTCTCTTTAACTTGATGATGTTCTTGAGTTCGACAGATTTTCTAATCAAGGTCTAATGATAAGATATAAACTTTTAATGATGAAGATATAAATAATGATACACTAGTCAATAGGCCTACAGGGGTAATGGCGTTATAAGACCCCATGTGATGGCATGCTGTAGGACCAGCTTGCCTTATATGACAGCCTTCCTCCAGTACTAATTAATAAATATTTTCAATTGGTCTATGCCATTTTTTGGATGGCGTTATGGGTATATTAATCGCCAATTTCCTGAATTGAAATTTTGGACTGTATAATTATCAGAGCCACTTTGTATGTACTGGAAAGTACACCAATAAAGAGCCCTTCCAAATGGTGCCATGATTTCCAGTAAAAGTTGTTTGCTTCGCTCGCTATTGACTGTTTGTCACAACACAGCAACGTCTGTTTACCATGATGAAGGATCACACATCAAACATGTACAATGTCTCTAATTGTGATGCACATCCAAATATGACCTTTTTCAATATCTTTTGTGAATCCATTCAGTGCTCAAAATTTTTTGGCTGCTATGTTTTGAACTGGTAAACTGGCAATCTTGTGGTGTGACAAACAGTCAATAGCAAGTGATGCAAACAAATTTTACTGAAAGTTTATGTACCATGTGGACTAGCTCTTCATTGGGGTAATTGCCAGTGCATACAAAGTGGTTCTGATATATAATTACACAGTCCAACAATTCCAAATTTTCGAGAAATTGTCAAAATTACTGAATCATCATATTTCCTGATTACATCCCAACCAAATATCCTTGGGACAAAAGGAATTTTTCATCCGACATATGCATCTTCTGCCTGCCATCTCCTAAAATCTCAAAGCTTAACTTCTTTAACAAAGAATAATATTCTCAAATCAATAAAAAAAAATGGGGTATGCCTTCAGATTACCCTTAGACGTATTTTCTCCAATACAAAGATTGTTACTAAGAGTAACAATTATTTTCGAGTAATCAACAATATTTCATGTGATTTCAACCCTTCAAAAATTGGGAATATTTATATTTTTTTAAATATTTTTTCCATTATTGATCCCAATTTTTAGCACGTCTGTTTTCTTTGAAAACTAAGGGCTATTGTTGTCACTCAGTTGGCGTTGTCGTTGTCGTCCGCGTTGTTCCAGTTAAGGTTTGTGTAAGTGTCCATTCTTGAAATGCCCATTGTGACCTTAATATTTCACTTACAGTTATGAAATTTGGTACAGGTATCGCCCACAGGGACTCCTAAACCAGTGTACATGACGTCAACTTATTATATAATGTGTGTCACAAACTTGGTTCAGAAGCCCCTGTGGTATGTCCCTGTGGGTATTTATCAGGAACATATTGAGAAATCAAAGATGGCAGCCATTTTGTGGTCATCTTTCTTCATTCTTGAACTGTCCATTGTGACCTTAATATTTCACTTACAGTTATGAAATTTGGTACAGGTATTGGCCTGTGGGTATCGATCGAGAACATGTTGAGAAATCCAAGATGGGGGCCATTTTGTGGTGGCCATTTTGGCAGCCATCCTTCTTCATTCTTGAACTGCCCATTGTGATCTCAATATTTCACTTAGAGTTATGAAATTTGTACATGTGTGGGTATGAATCGGGAACATGTTGAGAAATCCAAGGTGGCCACCAAAATGGCTGACATACTTGAAGTGCCCATTTCAACCTTACTATTTCGCTTAGAGTTATGAAATTAGGTACAGTTATTGGCCTATGGGCATGGATCAGGAAAATGTCAATAAATCCCAGATTGTGGTCATTTTGGAAGCCATCTTTCTTCATTCTTGAACTGCCCAATTTAACCTTAATATATCGCTTAGGGTTATGAAATTAGCTACAGGTATTGGCCTGTGGGTGATAATCTGGCACACATTGATAGATTTCACACTAACAGACGAGCATTGAAACTGCTTGCGGTTCTGGTTGAGACTTCAAACAAATTCAAAAATGTTCACTTTGTGATGCTAAGTGGGCCCAAATCTATCTGAGTAAAATTTTGAAAGTCTGTTTGCAGCTCCAATCATAAAATGACATTGTAAACCAAATGTTGACTCACTTTTTGTTATCTGCAATTCTGCATATATTCCATATTTATGAGCAAGTGTGTAAATACTCCAATGGAGGCTAAATATTTATTTTAAATAACAAATAAATTATATGCTTTGATTTTTGCTTCAGGTATCATGGGTCAGTAACATGGAAGCAAATGGAAGCTCGGAACCATCGCACTTTGGATCCCAAGGCTTCAAGAACAAGGTCCATCCGGCCAATGGATAAAGAGGAAACTAAGAAATCTTTTTAGAAAATGAATACTTAACTCGGTTAAAACCATTACCTTGGATTTCTTGTAAAATTATAGCAAGAGAAACTGTGACCTTATATTTTCACATTCCGTCCTGGTAGTTTTTAATGGAAGACTGGCTCTACATGCTCCTCGACCATCTTGCTCCGCTCAATTAGAATTCCTCAATTAGAATTCCTCTGAATTGAGATTGACTGTTTTATAAAGTATATTTCCATTTCATTTGAATCGGAGATTACTTACTTATATTCTCATTACGCTGTAGACTTCCGGGTTGCACTATCAAATTTTAAAAAATTTTAATTAACTTACATGTATACATACAGTCTCTACTTTAAATCATGTTGATGTTATACAAGGTAGATTCTTTGTATACCATCCCCGGACTCCTTGAAGTCAACCCCCTTCTGAGATTAGTGTCAGCAAACAGAGTAATTTTATTGTTACATTCAAAGCCCCTCTCCCAAAAATTGGGGCGCTCTCCCCCTCCTCCGCCGGTCCCTTCCCACTGTAGATCTCTAAAGTACACCACTGAGCATAGAATATTTTTATGAATAACATGCAGGGATAAGAATCACCAATTCCATTTGTGTTTTGTCTTGGGAAGTATACTGAAATAGCAAAGAGAATTGGAGTTTTTACTCATGTTTTCCTGGATACAATTCCTTGGCAGCAGGCTGTCAAAAAAACGCAGTGTTTTATTTTCTAGCATCAGGATTCAGTATTAGGCCTAGTGTCGAGTGAATTGAGTTAATGTGACAAAAATGTATTATTTATAGACACGGTATTCATAAAATCTCGAATGCTTTATTCATGAATATCAAATGTAAACTCGTCGCCAATGTTCCAAATATTATTTTTGCATTCATGAATATCTCGAGTTACACAAGATCATGCATGTTTGCTCGATTCTCTCTTTATATGAGAAGGTTTTCAACGCTTTATTTTAGAGATGTAATAATATTAATATACATCTTGCCAGACGTCTGTTTTTCTTCGGCGTCATTTGTTACATTCCATGTTACGTTAGGATAGCATATCATATTTGTCATTTCATTGAAACAAGAGATTAAAGCATCTTGGGGAGAAAATACAGCTGAACCTCATCTAAAGACCATATCAATATTAATACCACTTCAATTTTAAGGTCCGAATATTTTCCCAACATTATTAAATGGTAATTTGATTCAGAATTAAGGCTTTGTTTGTTTGTTTGCGTTTTACGCCTCTGCAGCACATTAGCGGGCTATATCGAGGCAGGCGATCGCCGTATGATGATGAGATGAGAAGACTGTGAGTCTGGCACATACCCTATTAATTCAGGGATGCCCTGGGTCTTTCAGTTGCCCCATCATAGAATACTGGATACAACCCGCCTCCATTTAATGTCCCATGGGCTCGGACTAAAGTGAGTTCCCGGGGTGAGATATGAACCAACGCCCTCAAAGCCAGTTGACAAGTGCACTTACCAATTAGGCCACGGGGGAACTCCAGAATTAAGGCCAACCTATTTTCGGATAACCTCCTGTGCCCTGCGGTGTAGTTTCGCCCCGAATGACCAAATAACTGCAGAATTTAATTCACCAGATAAGTCCAGATTGGCCAAACACCCAAAAGCTAGGCCACTAAGACCTGACTAATTGATCTTTAGCTTCTCGGATCTTCTCGAGATGCATTTTCTAGGGTCGGTCGGTAGAAAGAAAAAATAAGAGGTGAAATCCCCATTTTTTATAATGTCTATTTGATAAGAATTCCAGTCATGCTCAATTTTTTTTTTCAAAAGGCAGAAAATCAGTTGGGTCGGTCGATCCGAGAAGCTGAAAATTAAAAAAGTCTGGCCTTACATTTGATATGATAGTTCTTGTCTGTCTGCCCCTTCAATGTGTTATGTAAATTAATGTAATAATGAATCAGTGATAACAAAACCATTGGTAAATTTGTGTTTGGAAGATGTATTTCTATGGAGATTGGAGAATAAGTTGTTCTTTGGAGACATGATATTTTAACCTCTTGTTCATATGTGAGTGAAACACAAGATAGCTTCGCGTTTGTTGTTCTTAATTGTAGTCAAAGAATGATGAGTACACTCTTAACAAAAAGGTTTATATGGAACCTTAAGGGTTCTATAAGCTAGTATAGATAAGGAACCCTAAAAGGTTCATTACTCACCTTTAAAATGTTTCAACAGCAAATAAAATCAACATTTAGATAATCCTGCAGCACTGAACTCCCACAATGGAACCCCTTTCTCTCAAATTGGGAGCAAGTTGGGAGCCTTCCCACCAAGTATTGAACCTTTTCAATTCAATTGAACCCTAAGAGAATTTAGAACCTTTTTCGGCAGTGGGTTCTTTATTTATGCGTACCATAAAGAACCTTTTACGTTAAGAGTGCCCTTAAATTCATGAATCTGTTTGTGGCCATCAATGACCACACAACAGGCCCTTCATCTATTAGTCCAATGGGTGGTCTTAATTGTGGTGCTCCACTGTAAACACGATGGCCTTTAAAACTGGAAAAAGCATTAGAAATATTTTTTCGATTTGGATTTATACAATATATATATTGTTGGTGTTTCGGAGCAGTTTTGGGAGCTGTATCAAAACAATTTTTTACATGTACATAACATATCTAATATCTCTAATATTTATAAGTAGATTTAATCATAAGGAAAAGGAGGAGATATCTCATGTTATTCTCTTATGAGAACAAGTAGCTGAGCTGTATAAATCAACATTGTAGTTTTGAAAATTTGTAAGTTTATTATTGTGAAAGTTTATGTAGATATGATATGATATTGCTGCAAATGTAAATACACTGTAAGAAATGACCGTGTTTTTCTGGCTAAAAGAACCGTAAATTTATTGTTATTTTACCAGTATTTTTTTAATACAGACTTTGTCCGGGAATTTACAGTTCTTTGTCAGTTACAAAATGGCTACAAGATAAATTTACTGCGACATGTCATTCAACATTCAGTTCATGTTAATGAACAATTACTTCAACCATTAATTTACTGGCAAGTTGTAATATATGCAGACAAAACATTTGAATTGGCCAAACAATCAATACACCTGGTCAGATTAGGAACTATAAACAACAGATTGCATGGACTTCAACCACAGAACATGTGGTGCCATCTATAACATATGCTTTACACAGCTGTTAATCAAACTTAATTTATAACTTATCTGAAGGTAAGGGAACATCCTCATTCATATGATCTTAAAGATGCTGTCATTACGCAAAAGTTGTAATGTCCATATATGTGACATTGACATTTGTGTGAGTCTTATGATGTGATCTAAAGAATGACACTATTAAAACCAAAATAACCCAAGCGCAGTCTGCATATATAGAACATACTTCGATGAACTTGACACCTGCTTCTCTTGGAAAATATCAATCCATTTTATGGTTTGTGAGCAAACTAATTGATGGACTTACTTCCCTGCTGTCAAGCAAGAGATGGGCAAGGCCGAGCCTGGAGTCACTGGCTCTCTCACTCTCTCAGCTGATTCCAGCTTCGATACATCCCTACAGCTATGCGACAGTTAAATCAAATACTATCCTTATTTTTACAGTAGATTCTACAGCCCCTTGCATTCTTTACATTCTATGTTTGACAGATGATATAACTGTAAAATATACTTTAAATAAACTGTTTTATATATGTACATTATACCGTAATATCACTTTGTTGAATCCGCAAAATTACAGTTCAATGTACCAATCTGCATTTTACGGTTCATTGTCCTGTTCAGGTTTATTAGTACTTTTACAGTTCTTATGCCCCAGTCTCACGGCACGTTACGGAGAACTTTTTACCACTGAGGGGCAGCTTGAGTTGAATTCTAGGAAAAAAATGACCATCACGGCGACATACAATGTTTATAAAACCATTACATAATTAATTAAAAGCATATCACGGCGGGGTTCTTTTTGTTCACTGCGGAGAAGAAAAGTTGTACGCCGTCCCCAAAAGTTCGCCAGGGGAAAGGAATTTCCTCCTCCTGAGGGATACTTTTATATCGCCCCGAGATATAAAAAGTACCCCTCAGGGAACCTATAACTGCCCCTCAGTGAACCTATTTCACCGCGGCGGGATGTCAAAAACTGCCGGCGAGGCTTCAAATGTCCTCCCAGGGGCAGGAAAGGTCCCCGCGGGGGCAGGAAAGGTCCCCGCGGGGGCAGGAGAGGTCCCCTCAGCGGCAGGGGATGTCCTAATATCCCGGCGGAGATGTTTTTGAGGCGTTCTCACTGAAAAAATCCACGCCGGACATCCAAAAATTAAGAAAATTTTGGGCTCTGCTCCGCCGTCATGTAAAAAAAGTTTGTACCTGTTGAATCTTTTTTGACATCCACGGCGCAGTTTTTCCATTTCTAGGAACCGCTGAGGGGAACAAAAACTTCCCCTGGGGGGATGTTAAAAGTCGACGGCGGATCACCCAAATTCATCCAAATTACCAGGAAATACTTCGACGCCGATCTAAATAGTTCTCCGGGAGCCGCCGTGAGACTGGGGCATTAGACCTGGAACAAAGTTGCCAGTTAATTTAACTGTAAAATTTAACGGGCATTTTTTGCAGTGTATACTGCAGGAAATACAGTGGTTCCTGGTGTATAATAGACCGACCAGACGATAGGGGGGACAATGGATTTTACCCCAAGGACGAACTTTTCTTTTTGCTCGCGAAGCACCAATGAACAATTTTTTTAGCAGGCGAACGAGCAAAACACTCTTTTATCAAAATTTTAATATTACGGCATCCTAGCTACTTGTGGAAACAAACCTTTTTTCTCGATTTGCTGAACAAACTTTTTTTTCAGTGTCTAGTGGGAAACTCATTGCAACAATGTTGTAACAACTTCACAATGATTGTGAACATTATGTAGAATATTATGGTAGAAATGACGTCACAGCGTAGCATGTGCAATTCTGGCAATGTTGTCGCCACATTGTGTTAAAATCTCAACATTGTATTGTGTTCACATTGTGGCAACATGATTGATTAATTTTTCGACCATACATTTCTACGTAACACAAGACAAGCTCTCCACCAATTAGCAACATTGTGTTTACGCTGTGTGCCCCTTTGGGAGAACAACTTGCCTATGCGATCATTGACCACACACCTACACAGTAAACTTTAAAATTTTCAGTCAGCTCGAATGATTGAGTGAGATAGTTGCACAATATCTTTGAGCTGACACAGCTTGTTGTTTTAAGTTTTGATAATCTGTCCGTTGTCATAACTTCAAACTACAACACTGTAAAATTTGAAAACTGAGTTGATGCAATAATTTGAGCTGTCTGAGAATGTTAATAATTTTCAAGCTATGATAGCTCAATCCTATAAGTTGTCAAGGTATGATAGCTCAATACTGTAAGTTGTCCAAACGAATCATAACATTAAGCTGTGAAAACATGAAAGCTTCAGTTGTTGCAGATAGCTTGACATCTCAGTCATGCCACATATAGCGCCATCTATAACAAGCACTTCTCATAAGACTGCATTTAGTTTTAAATAATTATTGACTTACAAGAAAAAATAACATTTATATTACACTATCCAAGAGAAAAAATGAGTAGCACACCACTTTCGCTGGTTACCTTTTTATTTTTATCTCTCTCAAATTAATTTGTGGGAGTAACTAGATGCATGCTTTCACACGTCAACCAACATTTCCAAGTCAGAGTGTGTTCAAATATAGGCTTCTAGCACTGTATACAAACTGAGATGAGCCACAGGCCATTACGAATTATTCACAAGAAATTAATTTTTAAATCTCCTTGTGATGCAATGGTCTTTGTTGAATGCATCTTGGGCCTGTCCATGGTGTGCTAAAATGAAGCATACTGGATCAGGTGGATCCCCTTGAGAGATCAAACAATATTTTGGGATTACAGCCCATATTCATAAATAACTTTATAAGACAGGTCACACAAATATAAATCAAAAACAACTAAAAATAAGTCAACACAGCTCAAAATTTTGAGTTGTGTCAACTTGGATCAATAAGTCAACAAAACTCAATATTTTGAGGTATAAGTCAACACAGCTCATTGTTTTGAGTTTTCTCAGCTAGAATACCTTAGTCAACATAGCTTAGTATTTTGAGCTATCTCAGCTCAGTATTTTGAGTTATCTCAGCTTAAAACATTAATCTATGTTAGCTCAATCAACTTGTGCAACCATCTCACTCAATAAATTGAGCTGAATCAGTGCCTCCGATTTTACAGTGAAGCTATGTTAGTGCAAAAGAATTGTACAACCATCTCACTCAATCATCTGAGCTGACCTCAAAATTCAAATTTTACAGTGTAGCCTACTAAACTCAGCAACATTAAAAACGCACACATTTTTGAACAGCTTAAAAACCAACTTTTGAAGTAGATATTTTCATGAAACTTTCCACCGATGTCTGTTGATATCTCTGTTGGAAGTCCAGAAAATTTCATAAATAAAGAAACTGAAACGGCTGGATTAGGCCACTTTTAGTGCATCAGTGCTAAAAACCAAAATCACATACAATGCAAATTGGTCCAAAATTGATTGCATGTGAAGTCTGTCACAGCTCAATAGTTTGAGTGTCGAAATAATGAGGGTGGTCACTCACACTTTTTTATGGGGTTTTGGTTGATTTGGTGTTTTCACATCATTTTCACATCATTTTCGTCATAAGCATCAGAAATTATCCTGTTTTGGGTCAAATTTTGAGCAGAAATCTAGTTGGACGTCGGTTTTGACCATTTGAAATAAATAATAAAGCGATCGCATCTCTACTCTACTCCCCTATCTCTTTTTCAATTTTGCAAATTCCCAATTTGACGTTATGTCACAAAATCATGTCTGATTCCTTGAAATATCAACGGAACCTGTTCAAACGTTCACAATCTTAAGTTGAGAAGCTAATAAGCAAATTTGCCAAGTAACAAGATAAGTGTAGCGCTTCAAAAGTTATGATTCTTTGAAAATGTGTGCGTTTTTAATGTTGCTGAGTTTATTTCTCTTATAATTATTTTTGCATTTCATTCTGCACCCATTGAGGAGACCCCACCAAGAGAGTACAGAGACCACACTGTAAATTCTGAAATTCTGAGTTAGCTCAAATGATTGAGTGAGATGGTTGCACAATTTGTTTGAGCCATGATAGCTTGCTGTTTTGAGTTATGATAATCTTTATGTTGTTATAACTTGCAAACAACAAGCTATCTTGGCTCAAATGAATTGTGCAACCATCTCACTCAATCAATTACAGCTCTCGCAATTGCTCTGAAGAAATCATTTTTTTTCATAGTGTGGACCTATGATGTCAAAGCTGGAGACTCCATTGGAACCTATACTACTTTCGTGCAAGCTATGGTGTCATAGGTCAAACTGACATAGACAACTTCATCATAGCCTTGCAATTATGTCATGGCCGGATGAGCCAATGATACCACTGCAAAAACTCAGGTGTTAAAGTTGAATCCCACACTTGGCAGGAAATCTAAAATCCATGAGATATTCATGAAACTTTCCCAAAACAATGTGTGCATTTATAGTTTAGTGCCATCATTCATGGCTGAGCCAGCAGCCCTTGAGTGAGCCTACCTCTGTCTTCAAAAATCTGTGGCTTTTCCAATGCATATGAACAATTTGACCAAGCGGGGGAGCCACCAGCTGGGATATTTTTGTTGAACTGTGGAGTACAATAGGTGGAGTAGCTGTATTCTGTGGGATTCAACTTTAAGTGGGAGGGGGGATTGTTTATTATTTGGTGATACCAAAAGTGCCTGAAATTCAACCAAGCATGGTTAATAGGATGAATGGAAATTTATCACAGTTGTTCACTAACATGCTTCTGATTTAAATTGGATTTGATATGGAGCTGTCAAGTCAAGCATTTTGTTTACTGTTTGCTTTTTGTTGGTTCCTCCTTTCAGTGTAAAACTACCATCAATTACTTTAATCCTATATTGTTTTATTGGTTACGACAGTTCACAGGAGTGAACATGCACACATAAGGATCAATTGACAGCTTTTGAGCAGAGGGCCCCCTCCCCAGAAGTAGTCAAACCTTGCACCTGAGTTGTTGTGATATTATTGGCCGCTCTGGCAATGATGTAACTGCAAGGCTATGATGAAACTGTTCACAGCGGATGCTATTTGCCAGTTTGACCTATGGCATCATTGATTGCACCAATTTTGCATATCATCTAGTGCTTGGCAATGGAGTATCCACCTATGACATCATAGGTCCACTCTGGCACTGAGAAAAAAAAAGATTTCTTCAGATCAATTGCTAGAGCTGTAAGCTAACTCAAAATTCAAAATTTACAGTGCACACCATGATCTTATATCACAGGGACCACTGGCTGTACAAACTGATTTTGTAAAAAAATTATTTGAAAAAAATGAAATGGTGAAACAATGACAGGGTATTGCATGACTTGCCAGTTTGTAACCAATTTGTGTCTTCACATGCTTAAGTTTTTTTGTGAAAATATAGTTAGTCTGCTCAAGTGGATTGTTGTATTATGTCGCAAGCCTTTGCTCAGAGATTGCAGGGTGTCATTATTTTAGTATCCATTCTATTATTAGATAGTTTACCATACTTGCTTCATATTTTATGTTTGCCCATGCAGCGGCATCCCGATTGAGTATGAAGGGTCACATGATCACCAGAATACCTCAATGGGAGTTGCCTGTGGTCTATGTCATTATCTAGTTGGAATGATTCTGAGTTTGTTTTTTGGAGTGGGAAGATGTAGTGTCACTCATGGTGATTGTATACTATGTATAGTAAAAAGTATTTGCTATTGCGCAGACATAATATTATTTGTAGATTACAATGATGTTGATATTTTACATACAGCCATGGCCTTAAGTTTTCACTCATCTGCAACGCTGCACTACATGGGGCAATTGTTGTGACCAATAATAACAAAGCAAATACTTGCTCAATCTTCACTAAATCGTGAGCAATTATAGTTTGTACAGAGTAGAGGGTGTGCTGGTAGAAATAATTGCATTAAATGATATTTCACAGTAAAAGTGAGTCAAAATAATAAATAAGTTGAATTTTGAGCATAAAATCAATTATGATGCTGTATGTTATTCTCACAGCCACCAAAGTTTGTGGATGTGTTGTGTTCACATAAAATTAAGCATTCATGACAAAATTACTATAAAATACATGGTTGAATTTTTCGTTCATCAGGTTTTACTAGAACTGTTTTTTTCTTTAAATATGGCGAAATTTTATGTAGGTGTAGGAAATAACTGCACTTCTTCTTTTGAAAGAAAATTGTGTCAAATGCTTTCCACAGATGTGGAATTTTATGAAACAACAAGTTCATAATAAGAAAAACTACTTTATTCTTACATAAAAAATTTTTCTAATCATAAACACATCAAGCGAAACCCGATCAAGCAACGTTAAAGTTGCATATTTAATTGTAATTTTGTCATGAATGTTTAATTTGGTGTGTGCCCAACACATCCAGACACTTTGGTGATTATTACTATCATGTGAAACACAGTATAGGATCAGAACTGATCATATGCTTAAATTTCAACCAATTCGGTATTTTGCCTCACAGCTATTATGTAAAATCATTCCATTCAACAATTTTTGTCAGAACACCTCCAAGTACATACTAACTATAATTCCTGACATTTTGGTGAAGATTGAGCAAGTATTTGCTTAGTTATGATTGGTCAAAATTATAGCACCATTGTGAGGCATGGCTGCTGAGAGAAAACTTACGGTCATGGCTGTATGACTTCATTGTACAAAAATATTTGTTGTAAAATTGCACCACATCATGACAGCATGAGATTCAGGTACTCTTTTTTCATTTGCATGTTGATGAATAGAACAGTATTACTCATCTGTGTCCCCACAGAGTCAAATGGAAATCACTGACATCCAAAATTGTATAGAAAATGTTGCACCTGTCAATTCTACCTGTGCTGTATGATTTAATAAATTTTATCGTGTTGAATTTAAATGCTGTTACGTGTTATCTTGATTATATATATCAAAATAAATTGTGTAGCTGATGAGGTACTGCATATATCACGAAATTCATTTTAAAATGTTTCATAAATCTGATGAACAATTATATCAAATTAGTTTGCATGCATAGCATTATTGTATGTAGCGAAAAGTAAATTGAACAATTATGGTAATTCAAATAGTGACTTTCATGACATTTGATGCATTTCGTGCCATGTCGCTGTCAAAATATGATAGAAAATCCATGAGAGGTTTTTGCGGCTACATTCCATATTCATGAATTCCTTGGTTATGGAATAACAGCCTTGTTCTAAAATTGAGATTAACTCTACATTACTGAAGATATAAACGAATATATTCTAAAAAGTAGTTCCATTTCTATGAAAGTCCAAATCCCTATCAGCGTGCCTCGGCGGTCCAACGTCGGCCCGAAGCTGGTCCAATGCTACTGACATCGGGCTGACGCTGGGCCGACGTTGGACCGCCGAGGCATGCTGACAGGGAAGTGCATGTTGTGCCTTTTTATCGCAGAGTTTTAACTAAACCTGTCAGCATGCCATGGATTTATGATATAAATCCAGGATAAAAAAATATAAACTTTTGTTCATAAATATGGAATATAGGAAAACACAAAAACACCCATCTAAATATCCATACCCCATTTGAATTAAATGATTAAAATCAGTCGCGGATACAGGGACCACCAAGATTAATAGTAGCATTTTGAAGAAAAATGGCGATAAACGGGCCCGTGAAAGCCGAAACACGTCCGGGCCCCCCCCTAGACTTTCGGGTCTGGATCCGCCACTGAAAAGAGCCTAAGTGCATTCCCAAAGAGTAACAATGTACTTGACGTCCTCACTTGAATATTTGGCCAAATCTTTAAAAATTTCGGAGTCTGGAGAATAGTGAATAGCCAAATTATCAATTTTATATAGGGTTGGAATTGCATCCAAAATTGTTGATTTGTGAAAATTACTGTCACCAAAGAATAATTAACTTTTAAAAGAATCAATTCAGTTGTGTCATATATAGACATGGCCGTTAGTTTATGCTCAGCTGCTATGCTTCACAATGGGGCTATTATAGTGACCTATCACAACACAGCAAGTACTTGCTTGAAATCTTCACCAAATTGCCTGTCCAGACTTATAGTCTATACACAGCAGCAGGTGTTCTGATAAAAAATTGAATGGAATAATGTTACATTATAAATATATAAGACAAAAAATTTAATTAGTTGAAATTGAAGCATATAAATTGTGTGCTAGTAATAGTCACCAAAGTGTCTGTATGTGTTGGGCACACACCAAATTAGGCATTCATGACAAAATCACAATTAAATATCGATGGTGAAAGTGCAAAACCTCGTATGTCAAAATTTTGCCATTTTTAGATTTTGGGTGGAATGACTATTTCAATATCCAATACATGTTGTCAATTGGTCATCTTGCTAGTTTGCTGTTTTTTGAAGCTGTAACACATTGGTAACAGAATGATTTCACAAAACCTTGTATGTCGATTTGTTTCAAAAAGTGAAAGTGCAAAACCTCGTAACTCAAATCAGAGCTTAGAAGCTCATATTTTCGGATATTTCAACTTTTTTTTAAAAACAATGATTGCGGCACTTTTTTATGGCTCTCTGGAAATTTCCCTATTAAAAAATCTATACCTCCCTATATTTGTTTTAGTGATATAGGCTATTGAAAAAAATTGTGCATGAAAATTTGAAAAATTGATATTTTCCTCATTCTTGCTATTGTAGCCACTAATTAAAATTAGCAGTTGTTATTTATTATGGTCAAATCATAATTATTACTGTATGGCTATAGATTGGAAGTACATCCAATGCTGCAAGTTGCTTAGAAATGTGATAAATGATCGAGTTACGAGGTTTTGCACTTTCACTAACTTGCAAAAAGTGAAAGTGCAAAACCTTGTAACTCGACATTTTCATTCATATCTGATGGTAGCATCAATGCAGGGGTCAATGACCTATGACAAAAAATTATACTAAAACAGGGTCTCACTTTCTATAAATCACGTAAAGCCTTACTCGCATATAAATGAACATTACCATAAAAACAACTTTTTTTGACTTACGAGGTTTTGCACTTTCACCATCGATATGCAGCTTTAATGTTGGTTCATCGAATTTCCTTGAAGTGTTTATTATTAGAAAAATTGTTATTTATCATATATAAAAATAAAGTAGTAAAACTTCTTCTTATGGTAAAATTGCATTTGTTTCATTAAATTCCACATCGATGGAAGGCATTTGACACATTTTCTGTTCAGATGAGAAAGGTTCTAACTTACTACACAAGTACACATACTTAAAATTGTTCAGTTAAGCCCCCGATGAACAGACAATTCAATCCTGTATTTAATTGTGATTTTGTGTCATGAATACTTATATTGATGTGTTCCAAACAAACTTCACTAAGTCAGAATTTGCCTCACTATTAACATAAAACATCATTAAAAGCAAACATTTCAGACAAAACAAATGCCAATGTGTACAGAATACATGCAATTCCTGAGATTTTAGGGAAGATTGAGCAAATGTTCATGTTGTTATGATTGGTCTCCATAATAGCCCCATAGTGAAGCACAGCTTCTGAGCATAAACTGATGACCATGGCTGCATTTTTGCTTGGGCCAGGGCACACTTTTTAGAATTTTAGAATTCAAACAGTGCTATAATAAAACCCCATGACGGTGTAGTTCACAGCTATGAACATCATGAGTGTCAGGTCTGCCCTGAATTAACACGAGTCCGAAGGACGAGTGTTATTCAGAAGGCAGACCTGACACGAATGATGTTCATAGCTGTGAACTACACTGTTATGGGATTTTATTTATATCCCGCAATGACTTTATTAATGGTGTTTACTAAATTTATGTCTGATAACTTCAAATTCTCCCAAGTTAGGAGCAGCAGTTTGTTGTAACGTCACCAGCTGCCCATTGTGACGTCATGCCATAAACAATCGCTGCCCATTGTTTGCATAACAACGTCAGATAATTTATTTCATTGAGTTCACTAGGATGAACTCAATGGTGTGAACTCAATGGTTTTTCCATGGTGTTCACTCGCAATTGCGGGATATATGATATAACAAGGAGCATCTTGTTGATATACAATTTTACACCCAATGTGTGCTCCAACAAAATGTATTATAATTTCCACCATAAGTTGTTAAAACTCCCTGCAATTGAGAGTTTATCACAATAAACAAGGTGAGTTTACCACCATTATGTGAAACCCTCAAAATAAGCAGGATCCCCTCCAGCCAACCATATTGGTCTAGTTGAATCTCTTCTCAGCATGATGAAGTTAATTTTATAAATCTCGACTCACTCAAAACATAGACAAAAAATTAAAACAAGCATCTTGGGTTATTTTTGATATTTTCTATATTTATGAGCAAGAGTATAAGTGCTGATTTTTTTGTAAATATTCACTCACCAGCAAAAGAAATGCAACACTTGATGTTGGCTTATAATTTTGCGAAAACGTTTTTTGGTAAAAACAAATTGCATAGTATTGATCCTAAGATCGACTAGTGTCTTATTGCCAAAAATCATTCAGCTGTGACCATTTCCTGTATCCCTTTGACCTGTTTATCACATTTCAGTTTTTGCAATAAAATATGGCATTACCAACAAGTTTTGTCAAAAATAATGGCGCCAATTTAAAGAATGCCCAAACAGACACTAAAAGCAGAAAAATTAGCACATCATCTCCATTTTTGAATTTTAAGGGATGATTCGAAAATTTGAGTTTTGCAGATATGAAAATGTGGCTAACAAAATCATTATGGTTTGGGCCCTTGGAATAGAGATTTTTCAATAAAAGTTTCAGACAATATCACTATCTTGTCCAAGAATTGCCACATTTTTCAATGCAAAATTCACAGTTTAACATAATTTTATGCGGCGATGAAGGCTATATTCTTAAAATCACATTAACATGACTGGTATGGATCTATTTTACTGGAATACCTGCTCAGTCCATGTTTGGAATCTATCATCTGGAACATCTTGCGCTTTGATGCATTTAGTTTTTTATCTTAGAATTGCATACCAGTCATGTTAATGTGATTTTAAGAATATTGCCAGCGTCAACGCAAAAAATTATGTTAAACTGTGAATTTTGCTATGAAAAACCTTGTTGCAATTCTTAGACAACATAGTGACAATGTGAAACCTTCATTTTAAAAAGCCCTATTCTAAGGGCCCAAACCATAATGATTTTTTCAGCCACATTTTCATTTCTGCAAAAACTCAAATTTTCAAATTCAAAAGTAGAATTGCTTCGCTACTTTTTCGGCATTTAGGGTCTGTTTGGGCATTCTTCAAAATGGTGCAATTACTTTTGGCAAAACTTGTTGGTAATGCCGTATTTTATTGCCAAAACTGAAATGTGATAAACAAGTCTGAAGGTCACAGGTGAATGATTTTTGGCAATAACACAACAGTCAATCATAGGATCAATACTATATCATTCGTTTAAAAAAAATTACAAGGCATAATCAAGTGTTGCGTTTCTTTTGTTGGTGAGTGTATATCCAAGCGGCTGCACCAAAACAGATGGAAAACACACTCATCATTGGTACAGATGACATCAATATCTATAACCTACTTACCACGCATCAATAAGAACACAAAAGGTTTCTGCAGCCTACTTTCTCATGCTCTTAGCCAAGATAACCTGAACAGCACAAATAAAAAGACATTTTGGAAACAAACAAGTGGAACAGCACTGATAGCTAAAGGAATTATTGACTGAGAAATCCATACTCAGTGTATCAAAGTAAAAGCCTCAAGGACAAGCTTGACCACATCCAGAAACCGAACTTCGCTTCAAGGGCTAATGGTAGGGGTAATCGGCAGTGCCGTATGTCCTATTGCAAATAGGAAATAAGTGAAACAGCTGTCGGTCTACAATAACGCTTTCCCCTTAAAAACTGCTATCTAACCAGTTGAGCTAAGAGGCCGGCCCCAAAAACAAGTGCTTAGGAGCAACCTGTTATACCCAACTCACTGTACCATATCCCCGAAACTTCCCTGAGATTTTCGACACCCTCCGGTCAACAATCTCACGCCGATGCCACCTGCCACCACCACCTGGATTCGACTCAGGTACCTCTGAGTAGTATTGGTGATGTATAATACTCAAAATTCCGCTGTCTAACCAGTTGAGCCAAAGGGCTGGCCCCTAAGCCAAGTGCGTGCTTAGGTGAAACCTGTTATACCCAGCCGACTATTCTATATTACCATTGGATCAATGCCAAAAATCCTCAACCAAACTGCTTCTAGGAGCATGAGTTTTCATCCGAAAAGTTGAAAACATCATAACTTTTGAACACGCAGGATGCACATGCTGTCAGTTTTCAAAAATTTACTGATGGAAAAAATCATTCGCATGTATGTAATACTCCATAAGACAATACAAGCATATGTAACTCAATTTTTGAGATTGCAGAAGCCATTTTGCAAATAACGTTGACCTTGTACATCTCACTTATTTTGATAATGTTGTGGCATACAAATAATTTTTCCAGTACCTGTTTTTGAATATTTTAAAGAAATACATTACTTTTCCTGAGTCACACGACAAATTCAAATTAATAAACATCAATAGCCAAGATCATAAACTGTTATACATCAGACTGTACCTGTCCCTCTGATTAAAAGTCTCCACACCGTGGAGGGACAGTCAGAAATGCGAGGTCAGCTGAAACAAAATTAAAATCAGTGTGCCTGCCCAAGCCAAGTCAACACTGATGGGAACATTCTGAACTTTAAACAGGGGAAGCTTGGCATGACTTATCAAAATCACACATCATACATTTTGACATAAAATGGCTCTCTTAAAATCACTTTAAACAGGCTTTAAATATGTCAAAAAACTCAAAGTAATGATATGAAGTTGTGTATCTGGTATGTATCCCCCATGTGGCATGACAAAATTTGATGTATTGCTTATAATAGATGAAAGGTGGTGACTTTATTAAAGCCTGTGTAGAGGTACAGGTATAGATGGCGCCACATGTGGCACAAATGAAACAAATAACTGTCATTTGTCGTCTGCTAATATTTAAACTTATAACTGCCTCATATAAGTGGCTACAGTCTGTTTGTTCAAATAGAATTAATAGTTGGATACTATGTATCATTATGAAGTGTCCCAGTGGACTCACTTTCTATCTCCCCCCCTAGGATTCTAATTCATGCTGAATTCTTCCAGACAGCAAGCGGTGCTTGCAACTCATCCTAGGGAGCATACTGTGTTTCATTAGAAGGAACATCCATTTAATCTAATAATTTTTAATTGTTGTGAAATAAATAAGGGGATGGGGAAAGATCTTACCCTAGGGAACATACTTTATTTCATAAAAGGGAGCATTCAGTTATTTAAATAATTTTAAATAAGGGAATGGAAAGAAGCAGTCTGGTTCCAGACTGGTTATACATTGTTTATTACTATGTGTGATTTCAGCAGTTAGACACAAGATGAAAATAGAAAAGAATCTTTACCTTATAGAACCAACAACACGCAACAATAACTGTGATTTTTGAGAAGTTGCTGGTACTAATTTTAACTGTGAAATTTGACAGAATCTGTGACAAATATGTATATGTCTAAACACACATGCCCAGGGCATTTCTTTGGTTTGTCATGTGCTGGTATATGGATGCACTGAACCGATTTACGGGCCCTGATAATCATGTCTATTAGGGTGTCCCAGAAAAAGTGAAAGTCTGAAATTCATTGGGGCTAACCTCTAAATGTGTTCCATAGCCCCTCTGTGACTCCCATGTAAAATTTCAGCTCATTTGAAGGTATTTTAGATGTTGCTCAAGAGCTCCAAAGATAGATGGGGGTTTAACATTGAAATTTCATGCGAAAATGGTTATTTTAGCTAATAGCTCACAAATTATCGGATTCATCCCTCCTAAAAACATGGATAGTTGATACAAAGATGTATAAATTATTCTGCACACTGTGGTACCAATTTTATATCTGTACCTTACTTGGTTCTTGTGTAATTGGCAAATGTATACTATTTTACATGAAAAATTGACGCCAAGACAAAGCACCTTACTTAATGAAGATTAATTGCAGTCTAAATTTGAATTTTAAACATGAGACAATCGCATATTGGTTCCATAGTGTGGCAGAGACACAAGAACATCAACCAATGTTCTAGAATCTATTTCAGACTATTGAAACAATCTAAGAAGTTTTTTTTAAATCACAGAATATCACGTAAATAAGTATATCCCATACATGCATATTTTTTCAATACCCAAGCAAGTTACAAATATGAAATTGGTACCACAGTGTGCAGAAAATTTATACATCTTTGTATCAGCTACCCATGTGTTTGGGTGGACTGAAACTGATAACACTGGTCAACAAAAAAAAAATTTCCGTCTGCTACCAGAGGAAAAAGGCCTATGTAAACCTAATTCGAGCATGCTGATTCCAAATCTGGAATCAGAATTTCTCCAGAGCGTCTAGATTTTTAGTTATTGCCATGTCAATGTTTGGCAAATAATCAGGCTTGAGAGCAATTCGCGTGTAAAAGAAATGCACTCTGCACTGTTGAATACTGGAAAGCAAGCATATTGTAGTATTTAAATAAGTTATTTTACTATGCTGAAACAATACATAGCCAAAATATTTCAATCATACAGGTCCAGATACAAAAATTTGAGGGTGACAGGCTCCAGAAATGGGCGATTTTTTGCAAAATGGTTATTGTTCAATATATTCCCATTTGGAGATATGAAAATGGCTAATGTGCAACTCCTACTGATAAATTACAGTTTCTGGGTGTAAGAAAAACGTATCTAAGTAATTTCTTTTGATATGATTGGTTTTTTATGAAGATTATGAAAAAAAAATGATGGAAAATGAGATGCAATAAATTTGAAATTAAAATGTTCTGGTTGGAACGGTCAGGTAATGCAGATATAATTCCAAAAACCACACTCTAATGCAACTACACTGCCCACAGAGCCAGCCTCAGCCACTGTGTAGACCAGTGCCTAAAATTTTACATGGTTTTAACTGTTTTCCATACTGTTTTGCTCAAACCAACAATTTCTCTCAAGAGGAAATCAAATTGCGGAGAATTAAATCATCAAATTTCCAACAATTTATGTGGTTCACATAGTCCCTTCTTTATTGATGATCCAGCAGTCCCTTCAGAGTCTGAGCTATTGGAGATGGAGTGTGATTTGACACAACTTTGGGCACATATATTTTCTTGAGCATCTAAAAATGGACATTCAATCAGATTGGGAAAAAGCATAAATTTCCGAATATTTTTTTCACCAAATTTGTTAATATAAAAGTATCAATACATTTTTTGCGGGCAAAGTAGGCCCAAAGCAGCTCACAAATTGCTTTTAATTACTAGCTGTAGCACCTCACACAAAATTTTCATATCTTGTAATGGTTATAAACCAACTAAAGGTTACTTTAAAAAAATTGCCTATTTCTGGCACCTCTTACCCTCAAATATTTGTAGTTGGAGCAGTCTAAGTAAACAATTAGGTCATATTTTGATTCAGGATATTAAACTCACCTCTGCAAATGCTAAGATAATTTCTAAATCTAAATTTTTATGGCTAAGAACACATTTCTTTTACATGCGAATTGCTCTCACGCCTGCTTGCTTGCCAAATATTGACAGGGGCATAACTCAAAATCTAGACGTTCTGGAGCAATTCTGATGTCAGATTTTGAATCAGCACACTCAAATTAGGTTTATAGAGGTATTTTCCCTCAGGTAGCAAAATCATCGTTGACCAGTGTAATTTGTGAGCTATTAGCTAAAAGAGCCATTTTCGAATGAAAATTCAATGTTAAACCCCTATCTATCTTTGGGGCTCTTGAGCAACATCTAAAACACTTTCAAATGAGCTGAAATTTTACATGGGAGTCACAGAGGGGCTATAGAACACATTTAGGGGTTAGCCCCAATGAATTTCAGACTTTCAATTTTTTTGGGACACCCTAATGTCTATCAATTATAAGTACTTCCGCTTGTGGAAAAAATCTAACAAATTATTACACATTTATGCGAGTCTACACAACTGTGGCTTTTCCAATGAATATGAGCAATTTCACCGTGTAGGGGAGCCGCCAACTCGACATAGGCCTACTTCATCAAAAATTTAGTGAGTGGTGAAAATTTGATTCTCAATCATATTTAGTGGAAAACAAAGGACTTCTTGTGTAACATTTTCCCTGTTTTGGTTCCTTTGGCAACATTACAAATCATTCAGGTGAAGGTTGTGACATTAGAATTTATTCAGGTGGAGGTTTTGAAATTAGATTTTATTCAGGTGGAGGACTGGAGGTTGAGCACCTTTTCGACTTTTTCTTTTTAATAAGCCTAAATTTTTTTTAAAGAGGGATACGAGCAGTCGAGCACTCAGGGTCTGTTGGCTCAGAAAAAAAAATCAAGTTACAAATGCACAAGCAATGTAAATATGTAAGTCCACAAACCGGTCAGCTTTCATAGAAATTGGAGAAAAGATCTTTGAGAAATTTATGTTTTTGTAAGGGGAGATTTATTCTTGTAATTTTGTTGAACTGCTGCCAGGGTCCAATTTTGCCAACAGAGTAAAGTCAGGTCTAAGCCTTACACCTGGACTAAGTAGTTCCAAAATTAACACCAGGATCACTTTCAGTGAGAAAATGGCAGCACTGCCTAGTAAGCAAAATACCTTAGACCGGGTTTAACCTTAAACATGGTTTTAGCTCTGTTGGTGAAATCGGGCCCTAATGTCTGAATGGTCATCAATGCAGGTCAAAAAAATGTGTGGTAATTTTCAGATGTCATTTGGACCATACAACTGTGTTTAATTATATTCATATTTTAGTAAACATTCACACTGTTGTATTTCTACCAGTCTGTTAACACAGCAGCACAAATAGATTGAACAAAGTAGAAGTGTATATCGTACACATTCAGTATTAAAACTAAATGTCTGACAAATTTTGTAATATGTAAATGGCACAGCCATGAAATTCGTGCAGCTCTTAAAAAGTTTTTTTAGGACTTATGGTTTTACCGTAACTTTCATTAAATTTATTAAGTATTCAATGTATGAAAGGCAGTTATGTTACTGTTTCAAAGAAATTGAAAGACGGATATATAGAAAAATAGAGATAAATTTAGACTAGAAACTATAAGAAAATTAAAATAGATCAAAAACAGAAAATATAGATAGATAGATAGATAGATAGATAGATAGATAGATAGATAAATAGGATTAAGAATAAATAGAATTGATAGATAATCAACTAAATAGTAAAAAGGAAGACTACACAGAAAGCTGCCAAATTAAAGTCTGTGCTAGATTGTTGATATTACATAATAGTGATAACAAAAACAATAAAATGATCTGCATGTAGATTAATTGCTCACTGTACATAATCATCAGTTGACAAAGATTATGTAACCTTAATTTTGTTATTATATTTTCTTGTTTCCTTATTTGAAATTAAATGAATCACATGTTAATAATATAATTTAGCTAGTCAAGGCTTATAATGAACTATTCCATAAAAATGATAGATACAGGGAATATTAATGGAGAAAATTGAATTTTTAAGACACTTTTGAATATGAATATGTCATGTTTTGTTAAATTCGAAACTAAATCATTGATAAGAAGCTGGTCCCACTTGACCTAATTTCCTGCTGTCGACCATTGATGTTCAGACCATCACTGCACAGATTTTTTAAACCTTTCTTGTGCTAAACTTCGCTTCGCGAAACGGCATTCAGCCGTTTCGCGCGCGACTATAAACAAACGAGTAAGAACTTTACAGACTTTATCAGATTTTTATTATTCATTTTACATTTTATATATTCTTATAATATACTTCACAATAAAGATATACATTTATGAAAACGTCATCATGAAGGTATACATATAACTGATAATAGTAAAATTTTAAGCATCAGAATATCTATTATACAATATTTAATTTACAAAATGCAATGCACATAATAATATATATATACAAATACAATGAATATCAAATTATCAATGTTAGCAAAATTCTTAAAAAATGTTTTGTAAGGCATCTTGACTTAACATATATATATACCAAACAATCAAAAAGTTTATTTATTGTTAAAGTTCAATTAATTTAAATGAAAAAAAAAAAGCTATGAGTATAACTATCTTTTGAAGATTATTCACACTAATTTTAACTGACATGTTGGTGTTATGTAAATAGCGTTGATCAAAGAATATATCTTTGACTCCATTCTAAATTTTTGAAGGCAGTTTTTAGTTATTCTGAAAAATATGATACATATCGACATCGTTTAGGCCTATATATTAATTCAAAAGGCCTGGACAGCTGCCACCTGGTGTATATTCATCCTACTTCATTTACTAAATGTCTGTCTGCAAATATTATTTTCAATAGTAAGTACTGTAGCCAGACTTCGAAGGAGCTGACGGGGCTTTTCTGCGGGTAGACCGGACCCTCTGCATGTATCTCTTCATCTGATCGGACTTACGGAGGGAACGCATCTCTAACAAAGCAACATAAGCGCAGGCGAAAAGAAATCCTGTCACGACACAAGATACGATGAACGTTGCGCTAAGTCGGTATTCTAAAATCTGCATAGCTCCACTGATGCAGCACCATTTGGCTTGACGAAGGAACATCACACACATCGAGACGAATAGTGGAACATTCACCAAAGCTGAAAAAAAAAGAAGAATTCAATTCAAGCTTAATAGTAGCATTTGGAAGAAAAATTGCGATAACGCGGGCCTGCGAATGCCGAAACACGTCCGGCCCCCCCCCCAGACTAACGTGTCTGCATCCGCCACTGAAGAGCTTACAGAATTAGACTGAAATGGACCTTCACTGTAAATTCTGAAATTTTGAGTTAGCTCAAATGATTGAGTGAGATGGTTGCACAATTATTTGTTTGAGCCATGATAGCTTGCTGTTTTGAGTTATGATAATCTTTATGTTGTTATAACTTGCAAACAACAAGCTATCTTGGCTCAAAGGAATTGTGCAACCATCTCACTCAATCAATTAAGCTAACTCAAAATTCAAAATTTACAGTGTTGGGAGGTCATAGCCCTATCCATGCCATGTCATTCTCTGTGAATCATAAGCAATTAATGAGGTCATAGTGAGTACTTACCCCCAGTAATGCACAGGCCCACCACCAGGGAGCTGAGAGTTGTATTCTTGTTGTACTTCATGCTGCAGATGTAAATGGACTGGAAACTCAAGATACAGATGAAGATGATAAACTCTATGATTGCCAGTGCCTGACATCCCTTCAACCAGCCTGAAAAAAAAGTTTAATAAAATGTATGATTGTACCACTTTTATTTTTGGTTCAACTGTTTCACCTTGTTTGAGCCTCTCTGTGATAATTCTAGGTGGGGACCTCCTTAACCATGGGATAAAAGCCACGAAAGAGTTTGTTTTTGTAGAGTTAATTAACAGTTTCCATCTTTCAATACTGTATAGTAGTCCACCTTCTTTTTCCACAATTTTTTTTGTTTGTTTTTTAATATTTACTGTCTGATAACCTTCCTCTAAATATTTTTCTATAGTCATTCTGTACCTGATGGTGGGCATTGACGGCCAAGTAAAGGTGGCTTGGATATTTTTCAAAAATGCTCAACACAATAATTGTTTCTTTGAGCTAATAAGAAATTATTTAGTTTTTTCTTTTAAGTTAAAGACCCTTTGTGTTCATATTCGGATATCAATTGACCGTCCCGGCTGCTAATGCCCCCTTGGAAAATTATACACTCTTTTTTTTTTAAATGGTTTTGTGCTTTTGCTTCTGATTCACTCACCAGGAATGGTTGGCATGTCCAGCAAAAGTTCGCAGTCAGTGAATTTGATTGTATCCCAGAGATTCTGATCTTCGTCTAAAGTCCAGCAGCCGTACCAAATAGCGTACTTTCCATACATTATGCCTTCAAATATCTGCAATACAAAATTGTCATGAAATATTACCAAAAGTATTATCAATAGATTTATCTATTGTTACCAGATTTACATACATTGTATTTTTTTCTTTCCGTTGCAATAAATGAAATGTTTAAATGTTACACCATGTCATTCGAGAAGCTCCGGTAGAATCTAGATGCAATACCAAGCCTATCATTGTTTAATGTTTATAGCCCTTGTCTTATTTACGTGGTATCCAAGTTCTTTTCTATGAAGAAAACATTGATGTATACCAGAGTCAGACTTGGCAATCACATTCTCTAAGGAAGTAGACAAGGCCATCAGCCTCTTATTGAAATGATGTGGACGCTCGCAGAAGCTCGCGGAATAGCACACTAATCACTAGGTGGCAACACAAGACATTATATGTTCTAATCTGCCAAGCCTGGAAAAAGAAGTGGCAATGCAAGAGCATTCCACTTGTAGACAGCAGTGTCACTGTTATTACAGATCTCGTATAAGTGTGGCATGCTCCATGTGAATATATGCATAGTATTGCAATACTGACATCACTATTGGCACTCCAAGCTTGAGTGTTGATTCCAACTGCTACCAACAATTAAGGCTTATGGGCTGTCTAAGTGTGAATAACAATTGATTAATCTGCATTCATTGGTATGGTTGTTTGATTCAGTTGGAGCAGGTGAAACTGATATGTTTGAGCCACTTGCTTGATCCATCATGGACATTCATGGTGTCCTGTTGTGAAATTTCTCCTTGAAGTCAGCACCTTGTGGCTTTTCAGCCTTTCAGGTGAGATCTGCGCCAAAGAAACTGTTCAGAATTGATGGCTGGAATGGGGATGATGGGGAGATTTTTTGGAAGTGAATGTTGCGGTGTTGTGTGGGCATACCAGAGGACGAAAAATGGGGGGGGGGGGGTTGGGGGATAGTTGCTCCCCAAAAATTTGGGAAAAGGCCAGACAAGGAAGCTAATAATTTTATCATCAAATAAACATTATTGGAAATCAGTGATAAGGATGCCCCCAAGGAAACCCTCCCCCCCTTAGGTCTTAAATTCTGAATGGTTCCTGAGTATATTATTTTTGCCAAGACAGCAGCACACGATAACCTCTCAGACCAACAAATGAATGTGAGAGTGAATGAATTTGTTTTGTTGTAAAAGTGCTAAAACTGATAGCAGTTATACGCAAAATCCATGCATTATATATAGCTGGATATTGTAACTTTTGGATTTATTCAAAACATCAAACTGAATAATCAATGTTGAGCAACAATCTAACAGCCTATTGTGGATTTGTAATGGTGTGATCAGTATGGGTTCCAAGTGACACAGCTGAAACTGCGAATATACCAACTGTGAAATCATTATGCTGATACTGACATCACAAGAGCATTGTGGCAGTTGAAAAGAACATGGCACACCTATATGAGATCTGTAATAACAGATTCACATTGGCTAGAAGCTGGGACATCTGACCCAGTTTAAAATGGCATGTAGTTATTTTACATCTATATTACAATGCTAGAGAATACGGATACCAACTGAGACACTCTGTCAACACTGATATCATACTTCAACAGCATGGAAAAGAACTTGGGATTATAAGACAAGGACTTTATAAGGGGATGACCATTTAATATCCAGGGAAAGGGAGAGTCTTTTAAATAAATAATTTCTTGCTCAGTTTTGGTGAAATTATTAAATTCTTTTATGGATGTCTTGACATAAATAATTTCTGCTTGGAGTATTTCTCTTAAGCAAGGTGTTGCTTGATTCGGGAATGAAAATTCAGGGACTTTGCGAGCTTGAAATAAATACATTTTACCGTCGTTACAGTGAATCAAATAACTTCCCAACGAGGAAACTCCTAGCACCCCGGAAAATTAAATAGTTTCCCCAATTAGTTGTTCTGAAGTTATTTCAGCCTCACTTACTCCATCAAAACCTTTGATTTCTTTGGTGGTTGCCCAGTAAGGAGAGACAAAGGTGAACAGGAAGAGGATGAAGGTGATGACGATGCACACGAGGGAGACC
The DNA here is from genome assembly GCA_026936325.1 of Platynereis dumerilii. Classification (NCBI taxonomy): domain Eukaryota; kingdom Metazoa; phylum Annelida; class Polychaeta; order Phyllodocida; family Nereididae; genus Platynereis; species Platynereis dumerilii. The sequence goes on from JAPTHN010000007.1 coordinate 56,839,370, forward strand.
CATGCCAGAGACGATACATTGCGTCTCCGCATTGCACTTCTGAAGTTCATCTCATCCGCGAAGCTCTGCAAAATAAGTATAGGCCTACAGTGTATTATTTAAAGAATTGTAATAAAGTATTTGGTATTTTTTTATTGACAGCAGTCATTTGCAAATTATTGTATGATGCAAATGGAACACAATAAATATTTGATTAGTGTTTTGTTTTAGAATTTAGAATTATTTTCACTTGCATATTTTGTTATAAATAAGAAAATAATAAAAAGCAATCAATAGATTAGCCCAAAAAATAACAAAATGGGATATTTCAGGTTTACCCAATGTTGTTTTTAAATTGGCTGAAATAAGTATGAGAATAACCATCAAAGGCAGAAAAAAAATGAATATCTGAAATATCATATATGTGGTCCATGAAACAAGGAAAATTACTAAATTAGCCAATGGGAAGGTCAGCAAGTAAACTGCTTTATTTGGAAATATTATGGTTACTTGTGATATCAAAATAGTATTCCATACACATACTTAGAAGTTTACAAAAGTATGTACAAAATAAACAAACCTTAGTTGATCTCTGGGATGCCAAACTGGCATTACTTTTGTATTGTGATTCTTTTGATTCATCCATATTTGCTTCTTGTTCGTTTATCTGTGTATAAGATATGTTTCTTCAAGTGTTATAATATCAAATTCCTATTGATATCCAATTTCAGTAGTCCATAACATTTGTCAGAATTTTGCTTTGAATTCTGAATTTCCAGATATCAGTGGGTTGCTATATTCCAAATTGGGTCACCAAAAAGGGGAATTTGGTTAGTGACACAAATAAGGTCACCTTTGATCAGCACAGAGATAAGAAGAAAAGGAAGAGATAAGGGAAAGAAATGGGTGAGGGACAGATAAGAGTGACTCACCTGGTTGTGAGAAATCAATCTGAGAAGCCATAATATTTGCTGGCTAATCAGTACAGGCTTGACAACACTAAATTCCTCACAATATCAAATCTTTGTATCAGGTTAATTAAAGATTCAAAACACGAAGGCACGAAGGCAATATTCGACTGGGGAACCCCATGATCTGTTATAAATACCAAATATCTGTTATGAAGCAGGTGCCCGGCTGGCTGGCAGACTGTCAGCTGGGATTTTCCCAGCTGGCAAAGTTGTCAGCTGGGAGTCAATTTTTGGCATTCAACCGATGAAATTTGCAGTCACGAAATGAGAAAGCAGTTTAGGCGGCTGGCTGGGAAAAAATTATTCATATCAGCTGGCTTGGAGGTGCTGAATGATGCTTGGGCTAGCTGGCAACCCAGCTGGCAGCATGACAGATATTTTCTCCCAGTTGCATAAAAAATTCATTGAATCTACGGGTCACAAAAGATGTGCAACCAACACTTCACACTGATATGGGCATTATAATAACACACTGTCATGATGTGCCACTGTATTCTATAGAGAGCACACACCCTATATTCCCTAGTGTCTGACTGGGAAAAAAGGTCAATATTTTTGATGTGGTGGAATTAGCCAGGAAATGCTTTTTTATTTAATTTTCAACAAATGACATTGAAGCATTATAGATCTTTCTCTAAATATTGGTATAGATACTGATCATGGTGTAACAAGTTCTTACCAAGAACTACACATGCATTTACCTATAGCTGTGAACTTGAAGTCATTAAACTCGGTGAAACAGAAAGTTGACTGTAGATGAAGTCATTACACCTCAGGTGTTAATGGTATTTTTTTTATTATGTCGTTTTTTATCAACCAATTAACCGCTTAACAAGACCTTTGCTGTGTTCAGACATTAAATCAGTTCCATCTATTACAGCCTGAGGTGATTTTTGTAATACATCATTTTTTGTTGGCAATTATGTTTCACAAAATGGCTTGAGTAAAAAGAAGAGACCCAGTGGCGTATTTAGGGGGGCATTGGGCCATGCCCCCCTCCCTCATGCCAAAAATTAACATGGAAGAGATAGGAAAAGCCGCGGAGCACCTCATGTTAACCCCATATATTGCTCCACCCCTCAGGCCATTTCTAGATACGCCCCTGAGGAGAACTGTAATGATCCAACCACTTTTTCGCTTCCTTCTGTCTGGAAGGCTACCTAAAATAACATTTTACTGCCATTATTTTTTTCAATTTCCCAAAGCTACAACACATTCATGTTAATTTTGAAAGACATTTGAATCTCAGAAAAGACACACAGATGTGGCAAACTAGGCATGCTAAATTTTTAAGGAGTCTGGAGAATTTGGAAATGCATATTTTCGAAAAGTGTGTTTTTCTAAATTTAAAAAAAAAGAAAGAAAAATGATCAAATAATTTGCACAACAAAAGAAAAATGACGGGAAAAAATGTGCACGCCAAGTTCATACGCGTGCGCTCTTGTATAATTTTTTTGGCAATTTGACAAAGTTAAAACCCACCAGTCACAGAATTTGAACCTTTCCTGATAGCATGAAGTCCTTTAGCTTCATATGTTAGAAAGAATCACTACCTCCTACTTGTTTCATGAAGGAAGATTTTGCATGTTTTAAAATGTCTAAATGAACATAACAAGCCCTATCAAAGAGCCAAGTAAATCATTTTCTCTGCCTGTGGTCTGAGGAAGTCATTGTCACATGGTACTTCATTGTATTTCATCGACCTTAATTACACTTTGCACCTAGGATTAAGGAATCAAACACCATCATCATAGTTGTGGTCACCTGCTATTCACCTGCACTGACCTGATGAAATCAAAACAATGGTACATTCATTGTAATGTTATGGGGCAGGTTGACTCAGACCATATTGAACAGTCATAAAATCCTCTGTAATAATTGGCATTTTATGAGTAGCCGTTAGGTAATCACCTGTAGCTATGATGAGATGAAGTTTGCTTGTAAATTATAGATTGTAAAATTTACAATCATATGCATGTGTTTCTATTTCTATTCTACATGTAGTAAAACAATGGAGTTAATAATAACAGTGTTCATCTCATTGCGTAAATATTGTTTTTATTTATCTATTTATTGAAGATTTTACCAAAAATAAAGCTGTTTAGCATTGCCCAAAAGAGACACTAACCTTCTTCAAAATACTTTAAATTCAATCACTTGTGATACATACTAATGTACATATCAAATTTCTGAAAAGTCTATCATTTTACTGTAGCATTGACTTACATTAATAAGTAATAGCCAGATCTACAAGAAAATCATAAGTAGTACATCATTACAGGGACAAATGAGGCCATTATATGTTCTAGGGATGCTACAATAAAGCACAATTTCATTACAGCAATTTAACAGGAAATTACATTGGACTTTTACAATGAATCACCAGGATTTTCATAATTGTGTGATCACTAATGGCTGTGGTAAATGCAAACATCGTTCCTTGACCTTCAAAGACAAAACTTTACGACTTTTCACTGAGTGATATACAACGTGAGAACATGTAGAAGAACCACTTTGAATCAGCACCTAACCAGGCCAACGTCAAATGGGATAGGGCTACACTTGTCAAAAGTCATACATGTTGTCATGTCTGTCAAATTCTTGACAACAAGAGGCTATATATCCAAGTTATCTTCGCTTTAGCTCACTTTGTCAGGTGCCACACACTTCGAAAGACATCATGTTCAAATTTGGATATCTGATTGCCACTCTTGCAGCTATACTGTCATGTTTGACACAGTAAGTGATTTGATTTTTTCCCTTTTAGCTTATATTACTGTCTACAAGTTGACCGCTATTTACTGCCACCTAGGGTGCAAAATTTGCGAGCTCCTGTGAGCGGTCAACAGAATTTGGATCCCTGGAGGAAACCAGGATAGTGTGGAAGAAACCAGGACAGTTTCATCATTTAGTGATGGTCTAGTTTATTTCCAAAAACTCTGCAAGTGTCTAATCTGACTTTGGTTGGCTTCAATTTTAAGCAGACAGCTTGTAAATACCAAAATAAGTTGGAACTATTTTTATCATGGAGGATGTATACATTGTAGCTCACATATATTGCCAGTATAGAGGGGGTCACTTGTGGCATGGACAAGACATTTTGCTGAGTGTAACACAGCTTTCATGAAATTGTGAATTATATTGTTGTCCTAGTTCATAAATCTCCATAAAGTAACAGAATAAATACAATTGAGCATTTTTGATATCACAAAGCAAAAAAATTGGCTTTGTATGGACACGTGAATAAGTGAGAATGCATTCTTTTTGGACCCTTTTCTGACCACAATTTAACAAGCACTAAATGGCATAAGTAGATTGAATACCACCAAACTTCTGATGAGTAAAATCATCAATTTCACAGGCAAAGTTTATGCTAAAGTTTCAAAACTTTCTTTTTGCCTCATGATTTCCAAACATTTTCATTCAAAGCAGTGGACTGGATATTTGCCAGCAACCATGCTTTGTGAAAGTAGTTTGGCGTAGTAATATGGACAGCTGTTGTGAGACCTGATCTGGTGATCTATCCAAAACAGATCAAATTATTGTTGACCCAATTCGATTTTCCAGGGACTGTCAGCATTCTGCTGCCACTTGACAGTCCCAAACAGAGACAGCTTATATTATGAAATTACAAAAGCTTTAGATCTACATAGCCTGTTTTTAGTTAAAAAATTGTTATATACCAACTTCACACACAATAATGCTAAATATATTATTATATTTTATTCAAAATATTCCCAAAATGTCTCTTAATCAACTTGGACAAGATCCCCCAAGAATTCAGAACTTTAGAATCTGTACCATCCAGTGGCCCCACCATAAAACCCCCATAACTTTTCCATTTTCCCTTCCTTGTCCAACCATTCACTGAAGTAATCCTAGTTATGGTTACAAAATCAGATTTTCCCACGTAAAACTATAACATAAGATAACATAAAAAAGTATAAGCCCAGCTCCTGTTCCTTTCCTTTTTATGATCCTTCAAACCTATGCTGGACAGCAGTTTTAAAAATCATTCGTCTCTTGCTGAGTCCTCCTCCTTTCTTAATTAGCCTGTCAAATTGCATAAATTGACGAGAAGTCCAAATTATCCATCCACAATGATGGTTAATCCTATCTTTTTTCACTTACAGTTCTCACCCAGAGGCTGCCACCACCCAAAGACCTTTCATTACTGGAGCTACTAGAAGAAATATTGGAGTGTTTAACCCGTTTATGACAAGACTCCACAAATTTACTTCAACGACATCAGCGACACCATCAACAACAGCATCAGTTGCCCAAAGCACAACTACTTCACAATCAACAGCTAGCAGTTCTTCACTATCAACAGCAGCAGTGACTTCTCAGACATCAGGAAGTAGCAGTTCACCAACAGGAACTACACAAGCAAGTGAGAATTCGACCTCACAAACAACAGCTTCAGCCACTTCGCAAACAGCGACATCTGCTAGTTCACAAACAACAGTTGCTTCAACTTCACAATCATCAAGTTCTTCACAAATAGCAGCCAGTACCACTTCACAATCAACAGCTGGTGCCAGTTCTCAATCAACTACTGCAACAACTTCATCAACGGGATCTCCATCTTCATCAACAGCCACAGCAAGCTCATCAACAGCTGCAACTCAAACTACTGGATCATCAAGCTCAACAGCAGCATCCCAAAGTACAACAACTCAACCATCAAGCAGCACACAGTCACCAAGTACACTATCATCAACAGCTGGAGGCACTATAACAACCCAACAGCCATCATCAACAGCTGCAGCAACTTCAGCAGCATCTTCAACAGCATCGCCAAGTACGACATCTCTCGCAGTGACAACAGGAACAGCAAGCAGTACACAACAGCCAAGTACTGGTACATCATCCAGTACTGTGTCAAGTACCCAATCAGCTGTCACTTCTGCTGCATCATCAACTACAGCTCAATCACAATCCAGCACTGCTTCAACTGCTACCACTCAAGGACAGACAAGTTCAGCTTCTTCAGCTACAACTTCAACTGCTTCATCAGTAACAAGTTCTTCTTCTTCTCCTTCCTCAACTTCTTCATCTTCCAGTCCTACTAGTACTTCAACTTCTTCTCCTGTAACTTCAACTGCTTCTGGAACCACTTCAACTGGCACCCCACTGTCAACCAGTACACAAGCATCATCTTCTACCACTACTGTTTTTGTCACCCCAACAACCCAGTCATCTAGTACAGGGTCCACAAATTCAGCAGTAACCTCGACAGGTTCATCGGTCACCATTTCAACAACTGAAAGTTCGACTCCAACAACAGCCACTCAATCTACAACAGTCTCAACAGGGCCACCAACTTCATCAGCAAGTACTTCCCAAGCATCATCAAGCAGCAGTTCAACAACTCAACAATCATCAACAGCTGGGTCATCGTCTTCAACTCAACAACAATCTACAACTCAATCATCGACAGCAAGTCAATCTACAACTGAATCATCAACAGCCAGTTCATCTTCAACCCAATCAACAGCAAGTCAATCTACAACTCAATCATCGACAGCCAGTTCATCTTCAACCCAATCAACAGCCAGTCAATCAACAACTCAATCATCGACATCCAGCCCATCTACAACTCAGTCAACAACAAGTCAGACTGCAACTCAATCATCAACAGCCAGTGCATCTAGCACATCTGCAGCTTCCTCATCTTCAACAGCTAGTGCATCTACAACTCAGACAGCCACCACTGCTACAACTACATCTAGTTCCTCTTCAACAGCACCTAGCTCATCTACATCACAATCAACCACAACAACGCAATCAAGTACGTCAACACAAACAACACAACCAAGTACGACGAGCCAAGCAAGTACAACAACTCAACCAACTACCACGACTACGTTAAGACCTCGAATTACCGGAGCCTCAAGAAAGCTTATCGGATTACTGCGACTTACTTCGCCATCACCAAATGTATGATTGGCCTCGATGAACTCTTAAGGGAATATTGAAGCACTCAAAAAAACTGTGATAAGCAAACTCCATTTGTGTCTCTGAAGACAATACAATTTTGCTCAAAACAAACTTTTAAATTCATCCAGCTTGTACAACAATTATTATGATTAGACACATCATAATATAATTTATTGAGGCGCCCTACTTCTTGGAATATATGTGTTGCAGCTATGAAAACTCGCACTGAGCAAGGGACTTCTGCATCGAAAAGTGAAAGTGCACCCTAAAGAACACCTGCCTCAAAACCAGTTCTCATGAAGAATATTTCTTTACCATTAAAGTATATTGAAACGAATCTGGATGCAGGCTAAGGCTATAGTTAAATAGCCTAATATGTATGTATTTGGACTTGGTCGGACGATAATACTTGTAGGTCATGTAGGACTCTACATTGGCATGGCATACAGCTTGTAAACCATTGCAGGTATAACAGTTCTGGGAAAAATTTTTCTTCAAATACTTAGTAGTAGGCCTACTTCAATGTCCCCACCACTTTCGTGTAAGAACAATATTTCATTGTGTGTTTTAAAATAATCATTCTGTTGTTGCAATTGACACACTGAATCATTATGTTTCAATTCTGTTAATTCAATTGATGTATTGAATCATGTCATTTGTTTGAATTTGGGCTTGGCGTTAGATTGGCAAACAAGACGTCATACTCTCAGCCTTAGAACCAATTGCAAGTGTAAAAATACCGTAAAACGGGCTGGGTTAAGTTGGCAATCCGGGGTAAAGTTGGCAAGTTATTTTGACCCACTAATTGGCAGGAATGCCAACTTTACCTCACTGACATGTATAGCTACTTTGCCAAAGATACCTGGGTCAGTGAGGAAAGTTGGTATTTCTTTCATTAAGTGGGTCAAAATAGCGTGCCAAGTTCACCCCGGATTGCCAGCTTACCCCCTTCTAAGGTATGTGTAATAATGCTTGCCAAACTTTAATTCCTGCATCTAAATTAAATATACTTCTGTGATCACCTGCCTATAAATGGATGTGTCAAACTTGCATAACTTGCATGTTTGTTTGATTACAAAAAAGACAACCAAAGAGCCTTTTTTGTAAATGATATTTTATTTTATCAAAAGTCTCATCACTTACGTACAAAATAGTGAAACAATGTATCTCACTCTTTGGCAGAGAAAGACCCTGTAATGACAATTGGTTAACAATTAACATACACATTAAATTGACATTGAATGATAATGATGCAATTAACACTAGTTTAAATGATGTTCAGAAAATAACATCTTATGCAGGAAGAACAATGGAATAAGCAAACATGTAGGTCAAGTCAAATTGTAAATATGGCTGCCAGAAGTATTGTTGTACATAGCTTGATTCACTCACTGTAGCATGATTAATACTGTATTCATTGTTGATCTGTACATACATTGGAAGCTATAATAAAGTGAAAATATCAATTACTGTGCTGTTGTTTTAATATAACTCTACTTACAGTGATGCCAGGTTGTCAAATATATTTGTAGCAAATCACGATCAACAAAACAACGAAGAATTAACTAACTCCGGCATTAATAATGCTATGAATTGGTCATTGAAAATAATTTGTTAGTTTTATACTTCATAGGTTACTTTCACCAGTCTTTATGTATAATATGTAAGTGAAGACCAAATTGGTATTGACCGTCACGGTATACTGAAAAGCAAATTAGCTTCTTTTATTGAGAAGAGATTTGGACAGATTATATTTTTTATGATCATTGCGGAATACTTAGAATTGAACGCTTCGCATTAGTGGTAATGTCTGTAATGACTCATTACTGCAACAAGTTTAATGGTGTAAAAAAATCTGCAAGTTATTATTAACATATTTGACATGCCCTAGGGCAGTGGTAGAGAGCCTGGTGACAAAAGAGATGAACCAGAAGCCAGTATTAATGTTGTCATGAATGTCAATGAATGTCGAATGAGTAAAATGAACCGGAAGAAGGCCTAACATATTTTTTCATGAAGTCTGATGTGTACAAATAATCAGGGACTTAAAATTATAGTATGTATTTATATTCAAATATATTATATTAAACAACTACTTATGATCGAATAAAAACGAAAGCTCATCTATGACCACAGATATTGACTATAAATGTGACCGTGAAATTTCATATTTCAGTTAAGTTGAAAATGAACACATGTATTAGAAGGTCAAATGCATATCATTAAATTCTATTTTCATCTTGTTGAATGAAGTCATGATCACGTGGCATCCTCAGCATCTTGCATAGTCTCAATGGAAGTAACTTGACTAAGTGTTCGTCTTCGGTCACTGAATGTTCCGTAGTTCGGCTGAAGCGCAACAATCAAATCGCAATTTTTGAGATTTCATTTGTAAGTCATCAATTGCAGCGGAAGCTCTCAGATAACAAATATCTCATGAATATCAGTGTTCGAAACAATAGCTAATGTAATTTTGTTCAATGTTGCTTCAATATGATTAAATTAAAGCGCTTATGTTGCATATTGAGCAGTTGAAATAAGCTCTTACTTTGTAATATAGCATATATAATAGAATATGATTGATTTCAATTGAGCATAAAGCAAAAGATTTAATTTAAATATTTGACTTTAGATTTATCATATCAATTTATTTTTCTTATAGAGTAAGACTCAGCATGGCTACAGATATATATGCAATAATAGAATGAATCTTGTTAGAAAAATACTGGTCAGACTACTTATCCATGACATTTTATCTTAATGTTAACTTTGGGAGTTTTGCAGTACATACAAGCAGAGAAGGGAATCATTTTAAAGTCTAGAGGAAACTTAACAACTTAAGCTATTAACTAAGGACTACTAAGTGAAACTACACATTTATATATGTGTGTTGTGTACTTTTTCTCCTTTCTTGGTGAAAATAACTAAATTATAAGGGATGAGTGATAAAATACTAAGTGAAGGTGATACAACTTTTCTGCAAGTTCAAGTTGAGAAGTGTAAGAGTGAAATGTGAGTATGGAAGAAAGTCCACATTTGTTTTGTAGTAATCAAGCAGAAAGAGCTATGAGAAAATAAGCGACAATTAGTTCGAGAAGTGACTGAACATGTCGCTAAATCAGTTACCGTGAGAAAAGCAACAGCACCGCAGCTGACACAGTAGCACCTTTTGATATAGTTTCCAACCTATGTCTACCATGCACATGAAGAGAATTTGCCCAATTTGATGTCAGCTAAAAAACTACAAGACAAAAGGTGAAGCACGTAAGTCGCTACAAACAGAACTTATCCTCAGAGATTGTCACTCGAAAATTGATAGTCCATTGACTTTTTGGACGCCATTTTGTTGCGGTGTCCACCTGCAGCCAGTTTGAAGTTGAACTATATATCAAATACATGCAGACAAGTAGATACAACAATGAACAATTATAAAAACAGACTTTGTCCATTGATCAATATCTAATCGAATGTCTACCAATAATTTGTTTATCGGTAATCGAACTTCGGTGAAGATGATCTATCATTTTTTATTCAATCTCCAACTACCAGGGAAGCCACCGCCATGTCAAAATGGCTCTTTGTCAAGTGAAAAACCTCTGCAGACTGCTTTTCTACAAGTGAAAGTGCCTTATGATTACAAGAATTACCACTAGGGGACGGTCGGATGTTTTCATCGAGAGTCAGAGGCGAAGCTCCCTCTTGTGTCTCTGACTCTTCGAGAGCTTTGTACACTTCCTCCACCTGGATTGGTAACAAATCAGAGTCAAATCAAAGCAATAATCAATCAAAGAAATAATGAATCATATCATTAAGCAATCATCATAAATCAATCTTTGCGAAAAGCAAATCCCATTACAAATCAGTAAGTTATAATTATAATCAGTCGCAATATTAATATCACACTAGCGAATGCCAAATCTAAAGCTTACGGGACAAAATCTTACCAGTACAGCAATGATTTGAAAATATTTGATTTCATTGATAATCATGTGAATATAAAATTATAATAATCATTTTGGGAATGAACTCCTTAAGTACATTGAGAAATGAACATACAGATATCATACTGAAACATTGTAAACATAACTGACATGAGAGAATCATGGTGTAAGTTATAGCAAAAATTAGAACTGTTATATAAACAACTTATGTCTAAGATATCTTCTTTACCCATGGGACCTTATCACTAAATCACTCTTGGCCAAAGTTAATCATAGCACCATTACATCTATAAACAACTGACTTATCTAATTCACTAGTTAAGCTAATTTTGCAGTAAAACTGGTTTGGCAGTAAAGCTCGAATCTGCTCGATCAGCAGTCGAGCTCGTTTGACGGCCCAGATAACGGAGTCATCTCTATCTCCTCCTCATGCCGAGGACCGACCACGACAACATCGACATTCGACAAATCTTCTGGCTCATGAGAGATCATCTCTTGATCAGTTAAAAACTCCTCTCGTATAGTTGGTACCTTTTCTTTTTTCCGTCGACTCAGTCTTAAGACCTCAGGTGCTTCCACTCTGACCAATTTCTTATTTTTCTTCATATCCGCCTCGAGTCGTAAAAGACTCGAGCGTATCTCAATAAGTTCCAAACATCCAACTATGATAAGGAAGAATATAGTCACACAGGTCATGGCGTAAGAATATGAAAGATGAGCTTTGATGCTTCGTGTGACGTCTCGGAAGTCATTCTCCATATCGTCCTGCCACATTGAGCCGAAAACGCTGACTTGGATGAGAATGCAGATGGCTGCAAAAGAAAATGGAACAGATCATACAATTATTTTACAAATGACTTTAAACTGTGGATTGATGGATTATTGGGGCTTTACATCCTGTATTTATGCACTTGGTAGGCTAATTAGGACAGGAGGAGGACACAGCAATGAGGCGAAAAATTAAGGAAACAGCCGTCCAACATAGGCCCAGGTGACCCTTTAAACTGTGGAAATCGTTGATGATAATATTTTGAGGAATAAGACTAAGACTAAAATTTACTTCAGCGCCGTAGAATATCTGAAACAGCATTAAATAAATTGTCCTAAAATAAACGTGGGAAAATCCCTCTTAAAAATTGGTTTACGACAAAAGCATCAAAGATCCCTTGAGGTATTCTGCCTTTTTTAAATGTGTCTCTGGAAACTTAAGTCTTACATTGCTTTGAGTTTCAAAAGCAAAATATTAATGGCTGGAGATCAATACCATTGAATGTGCCATAACACATAGGGTACAGGACTTACCGGTAAAAAAAGACAGGGATGTTAAGGATCCCAGCGCACATTCGTCATATTCCAACAACTTCTCAACAGCATAACCGATCAACCAAGCGATACCAAGGACATGGCCGAACAGACCAATGACTCCGAAGGCACGACTCACACTGTAGTATTCTGGAAAGAGATATATCATACATTATAATGTATTATTAATATGGTTTTATACATAAAGACATTAAAGTGACAAGTGGTCAAAGTCAAGTCAAAGTCAAGTCAAAATGCTTTTATTTAGGCAGGGTAACTTGATTCAGCACAATATACTGTTTTTCAACAAGGACCTGACAAATAACAACATATATAATACAAAGACTAGAACATATTATAAATACATGTAGGTATATATATAAAAGCAAGTATAAAAGAGTAAAATGTGTAATATGGGGTAAAAACTATAGAGATATTAAGTATTTTAAAATTCAATAAAATATTGTAATAAGGTCTCTTGGACAGTATGTGTTGTAATAATTTACTTTTAAAAACGATTAGACTTGATGATGACCTAATGCCATGAGGTAGTGAATTCCAGTCTTTAGCACCAATGAAAGTCAAAGCTTTTTGGCCCATACTTGTATGGCACTTGAGGAGCTTCAAGCTGGAGGACTGTCTGGTATTGTACCCATGGTCAGGGTGGACAAATTTACGATTTAAGTTATCAGGCAGTTGTCCATCGAGTGACTTGTAGACCATGATGCATCTGTGGTAAAGGATTCTTTCAGGGAGAGTTAACCACTTCAGCTTATTAATAACAGTCCGTGTGGGAGTATCAAATGGGACGTTAAGTATGATTCTCCCTCCTTTCTGTAGCAGCCGTTCGAGTTTTCCTAGGAGGGTTTTGGAGCAGTTTCCATAAACAGTGTCACAGCAATCAGTGACTGGGAGAATGAGGGCGTTTGTGTTTTACGCCTCAGCAGCACCTTAGTGGGCTATATCGAAGAATGAGGGCGTTAAACAGTAACAGAGCAGTGTTCTGGTCAATATAACCCCTAACTCTCTTCAGTACACCAAGTCGCTGCCGAAGTTTTTTGCACAATTTGTCCACATGTACTTGCCAATTTAAATTACTATCCATGTGCAGGCCGAGATATTTGTATGAGTGGACATGTTCAAGCACATTTTTTTCAATTTCAATTTCTGGTTTGTTGGCATTCTTCAGTCGCCTCTCAGAGCCAAACATGGTCCACTTACATTTGGCGACATTCAAATGTAGTTTGTTATTTCTGAACCATGATGATGCGGATTCAAGATCAGAGGATATGCAGTTTTGTATGTTTGAGACAGAAGTTGATGAATATAATAACACTGTGTCATCTGCATATAGTGCAACTTTGCAGTGATTGATGGCTGAAGGAAAGTCATTCACGAATATGACGAATAATATTGGACCCAGTATGGATCCCTGCGGCACTCCGCATGAGATGCCAAGATCGTCAGACAAGTATGAGCTATAGGCAACACATTGGTATCTTCCAAAGAGGTAGTTCGAAAACCAAACATACTCTGTGTCATAAATTCCAAGGCACTTTAATTTGAACAACAGAGTTTCAAAGTCAACAGTGTCAAAGGCCTTTTTTAGGTCCAGGTAAACTGCTCCTGTCAGTTGACCTTTGTCCATGTTTTCGTAAATAAAGTCAGTTACATCCGTTGTAGCCGTGTGTGTTGAGTGCATCTGTCGAAAACCAGATTGTTGTTCACACAGTATGGAATGACTCTTCAAGAAGGCCACAAGCTGCTTTTGTACAGCTGATTCGAAAAGTTTCATACACACTGGCAGTATTGATATAGGTCTATAATTAGTAGGTGTAAGCGGGCTATTTTCCTTGAATATTGGCGTAACACGGGCTTTTTTCCATGAAAAGGGTATGATACCAGTTGTGAGAGACTGGTTCATAAAGTTTGTTAGGGGCTGCGCTATGACTACTGCTGCATCCCGGAGTAGCCGTGAACTTATATTTTCCAGCCCTGTTGCCTTACTAGTTTTTAGAGTCTGAAGTTGTTTCAATGTGAATTGATGTTGAATTGGCTCAAATTTGAATTTCAGGTTTAGATTGGGGTATGGATTGGAGATTTGGACCCCAGTGTCAAATTTTTCAGCAAGTTTAGAACCCACACTACTGAAATGCCTATTAAAACAATCAGCAACTTGTTTAGCCTCGGTGTGAGTTCCTTGATCATCTTCTAGCATAGGTGTATTCTCTTTATTTGTGTTTGGATGAATCTTCTTGAGAGATTTCCATAACTTGCTTGGTGTATCCAAATTTTGGGAAATCAAGTCATTGTAGTATTGTCTCTTAGCTGTCTTACACTTATTCACTACTTGATTTCTGAGATTCCTGTACCTGGCAAATAGATCAGGGTCTTTTTTTCTGACAGCTTCCTGTTTAGTCCTGTCTCTAAATGCATGGTGGGACATGCTGCTAACTGGGTAATCATCATGAGTTGGAAATTTGCAATCTTTTAAGTTTGTCAGTTATCCATTTGATCTGTAGCTATTCGCATGATATACATGCATAGGCGTACGGCGCGCAATTTTTAGGGGGGCGAGCGACATTTGCCCGAATTTCAAGAGCCAGATTTAAGACCATTTCAAATAAAATAAGCTGGAAATCATTAATTTTCAACAGATTTTACTTAATCATCTGCCCGAATTTTTTAGCCTTTTTGCCCGAATCTTAGTGTTTCCCAAACTTTTGGGGGGGCGATCGCCCCCCCTGCCCCCCCTCCGATACGCCTATGTATAATACATGTACTTTATTTTTACTCTTTGTGAGCAAAATCCCAGCTGGATGTTATTACGATGAGATCAGTGTCTATGCTGGGCAAGTAACAGATCCCTCATATGGGGTAAATGTGTCACATGTTGAGGACTCCCGCTCTCTCTCCCATCTCATCAATCAACCCTCGTGATCGCCCGGAACTGGGCTTAGAGGGCTGCACATACCATATCTATCTATCTATCTTATGGAAAACTGTTACCTGACCTCTGTGTTACCAATTTTACACTGTTCAAGTGTACCTGTGTTTATCTTTAAGCATCTTTAAGCAATAAAAAAACATTGACTTCACTCCAAGTCTTCGCTGACATAGTAATTGTTGATTGAAGTATCAAAATATTTGGGCCAAAATGCATTACATACTTGGCACACTGATTAGAGCAAAACATTTTTGTCAACATGACTACTTAGCAATGCTGCCTCAAGAATGGAAGGATGGAAAGGACTGGCGCTAGGGTCTAACCAATTTTATAGTGATTCAAGTTCATTCAACCCCTGCTAGCACTAAGTTAATATCACTTCTGTAGGTTACAAATAATAAATAGAAAATGAAACAATTTAGAAAGGAAGACAAATATTCAAAAATGCTCTGTGCCAGCCAAGGGCTGTTATTTATTCATCATGCCTTTCAAAGGTGTCTGGGAATTGAGCTGAATCGCAAAAAAAATTGGCACAATCTGATATTTGCAGGAAAGACAGATTCTACGACATATATTTTTCAGGAGTATAATGTAATCGTGAGTAGAAGACACGTTCTGCTGGAAACTTGCCAATGATGCTTGGCTTCCAATCCTGGGTAAAAGCATTGCTACCAGTATTGTCCAATGTAGATGTCTTTCATTTGGGAGTCAATTGTCTGACTGAAACCAATAAGTATGATGAAGAACAAATCTACAGCATAACCACTTTAACCAGTAGCGCGTTGAATCGATGAACCGAGTCAGTGATAGTGCTCCCCGGCTCACCAACATCTAATTTCTGAAAAATCTCATTCAGAGTGCGAGTAAGGGTTTTGAATACCATTGGTAAGCCGGTCAGGTGAAAATGAGAATTGCATGCTGCTGCCACCTGGCACAAACGTTAGTTTTGTATGCTTCAGCATTGAGCTCCAAAGAAATAGTTCCAATTTCATGGCACATTCACAAAGTTTCTATTCAACATTGAGGTGCTCTAAGGAAGTGGACTGGGCCATCAGCATACTCAGAAACTGGCAAAACATGACAGCATATGTTCTGTAAAGGCTGGAAAAAGTAGTGGCAATGAAACAGCGGTCCACTTGTAGACAGATTGGTCACCTCATCTGGACATCAACACCCACTTCTCTGTGCAGTCCCCAGTGGACTTCCACTTCTTGAGAAACACAAAAGAAAGGAAAGCTGCAGTGGCCAAGTATTGATCTGGAGTCCTGGAGGTCATGGGACACTTCATTTGGACAAGGACGAAATACTATTTACTCGAAAAGGCTATTTATACTGACGCCTTTCTTCGTTTTGCAACCAGTCGGTCTATAGTGTGATTTGATCTATTTCGGTGACAATATCTGATTTTAATTTTTAAACCAAATGACAATAGAGTTGAAATATCTTATCTACAGTGAAATCATTCAGATGCTTAATCCCCTCAGTAGTGACATCTTTAATTGTTATCTTGAGGCAAGAACCAAAGCCCAGACGTGTCGGAGGTGTACATTATAAATCATCTCATCAGTATATCTGGCATTTTTTATTTTTATCTGCCCGGCAATATTTCAATGTTATAACTGTTATAACTATTACAGTCAGGATTGTTACAACAGATTTCATCTCAAAACCACAGAGATAGATTGATTGATAGATAGATAGATAGATAAGGTTAAGTGCTGCCCTCTAAGCGCAGTTCTTTGTGCTCACGAGGGTTAAAGCATGAAAAACATGAATGTGAATGAATATTTTTTTGCATTGCTAGCCGCAAAATATAGAAACTGAAGAGCCAAGCATATAGACATGTCAAGGGCCATGTCAATGCCAGTTACAGCCAACAAAGCAATGAAGAGCTGTTCTAAAGCTCGTGCACTCCGAACATTCGAATGTGACATTACAGTATACGAATGACGAGTACTTACATTCAGCTGCTAGTGAACATTTATGACCTCACAACAGGCCCTATCCATTGCATTGAAATGAACTCTCAATGTGCCATTGGGTAGCTTGTGACCTCATTGATGAGTGGTGTGACACATTAAATGACTTTTCCAGATAACATTGAATGTATAGGAAAAGACCTCCCTAACTGCTTACGAGTCATTCAGAACACAGTCAAATTTGACTCGGCTTTCGCCTTTCAACCAGCCACACTGGCCTGCTAACAATACGGTATATCAGACTGAACAACATCCAGCCAGATATCTTATGGCTTCCAAAAAGCCAAAATTTAGGCCTACATCTCTTATGAATTTGCACTTGCATCTAAAGCAATGTGTCCAAAACTTTAGATGTTGCCAAAAACGGTATCCTTATACTTATAGGTGTCCTTATCCAGACGAATTTACACATGGGCTATAGAATCATAGTCAGATTCCACCAACAACTCATTCTTGACTATAATCATGCTAATAGAAACAGAATCCCCTTTGTATTACTCTAAAATGCTAATAGCAAAGCCCAAGATCAAATGTCTCATCAATTAAAATGCAGAATCAGGTTGCATCAGTCAGGATTGTTACAACAGATTCCATGTCAAAACCCATGTAAATTTGGTGTTGAATTCCCTAATTGGTCCTGTTTACAGGACTTTCTTGTGTGTTTTAATAGCATTATATTATTGAGATATAAGGAGAATCAATGATTATACTAAGAAAGGGGTGGTCAATTTGTCACAGACACAGAGATAGATAGATAGATTGACAGATAGATAGATGTGGTAAGTGCAGCCCTCTAAGCCCAGTTCTGGGTTCTCACGAGGGTTGATTGATGAGATGGGAGAGAGAGCGAATTTACCCCACATGAGGGGTCTTTACTTGCCGAACATAGACACTGACACAAGGGGCTGCCAAGTTTTAAACATCCAAACGACATCCAGCTAGAATTTTGCTCATGAAGGTACACTGAAAATGTGGGTTCCCCACCCTAGGTTCGAACCCATGCAAGCAAAGACCTTCAGCGGAGAAGGCAGGCACCTAAGCCACTTAAATTGGCAACAAGAGACAAGTGGTGAGGGAATTCACTGACAATTTTCAGATTGATAGTTGGGGCTTTACATCCTGTATTTTGGTTTATTTAAAAGCAATATGAAAGGCGAATTAGGACAGGAGCACGTCATTAGAATGAGAGGAAGGATGACTGAACCAGAACCCTCATCCAAACAGATTCATGTGGTTCAACCACAGCTAGATTTGAACTTGAAACCCAGCAATTTGAAGCAACCACACTACCAATTGAGCAATCCCCCCTCTCCAGCCCCAACCATTTCATTGACACATTGCATCGTAGTAAATATATGATGATGGAAATTTGATATAATAATAATTTTCAATATTGTGGAAAAATCTTGAAATCTGCAAACCATTTTGCAAGATTTCAACAAAGACTCATATTTGGTCATAATAAAATGGAAGCAGGCTATTAATGTGTCTTGTTCTCAACTGCTCCAGGCATCAGATAAGGAAAATGAAGGGAATCCCTTCTGCAGCCAGGATTGGCATATCACAGCAACCTTCTGTGGGATTGTAGTATCTGAACGGCAAAAATAAGTTAACATTGTGCTGTTTACAGGTTGAATGGTTTAGGCAGCCGGGTGGCAGAACGGTTAAGCCATTAGGTTCCCGTCTGCACCACTGAAGGTCCTTGCCTGCATGAGTTCTAAACCCAGTTGGGGAACACAAAATTTTCGGTGGACCTTCATGAGTAAAATCCAAGCTGGATGTCATTCGGATGAGACATTAAATTGGTGGCCCCTTGTATCAGTGTCTATGCTGGGCAAGTAAAAGATCCCTCAAATGGGGTAAATTTGTAACATGTTGAGGACTCCCAGTCTCTGGTCTCCCTCCCATTTCATCAATCAACCCCAGCAAGTGCCAAGAACTGGGCTTAGATTCCAGCACTGTGCTTACCACATCTATCTTTGAAGACGGTCGCATGCATTGTAAAATGCAATCAACTACGAAGTTTACACCTTGAAATCCTCTCGACAACATAAACATTATCAGATTCTGCATTCTGAAACCCCTGGTTGTAAGACCGGCTTGCCTTATGTGACCGCATTCCTCCAGCACTGAATATTTGCAGTATTTTGCAATAAAATGGCAGACCACTACTGAAGGGGTGGTCTTATAATATACAGCCCTCAGTATCTACAATTACAGTAAATACCCATAACAATACAAAGAGAATTAATAGACCCTCAAGAGTCACCATTGTAAAAGATAAAAATGATATAAGCAGCCATAATACTAAGAGAGTCAAGATGCAACAATACAACCTGCAATATAACATCACCACAAGTACATTCTCAGAGGGGGTTCAAGAGCTCACACAAGAGATCCAAGGCTTCAGAGGCTCAAGATGTGATATCAGGAACATGACTCCTCTTTTGGGCCTTTCTCCTCAATTCCAGAGAAATGTCAAGGGCAGGAGTGATAGGCAGTATTGATCAGGCCTTGCAGAGACTCTTGCCAAGGTGGGGAGACTCTCCAAGCAAGCAGTGATACCAAGATCCAACCACTGTCTGCCTTCCAATATCCACTCAGGAAAAGAGACTCAAAAGGTAATTAATCAAAGAAAGCAGCAACTACTAAAAAATGCATCAACTTTAATACTAGTAAATAAATTTGGAGAGGGGGGGCTCAAATTAACAGATTTTCTTTGGTCTTAATTGTGTTAATTATATTGTATTGCAGCTTGTTTTTTTTTCAATGACACCAGTTATTTTTTAAACAAAATAACACACTGGTCAATTGCATTTAGACACCCATTAATGATGTCTGCTGATATTGACAAAAATCAATGCTTTCTAAACTACATATTAGAAAATTTGGGTTTGTGCAAAATACGAGCCTCAAATGCATTAGATGAGGCACTAATTAAGATGAGCATTCCTCTTCCTATTCAAGAAACATGACAAAATGCGATTATGTCATTATTAATGGATAGACAGATTGGCCATGTCATATGGGTCACCCTCATTCTATAATCCGCTTTAATAAAGTAGACATTATGGAGACATAGCGAACGGCTTACTAAATGAGGATTCAAGAAGCATGCCAGCAGCCCAGATGACTTACATGTAGTCACTTGGTCATTGGTCAGTGCAATTAAGTCTTTCCAAACGACATTTTACAAATTGCTTTTACAGTGCTGAGGCTTTTAAAAAAGTGAAATTTGCAAGGATTATACAGATGAAACACAAGATTAAGATCATTTTATCTGTGTGAACTGAAAATACTATGGTTTTTACTTACATTCAAGGGTTTACCTTTTACTTCGATATCTGAATTAGTACTTGTAAAGGTTATTCACCACGGAAGAGGGAATATATGAGATTTTATCAGCAGAGTCCTCTAGCTGGAGTTGAGATAAACACATATTCCTGATCCCTTGGTGAATAACCGGCTTATACCATGAGACAAACACTCCATCAAACATGAGAGGATAACTGGACAACAAAGAATATGGGAATTATTCCCCTGAAATACTGTAATGTGATTGGCTGACAGAGGTGTCAAATGGTATAAGACATGTTATCACCAAGATCATGCTGACTATACGAACAGTACATACACAGGCATTACTTAAATCCTTATTGCCAACTTTTGAAACTGCTGAGAAGAGAAAACACTCAAAATGTTTAACCTTTGTTTGGTCTTGCAATCTGCCTTTCAATCTTAAGACACAAAGAGAATTTATCAGAGTTCAAAGAGAGCAACACTTTTGTGACAAAGCAAAAGAAACAAATCAAGTACACCAGAAACAGCTGTCAGCCTTTCTAATATTCGCTTTTGCAGCTCAAAGCTGAAATGTCACAGTTGAAAATTACACATAACTGCAATAGAGAAGAATAAAGTTGATGTCGGTGTCAAAGAAGGCAGCTGTGATAAGAAGTAGGTCTACACCACTACATGATAGGCAAGATAAAGAATTTAAGCCCTGCAGCATTGCATCTCTAAAATTCTCCACTCAATATAATTTCTTATACAAAAAAACATCTCAAGAAAATACAGCGTTTATGGGAAATACTGTATGCGTACCAAGTATAGTTCACCCTTTCTACAAGAAGGCACGACAAAACACGATTGTGTCATTATCAATGGATTGACAGATTGGCCATGTCATATGGGTCACACTCAAGCCATAATCCATTTTAATAAAGTGGACATTATGGAGACATAGTGAACTGCTTACTAAATCAGGATTCCAGAAGCATGCTAGCAGCCCAGATGACTTACAGGCACTTGGTCACTGGTCAGTGTTGGTCTTGCCTGGTCAAGACAAGCAACACTCCACAGCATCTGAAGCAGGTCAGGATTAAGAACCGAAAGGACACACTCATCCCAGTTGGAACAAAATGTCATGCTCTTACTTGAAGTTTATTTTAGAGAGTCTTGAGCAGCAGGACACATAATGATGAGATGACGAGGCAGAATTCACTGTAGTTCAAGGAACTCAAAACTCCTTATCAGTACAGCATTTTTGAAATTCTCTAATTTTGCAGTGATTCCATGCT
The DNA here is from genome assembly GCA_026936325.1 of Platynereis dumerilii. NCBI lineage: Eukaryota > Metazoa > Annelida > Polychaeta > Phyllodocida > Nereididae > Platynereis > Platynereis dumerilii. The sequence goes on from JAPTHN010000007.1 coordinate 56,861,009, forward strand.
ACAACCTTTATCGATCTATCTATCCATCCATCCATCAGTCTATCTACCTTTTTGTATCTATCTATCTATTTATCTATCTACCTTTTTCTATCTATCTATCTATCTATCTATCTATCTATCTATCTATCTATCTATCTATCTATCTATCTATCTATCTATCTATCAGCTATCTATCATCTATCTAACTACCAAAACATATTTCTATCTACCAATCTATCCTTAAAATTATCTCATAATAATGCTACGTGTATTGCATAGCAGTTGTAGGTTTGCCAAGTCTATACACATTGCACTAGCTAACAAGCCCCATTATTGCAGGTCTCCAGAGCACAGCACTATAAAACCCACGCTCATATTGAGTTGATGGTCTAATCAGGCTCTGCAGTCCACTCCATGGAAGCTGTCGTTTATTGGCATGCTTAATACAGCAATGAGTTGCACAGAGAATAGACTGCCATCCCTCATAAAAATGCTTCTGGGATCACGGCGAATGCGAACCATAATTACGAGGTTCTGTGTGGTATCAGATAATACAGAAAAAATGAGGACCAGTTCACGGTGAAAATTGCACTTTGTGACTCATGATAGCCGATGAAGTGTCATCTTCTCTACTTTCAACATGGGAAACATTGAGGCTGTTTGATTAATCATGATCAAGAGAAAGCTATTAGACTTGTCATAACTGATCTTAGAGTGAACATCAGATGCATAATCCTTTTGTTTGGCTGTCACCAACAAGCCGGATAAGTCTCCTTAAATCAAATTAACATTGAAAGTGTTGGGTATGATCATGCCAAATCATCAACATGATGACACATGAAGTGCCTTTTTCACAGTGCAACAGTCCACTCTTTTACTTTATCAAAGTGACAGACTGTAATGTTACAAAAGCTTTACATAGAAACTTCCACTTACACTCTAGAGTATGGTATCATGAAGTTGAATCTATAGCCATTATTAGGCCAGTGATTGGTCGTCTACTGAGAGCATGATTCAATCAAGCATAAATATTCCTTACATCGTACCAAATTACCTATTCCAAGGAGTGCAGTACATCTTATTTGGAAAGTGACATGCCCGAAACATTCAACAGTGACAGGGAAGTTTGTGTGAATCTGATTGTGATATCGTCGCCTTATGATACAAATGCTTTGAGAGTGTTTTGAGTCAGGCATCCAATGGCTTGAAATGACAGTGAAGGTATGAGGGCAGTCCTATATTCAGTATTTTCAAAGGCCCCTAATCCAGCAGAAAATATATCCAATTACAAAATTCTCACATATCTTATTACCATCAGTGGCGGATACAGACGGGGGCATAGGGGACCCGGCCCCCCCCCCCCCTAGACCACCAAGATTAATAGTAGCATTTTGAAGAAAAATTGCGATAACACGGGCTCGCGAATGCCGAAACACGTCCGCCCCCCCCCCTAGACTATCGTGTCTGGATCCGCCACTGACCATTTACTGAAGACCAATGATGGTAAAAACCGTGGTTAGCTTCAGCATGTTGTGTGCTTCACTACAGCACATTAGCAGTGCTAATTATCTTCCGAGATTGACTTTGTGGACCTTATATCAAGGAAATTTGGTTGGTCTGTTGAGGTGACCGCCGAGCAACCCAATCAAGCCAGTGTCCAAGAGTTAATGAGGCAAATGCTGTTACATCAGTTGTAGGCCTTTATATACTTGATTGATTACCTGATAAATACTCCAGTATATTGGCCTGATAAATACTCCAGTATATAGGCCTATTGGTGAAGAAGAAAGGACAAGATAATGAAAGAATGGGGTAAAGAAGAAATGAAGGAATAGTTGAAGGGAGCACTGAAGGGACAACTGAAGGGACAACTGAAGGGACAACTGAAGGGACAACTGAAGGGACAACTGAAGGGACAACTGAAGTAACAATGAAGGAACAACCAAAACAATTAAAAGAACAAATTTGTGTGAATCATGGACAATTACACAGAAAAATACTTTCTGACAGGCATCCCTGTGACAACCAGCTACTTTTACGTGGAGAAGAGGGGTTGTTTTTTTTGGTTTCAAATAAAGGAAAGGTTACAAATTGCCTACATATTTAAATCTAAAAGGTAGCTAATGATCCTTGACCTAAAAAGCATTAGCATTGCATGACACAAGAGAGGAATGTTTGGACCCTTTTGCTTTATCTTGCTCATTATGAAGGGAAAAATCAGCTCATCTTGTTTCCAAATGCTGCTCAACATTTCAAGGTTTTCTCAGTCCACTAATAATATTATGGAATCTTATCAATATTGTCTCATTAGCTGCATTCGACGAATTAATTGAAGAAGATTTGGTTCATTTGTCCCTGTGAATAATGGCTGCTTTTGAATTGCGAAGTAATCCAAGGCAAAAGAATCAGAAATGAGGCTAACCATTACTGTAGACACAGCAGTCACAGTACAGGCAGTAAATAGATTGAGAGTGACAAGACTATTAACAGTAACAGTACTGGACACAATAGACTCAGCGAGACACTCCTAGGTGGAAGATTTCTTTGGGCATGCAGTAGTGTGGACACCATGGAGAATGGAAGACCATGTTAAAGAGCCTAGTTCCAACATAGGTACTATAGACATGGACATGTGATAATGGAACTGAAATCAAGTGAGCATGCCACTTTCCAAAGAAACTACACTGCACCTCTTGTAATTGATACGTCTTTCTCTCAGCTTCATACAGATCATTTCATAAATCTGAGCATCTGACTGTCTTCCTTGGACCTTGATTATTTCTCAAAACAAGATTAGTTGGTTCAGTTCATTGTTTTGTTACAATAGAAACAAAACTATGTATTGCCTACATGTCTAAAAGGTACATACTGGTCCTTGACCTAAAAAACATTGGCATTGCATGACACAAGAGAGGAAAGTTTGGACCCTTTTGCTTTATCTTGCTCATTATGAAAGGAAACAGCTCATCTTGTTTCCAAATGCTGCTCAACATTTCAAGGTTTTCTCGGTCCAGCAATATAGAATCTTATCAATATTGTCTCATTAGCCGTGTTCGCTGAATTGATTGGGGAACATTTGGTTCATTTGTCACTGTGAATAATGGCTGTCTGTGAATTGCACAGGAATTTCAAAGTTCCTGAAACACAACCTCCTTCCCTTTACGAATTTTGCACGTACCTCATCTATCTATCTGCATCGTTGGACCCCCAAGTAGAACTGAATGTCGTTGCTCTAGACACAGCAGTCACAGGCAGAAAATAGATTAAGAGTGACTTGACTTCAGAAAATTCTACTACCTGTAATAGAACTAGACACAATAGACTCAGTGAGACACTCTGGAGGGCCAGGGAGATTTCCCTAGGATGCAGTAGTGTGGAGTGTGGAAAACAATGTTAAAGAGTCGAGTTCCAGCACAGGAACATTTAATATCATCATTTACAGTAGACGAACATCAAGTGCTTACAGATCTGGACTGAAATGTTCCTTGTGAGGTCAAGAGCCCTATACATGCCATGTTATCCTAATGAGTCAAAAGGAATTTATGAAGTCATAGCCTATACTTGCAATGTTATCAAATCTAGAGACCAACTAAGTGTCAATGAGGTCACAAGTTGCTTAATGACACGTTAACAGCTTATTTCAATGCTATGGATAGGGCCTGCTATGATGTCATTGATGACCATTAACAGCCAAATGTAAGTACTCATCGTTCGTCGGCTGTAACTACAGAAAGCTTATAATGGTTGAAATTTTCCATTCAAAATTAAATAAAATGAAGGTCCAATGTAACAATTATTTACAAGGCAATGAGAAGTGTAAATACTGCAATTACACTGGGTACTGATAACTTGTATGTATCAACTCATCATTGTCTCTAACCTTTGTAAGTAAGCATTAATTTTATTGATACCCAAGATAACCCGATTTACTACTTCAAGTATCAGGTGAATCATTAGGTTATCATTCATAGTTCTTTTATCTAGATGCAAAACAACCTATCTAGCAAACTCTTTCCTTTTTGCTTTGTTTTATTATATTAATATTATCTATAGACATATACTTATTAAAAAATATGTATTCCCATGAAAGATAGCCTTCTTCAGGCATATACTGTTTGCGGGGTTTAGGGTACTTGTCAGGGCAGTGTTAAAAAAGATATTGTCTCTTTGAAACTGAAAGTAAGAGGGCGCATATCCCAAGTTTAATATTTTTGAGGAAACTGGAAACACCTGCCAAAATCCAGAGAAGTTAATATTGGCTGTGACAATTAAATTAAAATGTTATTGTCACCAAGTGACAGGAACAATTAATCTGGCAATTCAGAGATTTACTTAAATTTCAGCAAGCACATTCCATGATGAAATAAAAGCATTGATTGCCACTCAAAGTCTGAAATGCCAGGCTCAAGCCCTAATTGGAAAGAATGACTTGATTAAAAGCAACATTGTTACAGTGGCAGGCAATGAAATGTCTCATATCTGCATCCGTGTAGTGATGTAGCAAGATGAAGATGGATGAATGCACTTGATAGGCTAATTAGGACAGGAGGAGGACACGGCAATGAGGCAAACATAGAAATTTGGAGGCAAAGGATGATTGAAACTGCCATCCAACATTGGCCCAGGTGACACAGCAAGATCGAGCATGATTCGAGCCCGGGACCCAGCGATTGGCAGTCCTGCACACTCCCACTGAGCTAACACCCCCCCTCCACCAGTATTGGTCGGACAATTGAATTATACAATATCACTCTAACCTAATGACAGGAACAATTTGGCCTGATTTGGCATTTCAGAGATTTACTTAGATTTCAGCGAGCACAATCCATGATGAAATAAAGCATTGATTGCCACTGAAGTCTGCAATGCCAGGCTCTAGACCAATAATTCGAAAGAATGGCCTGATTAAAAGCGACATTGTTACATCGGCAGGCAATGGAATATTTCATATCTGCATCCATGCGGTGACGAAGCAAGATATTAAACATCAAAATTTGCAGAAAGATAGATGGATAAAATACATTCATAGCCAGTGTTATGCCATGGTGACTCAAGAAATAGGATATTTAAACAGAGTGCCATATCAGCTAATATAATTCTATATCTGTGGCCATAGATAGGAGGCACACCAATTTTTGGTTTGCTTTATTGGCCTAAGTTAATGAATTTGGTCAACTGACTCAGATCATGGCCATATAAGTCGTAGGAGCTTCCATGGTCAGATCAAGCTTATAATAAAACAAATATGAAGGGAAATAAACACACTCCTCAGCATCAGTCTTCACAGCATTTTCATAAAGGGCTGAACCAATAAAGTTGGTGGCTAAAGTTTCAGCTTTTACCCTACTACTACTACTACTACTATTAATGGCATTCTAACCAGTACATATATGTGTTCAATTGAATAATCATGATCTGTAAAAATAAAAATTCTTTATACAATACAAATTGTATTGTTCTTAGATCGTTTATGTTTACTTAAAAGTGATAATGAATGAAAAACACACCAGAAGTAGTTAGAATGTCCAAAGCATCTTACTATTAATTCATGGACCCCTCCGTCTTTCCCAGCTAAACTATAAGTTGCCCATCCACAAAAACTTGCATGCAACCTTTTCTCACACACTAGAAGGTTTTAGGCTGGGTTTTATGTTCAAAATTTATATTTCATATTTTGAATTTAACGGGTATCATGCTAGTGACAATGAAAACATTGAGTTTGATTACCATAATGTCCACACACTGTCACACAGCACATTATGAACAGGTATATCTTTCGCAAAGAATTGAAGGAAGCCGAAAAAATACTCACCGGGCCATCGAGGTCCTATACAAAGTCCATCGGAATGACGACAGCATTGCCAGAGTCCGAAATCCCAGTAATCGGTCTTATTGTCCATACCAACAACATCAACTCTGCCCCAGCCGGTGGTCAAGAAGGCCACCATGTACATGATGTTTGACACAAATAAAATGAAAGTTGCTGCAAGGACCCATATTGACACATTGAGCCTTCCTTGCTGCTTGGGATCTAGATCCACAATCACCATGCCCAGTTCATCAACAGTTTCACTTGTGGCGACAGGCACAAACTGGCGGCCTCTGCCTGATTTCTTTTTCCAACACATGGCTGCGCTGTGGCGTGACAAAAGCTAATCCTGATAGAGAGATAACTTTGATAACAGTAATAACTGATAAGACCAGTTTTCAGGTAATGGAAAGATAAATATCACTGTTTGTCATGTATAATAGCACCAATGATTAGTATAGTCATGTATAAAGTGCTGGTATTTTCAACTATGATGACTGCTGAAGTCCATACATTTCATGCTTATTTACTGAACTTCTTTCTTGGAATCCTGGGCAATAAGCTACAATAAATTTCAACAATTCTTAGCTAAGTTTTGCAGATTCAGAGAGTCACAGAGAATCATATAATTTTTCAGGGAATGACATCACCTATGACTTCCAAAGTTTCCAGAACTTTGAAGGATCCTTCATTACTCTATGTTGAAGTTATAAATAATATGAACCATTATTTTATGCTCTTTTGTTAAAACAAAAGTAACGTTATCTAGAATTTAGCATCAGAGATATGGAACAAATATATACAGATATATCTATGTTAGAATGTCCCTTTTACTGTTATCTCTATATGAGGTGCTGCAAATGGCACAATTTATGCATAAGGTCACTAAAGTAGCACAGCTATGACATATCAGCAATAAATATGTATGAGTACCATGTATATTATATCCCTCTAGTGGTGCTTGTCACAATTTTGATAAGGCAGAATAGACACTGATAAATCCTGTAAGTTGTTGTCCTATATCCAGATAGTGTGATGGTTCCACAATGATTGATGTTTTGACTATTGTAATCCAGTGCTCGATTAGTTAACTTTATGCACTCTGTGTACACCAAGTATGATTCAGTCTTTTACTGAAAGGTTTACAATTCCCTTTATTTTAAAAGTATCCAATTGGAAATGGTCACTTCTTTCCTGTTTCTTCTTTCCTATGTTGCTTCATTAATACAGAGTCAGTGATATGACTATGAAGTTATCCAAATAAAAATCCATTTAAATTGGAAGAATAAAAATCAGCATCTTCAGGATTTTCTTTCCAACAAACTAATATATTTTGGTGATGCTATATATACAGAAACTGTGAATCAATCCAAATTCTTTGCAGTCTGGAGAATTTGTAAATCCTTTACTCCCTAAATTGTGATGTATCCAGAAACTGAAATTTTATGTCACTGCTTCTTTGGTAGATTTCCTTCAAAATCCTTATGTATTTTGCATGCAGTGATTTCAACCTGCATGATCAACTGTTTATAATAAAAGTGTTATTCCTTGGCACACTTGCTGCTTCCATGGCCAATGTAATTAACCCATGTAGTGTTTCCAATCATACACTGAAATGTATATGGTGGATATACTGTTACATTGTGCCAATTTGCATGGTTTGATCAAGTAGATTGTGTACTATACCCTCCTACATGGTGTGTGTATATGAGTCAGAGGTGTCCAATGATTCAGGGAAGATAGTCCAGATACCATACTCCATACATAGTTTACACCCTGCAGTTTTTATGTGGATCCTTGAGTCTGTAGTCTGAAAAAGACAAGAGGAAATCTAGCTTAGAATAACAAACAGTATTGAGACAGATCTGAAGCAGCATTTCTGTGGAAATGCAAATGAGACAGGAAGGCATGTTAAATGTTTAATGAACAAGATAAATGTTCAGTGATAGAGAAGAGCCATATGCTGAAAGATGTGTCTTGATTGTGACACATTCCTTTATGCAAAAGGAGAGGACCACTTAAAAAAAACGAAAAAAACACAGGACCATTTCAAAATATGTATCTAGATTTGTCCCATTTATTTATCATTTCAACATATATGTGTCTAGATTTTGGCACATTTCTTAATTCTAAAAAGAGAGGACCACTTCAAAATAAGTGTCTAGATTTTGAAAAATTTCTTAATGCAAAAAGAGAGGACATTTTCACTGAAAATTGCACTTAGTGACTCATGACAGCTGATGATGTGCCACAATCAAGCAGTTTTTACCTTCTCTATATCTTAGTCAAACTGCTATAAAGAGTATTGGTGTGATGATGATATCACATCATCAGTATCATGAATCACAAAGTACTATTTTCACAATGAAACTCCTCATTCCACATAACAACTTGACTGGCTGTAATTGAAGTGATGATAAATATACAGTGCAAAAAATCTGCCAGAAATGTCCTTATGTTTTGGTATGTGTGCATATTATGAGGTCCAACTCAGCCTGGTTGCTCTACATTCGATGTGCCATATAGGCTATGCATACTTTAAATACCTTCAAAAGTTCAAATATTTGAAATAATTTGTCGAATATCATCATTTTGCTTTATCAAGTAACGCTTAGCTTCTGTTATCATATCTTAAATATGCCACTGACTAACTAAGGATCTTCTTGAATATGAATTTGGCAACAATCCAGAAATTGTAGATCCATGATATACATCCTTTTTGAAGTACATGGAGTGGGCAATCACCCAATTGTTACATTTTCTGATTATTCAGTATGCATGATATCATTTGGCATTGATCAATTCATTTTAACACATGCTTCTAAATAATAAAAGTTGACATCCCACAGATGCATAACCCAGCTTGTAGAATGACAAACTCATTAGCTGTTGAAGAAATTTATGTACATGATATAATAGCTAATAACCCTGTGTTTTGCAGTTAGACAGTATATCAGCAATTCACAAGGCTAAAATTCAAGTTGGCAAAAACTGAAACTTTGATATGCATGCATTTAATAAACCTATCTTTTGACAAACTTACTTGTGAATAACATTCACTGCCCCAAATAGTATTTTTGCAAGATATATGTCAATACTCCTACACAGGCTATATCTACTTACTCTCTCCAGATCTGGAGTCTGTTCATGTTATCCTTATATCTCTGAAACTGCTATCAACAGCATGTAATTATTTCTGTAAAATGTGTATATCACAGTTTAACAAGCCTCAATCCATTATAGTAAAAGTTAATCCTTGGCTATTGTCCCATTCTTTCACAGATTCTATCAGTCTGTGCATAAGCCTATTTGTGTTACATAGACAGAGAAAATGACCCAGTTAGACCATGTGTATGTAAACAGTTCTGCCATCATAACATTGAATCATGTACTCCCATGTAGTTCCTACTTGTATACAGCATAATGTTGACCAGACTCATGCACCAAGACTGGAGCAAGGAGAAATTGAGTAAGGGGACAATTGGGGTTTTCTTGTTTTTTTAAATTCAAATTGGTCTAAATCATTTCTTTACCAGTTTTGGAGAATATATATTTATAAATTCTTTTATGGCAGTATTGAAATAATTAATTTCTATGTGGTGGATTTATTCTTAAGGTGGCTCGCTACTCACAAAATTCACCTGCACATATTTCCGCACAGCCAGGCAGGCCCTATCTATATGGTAACGTCACCATTGCAACTTATCTCTGCAGTCACTGCTTTAGTGCTTTATCGTCTTTTTTTAATTCTGAGAATTTCATTTGTCGGCCGCTTCGTTTGCAATTTGCGCCACTTCTATTAGGGTTAGAGACTTCTCGTTTGAAGCAGTAGATGCGCTATGAAGAGGAATACACACAGCCGGAGTTTCAGCCTGATAATCATAATAGAAAACATTTTTACAGTCTAATTTCTCAAAAATGACTTGGTGATGTAAATAAAAGTTTATATCAATTTCAAGTGTGGTTGGAAGGTTTGTCTGTATCATCACATTGTTCCCCACTATTTTTGGAAGTAAATGACAAAAACATAAAAAAATCCTATCTCGTCAATTTTTTTTGTCACTATGGTTTATAAAAAAAGTCAATTTTTCCAAGCCACTTGGAAAACCCTTTGAATTAAATATATCACTCTGAAATTGTCATTTCCTCTTCCATAAAATTGTCTTCATTAATTTCATGTTTTCATTGCATGATATTGGAATGCATTACCACTGAATAGCAGGGCTAAATTTACAGTAAAAAAGTTAAGCAAAAAATAGAGCTTTTCATGTTTTGATTGCACTGACTTTCATAAACTGAACATGCTGAACTTCAAATATTATGAAAAAAAAGACTGGTAGCGAACAAATTTCTTTACATATCCTTGCTAGAAACAATATTTTGGATCATTTGGTACTGTTTTGAAAAAATTCTATCTCGGAAAGTTCACGAGTATCGAGCCACCTTAAGTACCACATGACATACGTGATTTATTATATTTTTGTTTTATTTTTTAGTCACTGTGCTTTCAAAATATTATGAAGCTCCATTTGTTCCTCAATTCTGTCTTCTTCTCTTTTTTTGCCGAATAAAACTTTTGCAAAATGTCATATATTTTACTGAAATATTGAAAGAAACTAGGCTATTTTCGCAAAACTAACAATAAAAAATTGCCTTGTTACGCAAGAGTAATGTTACAAAATTTGAAAATCCTCTGACTTACCCGAACAACTTTAGTGAAGGTCAAACTATAAAAAAAATCACTCCCTAAATTTGCTGTCATGTAAACTTTGCAAAGCAATCCTAAATGTTACCGTTTTTCAACTGACCATATCTCCGGTCCAAATTAAGTTACAGAAATCATAAATAAATATGTCTGGAAGGCACAGATTCTCCTCTTTCCGCTGGACTATAACATGTGTTTTGTCAGATGCTGAACAATTCATATTTTCAGTCATGAATGACATCTTTTTACAAGAGGAACAGAAACAGTTACAAACTTGTGCAAAAATATTTGAGGGGAATAATATCATGATATTTATGCACACATCAATACATGGTGTTCCTTACGAGATCGAATGATGTCCATTTTTGGACCAAAGTAACAAACAAATTGTGTGTAGAAGCTGTCCGCTTCTGCCAGACTCGTTTCTGTCCACATATCAGTGGACAAGCAAGTAGTGAGTGACGTCACAAAGCGTTTGTGAATGAGCGGATGTTGATTACATTGTTCTCTCGACCAATCAAATCACAGAAAGCGGTACTAGCTACCTAAGGTCATGAAATGCCGTGGATCCCAGATTGGCTTCTGCTGCCTGTTGTGTTGCAGCAGAGAAAACTCTTATTGCACTCTATCCACGCAATATGAGTTTTTATGACACCATCATGTGACTGATTCTGGCCAATCAGCATGGCTCCTGCACAATGGCTACATAATTTTCAAAAAATTCAAATTTGGTAAAATCTGTCATCAGAAAACAGAAAGTTATGAAATTTATGTCTAAAATAATTATCATATACACTCACCAACAAAGAGTGTCCGGATAGCTTATACTCTCTCCTTATAGTGCAGTATATGATTGATATGAGTATATGGGGACAAGTGCCTTATCTGAATAGCATATCTACTCAAACACTTTTCCATGTAATCTGCTTGTCCAGGCTATCAGAGATAATAAAGTGGACATCAAGTATTTGCCTTGAAATCCTGCACAATTTCTAAGTATTATTGACAATCTATCCAACTAAATAAGTTAATATAAAGCTCTTTTTATCGAATGACTTGATGTCAGGCATTACTTATTGTTGGACCTATTTTTTTCTTCGTTATCTCTGAATTTTTAATTTTTCAGATCGACATTCAAGATTGGTAATTTATTAATTGATGTTAACGTATTCTGAGAAAAGAGACCAAATGAAATGTTCCAACGGGTCATTTTCCTGGAACCTTTATGAAAAATTTGGAGGATAGGCTTCCAAGCCTTGCATTTGATTGGTCCGGGTATTTGGGCATTTGTTTTTCAAGCTAGATTATTTCTGTGCATTGTACCTGTGAAACCTTATATCTATATTATCAATGCACAGTGAATTAGAAGTTGTATTAGAAGATTTAAAATACGTTAATCTCATATGTTTGCTAAGCAAATTGGGTATGGTTGATTTTGGAAAATGTTATTTGGGGCCAGGATTCGGTAAATGATGGCAGTGGTGCATTTGAAAATTTGTATAAAAAAAGACATTCAAAACTTCTGTAAATAACTGTATTTCACAACTAATGTTTGTTTCTGATGATTCCATTGAACCTTCGTAATAATGCAGCTACCCACAAATTACGAACAAAGCTATATTTCAATAATCCTTGCAAAAAAATGATGTCAACATTATCTTAGCATGCTTTCATAATCTGATGAGATTAGGGATTGTCAATAATCAATTTTGTAACATGCTTAGTATGTAATCTATCATTATGACAAAAAAGAAACCTCAAGTTTTCACGAAGATAGCAAGAAAAAAGTTATACCACACATGGTTCAATATATAAAAAGACATCTAAAATTGGTGTTTTTCTTAGAAGATTGTCCTTTAGTGACCAAAGAGTGACCTAAATTCAAGACAAAAGCCTATTCCAATTCACAAAGAATTTTGATTATTTGCTGATTGGAACATTAGAAAAAAATAAAATGAAGATCTATATCAAATTAATGTCAAATGTTATATGCTTACATTACTTACAAGTGTTTTCAAGAAATTGTAAAATGTGAATAACTTCGTAAATTCACTCCAGCATTAGTAACAAAGGTTGATAACTAGTTATCAACCTTTGTTAATAATCATTGAAATATCACCATTGTGGTTTATCAGTATATTGTGCACAGAAAAGCCATGGGTTACCTGAGGCTATTTTAAGTTCACCTTGTAAACAATTAGACGTGGACTCATTTCTTCACATTTGTTAGTTTGAACTTTGAATGCAACTTTGAATGCAAATTTTACAATAAATTTGATGGCTATTATGCTTATGTAGTTTATAGATCTTTACGTCAATGTGCTTACATAGTGCAAAAGTTGAACATGTGTTGTTATAAAATATGTAACATACTTTTCAAAATGCAGTCTACTCTTTGTAATAGCTAAAACAACATGTAGTATTGCATTTACAGCTGTCTCAGAATATAATTAAACCATTTTGAAAATGTCATCTCAAAATACAAAGATGCAGTAAGATTTACCATTGATGTGCACACCCACAAGTAATTTGGTTAGTTAAGAAGAATAAAATTTATTGGCAACCAAATCAATAGTTGGATTTGTCCATGAGAATACAATAAATATGAATATGATTATAAAATGTATGAAACAAGAAATTGAATGTAAAATTTAAAATATATTAGTTACACTTTGGAATGGGAAGAGCTTATAAATCAATTGGAATTTTTCATTATTTTTAAGTAGGATTAAAGTGAAATTATAAAATATATAACAGTCAACTATATTTGATACACAATAATTATTGCTTACACAGAAGTACCTGGCAAGCTGTTCACATTGGCACAGAACACACTTTTCTTGATCACCACATGGCAGTGTGAAAAACAACAACCAGAATAAGACAATGGTTTGTCTTCCACTTCTAAAATGATGTGTCAGAAATAAAAGTTTCAGTAGTCAGTAATAAGCTTTACAAAATTATACATATTCAAGTAAAATGTATGAGTCATTTGATTGCTTCTAAGAGTGCAAAACTTCTTGGCACTGAACCCAATCTTGTGTGCACCATAATGGTGTTGAAAACTACCAAAACACAAGCCAAGGGGCCAAGCTAAGAGAGCAAACAGTTGTATTCTACACACACAAAAACATCTAACACAACAATTTGATATTACCTTGAGATGACACACCTAGAAGCTGCCTCATACTGTGTCCAATGTCATAACAGTGGGTCTGTATCCTTGTATGAGTATAAATCTGGATGCATTATATGGTTTATCCATCATTATCCAGATTAGCTGCTGTATCCAGTGTCTGCACCAGAGAAGCATCACATGCTTTCTGGTTCTGCTTGCTCTGCAGCAGGACCAGCAGCAGCATCAGCTGCAGCTGCAAAACATGATGCTATTGACTGCAGCTTACTGCAGCTGCTGTGTCTGCTCTGGGTACTGCAGCTGCAGGTTGGTCTATTCCTGCAGCAGTGCAACTGCAGGAACTGCAGAAACTTTATATTGCTTCTGCTGCAGGATTGAATGTTGGAATAGGCATTGCTTTGGATTATACAATTTCATCTACCGCTATTGGTACTCAACCAAAATCCCAAGTACTACCAGTATCAGAGTCAGCAGGGTGCAGTCTAGTACAGTTCTTACAAGTTCATGTCTTGGTTTATTCTACCCTTACTCCAGAAGGAAGTAGCCTTGTTCTTATTATCTTGTAATTTGATAATGACTGTGTTGCAATTTGGCACAGATTTGGAATTTAACAATTTTCTGATCCAGTGTTCAATACACACATATCATATGAATAGTCACCAGTAGTTCGTCTTGTTGCAATCAAATTTTAAAAGAAGGGAAAGGTAAAGAAACTTACACAATTTTCAGCCAAAATACCATATATTGGCAGGAAACAATGCCAAGGGAAAATAATACTGTCACCACAATATATGCAAAGACTTTCAACAGAGCAGGCCTGGACCATAACCACTCAGTCACCAAGGTGCTTATAGTTACTATACCACAAAGTCACTGCCAATGAAAGCAAGCAGTATACATAGAGATGCTTCAATCTTAGCAAATCAACAGTGTCTCATTAGTCATGATAAATCAGTCCGGTCGTAGCAGCTTCAGGAATAAAAGGGCAGGAAGCCTTTCGCTGAAGGCAAACAGGACTCTATAGTCACTATAGACTAGTGGTGTGACCATGAGACATTTACCGAACTCCAATGGCTGGTCCCTTGCTTTGTGTTTTGTCAGGTCTTGAAACTAGGTTTGCTCTGCTCTCCTGATCTGCTTGATGCAGTAAAGTATTAGGCATATATAAAGTCACGCACAACGGTTGAGCTCATTTCCGAAGCTTTACCTAAATAGGATAAGGTTCAGGAGCAACACTGATAATTGGTAATCACAGGATTCTGCAGGGAATCTTGTGGTTAATTTGGGTTTATAAAGGTTTATGTCACAACTCTTGTTGTCAGCATCACCAACCATCGGTATTACAAAGTATATTAAACTGATGTACACAACCATAGTCACAGCAATAATTGCCTATAGTCACCATGAAGGCCAATATAAAATTGCAGTTCTTGCCAAAAGAGGGAAGCAACAGCTCGAGGTGTTACTATCCCAATAAAGCAAAGTGTCTCATCAGAAAACGTTACCCACAAGGCAAACAGGCACAGGTAATATAGTAGTCATTAGTAAACAATAGACTGGAACTTAAACGACATCCCTGCAGCTGGCATTTTTTCTTGAAGGCCTGCTGAAAAAATGTTGGATTCTCTTCCCGCATCCAAGGTTCGAACCCACGCATGCAGGCAAAGACTTCCTCATGTGTAGGTAAGGTGGCACTGTTGTTCCACTTCCTGTTTGATCATAACAATTTCTTGTGAAAAGCACATGTTTGAAAAAAGTCAAATTACTATGAATCTGATTGTTGTCAGTAACATAACACCATGCAGAACTGTCTATGTAATCATTGTTGGTTATATCTATGCTAAGGTAGGGGAGAGCGGGGCATGATGGGCACCTTAACTTTGAAGGTCAACCATGTCATTACTATGCCAACAAAAATTACTATTTGTTGCTGACTGGTTTTGCATTAGGTTCTACTTTAAGCATAGAAAATTTTGTTTCGCTCAATGAAATAGTGTTTGAGTTATGAGCACTTTTAATTTTTTGACAGGTGCCCATCATGCCCCGCAAGGGTGGGGCATGATGGGCACCTTGTTGGGGCATGATGGGCAGCTTCAAATGTTGGTCAATACTTCCGGCATTATAGTTGTAAAACTGAAATAATTCCAATATTGTTGATAAAAAACTTGCATTACATGATAAATAGTAGTTATTGAACCAACTCAGGAAATCATAATCACTTTTTCATCTAAAAGATGCAGGTAACAATCCAAAAACGTAAATTTTTTTTTAAGGTGATTTGGCACACAAATTATGTTCTTAATTCTATACCTGATGTAGTAAATAAGATAATACCAATAGGTATTGAAATAGGCAGTGTTGTCCATTCTCACCAATCTTCAACTATTATATTGCAAGAAATACATATGCTTAGTTCAAATGGGGCATGATGGGCCTGGGCCCATCATGCCCCAATCAAGAGACCCATCAAGAGACCCAATCAAGAGACCCATCATGCCCTCAGACACCAGTTTCCAAGAATGAAGTCAAATCAAAGAGTTTTCAAGCAAAATGTTGAAATATCTCTTAGTGAAAGTAAAACAAGACAGTTGTTAAAATATCACTTACGCATAATCACAACGCACTTGAAAAATCATGAAAAAAAGTTGTTAGGGCTTCAAAATCCTAGAAAGGGCAATATCTGCTAAAGTATTGATATCTGAACCATGCAATTGTTTCTTCAATAAAGGTTAGCAAAAGGTATTCTAAACAACAAACATCAGCTTCCTCCAGTGTTAAACTTTGGAGTTAAAGCCCAAACCCATCATGCCCCAGGGGCCCATCATGCCCCAGGGGCCCATCATGCCCCGCTCTCCCCTACACCTCCAGACTTCTTTGATAATAAATTAAATGGCTTCAAAGTTGCAGGGTGAGTGGGCAAACGTTTTCTGTGTTGACATGGTTTTAGGAGAATTTTGATCTCTTACCTTGCATATTGTCGTCTACAGGGCAATACGTTTATTTTGCCCTCTCCAGGTATATCCCTTGCAATGAAGATTTAGTAAATAAATAATTCCATGTTTATAAATCGACTTGAAAATGTCTCAATTGAGATATCTTTGGCTAAAAGTCCATGGCTCAGCTCTGATATCTTCTGCTTTGACAGTGTTCATGAGGCTCTTTCAAGAAACAGGTGACAAGATTTTAATCTTGTTGTATTGTTTTGCACTGATTGCTGGCTATAATCCCCTGTCTTGAGCCTCAGGTCAATAGACTCTGAACTTGACACCCATTTAAATGTGATTAAAACTGGATTCTCATTCAAAGGGTTGTGTGACCATGTTTCTGTCACTTTCAACAGAGCAGGCCTGGACAATAACCACTCAGTCACCAAGGTGCTTATAGTCACTATACCACAAAGTCACTGCCAATGAAAGCAAGCAGTATAGTGATGCTACAATCTCAGCGAATCAACAGAGTGTCTCATTAGTCATGATAAATCAGTCCGGTCGTAGCAGCTTCAGGAATAAAAGGGCAGGAAGCCTTTCGCTGAAGGCAAACAGGACTCTATAGTCACTATAAAATAGCGGTGTGACCATGAGACATTTGTTGAACTCCAATGGCTGGTCCCTTGCTTTGTGTTTTGTCAGGTCTTGAAACTAGGTTTGCTCTGCTCTCTTGATCTGCTTGATGCCGTAGAGTTTTACCAAAATAGGATAACGTTTAGGGAGGGACACCACTGACAGTTTGGTAATCACAGGATTCTGCAGGGAATCTTGTGGTTAATTTGGGTTTATAAAGGTTAATGTCACAACTTGTGTTGTCATCATCACCAACAATCGGTATCACAAAGCATATTAACTTGATGGCCGATAGTCTGTACGATGGATAGGTACGTAGTTGTGGTAAGTGCAGCCCTTTAAGCCAAGTTCCGAAGGTTGATTGATGAGATAAGCGAGAGAGAGCAGGAGTCCTCAACTTGTTACACACTTACCCTATTGAATTGCCAAGCACAAACATTGATACAAGGGGCCATCAATTTAACATATTATCTGATCGACATCCAGCTAGAATTTTGCTCGTGAAGGTCCACTGAAAAATTCAGGTTCCGCTACCAGGATTCGAATCCATGTAGTATTTGAGATGCGAAACTACGGTTTGTGGTCACTCTCTTTAATGTTCACACATTGACATACAATGTATTTTGAAATATCAGCAGTGCCAGTCCGAATGACTCAAAAATGATTATGATAAACATTCCATCCAAGTGTTGCCCCAGTAATCTTCAAATTACAACCAAACCCAGAATTGTGTCATATACATTGTATATGTAAGCCTGCAAGAAGCACATTCGACGAACTCGTCCAACACCTTATTATAAATAATTATTAGTGACTGTGTTCGAAATAAGAGGAAGTTAATAAGGGGGTTTTGACTCCCCAGATGCTATAAGGACCCCCCAAATAATTTTTTTAGAGGGACCCAGGGGGTCCTGAAAAAAAACCTCAAACACTAAAAGTGCATGATTTAATCCAGAAATGGGGTTTTCAAAAGTAATTTTCTGAGATAAAACATACTTAAAACACTCAGAATTCATTTCAGAGTACATGTAGTCCTTTCTGAATCCCCTCAGCTTCTGGGGGCCTCCGGTGGTCCGCGGACCTTCGGCCTCAAAAGCTTCGACCCTTCGGCCTTGCCACTGACAGACCCCCCCCCCCCGCCAGATGACATGGGGTGTTTTGACCACTGATTAGTGATAAACCAATGAGAACCACACAATGATGACTCAACCAAGAAAAAGGCTGATTGCCCTAGGAGAAAGCTGAGGCAACATCCTCTTTCAGAAAGCTAATGGACATGACATGTTCAGTTAAGTGATGAGTCGAGATGCGCTAGGACATGCTCAGAAAAACAATTTAAGCCTACATGTACATGTATATATAGGAATCTCTTACGAAACCTGGTATTAGAGATTTTTATTATTAGGGCATTCTGCCCTATTGCCATTGGTCTTCTCTGGAATCTTGTGGACCAATTTGAGACAAAATACTGCACCAATTTCATTCAAACTTTGCACACGTTTTATTTGCCCAAGCTTGTGTTGATCAACTTTACAAGAACATGCACATTGTCTGAATACCATTTTAGAGACCCAGGAAAACTATCCAAGAAAAACTGGAAAGAGGGAGTCCTGTGATGTCATTGAAGGGGTTTCCTAGCCCAGATCTATTTATAGCTCACTCAGAATTTGTCAAAACAACAAGAGGTCAGCAATTACGACAAAACACCACTGCATGCTTCATCAATGTGTTGATACCTTTTATGCCCTATTATGTAGTAGTAGCAACAGTTACACCATAATCAGGAAATCGGATCAGTAGTTACATGATGTGCAGAATGCCCTTTTAAAGTGCCTTGTGCACGTTATATTTTTTACCTAAGGCATGAACAGTTGTAAATCTCCATACTCCCAAAAATGATATGACTTTAGTCGCCTGAACTGGACGTTTGTCCCAAAGCTGTATGAAAACAGTCTTATCAGGATTTATTGGTGATCAAGGAATGCGGAATGTTGTCAGATGTGAAAATAACTCATACAATTTTTTATTTCATTGTAGGCCTCATGGAGCTAATAATTTTGTCCAAGGTAAAATTTGGTTTTATTTATTACCTCGATTAATTTTGACATTTTTGGAAGACTTGACCTTGCATAATAGAAATACAGTTATGGTGAAAACCTTGGTCTTTGTCACCCCATTTTGGAGAAAAATGGAATTAAAGGGGGGGGGCAAATAATTTTGTCCTCAACTGTATATGTTGAACAGTACTCACTATCAATTGCATATATTTTAAATAAATTACATCAGTATTATTATTATACATTGTGGACATAAAATGTATCACATAAAAGACAGTTTTTTATTTAGGTGAGATAGATAAACTTTATTTCATGTGTGTAAAACCTATCAAATAGGTAGAAATTGTCTACAATGGGACATTTGTTTTACTTTTATTTTCCATGTGGGTAAAACCTATCAATAGGTATTTATATACTTATCTACAATGTCTTACTTTTATTTGAAACTATTTATATTACAATTTATAATAGTTCCTTATGAGGACACATCAACTGATTTGCACTTGGTCTAAATAAACTACACAATTTGAGCATTTAATTAGGCTAATTTAAATCAAAATGCACTTACCTTAAGACTTATGAATTCCACCCAACACTCCAGGCATATATGACTATACAATGTATATATGACTACAATATATATAGATGCAAACCCCATGTAAGACATATAGCCTTGATATAGGTTTTTAGGACACCTGCAAAGCTATTCTTTTCACCTCAGCCACACTTGACTGGTTTTGTCCATTGCCTTACGAAAAAGTATGTCATAAGTCTGACATTGGTTTAGTAAGCTGAGATCTATAGAATATATGATAACATATCTGTCATATATTTGTTGAACCATTGAACTTTGGCATTATTTGTCCCTACTTCACACTTTAGATTATATTTCTTTCGCAAATTTTTGTCATTTCTTTCTTGGTAATTTCCTTAAGGTCTCCACTTATCTCATAATTGTTCAGGTCATTGTATTCCTATTATTATATATAAAGGAAATACTTATTGTCAGAGTTAACCTGAAATTATTACCTCTGGCATCTTGTATAGACTTTCTTGCAATTAACATGGGGGACTTTGCTACACTCGGACATGGGACACATTGGGATGTGAGGGTTTTAGTGTGACAATTAGCAATGACATACTTTGACAGTGTTTCATTGAGAATTGAGATGCCAAACATTGGTATCATGTGAAATAACCAAACCTTTTTCCAAAAAACGCAAGGGTTATAAAGCAAGTGGCACTGACAGGCCACCGTACTTGATTAAACTAGAGGTCAACACGATAGCGGCATAGGAAAGGTGTATGTAACACTGATGGCTACGGGATACACAGCAGCAACCTAGGTGCAGTGCTACTTATACAAACTGCCTGCAGTGTGTGATTCACTGACCCTATCTATCTATCTGTCATCTATCTATCTATAGTATCTGGTCAGAGCTGTCTTTTGTCTACCTACCTGATGTAAGAACGATGCTTTTTACAAGCTTTATACTGTGGCATTAGATAAACTTAACAATCATAGTTAAATGCTGATTTGATAATGTGAAATAGCCTATTTCTTACATTTTTACAGTTAAATTTGGATAAAGATAATGAAATTACATTCAGAAGCACTAATTAATGATCAGGGGGGAAATGCCAACCAATGAAAATTAGTACATAGAAATTCAACATTTCAATTTATTTTTATGACAAATATAATATTATTATCCCTTTCTGAATGGAAATAATTTAAACTGAAATAAAATTTAGTTCTACATGAAATATAATAAGCCTATCCTTTTATTTTGTTAATTGCTATGTATACAGACTTAGACGTTTACCTTTACAATTTATCCTGACACATTTTCTTTAATTATGTAATGAATGACTCAATTAAAACAACAGTGTCATCCAATTCAACTTCACACCTTTTCACACACCAGACTATAGATTACTGCATTAAACTTTTTTTCTCTCAAAAAGAAAACAAAATACAAAAATTATTATGTAGGCTATCTTGAAATATAGATAAGACAGAAAGATAAGATAGATAAGACAGAAAGATAAGACAGAAAGATAAGACAGAAAGATAAAACAGAAAGATAAGACAGAAAGATAGGACAGAAAGATACAAAGATATACTATCTAAATAATTTGATTGGTGACAATTACTGAAATATGTAATAAATATTTTAATTTGCAATTATTTAATTATTTTCCAGTCTTGAAGCCAGTGCTTAGTGGGTATTGTTTCTAAAGTTATATGCCTTATTACTGAGGCCAGAATTATCAGATTTGTCTTAATAGTTTCAGTTTAATATTGAATATTACAATTTTGCTGAAAATCACTTCAATGGAAATCAACAAGTCAACTTCAACGCGAATTCCTGTAAATGCCAGTGTATACATTGCATGCAATGGGAGTATTGGGCCTGGCAAGTCCTCTCCGGGAGGGTTGACCCCCTGCTATTACAGTTGCTATAGCAACAAGGGTGCACTGAAAAGGAGGGGGTGGCTCAAAAAGAGGGGGGTAGCAAAAACCCACAGAACGAATTTGACACATACTGAGATAAGCTGCCCATTTAGATGTTTTGCTCCTAATGTCAAAACTGGGGGTTAAATGAAAAATCTAAAGATGTTACACATTAGGAAAGCATGGTAAGTAATGTGTGTGTGAAGGAGAAGACTGGACATGCCCCCAGGATACTGGGACAGAGTCTATAAATATTGGAGGTGTGTAAGAAATCTCGGATGAACTGTTGATTCACTGAACCCAGTGGGTCAGTGAATGATAATTAGTTGAAGTTCAATTGCTTGTCGCTATTTTGATTTCCGTTGTGGAGGCATGTATTACAATATCACATTAGAATAACGTATATTTTCCTTTATTTCTTGATTTTAATGAATGAATATTCTACCATTAATTTTGCGTACATGTCACTATTTTGATTATCTATAGGGAGTCATAGCCTATATTTATATATTACATTGTGGCACGTCAATTATAATAATTATGCATCTTTTTCTTTCTTTCTTGATTTTAATGAGCAAAATATTCTATCATGCATTGTGGGGCATGTCACCGTTATGATTAAAAAACAGTAGTGAGACCACTTTGAAGCCGAAGGCATGCAGCGAAATTGCGATCGCTTATCCTCGCTGCGGTCATTAACGTACTGAAAATGTATAGTTTTTCACCTCAGCAAAACTGTGGGATCACCATCTTTGATTTTTCATCTTGTGACCTACATGGGTGCTGCCATTATTCTAGAGTGCATGCTCCACACTTGAATGGCATGATCTGATGATGCCGCACATGGAAATCCATTTATGATTTCTCAAAAATGCGAAAGAAGGTGCGTATGAAAAGTAGTGCCCCTGGAGGCAGGACAAAAAATCGACAAAAACATGCAAAATTTCAGCAGTGTTGTCAACGTGTCTTTTTCAAGTACTTTCCCTCCTACTTGGCAGAATACATAATGATTACTAATAAAGCTTCATGGAGGCCTATATTACAATGTGGTTATAAATAATAATTATGCATCCTTGATTTTAAATTTAATGAGCAAATATTCTACAATCATTCTTGAGGAATGTCACCATTTTGATTATCTTCATGGAGGCATATATTATACTGCGTAATAATAAAGCTGTTCTTCCTTGATTTTAAATTGTATCGAGTAAATTAAATCTTAAATCTTAAAATAATCTTAAAATAAATCTTCTTAAAATAAAAGTTGCACCTCTTCGACTTTGTTGTCTCCTCTAATTTGCAGTCCCTGTTGTAGCTACACACACACCAACAACCTTTGCATGTGCTACCAGGCTCACATTTCATCTGTGTGTGGCTCATAACATATCACCCAAGACCCAATTGTTTTATTTAAATCCACTTTGCAATCACCACCTCTAGCAAGATTAGCCTCCTTGTCTGATAAAATAGGTCAGAAATGTTCTACATCAGAAAGTTAATGACAGAGGGCAGCACAGTCTAAGTCAATCTGCTGTACCAAGTGTGTGGGGAAATTTCTATGGCATATCTCCCTCAATGGTAATTTCAGCTATTACTATTATTAGTATGTCATTGACCTCAACATATTTGATAATACTTCTGGCTTCCACAATATAATACTGAGCAATGTCACACATAAAATTTCTTAAGCTGATGTACATTTAATTACTTTGCATGAAAAGTTTATGTTCACATATTTTCAATAATGAAAACCCATATTTTAAATCACAGACAGCCAAACATTTCAAACAAACATACAAAGAAGGTATGCCAAGTTGAAGGGATCCATCTTTATTTTAAGGTCACAGACACTGTATGGAGAAACACATTAATTTCACATTTCCGATGGGACCAATAGGCTCCTTTGAGTCAATTCAATTTCAAAGTTACAATACAACTGAAGTAAAACACAATGTCATAGACTTGCTGAGCGAATCCTACAATGCCCTAAATTTCAACAAATTTCCTGATATGATTTCCTTTCACCCACAAAACACTTTGGAAAGGTTATCTCAGAGTCTGCCAAAACCATTTCTTTACACCTTCCAGCAAGTGTCATTTTTCCTGATAATCCATCTTGCATTATATGACATCCATAGTTTTCTCATTTGGCCTTCAGTTCCACCATGCAATGCAAATATTAGTAAGTTACATTTGCCTCAAATCTAAGAGCAATTACTTCTTTTGTTCACCTTTCCCCAACTTAAATCTTATTATGTCATCTCCAATTATCCAACGGGCATTCTAGTAATATTCTACTAATTCTACTATCTTGACTCCTTGAGTACATATATACAACAATCAATCATCGTCATTTCTCCTCTTTACCATTTTGAATATCTTCATGGAGAAATTTATTGAAAAATCATAGAAAAAAAATAATTTTTTTTTCTTTAAATTTCATTTTAAAATACCTTTTCCTCAATTTCAATGAGTAAATACATTCAACATGGATGAATTTCGTTTGGTACTTATTATTCATAACAAATCATAATAGCAAATTTCTTGTTCTCCGTTTGAGTCTAGTTTATGTGGCTATAATATACATGAGAGTAGTTTCGAGTGAGCACCGACTCCCGCAGTCAAAGGCAACATGTATAAAATATCATATTTTACATTACATAAAAGTATTTTACAGTTTGACCAAGGCTAATATTCCTGTAGCCTTTTCATTATTGTCATTATTTCTCCTCCTGTCAGAATGGCTCCAGATAATTCACAGATGAAACAAACTACTTCAAAACCAAAACAGTAGCCCAAGTCTCCTTGGTATCCTATTGTGTCATATTTTCCATCAGCCCACTTTGCTCCATAGATGCTGATTGTAAGAAGAAGAAATAATGCTGAAAATAAAGAAATTAAGGCTCACTTTAAATAATTGATAGAATTAATTAAATGAGAGGAAAAATTTCCCCAGGATTGAAACTTGGAATAAAAGAGGAAAAGGCTTAATAGAAAAATTCTGAAATTCAGAAAAAAAGAGAAGAATCTGACAATTTTAAGTAAATAGGGAACATTAAAAAAATAGCAGAAAGCAAAAAAATAACTGAATGTGCTTTGCAGAAATTTACTATATGATTTAATAGGGGGCCACTTGGCTGATGGGTGGGAAAAAAGGCCATTTGCAAGTACAAGTACATGTATTTTAAAATTTTCTATAACTCCAATATTTAATTTGGAGACTTTCGTTCACCAGTTATAAGTATTGAGTAGAGGTCTTCTATTCATGCATTCCAATAACTGACCATAAAAAGTACAGGGTGTCTACAGAAAAAAGGGACAGTCAACGCAATTTGATTTGTTTACAATTTATTTTGTGCCAGTTACCCATACCTAGTAATTCACTGGGTCCAGCTCAGGAGACCAGGGATGGCACTCTATACCTTGCTCAGCAGGTTTGTTCTGAGGCACTCCTGAGTCTTCTATGCAGCATGAACAGGTGCTCCACCTTGTTGGAAGATGAGTTTGCCATCAAAAGAGTTTCTTGTCTGATGCCATTTCATCACAAATTCTTTCAGAATGTTATTATAAACATTTGCATTGATTCTGGCACTCTGATCAATGGCTAATTGGGAGATTTTTGTGATTTTCTTGTCATCAGATGACCCCACGTTGAAGACCAAGTGTTAGATCCTGAATTTGAATTATCGTAGCTGGAGCATCAGCAAATGCCCCACTATTCACAAAAAATTCATTCCTTCTCTCACAAGCACCGTAACTTTCTCATCAACAATGAGGAAAACAGGACGACCGTGGTCAGCTCGGAGCAACGCAAGCATGCACTTTCGCATATAATGCTCCATTTTGCCTTTAGTAGTGATCTAATTCACAAATAAGCATATTTGCAACAGATCAGATATGGGTGACTATCAAATCGACTCTTATGTCAGGCTAACCACCAAATTCTGAACTTATTTGAGCGCAAAAAAGAAGACAAGTGACTGTTCTCTTTTTCTGTAGACATCCTGTAGGTGAAATGACACCTCAAAGTTAAGGGGGCTGTATGCCCCATGTTATAAAGCTTCCTAGATTTACCTGTGCATCCCCTGGAAACCAAAGCTCCCATTGCAAACCTTGGGTCTTGGTAAGTTTTCACAAAGAATATGTACGCAGTCGTAAAAGCGACTGAAACAAACACAGAGAGTAGTGCGAATATTGCGAAGGCTTGCGAAGCTCTGACACCAGCTGAAGAGGAAAATAATTGTGGTAAAATAAAATTAGTTAATTGGCCAAAAAGACATATCATACATAATCAACTGTTTTGAAATATTGCAATTCAACACCCATTAAGTCAATGTGCCCCATGATTCACTGTGTGAATCGTAAACCTGAAATTTATCGCAACGTCAAATGATCGAACACAGAGATCGTTCAGTATCAAATTATTCTATGACAACGGGGTTGGGAGTTTTTCAAAAGTTGCAGAAAAAATTTATCCGGCCCCCTTAGGACCTGCCTTACGATTTGTTCCATGCATATTTTGGTGCAATCCCCCCCTCCCCGACACATACCAATACACATATATATATGTTTTAAGACATTTCTCTTTCGTTCAACTTTAAACTTGTTGTGAAAAATTATTACCGCCTGGCGCCTGCCGAGTCTACGAAACACATGCGAATACAGTACCCCCTCAGCTGGCCTCAGGCAAATCTCTCTCCCCCAGTCAAATTCTGAACGGTCCCTAATTGAGAACTTTCTCTATGAAAAAATGTATATTAATCTCAATTTTTCTTACCACTGAGTTCTGAGACTGTATGGTAATAACATCCCGTGGTACTTGCACATGTCATCCATAGTCCCACATCTCTCTCAACTTTCAACATATCCGTAACGTGAACCCATCCCGGAGCTGAGAACGCGATGATGTGAAATATCAGTGTCACAAGAAGCGTTATGAATCCTATCCAAGTCCATAGGGTAGCTTTGTAATATCTCGCAACAGTGAAGGTCCTCTCCAATATGAAACCTTTCTGTGGTTGTCCAACGTACGTTGAATCTCGGTTGCTGTACGATGAATCTCGGTTGCTCTTCGGTCGAGCTCCAGAATTTGGTTGATCGTTCCCTTGGCTGTTATTCATTGCGAATAAAGTGTTTGTAAATCTCAGTAAGAAGCAGTGTCCTCTCAATTTTAAGAGGATTATTTTAAATCTCTGATATTTTCACAAAAGATCTCCTGAACTCAGGGTGTTTTCCCAAACCTGGAGGCCATGTAAGGACTTTATCAGCACATGAGGCGTCAACATATCGAATGTGTCATTGTTGAACTATCTCAAGAGTGGACCTATATTTGATAAGGAATGCATGGAATGATACTTTGGACTATGCAGGTAAGCATGTTATCAGATAAGCAATAATTGAAGACAGTGTGCCAGCTAGGCAATCATTTGTTTTCCAACCATTGTACAGTGGAATTTGAAGGCCTGCAATTAATTTAAAGAGATCCCACTCATCATAATAAAGACTGACTCTTTCCTTTATTTTTTTTAAATCTTGAATATCTTTATTTCTTAAAATACTTGGCAATAATGGTTTTAATCCTTCATGTGCAGATCTTGCATTTTCTGAGAGCCTGAAGCTTCAACACTGTGCAAGGCAAAAGGACTAGTGTCGCTACCTGAAGAAAGCAGGTGTCTCCACCTCTTGTTAATATTTTAAGAAATAAAACATTCTTTCTGTTTAATTTCTTCTTAGGTTATTTTTTCTTCCTCTTCTTCAATTGAATATATATGTACTTCTTCCTTTCCTTTGTATGCCTGTATCATTTACTTCTTTAAGTTATTTTGCTTCTTCCTTATTTAGTGTTGGGAATAAAGGGGAGGGTTATGGGGGTTTTCACCCCTCACCCAAACCCCTATATTCCCCTGAAATACACTTTTCAGAAGGACCCAGAGGGGGTCCTGAAACCCCCCCCCCAAATACTGATTATTAAGGAGGAGGGATAGACATGAAGTAGCAAATACAACAACCTTTTGTGATTTATATTTAAAAAACCACCAATTTCCTGAGATAAAACAGGACTTAAAGATGCCCAAAATTTAATTTTAGAACTGCCGTTTCATTCTCTTTAAAAGATGACATGTAGGTAGTATTGTCGACTTATGTGGTTCTGGATGAAAGTAAAATTCAGCCATAGCAAGCCTCTGGCATTTAGTGCCACTCAGATATAATTTTATAAATTGTGTTCTTCTTCCAATATCGTCTTTGTTTCTTGAAAAATAATTGATTAAAGTAGTTTCATCTTCTGCTTCTCCTTTTTAGCTCTTCCTTTCCGTCGTTTGAAATTCATCTGAGTCGTTTGGAAGACAGAATCATACACAATGTATATTATACAAATTCTGCTTTATCTTCTTTTGTTTTCTATATTAAAATTATTCTAAATAACGTTCTGCTGCTTCCCCGTTTTTTGTTGTTGTTTTTTTTTCTTTACTTAAAAAAATACTAATTCAGTTTTCTGTTCTTCCTTATCCTTGTCTCATTTTTCGATCAGCTGTCTCGGTCACAGAGAAGCTGTAGTATGATACCGTGTACACACACACACATATATATATAATATATTCTTTTTTAATTGTTGTAAGGCCTATAGTTTTGCTATTGCGACAGGAAATAACTAAATTATGTATTTACTATTTATCAATAATTACTGTACATAAAAGTTAAAATTAAGACGTCCCTGGCTATATAAAAAAATATATTAAATTCATGTGTTGGCCTATGTGGAGCTTTTTTTTTCAAGGCTGGCAGCACATGTATGTAGGCCTACATGTGGCCTATTCTTATTAATTGTCCCTGGCAGGCATACGTGGACGCCTGTGAGCTTGACAGATGCTGCTACAATTTATAATTGGCTCAATGGAGGTGTTGGCTCATCATTTATCTAACACGTGGTGTAACGAAAAACATTTCATTGTAGCTTTAAATATATTCAGTACATTAAAGTGTAAAGGAGGGACACATGGTGTGAACTATGATTTTTATAACAGATCGACCTTCCATACAATGTTTCATTGTACAGTTACTGAATAAATGGGCCAATTGGTGCATAGTGTACACCAAACATGTGCTTACAAAGTCAATTAGGTCTGAAAATAACAAGTGAGCATGTACAAAGTCAATTGAATAAGACATTTTTTATCTCAAGAAGTAGGACATGTCCACTTGATTTGAGGATAATTTACGGAATGATTTCCTATGACACTTTTTTTTAAAATTAAAGTCACTTTCAATTTCAGAGCAGACCCCCCTCCTCCTTTGCCCCAATTGGAAAATCTGTTTTTCTGGGGCAAATTGAAATTGTTTTGCTTTTGGCAGTACCCATACATTTATTAACTTCCCATGCCCATGAGCCTGATAACTCAAGCAACTACTACTATTTATCAGATCATAATTTTGGTATTTTCTTTTCTTATGAGTCTTCCGTCTTCTAGTTCTATTCATTTAATGCTAAGAGGCCACATATTGACCTATGCAAGCATGGCGACCGCCGTATGATGGATGAGTGATGGTAAGGCTGTGAGTCTGCCACATACCCTATTAGTTCAGGGATGTGCAGGGTCTTTCAGTTGCTCCAGTATAGAACACAGGATACAACCCCCTCCGTTTATTTTTGCCCAGGTCTCATGGGACAGACCTAGTCAAGAGCTATATACAGGGAAGGACGCAGGGGGGGATGGGGGGGATGCATCCCCCCCCACCAGACCAAAATTTATATATTTTTACATGTTATTTTATCCGCGCGTAGTCACGGAATGTCGCGAAATTGCGCGTTCCGCGACGCGATAGCCCGATAGACCCCCCCACCGGAATTTTCTGGATCCCCCCCTGGCTATATATAGCTCTTGATAGCTGTATCTACAGCTGCCCTATGTTGAGTGAAGTTCCAGGAGTGGGAGTCGAACCCACGTCCTCACAGGCCAGTGGATTCGCAGTCAAGCGCTTTAACCATTAGGCCACGGGGGAACTTATAATTGAGATAACATTGATTAGCCGTGACAGTGTGACGATGCTAAAGAAACTACAGGTAAATACAAGCGCGGGAAATTGATCAGCTTTGATCATGGTGACCTAGTTTTATCGACCAATGAGAGCGGGCCACGCTCGGAGATCGAGGCTGTTTAGCTGGTTGGCTGTGATTGGCTGACAGAAGGAAACGTCGGATCGTGGTCGGCGCTGATTGGCTGAACGGAGCACATGGAGTCTGTTCCCCGAGATTTCTTATTCCCCCCTTTCCTTCAGAAATTGCAGTGTTGGTGTGGTTTTCTAACGAAGGAATAAGGGATTTTCGAGGGGAGAAAGCCGCAATGGCTCGGAAATACCTGTTCCTAGGGCTCCTGGGAATATTTCTGCTAACAGGTAAGTCTCAATTGTCTGTAGTTTCTTCACAAACCGCCTGTCAAGTGAACGGTCTCTCATGAACCGGCGAGGTGGCCATGTTCGCCCAAAATAGTCCACTGTGCCCCTGTGCAGCACCAGTTTTGGGCAAAGCATGTGGCTGTTGTTGTAATGTCGGCTGCCCTTGACACAAATAGAATGACAATCAGACATTTTGATAAATCTGACCAGAATTTCTGCATTGGTATTGAATGAAATATCGTACTTTCTTGACTCTCATTCCACCACACGTTGAACCCCTCCTGTCAAAATTGACAAACGCATGAAGACGTGTCAACTTGGCCTTGGGAGGCGTGTCAACATGGTCAATGCTTTCTTGGGTTTCTTTAATCAATAAAATGTCTCTTTAAAGTTTAACAGAAAATGGTTAGGTCCATGAATCTGATATCGAATGAATAGCACAACTCCATCCAATTTCCGTGTTTATTTTTGGGAAGTTCATTAAAAAAAAAATCATTAAAAAATGTAGATTGAATTTGTGGAGCTGTCACCCCAAACTTGAAGTTCAATGTAAATTTGTGCATTGTTCCTTCTCAATATGATCGATTTAGTCACTAACTCACCTGTTGATAGCATTCCTTACTTAAAGCTTTTGTTCTATTTGTTAAATTTAATTGTCTTTGTCTGCAGTTTACCTGAACAGCAAGCAGAGCCTTCATGCCACTCCCCCTAGCCCCCCCCCCATATTTAAAGATCCTGTTTCATTTAATGGGTCTTCAACTTGAAGTCATGATTGTGACATTTACTCTTTTTTTCATAATCTTGTACCTTCAAGTTTATTTGTTTATTTTATAAATAAAAGTTATATATAAAACGGCTGATTAAAAAATGAATTACTTTTCATAAGTGTCTTTAATCATGACTAATTGATAAGCCTCTCAATTAATTATCTAACTTTGAGTTGATATTCAATAAAAAAAAAACTGTCATTTGAAATGCTTCACTTAGTTTTGAGGACTGTCCTTTCCAATCTTGATAATCGCCAATAGTAAATTTTAAAGGTTATATTTCCTGGTGTTGTCAACAGTTCCATCATTTGTATCATTATTTTTATGAATGCATGTTTAGCATTTCAGGAAGTTCTCAACATCTACTTGACCTACAAGTGTGGTACTACCCTGCTGACTTTCAAAGTTCCTCTAATCTTTCAGAGTAGAGCGACAACATTACAGCACAATGTTGCCAATTATCAGCAGCTACTTGCGATATTATTTGAGTCAAAATTAAATGTCTAATTGTTGATTTTCAGCGGTGGCAGTGGCACAAGAAGCAGCAGAGGAGGAGCCCGCGGTTGTGGAAGAAGATCTTGGAAAGAGTCGAGATGGCTCAAGAACTGATGATGAGGTCGTTAAAAGGTAAATTGAAGGTCCTAACAAAGAATAACATCATAAATAACAAGTATTATGGATAATATTTTAATGAGATCACATACTGTGGTAGAGAATTGCTGTAAGTTGTTGAACAATTAGATTATTTTTGAAAATCTAAATTTATATTGTTACTAAATTTTTTGGTGATTATCACATGATTTGTATATTTTATGCTTCTTAAATTATCTGGATGAAACTCAGTGCACTGAGGCTTTACTTAGCTTTTCATTGTTATAAAAGCTTCCAACTTATTTCCTACTAACTTGCCAGTAAACATGAACCACCATCGGCCTAGAATTCTGATTGAGATTTGAAGATACTGGTACCATCAGAAATTTTCTTGACTGAGTCAATTGACATGACCTCAAGCTGTCAAACAACCTTTTGTGAAAGACCACCTTGGCTAGGGTGGATTTTCATGGTTGAATGATTACTTTCACTTAAAGAAGGTCTTTTTGATCTTAGGTGTGCTGGATCTTGTTTGTTATACCATACAGTTGGTGAATTATGGATTTCTGATGACCATAATAGTTCGAGGTCAAATTTAGTAGCAAATGTTGTTAATTAACAATGAAGAATGTCTTAATTATCAGCTTATTGTCCTACCGGCTTCCGACCTTCATGCGTCTGACAGTGTTGCTCAGTTGGCCTTATTTGTTTGAATGTCTCAAATTTGTTTGAATGTCTCAAAATTTTTGAGCATGTTCAGTGATAAGCTTTGATAAGTTTAGAAACTGCAAGGTCTTTTATTGATAGATAGACAGATGGGTTTGACGTATTGGGACTGCTGATGCATACATGTAATATAATGTATTACTGACCAGTCATGCATAAACATTGGAACATTTATCTTTCCAATGAATCAATGGATGCTTGAATGGTTTCATTATAAATTCATCAGTTATTAGTCAGATAATCAATTGAAGTGCTATTATATTGTGTTAAATGATCATAGCAATTTCCATGACATTTTGTGCACCTGTTCAATTTTAAAGGTCTAATTGTTCGGCTTGTTATGTTTATTGGCTGGTGACCTTTAGGGCGAACACTTGCTGTTCTATGTCTTAACTTGTTGAATGTGAAGTTGCAACTTGTCTAATTTGAAAAGCCTTGTACATCTCTTCATCTGATCATGTATTCTGGATACAGTGTTACCTTGTCATGGTTTTCCAGTCATAGTATTGTGCCCGCCTCCTGTCCTAATTAGCCTACCGAGTGCATAAATACAGGACGTTGAATGGAAAGTTATCCTTGGTGGTTGGTGTCAGTTGAGTATCAACTTAAAGACACTGGAAAACATGTATGCAAAAAGAAAATCATTTAAACTTTCTAATATGCCACCCATTCTGGTTAATGACGTTAAGAATTTCAATTTTCAATAAGGTACCTCAGGTTAGCTTAAAATACTCAAGGCTACATATCAATCTCATGCACAATATAGTCACATTAGCTCCAACCATATTCATATTTTTCACCTGAAATAAGTTGAAAAATATCCAAGTTTGTCAGAAGGTGACCTCCAATACTGAATGCTACTTGAGTCAGACACTCAGAATATCTGAATTGCTTCAATCTTTGCAACTTGGAGCCATGAGTCATACTGTCATTATTGTTTCTTTATGCACCCTCAGAACCCCCTGGTTTGTGGTTCAATAATATCATGGCAGCAAATGTATGGCCATTTTACCTGAACGGCCCTCAGTAAATAAAACAGGTGTATTGTGCACATGTGCCTGGGGTTATGTCTACAATGTTATGTGCAATAATCTGCTAAACAGCTTCAATAATTATGGCCAATTAGCAATAACTAAAAATTATCGAGTATTATTTGTAAATTTAATGTTTAATAGGATAAATTAGATTTAATGAGATTTAGGTGAAACTATTTAAATGCTATCATTCACGATGATGACTAGAATTTCCTTGAATGTTTTGGTTTGAACATTTTTCAGTGTTGGACAATATTGAATTTATTTTGATTTGACTATACAAACATCTTGGAAGTGCCCTTATTTCTTATCTTGATTGGCAGTTACATGCTGCTCACTGATACAGCAGCGGAACAATTACACTTAGTGCATTTATCGTTTATAGGACCTGTTTATCTTGATTGCTACTTCCAGCTTAAATGAGCCATGTTAGATAAACAAATGATGAAGTCAGTAAAAGTGTGGATAATTCTTCTTTTATAGTGTAGTTTTCAAAGTTCTTAATCTTTTTAAGTTCTTACAAACTTGTATCAATTACATAAGGTTCCTTACTAGCTTCAGTCATAGTTCTTGCAGTAGTAAAGCTCGGGGTTATCAAGAAACAGGACTTGTGCAATGATAATAATACGGGAGTGAGTTTTGTTTTTCTCCACAGCTGCTGGGGGTACAGATGTGCCTGGAAGCTACCAGCTAGTAGAAAATAGACATAGCAGAAAGCTAACTGTTGCTGAGGCCACCTTCTATGCTAGGCAATGCCAGGCTGAATGCTAGGCTGAATGCTAGGGCACAGGCAGGATGCTAGGATGGACCAGGTTGAATGCTACTTCTTATGCTAGCCTGTTCAGCTATTGCTTGGCCGAGCTGCCAATGTAGACCCTTGTACCATATTTGCTTGATTAAACCTTTGGAGGAATGAACCGTTTCTGTTATTAATATAACTTTGGTTGATAATTTGGTACATTGTATAATTTTGTATTAATGACAACTCATGGGAATCTGGGCGAAGTGCTGGACATTTTACACTGTTGTCAATTGGTCAGGTGAAACAAGCAAAACAGTATAATTGATGTCAGGCTATGGGCTGTCATAAGTTTCAAGTCAGTGATCTTCCGCCCTTGTCAACATCTGTTGCTTTATTTTTGAGACTGGAAGGGATTTGTGTGCCCTTGTAGTTGTACCTTGGCCATTTTACTTTTGAATTCCATGTCCCTTGGCCATTTTACTTTTGAATTCCATGTCCCTTGGCCATATTACTTTTGAATTCCATGTCCCTTGGCCGTTTTACTTTTGAATTCCATGTCCATTGGCCATTGTACTGTGAATTGTCTGTGTCCCAGACTTTCCCTGTCCATAGGCTCTAAGAAGGAGGAGAACCCCTACAATTGAAGCTTACACTCCGTGCAGTTGCGTGCACCTCTGAACAACTCAATTCAAACAAGCACGATGTATGCCATTCTGCTATCCACAGCGTGATATCAGCTAGTGGGTTGTTATACTGTTATCTTGCAGGGCCATTCCTATTATAATGTAGTTGTTCTTGATATATATACTGCTTAGTGGGAGGCAAAAGCTTCATTATAATCCTCTACCTAGACTGTTAAATCAGACTATTTCGTGTTGTAAGCTGCTTCAGAAATGTACAACTGCAGCAGCCTTATATATTTTAATGCTACAATGGCATTTGTTACAGCTTGAAATGTTCATTTACCTTATTGATCCCTTTATACTGGTATCTACCTCTTAAATCTTACAATGAATGAAATTTCTAGCGTAAAATGTCATAACCATCTGGCCCCACCCCGGAACTCAATTTAGTCCGAGCCCATGGGACATTAAATGGAGGCGGGTTGTATCCAGTGTTCTATGCTGGGGCAACTGAAAGACCCTGGCATCCCTGAATTAATAGGGCATGTACCAGACTCACAGTCTTCTCATCTCATCATCATACCGCGATCGCCTGCCTCGATATAGCCCACTAAGGTGCTGCAGAGGCGTAAAACACAAACAAACAAAACAAACATAACCATCTGGCTGGAGATGTTTTAATGAATTGGTTTAGGCGTTGGTCCAAACCTGGAACCCTCAGCTGATCCTTAGATCATCCTCGCTACTCGCACATTTACCGCGTGGGTGGAGTCTTAAATTTACCTCAATATATAGTGCATGGGACCACCTGTAGATATTTGAGTTCAGAGCAAATTTCTATTTTTGTTAAAGGACCATACTGCCAATTTTTTGAGTGGTTTGTCTGTTGATTTCTGGGGTGCGGCATTCTTCTTAAAATATAGGTGATGCTTCAAATTCCTTGACACCCCAAATAAATGTCGTGGATCATGATCTCTTTGGGATGAAGATATTGTTCGCTAATGGTCATCTACAAAGATATTTCTTATGGTTCAATAACCATGTTAACTATTTGTGACTTGGTCAGTGTTGTGCCTTCAACTTCAACAGTGTTCAATTTTGTAGAATAAAACTTCTTTGAAAGTCCAAGTTACAGTGATGTCATGTAAATCTAATAATCTATGCTGTTGCACTTTATGAACGGCTAGTAGTAGTAAACATGGTAAACATGCATGAATTCGGACTATTTCTATTCTGAATTGTCCTGCCTCATGCTGTGTTTCCTGGTATTTCATGTATTTGTACTCAACAGATTCTGGAGATCTCTCAGAGAAGGGCAACATCTGTTCTCTTGCGCATTTGCTCAGTTTAGATTTATTCTCATTTCTCATTTTATTTGCTGCAAGTATCTCTACCTCGCGTGAAGGGCATCTAACATGTCTGATATTCATAATATTGTTCCAAAGGTAGTACATGCATTAATAGGTGTCATGTACAGCTTGAATCTTAGTTCCGAGCTCAAATCCTGGCCGATTTGTATTAATATTTGGATGTTTCATTGATTGTCTATGTCTCAGTTGAAGTCGGTTCACTCAACTACAAGTATTCGTCCAGGCAATTATTGTTTTCCTAAATTACCAATTACAAAATCAATGTCAGTTGCTGATTGTCTGCGAGTGAAAGTATAGTCAGCTATTCACTGTCTATTTGCAAGTGACATATAATATGTAAGTAATTAACAATTATTTGGCGTCATTCCTAATCATTTGTTTGCATATTTTGGCAATGCTCGTAATGACTGTCAATAAATACACGTAAATGTCCCAATTGTCCAATTAGCACCATCTGTGCTTGTCTCGCACTCTCGCAGTGTCCCCATTTGAAACCAACGTGGCAAGAGCGATTTTTCGTTAGTTACATAATGTCAGAGGTCTTTTCAATGTCATATTTCTTGAGTTACTTTCTCTCAGCTGGTCTGAGCCAGAGGATGGCATCCTTTCCCATTGTTTAGTAAATAGGTCTTATTGTGTGTGGCATCATCTGCCAGCTTTCCTCGTCAAATTTTCTCTTGAGGCTAGCCCTGTGCTGGCTGGGCAAGAGAATTGAGAGTAGCAGAGAGATTCTGGCATCTTTGAGGCATCATTTTGACAACATCAGATTCTGGCATCCTTTGACAAAGATGCTGGCATCCTTCTGATAAACATAACTTAGTGGTTGGTGGTTAGGTTCTTCTGCTGTATACATGCATCTGACGTTGGTCCATATCTTTATGACGTAGGCTGCCTCTGGATCTAGCACTGTGCAGTATTTGCCTGAATGAAGTCAATTACTTCAGAAATTACGGCTATCGGTGTCGGTGGTATCGGCACCCAAAAAGCAGTATCGGTATCGGATCGGAGGCACTCCTCCATATTTAACCAATGGTATGGGTATCGGATTGGTATCGGTATCGGCAACAAAATACAGTATCGGTGTATCCCTAGCTTCCATGAATCCCTACTATAGCTTCCAATCTTCAGAATAAGTAGCCTACCTCCATGGCAAGTCTTGTGAGATGTCCGAGTATAAATTAAATTTTCATCGTCTTTGATGCGTTCAGTCTTTATTGGAGGTTATTTAAAGAGACGGGGAGCTAACAAATCTCTATTGGAGCTCTCTTATTTGAGGCGTTAAAGAGCCAAGAGAATTAAAGAGGTCCATTGCTGTATTGTGGTACTTCATAACCAGTATACCTTACCTGTATCATGTATATGCAGCTCAAGATGAGTTGATACCAAATCACAGATGCAATAACCTGAAAGCAGTGGCCAGCCCTTGAGCAGTTCATTATGTTGTGGCTCAGTTTCTTGTAGTGTAGGACTGTCGAAATTCAAATAGATATGGTACCTGAAGACACTTGCCCAATTTATAGCCTGCCTCAAGCAGCTTGAAGCTCCGAAACTCAGTTCATAAGTCTTGTAAACTTCTGAAATATGTCAGTCTCTTAAAAAATGCCTGACGACCTACTGACAGTTGCTTGACTTTGACATTTTGGAAAGACCCTTGGCTTTCTTTATTTCTCACAGTTCATTGCTGTTGTATAAATTTCCTCTGAATTTTTATAGCCTATCATCCTGAGCCATGGTATTTTCCTAAAGGTTCAGATGAAATAAGTCCTTTCACTTGATCTATCAATCCGGTATTTGTGCCATTTACCGCTCTGGTATCTGCTTGATAGTAAGAAAGTGTTACTTCCAAATTACACAACCTTTTTACAACATAAGGTACAAACTGCAAATCTGATTGTTTTCTTTTAAGAGTAAATAGTTTTTAAGAGTTCAGTGATTGTTTCCTTTTAAAATTAGGCATTTTATGAACAATTTATGGCACTGCAAGATTGCTAGACCTTTTTCTTGTTTTTACAAAAATATGGGAGATAAAAAGGCAAGCCCTAAAACTCACCTCGCCCACCCTATATATATTGTATACAGTAAGTACAATGGGTCTGTTTGTAATTAGTCCCCACATAGTCTTGACATAGCTTCAACTCTAGTTTTTCCAATGTCAGAATGAGTGTCAGCTGGTTGGGATTGGGAACATTGCCAAGGAAAAGTTCATCCTCTTAGAAAAATGTTACACAGTGTATGGTACATTTGGGTCATTTTCTGCAGTGACAGACAGCCAGTATTTTCTGCTTTTCGGTCAAAGAGGTCTAATTCAAAATTTACGTTGATTAAATAGTATGTATACATGGATTATGCATTGTCCAAAGTTCCTTAATTGTAAAGTTATTACAATTCTCCCTTCGGCCCTGGTCTTCATCTGACATTCTATTCACATTTTGTTATAGGTCTCCTTCATTATCATATTGATAATATCTTGTTAATTAATTTGGGTGGACCAAGGTTGCTTTGAGTTGTTACATGGACAGTATACATGTAGTAACAAGATCTATGTAATACTTTCCTTGGTCAGTTAGAGAGGGAGGATTGGCTCAGTTGGTAGTGGAATGCCAATCGCTGGGTCCTGGATTCAAATTTGCCGAGTCACCTGCCTATGTTGGATGGCAGTTTCAATCATCCTTGGCCTCATTGCCATGTCCTCATGTTCTAATTAGCCCACCAAAAGCCCCAATCATCCTTCCATCCTCGGTCAGTTAGATATTCCACAAAAGTGTCGATGGCCAACCTTTGCTTGTTCTTGTTCAGTTGCTCATAACATATCAAAGGTGCGAAAAAGAATGACCTTGTGTGCTTGGGTTGGTTATTAGACTGTGTAAACAGGTAAAACATTATGTATTGGTTAAGGGGTCTTGAAGACGAACCTGCCCAAATGTCAGTTAGCACAAGTAAATATTCATACCATACTGTAGATGCCATGGTATACTTTTTTGTACTTTAGTTTTTCTTGACTTTTCTCTTTTCGTGGCTTTGTGGTTGCTTGTACTTATAAAAAACAGTTCTTGATTGTATTTCTACCTGGCCAGCTAGATTGTAAGCTAGATCGTAAACTATATTTTGTCAGCAGTTGATACTAGGGCGCTGTACTCTGTAGGGCAGGCTACATATTATAGTCTTTCTGAGGCTTGATCCTTGCCAGAATCCCAATTATTTCCAACTGTTAGTCTTTTGATTGATACTAGGGCAATGTACCAGTACATCGTGTATATTATAGTCTTTCTGAGCCTAGATCCGGGCTTGAATCCCAGTTATTTCTAACTACTAGTCTTTTGATTGATACCAGGACAGTGTATCTGTATATTATAGTCTTTCTGAGCCTAGGTCCTCGCTTGAATCCCAATTATTTCCAACTACTAGTCTTTTGATTGATACTAGGGCAATGTACCAGTATATTGTAGCCTTTCTGAGCCTAGATCCTCAATAGAATCCCGATTTAATTTCCTAGTCTTAGTCTTGATACTAAGGCAATGTACCAGTATATTATAGTCCTTCTGAGCCTAGATCCTCAATAGAATCCCGATTTAATTTCCTAGTCTTAAGCCCCTTTCCCACTGAACACATATGCCTGCGTTTTAACACATCTGAGGAAATCAGAGTGGATATGCAACTGCTTATGCAAAGCTATGCAATGCAACGCAATACAATGCAACACAAGGCAATGCAATGCAGAGAAACGTGTCCAAATGCACAAGCAGTCCCAAAAAATAAAACATGTTTAATTTGAACGCAGTAGGGCTGCGTTTTGTTCTTGTATGCAATGCAATGCAAGTCACTTTGCAGGCCTATGTCAAGGAATGCAATCATATGCAAAGTTAATGCAGATATATGTAATGCTTATGCACCAATAAGCAGCGATATGCAATGATATGCAATGATATGCAAGTAAACTGGAGATTTAATACTAAATCTTCGAGTTCTAGGTGATGTAAGAGGCTGTTTTACAGAACAAAAGACTTCATATGCAGTGATATGTATCAATATGTATGCAGTTTGCAGGCTTTTGCAGAGTCATTGCAGGCCTATGCAAACCTAATGCAGAGCCATGCATTGCTCTGCAACTGCTGGCCATCCAACCTCAAAAGAAACGTGTACATTGCTGCATTTGGATGCGTTTTGTCATTTTTACCATTATGCAATGAAACGTGACTGTATGCATTCAGTGGGAAAGGGGCTTCAGTCTTGATACTAAGGCAATGTACCAGTATATTATCTGATTATAGTCTTTCTGAATCTAGATTGTGGCTAGAATCCCAATTATTTCCAACCAGAATTACTGGTCCTTTGAATTCTCTTCCTGAATAATGTTAAATGCTACACAGCTGCTGTTTGTCTCTTTAGGAGTAATTACAACAACATAGAAGTAGAGTAGCATTTCTTTATATCAGCTTAATTGACCGTACAGTCTTGCCATTTCCTCTGGAAGTGTTTGTAATAACCTTGATTGTGCTCTCTCCTGTGCAAATAAGTTGTAAAGAAAGTTGCCACCCATGGAGAAGTTCCTACAAACTAATAGTTTCTTGCAAGAACAATATACATGATATATTTACTTGCTGCAACAGGGAAAACGGATCTAAATTGGCCGAAAAATTTCATATGTATTTTAAATAGTCAAGCCTATGTTAAGTCTTTCTTTGAGTGTATATATCATTTCCGAAAAACATCTATATCTGAAAAGCTGATACTGTCTATGATAGGGATGCACGGATATCCGGCAAGGTATCCGGTATCCGGCCGGATATTGGAATTTGCAGGATATCCGGTATCCGGCAGAATTAGGATGTCGGAACCGGATATCTGGGATGCTAAAAAATAAGTGAAAAGCTGAAAAAACTTTGATAATAAATGAAAGAATATTACAAGAACAACATCAAAAACATGATGTTACCATCTTCAAAAATTTAATTAAGCAAAAAACATTCCATCAGATCAGAGGAACAGTTCTCCTGACGGACATGATATCTCTCGGGAGTCTCGGCTCTCAGAAAA
This sequence comes from Platynereis dumerilii, assembly GCA_026936325.1. Classification (NCBI taxonomy): domain Eukaryota; kingdom Metazoa; phylum Annelida; class Polychaeta; order Phyllodocida; family Nereididae; genus Platynereis; species Platynereis dumerilii. The sequence goes on from JAPTHN010000007.1 coordinate 56,901,991, forward strand.
AAATATTTATTAATTTTGAATGCTGAAAAACGTCCTTTTCGTATGTTTATTATCCGGTTCCAACTATCCGGTTACTATCCGGTATCCGGCAGTTGGTGTTGCAGGATAATCCGGTATCCGGTATCCGGCTATTTCCACTATCCGTGCATCACTAGTCTATGACTCTATGCGACCTGATTGTTTGTGTCGATGTGTGATAAATTCGATCTGTCTTGGCTTCAAGCAGTTCTGAAGCTTTAGATTAGGTGGTCTTGTCCTAATTGAAGACCAGTCTTCAATATTGAACCTCCGATTCGGAACATGCTGAAAAATAAGATTGCGTAAACCCTAAGAGTTAACATTGGAATTTTCACTGGTTTTGTGCCTGTCGTGTCATGCAATATATATCACCAAGATAGTCGGAAACTTCGACATGTCAGTGTACTTTGTGTCTAATTGAATGATTTTAACTGATTAAATAGCATTTGTTTTGCTTGTTTTTCAGGGAGGAGGAAGCGATTCAATTAGATGGGTTATCAGTGGCAGAAATGAAAGAATTAAGAGACAAGGCAGAAAAACATACATTCCAAGCTGAAGTAGATAGGATGATGAAACTCATCATCAACTCTCTATACAAGAACAAGGAGGTGAGTGCAATCTGTAACTGCAATTACATAAACACGATAAATGTTGACAATGGTAGTGTATTTCCCAGTCATTCACAGCCATACTGTCTTGGCAATATATCGCAAAAGTATCAATATCACAACATGCAAGATCCATATATCGCGCACTGTTGTAATATTTTTATAAGATCGGCAAAATGTACCATTTCCAAGTCGTAGAATTGCCTGAAAATCAAGAAACTCCTTATTTGCCCATGTTACTTCGATAGTCTCCAGTACACATGTAAACAAGAGCAGGTATACTGCCTCCTTATCCCCCATGCCCTACACATCTACCAATACCCACCAGAATTCCCATTTTAGTTATGCCAAATATTTCCACCAGGGGCACAATTGTGCATATATTATATGTAATATATATGTAAGGATGTGGAGACACCTGGGGGTGGAATTCAATTTTAAAAATAACATGGCTGCAGGCCAAAAGCACAGCAAAAAGTATTTGGGATGTGGAAATGGTTATGATATTTATTGATTTACGGTCAGATTTGACAAGTTTAGGGGGGTCTTTGAATGTTGGGAAAGGATGAGCATTGTGCATTGTGTGGTGTTTGAGATATTTGATGGACGCCATGACATGGAGACTAAAAGTAAAATCCCCCATAGCATAGCATGGGGGATAATAACCAAAAATAAAGGGAATCACATGAACTAAGGCCAGCTAACTCACAACATGTACTTTTATTACACACGGTAATACACCCCTTCAAGGTTTCTTATGAATTCCATAAAAACCAGGAATATCGCACAGATCCGATCGATATTGCGATCTCCTTATTCTCCTATCGATATTGCACATTTTTCCTGTGTCGCCAAGGCCTACTGTTAACCGTACTAGTATGATGATACTACTATTTTGTTTAAACTACTACACTCTAAGACCAAGAGTTCTGGTTTGAACACTATTGAGAACACATATCTGTAACAGTTTGAGAACGTGTCATATGTGTTCTGGGATCACTTAGAATACTCATGTTCTGTTTGTAGATCACCAGGGTTCTTCTTGTAGAACACTCATTTAGAACAGCGACAGTCTTATTTTAGAACACAGGCAGCCTTATTTAAGAACTGCACCAATCTCACTGCAGAACAGTAACAATCTCAAAGTAGAACGCTGGTAGTCTCACAGCAGAACATGGGCAGTCTTGTCACGGAACACTGACATTCTTTTCACAGACCACTGGTGTTCTTGTCACAGAACACTGATATTCTTGTTATAGAACAGTGACATTCTTAACCATAGAACATATCCAGTCTCAAACTAGAACATCTGGTGATCATGGCAGAACGTTAAATGTTCAATGTCCAGATCATCAGGAATGCGTTCTGTTTCAAACACCCTGACATGTTCTGGCACTTGTAACAGTTTGAGAACACTGAAAGGGTGTTCTAGGCATCCAGTGTGAATGCCAGTGTTCTGAAATGTAGCAGATAGAACAAAATATAACATGCAATTTACTGAGATAATCAAAGATTTACTCTATTCAAACAATAAATTCCAATACAATTAAATTGATGTTAAACAAAATCAACAATATTTTCATAGTCTGACATATTTATTTTAAAATGAGCAAAAACTTTATGAAGCCTTACACACTTTTTACACATGTTGGTTTAATTCATTAAGTTATAAATCCACCAAAAACATATTGCATTAGTCAATGTTATACTGACTTAAACAGGAACTAAATTATATATTTTTTATCTTCTGGCCTATTGAAACATTCAACTGCTCAATTCACTTTACCAGATCAGGCAAAGATAATGTTAAATGGAATATTTGCTAGTTTTCTCTAATACACTTCAGAATTGATAATTATCTTCTATATAGTTTTACTGAATGATCTGGCTGTAAAATTATTTGGCCATCTTCAAGACAGTCCTTTGCAAGCTTCCAAGTTTTTGCTTTCACATAAATTGTCATCAAGTCCATTTTGATAGAAATGTCATTGTACATGTAAACACAACTATTTTTTTAATTGCAATATTTTGAATAGCTTTATCTGGTGGGATGAAATAATTAATTGTTTTCAATAATCCGTTTGATCCTTACAAGGCTCTTTTATCATCAAGTTGTACTCATTTGGAGTAGTCAGTCTGTAGGGTTTATCCAAACCCCAATATAGTGCTTTACAACATGCCATTGCATCGCTGCAAAGATCATGGGATATTATAAATCGAAAACATAGTATAGTCCAATCAGATATATATGGCAACCCTGAAATAATGCCTCAATTGTCTTCATATAAAATGTTATGCCATCCAGTAGGCATCCACAAAAGGAACATGCCTGTGATGATGTCATGAAGTCACCTTGGTGAAAACGTGGAAGTTGTGGTGGGATCAACGGTGTTGCACTCAGGTTTACTTCCCTTCCTTGGTTGGCGTTGTCCTGAAATTGTAAAAATAAATCTTCTTTAAATGAAGCCCAATTAAAATTTCCATATTTGCAATTATTTGAAGAGAACTTCTTTGAAAAACAAATTTTCTTCATACACATTACACAACTTTTCTTTTAAATTATGAAAACAGAGGTTTGCACTGTATAATTCAGGCCTCTCAGCGGTCACGACAAAAAAATTCCCAGCAATTTATACGCTAACACTAAAACAAACAGTTAAAAATATTTCTTTGTTCTTAGTGTTTTATAAAATTGATTTTTTAAATAACCATTCGATGCTTGCTGGCTTGAGATTTTATAGGAATTTTTCAACAAAATGTATAGTACTTTATATAAGGCTTCAGGAATCAAAATATAGGGAAAATGAAGCACTACTTCGCTTCAAATGTATGGTAATTTATACAAATAATGACTTTTGCAGTTTTCCACATAATTTATCTGCCCTAGAACGAAAAGTAGAGTATAACAGTCAATAAAAATTAATTCAATACCTACATGCTGTAGTTGTATGACTGCCTGGGAGACTCCACCCTTTCCTTGGTGCAAATCCTGTAGCTTTCTCCGCTTTCTTGATGGTAGGAATTGTTTGCAGTTGACTCTGATTGATAAAAAAAAAAGAGACAGACAACTATTAGTAAACAGAAGGTACTGCTAAAATTCAAACAATGCTATTTAGGCCACTTGGCCGAATATCAATGTTTAAAGTTAAGTGTGTACTGTTGTGCCGAAAAATTTTGCAACTAATCAGAAATTCACATCTTGCTATAATATTTTCTGCTGGCCATGGAAGAATTGCAGATATTTGTGATATTGTCTTTGCAATAAATTATATAAATAGGCAAGCAGTTAAAAGGAATATATGAAGTCAGCATGGAGGAAAACACATTTCACTTATGCCTCAACTTGTCGAAGTTTGATTTTGAATCTTATTAGGTCTTAGGAGAATTTAGATAGAAATCGAAAACCTTCAAAATGATTCTCATGCTTGCATTTAAATTAAGTAAATTTTGCAGATCACAAGTTCAAGCATTGGTAGAAAGGTGTTGTTTTTATGCTTTTCCTGAACCTCCTTTTTGTTAATGTATCATGTACATTGTACAGTTGAGAAAGGGAGAGAAAGAGAAGACGGTTATGCAATAGAAAAAAAACAAAACATTTCTTTAGACAAGTTTTTTTCTTCTGCTGATAGCAAAACTGGTGGTGGGTAAGACACTTTCAGTCACAACTGTATGGCCCAGAATCGTACATGGCAGTCCCGGATAATTCTACAGCTTTTTACAAATTGCACAGCTTTGCCATTTGAAGCACAGAGTAAGAATATGTATTACCATTACACATTTCAAAATGAACAATCTCATTGACAATCAAACATGTTTCAATAAACATGTTTCAACAAGAGTTTGTAAATCTTAAAAGGATTCAATTTGAGCTAAAGGTCAGCTATATTGCTAATTCTATCAAAAATTATGCTAAGGAAAACTTACCAATTCTTTAGTTGCTTCTTGGCTGATGACAGCCCAAATGACAGTAGAATAGATGTGTCCCAATTTATAGCTTGTTGCTAGAAATAATACATGACTTAAGAGATGGCCCTTAAATTGCTTCATTTGCTTAAGAGAACACTGCCATTCAAATCTTAGTAGTCTGTTTAGTGCACTAGATGATCTGAAAGGGATTCGCTGAGCCATGACTGCTGAGTGATCAGCTTAAAATGAATCAAGAACATGTCATGTTTCACTCAGATCATCTGCTGGACACCGGCAAGCAATTCAGAACACCAAACAGACATGTCATGTGCCCACCAGGCTTAGAGTGTAACTACAGGTCAGAGTCATCCTTCAAGTTACCAAGTTAAACAGGACAGATTTTAGTTGATTATATAGATGGTTGACTGTGAAATAGGAGAAAAGGAACTTGCGATTTATCAATTTACACATCCTTTTTTGACATGTTTGATGTTTCAACATCTATTGACAATGTGGACAGCTGTTCAAACTTGGTATTGATTCACTTAACAATGTTTAAGTGAATCCAGTGAATCCACGTGTCTAGCTCGTTATCACTACTAGAAATTTTTCTTGGCAGGTTAAAATAAATAATGAATTACTAATTTAATACCTATAAAACTACTGTGTCTGGTGTTTGCTGAGACTTTGCCCATCGCAAAAGTTCGTTTTTTGTCAGCATTACCTTTAAAATTAGGTTGTTATCTAGCTGATCGATAAAAGCTGTTGGTAATTTGACAACCATTTTGCGTTGCTGGGAATAATTGCCAGATTCACAAGTACCATCACCATTATTCAAGTCCAAGTTGATTCGTTAAATGTTTTATTAATCGTGTTTATTAGCTCATTATCTAATGAATCTAAAACAATGTAAAAAATTGCCAGTAATCTTTCTTAACTTGATCAATGACGTGATGGAATCCTGGAAATGTAGTTGCGCCTTGTCCTGACAGCTCATTTTAAAAAGCTTGTGAAGACTTGTCAATTTCATGCAATACTGCATATATTTGGAATTGGCTTCGTCTGTTCGTCAGAACATTCAATTTGCTTTCGTCTTGTCGAACCAATTTCAATTTATATAACAAATTATTATCAATCTATAGTCCCAGGATAAGGACCTGAATGTATTTCAGTCTTATTCAGTGTAAGTCCCTTTACTTGAACCTCTTCGGAACTAAGGAGCCAGAAATACCATTGCTTCGTGTTGTGGTTTTCAAAATGCTATGTTTAGTTAGACTCGGGTTTGCTCTTTAGCCCTGCCAGGTTGATTGTCAGTTTGTAAACACTGACCGTCGATAAGATTGATCTTTTTGTGGTCCGGTCTGTCTAGTCTATCTAGTCTGTGTCTGAATACTGTTAAGAGTTTGAAAATTTCCTCCTTGCGTTTGTCAATGTCAGCATTGAGCTGTGTTGATCAATTACATGTCTCAGTCTCCCTGAGACTGCTTTACGTATTGAGCAGTGGCATTGTGTATCTTCGTGTCATCGCAAAAGGATGCTAGTGAGACTCGTTGAATCTGTACATATGCTGTCTGGTTGAGATAGTGGAAATACACATTTTTTGCCTTGAACAGTCAGCATGTTTGGATTACAATAGTCATGTGATCATTCTACATGTTGTAGGTAAATCATTCTGTAAAATTCATGATTCGTTAAGTTCTGTCCAGCCTGTCGTGTTTACGGATGTCAATGAATATGCTGCAAATATAATTGCAGGCATCTTCATTATATTCAAGACTTTGACTTGTGTGTTAAAACTTAAACTTTTTCTGTGGCATGTGTAATGCAAGAGGGCCTGATCATATGTTGGTCATGCTATGACATGCATACTCATTGGGTCTTGTTATTATATTATGAAGCAAATCTTCAACATTGCATAGAAGACCTTTATGTATACAATAACTATACATTCAATGGAAGCATGGAGGACTATAAGTCTGGAATGCTCGTATATGTATATTAGCACTTTGGGCAGTCTAAAGACCCCTTTGACTTGTTAGAAGGGTGAGATTTTGTACTTACTCCTACTGATGGTACTGCTGCTGGTACTACAGCAGTATCACTGATGCTATTGCACCAGTAGTACTCAGCACAGTAAAGCCGTAGAGAACTCTGCATTGCACACCTGTGCATCAGCAATACAGGGGGTACTCAGAGGGTATTGCTAGCCCTATGCTGGGGTATCGCAGAGGGTAAACTAGAGAATAAACTGATACCTAGGTCAGCAGCTAACTCCCCTGCCTATGACCACAGAGGAATTCCTCTGTGCTATGACGTAGGGTAATTCTTTTCACCTTGGCTTAGCTTGGGCCTGTTGAGATGTTGCTGACAGCCTGGGCATAATATGGAACACTGCTTTTCATATTCCATAATATATATGATGTATTGTGCTAGTATTTATAATTCATAATGATGAACCCTTTCTGCAGTTTTCAACACTATCAAACTCTGTGTGGTATGATATATTGCTGTTCCACATGTTCAAGATCGAGCAAATTGAAGAATAGAAATAGATTTGTCGAAGTGCCCGTTTGAATGGATGTGAATAATGGTGATTGATACTGTTCATGTTGTTTGAGAAGTTCCCTCTGAATGTAACTAGCTTCTGAATTTATACGATGCTTCATTTCTCCAAGAATGAGTGTTGTTTTCCAGCATTGCTTGCTATAAATCAGTGTCAAGAAAGGATATCAATTAAATATATTTCTTTCTTGTGAAGGTAGCTTCTCTTGTACTGACAAAAATTGGTAATATACTTATTATCCCTTGATATGCAAGGTTTTTGTGGGAAAACAAAGCAGTAAAAATCTATTATCAGATTATGCAATACATAACATAAGTTATGTTGCTCTCTTGTTTGCTGCTCAACAGCATATCAATGTTATACTGAGTGCAGAAAGTTAGAAAAAAGTTGGCTAGATTGCTCCTTAGCATTGCACAGCTACATCACTCAGATGTTATGGGTGCTCGGACTGCCTTGGAGTGATATGCTACTCTGTTGTGTACTCAGCTATACTCCTACGCTGTCAATCTTCCTTCAGCATTTATAACACTTCTTGTTCATACTTGCTAAGTAAGATCTTACATTTGCAAAAATAAACCTGTCTCTGAACATAACTCAACTGAGGTCACTGACTACAAACACCAAAGCACAGAAAATTAGCCAGGGGGTTGTTCCGAACTTGTTCGCAAAGGTTACCCCCTCTCGTCTTTCATACCTGTTGGAATTAGGTCAAAGGTCACTGAGGCATAAGGGTGTGACCGAGTAAATTGTTCCACCTTTTGATTATGACCTATTAATATGTCAAGGTCATTGCCAAGGTAAAATTGTAGGGTTAGACCACCAGAATCTGCTCTCTACTCTAGACCTATGTATTGCTCTATAAAAAGACAATTGTGTACTTGTACTTGCCTTGTTGTAAACAATATCTTCCTTAGGTTGTGCTATAGCAAGTTTTCTAATTGGGTTGTGCATGATTTTATTTTTTCTACCTCATCAAATGATGCTCAACATTTGCGAGGCATAAATAAATTGGTCTCTTATGATTTAGAACTTGTGTGTCTTCACTAAATCTTTCTGCCGTGTTTCCAAATACACCAAATGTGTACATGACGAAGTTTCAGCTTTACGTGATTGTGTTCTCATTCCAGTTTATGATATTTCAAATAAATAGCCAAAAGCAGTGCTTCCAAGTACCCCCCCCCCTGCTGTGTTTAAGTTTTGGTTGTATGAAGAACTTTAGAGACCTTTAGAAGCAAAATTATTCTTGTGTTTATGAGGCGTGCTTTCTGTTTTAACTAAAACATTAAATATCTTTATCATTATTTTCCAGATCTTCTTAAGAGGGTTAGACCACCAGAATCTGCTCTCTACTCTAGACCTATGTATTGCTCTATAAAAAGACAATTGTGTACTTGTACTTGCCTTGTTGTAAACAATATCTTCCTTAGGTTGTGCTATAGCAAGTTTTCTAATTGGGTTGTGCATGATTTTATTTTTTCTACCTCATCAAATGATGCTCAACATTTGCGAGGCATAAATAAATTGGTCTCTTATGATTTAGAACTTGTGTGTCTTCACTAAATCTTTCTGCCGTGTTTCCAAATACACCAAATGTGTACATGACGAAGTTTCAGCTTTACGTGATTGTGTTCTCATTCCAGTTTATGATATTTCAAATAAATAGCCAAAAGCAGTGCTTCCAAGTACCCCCCCCCCCTGCTGTTTTTAGGTTTTGTTTGTATGAAGAACTTTATAGACCTTTAGAAGCAAAATTATTCTTGTGTTCATGAGGCGTGCTTTCTGTTTTAACTAAAACATTAAATATCCTTATCATTATTTTCCAGATCTTCTTAAGAGAGTTGATCTCCAACGCCTCTGATGCCTTGGACAAGATTCGCTTCCTGTCCCTTACAGACAAGAACGCCTTATCAGCAACTGAAGAATTATCTATAAAGATTAAGGTAAGCATGCCATTGTCAAATCATCCTTATATTATGGGGAGATTTGTAGAACTTTGTTTCATTGATTACTGAAATCATGACCTAATTGAAATTTAATTGATGTCAAGTTGATGTCGGCTAATAGCTTTCCAGAAATTCAAAAGTTATTCTTGTAATGTGTATAAATATTTTTCCTTCTCCTTTCAGGCTGACAAAGAAAACAACATGCTTCACGTAATAGATACGGGTATAGGCATGACAAGAGAAGACTTAGTGAAAAACTTAGGAACGATTGCAAAATCTGGAACTAGTGAATTCTTATCGAAAATGGGCGAATCTCAGTCCCAAACAGAAATGAGCGATCTTATTGGTCAATTTGGTGTCGGTTTCTACTCCGCCTTCCTGGGTAAGTCAAGTTTGCTGACGACGTTTTCAATTGTTCTATTCTACAAGTAGTCAAACATTCTTTAGCTGTATAATTACTAGAAATTACAAGGTATAATCAGAAAACATTCAACCACTCTCAGTAGGATAACCATTGTCAATGAGTTACTTTCAAAAATAGAGTGGGGTTGTTGTCATGAAAAATGTAAGTCTTGAAATCACTGATTGCGGCACAGCTTTTGGTGATTTGAGAAGTCATGAAAAAGTTATTCCATATAAAATGCTCTAATTGCTATTAAATAGACTTTGATTTTGAGTAATTTATGGATTAATGTATTTTTCATCTTTTTAACTAATTTTATTCACCCTTTGACTTTTCCAGTTGCTGACCGCGTCATTGTAACTTCCAAGCACAACGACGACGACCAGTACATCTGGGAGTCTGACGCCAGCAGCTTCAGCATCAACAAGGACCCCAGAGGAAACACCCTCGGACGGGGAACCCAGATCTCCCTGTTCCTCAAAGAGGAGGCCCACGACTTCCTGGAGCAGAACACCATCAAGGATCTCGTCAACAAGTACTCTCAGTTCATCAACTTCAACATCTACTTGTGGGATAGCAAGGTCAGTTTCTAATTGCTTTATGAACATGTTGTCGTGGGCCTCTTGGCTGTGTAATTATTAATATATGTGAGCTTAATTTGGACCAGCTTTAAAAAAGACTGTTGTGGTCCATTAGTGGATGATGATATAAAAAAACATTTGTTTGTACTTGATAATATGATTTAAAGTTTCTCAGTTTATTACTTAGCAGACATAGCTGATAAGCATTTTTACTAGAGTTGAGGGAATTTTACTTATTCTGAATCCTCAAATAACTCTACTCGCCTACCATGTTGATATAGTTGTGTAGATAAATTCTTATTATTTTTGCTTTTCATAGAAAGAAAGTTTTTCTATCTGATGCTAGCTCCTAATATTATTAAATAAGCATTTGAAAAGATGAATCTATTATTGATGAAAGTTCTTAACAATTGATAAAGAGACAAGATAATTGTTTTGATTTTGAGCTTGTATAATCTGCATTGTATATGGTTGATAATACTAAACAATGAGCAAATTGTAATTTGTAGACTGTGACTGAAGAGGAGCCCTTGGATGAGGATGAAGAGGCCCCAGAAGAGGATAAGGAGAAGGAAGAAGATGAGGATGCGGCAGTTGAGGATGAAGAAGAAGAGAAGAAGCCCAAGACCAAGAAGGTCGAGAAGACTGTCTGGGACTGGGTGCTCGTCAACGACACCAAACCTATATGGACTCGCAAGTGAGTAGTCTGAAAACTACTAAATGCAATGACAATGCAGTGGCGGATCCAGACAGGGTAGTCTAGGGGTGGCCTGAGCGTCGTTACAGCCTTTGCGAGCCCTCGTTGTTCCATATTTTCTTCAAAATGTTATTTCCATCTCAATGGTCTAGGGGGGGGCCCGGCCCCCGTAGACCCCCCTGGATCCGCCACTGCAATGTGTCTAGTATAGTGACTGTAAAGATAGTGGATTTAAAATTTTTTAAACTTCGTTATTGCTTAGATCTGTCTGGACTTTGATTTGTAGAGTTTTTGTCAGTTTCTTGATAATGATAATACCACGGGATGGTTGTTTGCAAAATAGTCTGTATCATTTTATTAAACAACAGGGCTGATTCAGTAAAATTCTATGGTCTCCTCATAAAGGTTATGATTTCAGGCTACTTATATATTTTATTAGGATTACAGTACCAAGAAAGGGTTTAGAAATAATTTCCATTGGCTGCTAGAATAGTTTTCCCGACTTTTCGTTGTAGTAGGGTAAGGTTCCTTGAGTCAAACATTCAGAAAGGGTAACCTTGAGTCTGACACTTTTAGTGGGAGCTGACCAGGATAATTGGGAGCTTCTCCACTACTATATCTTTATAAAGATACCATATGATGTCCTCAAATTCTATTTCTAAATTGTCTTCTCTTTTTTCCAGACCTGCGGATATTAGTGACGAAGAATACGAACAGTTCTACAAATCATTCAGCAAGGACTCTCAAGCCCCCATGGCAAAGACGCACTTCACGGCCGAGGGAGAGGTCACGTTCAGATCCATCCTGTTCATTCCAAAGGCCGGCCCCTCAGACATGTTCCAGAGCTACGGCAAGAAGTACGATTTCATCAAGATGTACGTACGTCGCGTCTTTATCACCGACAACTTCGAGGACATGATGCCCAAGTATCTGTCCTTCGTGAAAGGCGTCGTAGATTCCGATGATCTCCCGTTGAACGTTTCTCGTGAAACTCTTCAACAACACAAACTGCTCAAGGTGATCAAGAAGAAGTTGACCAGGAAGACTCTAGATATGATCAAGAAGATCTCCGACGATGACTACAAGACATTCTGGAAGGAGTACTCTACCAAGTGAGTGTTGTTGATTCATTCAATTCAATTCAATTAGATTGATTGACCACTAAAAACAAAGAAATACATTGCCATGGTTCATAAAAACATAGTTATGTGGTAATACATTTGTAAAACAAATTATGAACTTAATAAATATATATATATATATCGTTTTATTGACATTTTCAATATCAAATAGATACATTTGTTCTTTTCCTGGGCCTATTTTTCCAATGTAATTGATGTGAATTGCATAAACATGATGTGATTCTGTGCAGAAAACTATATTGTGCATGGTTATTATTGCATATTTATGCAAACATGCCTTAAATTGTTTGACCTACTGAGTCATTCTCCTTATTTAAATAGGTCCTTCGCCTCATTTTCGTGTCCTCCTCTTATCCTAATCTGCCTACCAAGTGCATAAATGCAGGAGGTAAAGCCCCAATCATCCATCTAAATCATTCTCTACTTTTTTTCCAAAATTTCATTTGTTGAGCTATTAGAGTATGTAATCCTGTTGAAGTAAAATTTTAAGTTGAATTAAAAATTCTCTTTCCAGCATCAAGTTGGGAGTCATCGAAGACCATTCCAACCGTACTCGTTTGGCCAAACTTCTGAGATTTTTCTCATCAAACTCCGACACCGAACAGACTTCACTACAGGAATATGTGGAACGTATGAAGGAAAAACAAGAGCACATCTTCTTCGTTGCTGGTACATCTCGCGCCGAGGTCGAGGCTTCACCATTTGTTGAACGTCTCCTGAAGAAGGGATTTGAGGTTGGTAGTTTTTGGTTTCGATTTCGTAGAGTTTTTGAATTGACATCTTCACTGTAAGCCTTCGTTGGTTTTGGTTTAGTAAACACTAAGCAGTTTGTACACAGTAGAAATGATGATATAATGTTTTCAATGTGGCAACTGAAATTTTTTAACTTTGGATATATAAGATAAATGCAAGATCTTGTAGATGGTCCGGTCAAGGATTTAAAATGTACTGTTGAATTTATAATTTAGGTCTCCGCCTTCAGATACCATGACTTTGTAAATGTAACATTGTCTTGAAGACCGTTCAACGAAACTTGGTAGATTAGGCTGCTATTGAATTTTGGTATATCAAACTTGATGTAAATGTTGAACTACGATCATTTCTTTGCAAAAAAAGCTGTGTGATTTTGTTGAGGTGTTGATTGTACAATTGCTTTTCATTTATTTACAGGTGTTGTACTTGATAGAACCGGTGGACGAGTACTGTATGCAGTCTCTGCCAGAGTTCGAAGGAAAGAAGTTCCAGAATGTGGCCAAGGAGGGAGTCAAGTTGGACGACTCTGACAAGGCTAAGGAGCGAAAGGTGCGTAATGTGTACATGGTGCTTCAAAATCCACGTAAAATTGCAGTTCAATTAAATTTTAGTTTTTTTAGCAGTTTTAAACTATCAAACGTAGGGATTGAAAAAATGTTTGCTGGGCCTATGTTGGACGGCTGTTTCAATCATCCTTTGCCTCATTGCCGTGTCCTTCTCCTGTCCTAATTAGCCTACCAAGTGCAGAAATACAGGACATAAAGCCCCAAACATCCATCCATCCATCTGAAAGTGGCTTTTATAATGTCAATCAGACTTTGAACTATTCTCTATTTATATTTAATTTGCAGGAGGCCCTTGACAAGGACTACGAGCCTTTCTTGAAGTGGTTGGCGGATGATGCCCTTAAGGACAAGATCTCAAAGGCATCCGTATCCGAGAGACTGACCTCATCTCCTTGCGCCCTTGTTGCCGCTTCATACGCTTGGTCTGGCAACATGGAGAGGATCATGAAGGCCCAGGCTTACCAGAAGGCCAAGGACACTTCTAATGAGTAAGTACCCTCATTAATTAGCCTGGTGTAATTTATGGAGTACCTATATGTAGTACCTGAGATTTTTTTGTGCTCTATTTGACACTGGCATTATTTTTTGTTGTTCAACATCTAAATGAAAGTAAAATAACATTTACTGGTAAAGTAAAATTCCTCGTAAAAATCTTTTTTTGGAGCAGTTAAAACCATTTTGTCTTTCATTGTTGTGACCACTTTTTCAAGACATGAAATGAAATGTGTCTTTGATACGGCAGTTCAAAGACGTTTTGCTGGGCATTCAGTTATTGAGCAAATCGTAAAATTGAGATACAATTATACACTCCTGATAATTTGGCCAATTTGCATGGCACTTGTGTCCCTCAATGTTCTTGACTACAACAACTGTGTGTTGATGTTCAGAAACATTTATATAGACCATCTATCTTCTTATTTCTACTCTTGCAATTTACTTACCACAAACCTTTTCTTGTTTCCAGATACTTCTCCACTCAAAAGAAGATCCTGGAGATCAACCCTCGCCATCCTCTGGTCAAAGAATTGAAACGAAGACAAGAAAGTGACGGTGAAAACCAAACGACAAAAGACCTTGCCGTGATCCTGTACGAGACAGCCACCCTCAGGTCTGGCTATACGTTGGGAGACACAGCTGGGTTCGCTGAGCGTATTGAGAAGATGTTGCGTCTCAGTGTAGATGTTCCATTGGATGAAACGGTGAGTGCTTTGTATATTTATAAATACTGCTTATGTTTGTAAATTTTTACATTCAGATTTTAGAATTCATGTAGAAGTTAAAAGTTAAGAAATCCATCTGTGCGTTGTCTTGTGAAGAATCCATTACCAGCTTTATAATTGTAGGCCTATATATATATGTGGTCTTGGTGTAATCTTGTAGAATAAGAAAAAAAAGGAGTTATGGTAATTCAGACGTTTTATTGGATATCCTGAATTCCATGAATCCATGAAACTGAAGTATTGATGTAAGCATAATGCTGCAAGTGGTCACTGCCTGTTAGATAACAGAATAGATAACAAAATCTTGCAATGAATTTTTGAACGGATCTTCAAATAAATTCTGATTGTATTACAGTTAAAACTGGCCAGAGAATAGATGCAATATATTTTTTATGTGCATTAAAATGCTTTCACAACTCAAACATCCGCTCCAGGAGTTTATAGGCAAATGAAGGTATTAAACAGGTATGTGAAAGATCAGGAATTAAATGTGCGAAATTAATGTTTTGTCTTTTATCTCTTAGGTTGAGGATGAGCCAGAGGAGGAGGAAGATGATACAGCTGATGCTGATGCTGATGAAGATGAAGTAGAGGATGAAACTCCCCCGGCTGCAGCTGAGGAGGACGAAGCAGAGGCTGAGGTAAGATGCTCATGATAATTTTAACTATTTGTGATACAACTTAAGTGCATTCATCAAGTTGTCCGCAGAAATTACTGTTTTGGAATCCAAAAAATGTCCCAGATGAGCTCGGAGTCGGAACCCTGGTCTCATTTACTGAGGGAGCCAATTATCCGGCTCCTATCCGGTTTCCTGCAGTTGGTGTTGCCGTATTATCTGGTAACCGGTATTCCGCTATTTTCACTATCCGTGCATCACTAGTATCATTCCCATCACTAGTATCATTCCCAACAGGATTCTAAAACAGTATTTCTAGGCTTTTTGTTTCAACATAAAAATACATTACATTATCGACTGACTTTTAATTCAGTTTCAATATAATGTTCTAACTCGCATACACATCAATATATATAAGTAATGAAATGTTATGTTTTCAAAAGTAAATCATATGATTAATCATAAAGAATGGTTGTATGATTGCTGTTGTATTTTGCATGATTTGATTTTGAGTGTGCCTTTTTGTCCCAGCTTCCCAGGGCCTGTTTTTGTCTCATTAACCCTCAAGTCTGAGTTTACTAGTTTTTCAAACAAGGGCTCCTTTGGCCTTTAATACTGTTTTTGCACAACGCATGTAACTTCCACCCAAATTGCCCATTTAGTCAATAGTATGCAAGTTTTGTATAAGGAAAACGAGTGATATTAACATGTTTTGGAGGGTTGTATGTTGAACTTGCTGCATATGTACTAACAAAGATGTACAAGAAATTTGTGAGGTCGTGTAATAGGGTCCTGTAACAGGACAACAAAATTAGGAGTCGGGGTATTTTGACAATGTGTCCCAAAATGAGACAAAACATGTGCAAAATGAGACAAAACACGTCCAAAATGAGAAATTATGTTTCCAAAGTGAGACATATGTCCAAGATGAGACAAAAATGTCTCAAAATGAGTCCCAAAAACCAACAAGGCACACGGGAAGCTGGCGCAAAAAGGCAACTCAGATCTTGGCTGCAACAAGCCACTGATCTGTCTCCTCGATTGTTTTTCAGAAAAGTGATGAAGCCATAAAGGACGAGCTC
The DNA here is from genome assembly GCA_026936325.1 of Platynereis dumerilii. Classification (NCBI taxonomy): domain Eukaryota; kingdom Metazoa; phylum Annelida; class Polychaeta; order Phyllodocida; family Nereididae; genus Platynereis; species Platynereis dumerilii. The sequence continues at coordinate 56,918,090 of JAPTHN010000007.1, forward strand.
TAGGCGTCATGTTCACACTAGGATGTTAAAAATTTAATTTACATTGTTAAAAATTACATGCATATTCATTGTTTAAGAGTGAGTGAAAGATTGTGGAATTGTCTTTACAGAATACCGAGAAAATGTTCATTTGATAGAATGTGTATTTAATTACCGAATTGGTTCAAAATGCTGCGGCTAAGTAAGGACGCATAAACTTCAACTTGCAAAGTACTTAATCAAACTTCAATCACGGTGAATCACATGACTTACGCAATATAACAATCATATAATATATTCTTTCTTTTAATATTGTTTTGTCAAGGTCATCACGTTTTTGTACTTGGTGGTTTAAAAACTGTAAAAATATTCAGAAGTTTTTGTACGACACATTCCTGTAGTGTGCTATTGTTACCCGTATGTACACCCTGTCAGTCCTTAGCTTGCCGGAATTTCAAACCATGTACGGAAGTAAAGATGTATATATGGATATGAAAGAATGGTCTCATAACATCCGCACACATTGATTTGTGTTGGCATTTTAGTTTGATTTTCTGTATATATCGGACTCTAATCAATCTCAAAAGTTTGTGAAAGACATTATGTCTGGCGTGGCTTGTTGCCTTGCAGAATTGTACGATTTGAATAAAGTATTTTCTATGTATAAGTTATATTTGCTTTTCGTCGTAACTTTTGGAATAGTCTTTTGAGAAAATGGTCTTGTGTTGACGCTTATGGTTCTAAGTCAATGAGCTCAGCAACAGACAGTGTATTGGTCAAATGAGTACCAAGTAATTTTGCCAGACGACCATTATGGAACTGGTCACACAGCCAGAGTTGCAACATTTTCTGCATTTTAAACAGTTCTGCATTGGGGTTAAGAATTGGACAATGTAGCCTAAACCTACAATGTGGCTCCCAATCCTTGAAAAAACTGCATTTTGTGCCAAAGGCCTGGGGAAAGCCTGAAAATTAGTTCCTACTAATAGAAAAAATGAATATTGTGAGATTTCTTGTGACCGACGGCAGAAACATTTTGATGTTCAGAAAAAAAGACCTTGATTTTTTCAAAAATTTGGTCTGGAAAAGCCTGAAAAATACTGGAATTTGATTTCAAAAATGCTGCAGACTCCCACTATATTGTGACTGATCAATTTGTTCTGAAGTCGTTTGACCTTAAGATGGTAAAATAATCGATATGTCCTGAGCTGGGTCGGGTCTCCTGCACAATGTCGACCATGGTCAGCTTTGTTCTGCAAAACGAGAATCTTTGCTCAATATCATCAGCTTAACTGCATTTTCTGGTTTACTAGTTTCAATTGCAGGAGTTTCTGTTCCAACTTGCTATGTATGGCATTTTACTTTTAGTCTGGTACATGATTAGTGTTGGGTCGATTTCATCGATGTATCGATGTATCATCAGCTATGCAGCTACGATACAACTATCGTGATACAAATTAGCTGACGATATATCACGATTAACTATTGCCAGACCACCAAAATATCACGATTATCGCGATTGTAATCGCCCATGTTTTGACAAGAAAATAAACTCAACTTTGCCCTGCATGCAGCCCGCTCCTTTCCGCCACCTTGTGTTAATATCAAGAACTACAACATGGCTTGCAAAAGTCCGCGAATGTGGCAGTGAAAGTTTATCTCATACATGAACTTAATGCAAAAAGTAATTACAGCCTACAGGACAGGTATTTTGTCACTACTAGTATATTTAATCTTCTGCAGTATGGCAGAACCTCCTGCTGAGCTGCCAGTTGTGCCATTCAAGCCACCAGCCAGGTACACAGCACAAGTGTGGCAGTTCTTTGATTTTGTTGGGATGAGGAATGAAGGTGGTGTTCTATCCAGTGACTTCAAGGAGACTGTGTGCAGAATTTGCTTTAAAGTACTAAAGTACTCTGGCAATACTACCAACATGTCTTTTCACATGACCCGGTATCACCCAGAAAAGACCAAGAAAAAAGTCCAAGGATCAGTGAGAAAAATTTCTCTCAATGTCAATTTTGGATGATCAGGTTGAAATACAGCATGCTTCAATTATTCAGTCAGTAATGGTCTGTTGCAAAAATGGATATTTGCTATTATTTGGCCATGAAAATTGCAGCGGTTTCCCGTTTACTATCGTGATACACTATTGTATCGCACATGGCAATAGTTGGTGATATATTGTATCGTCTGTTTGTTTAAAAGTCACTATCGTTCAGCTATTGTATCGCAGCCTCACTATCGTGGCAACTATTGTATCTCAAAATTCCCACGATACCCAACACTATACATGATAGAAGCAGAACCAATAAGCTAAAATTATGTCCCAATGGGTCTGTCGACATTTGTAGTTCCGAATTTATGTATAGGTGACACCTCAAAGCAGTGGCTGCTGTGTTGGAATCTCCTTGGCCTTTTATCAAGGTGTTTGGTGTTGTTGACCAAGCCAAAGATGTTTGTCCTGCAAGTTGCCCCTCCCCCCCCCCTGCTCAAGAGATTTTGAGGAAATTTTCTGCGGAAATAGCTAGGTCACAAAATAGTAAGGAAAATGGGGAAATTTTAAGGAAAATAGGGAAAATTTAGGCAAAATGAGGAAATGTTGAGCAAAATGGGGAAATAGTCTGAAAAACAGTCATGGAAATTACCGTCTGGTCAAGACGAGCAATGTCTTCAGCCCCACATGACACTCACCCTAGCACTGTCATCACCCTCCCATGACCCTCTCAAAGTGTCATAGCCCAGCCACAACTTTGGTAATGCTCAAAATCATCTTTGACATGCTATTTAGAAATAACTGCTGCTACTATCATTACCAAACTTAGCACAAAGTTGTATCGCAGTATCAACTAACTATAAATTTTTGGCAGAACTATCCAGTACATAATGAGGCAAAGAACCCGAAGGCTTCAGAGAAATTAGGGAACAGTCATCAGCTGCTGATGACTTTGCAGTATTTTGCGAAATTGGATGGAATAAGTCCTGCTAATGTCATGCTGCTGTGTGATGAGGATGGCTGCACAGAGATCAGACTTTTTTCTGATACCCAAATGATCAACCCCACGAACTCAATCATCCTGCCAGGGCCAGAACTGAGCTGGAATTGCAATTTCCCTCATATGACAGTAATAAACCAGACTGAACATTTGGGAAATAGTTTTTAAAAATTTACAAAAAAAGGGAATTTCGCCAAGTGAAATAGGGAAATTAAAATACGAAGAAATAGATAAAACGGACAGAAAAAATTAGATTTAAAACAAAGGTTTTATTTAATTTCCCAATTAAAAAAATCATTAGCCGACATTAGGCAATATTTCTTCCCCAGCCCCCATGAAATGCAGACCTGTCTGCGAAAAATTCCATAAAATTTCCAAAACCAATGCAATATTATTAAAATTTTGGAGAAATGACTCGATGGTTTGACAAAAATCCTGGCTACGCCTCTGTACAAATCATCAGCATCTTGGTGGTCTACGGGGGGCCCGGGGCCCTAGGTATCTCCCCCCCCCCCGGTATCTGCCACTGGACTGTTGCACTTTGAAAATGGCAAATGTTTCTTGACTCATGATAGCAGATGAATAGTCCAGGAGATTTATGAAAAAAAGGGGGGTAACCCAAAACAAATTGCAATAGTAATGTGTCATATACCAAATGAAAGCTAAGAACCTCCTCTATAACATATCCAAAGTATACCAAAATCTAATTAGTGGAACATGGTTTTTTGGAGGGGGTAACCATTGGTTATCATACATGCCCTAAATCTGCGTTTTTGACATAACGATTGTGACTTAGAAGGAAGGAAACAGTACAAAACCCATTTTAAACCATCCAAATTGTTGCCCCAACTGATAGACCTCAAAACCAAACAACATCATGAGATTCCTGACCACAGTCCTCTTGAATTAGGACCATTTAGGTCTAACCGAAGAATACAATAGCACAGATACGCGGTTGGGTATATTTTCTGCATTATTCAACGAATAACAACAAATTTTACATATTTGGATTCCTCATAAAATTAGCTATCATTTGGATACCAGCATTGGGTACTTTGCAGCATTTTTCAAATATATGTACATTCTTATCGTTTTAAATTGAAAGTTGCCTTTTGAAAATGACGGGAACAGCCTGTGCATGATCCTTTGATGTAAATATCCAAAGGTAAGCTCGTAACTCAGGGGAGAATTAGGTGGGCCCAAATCTGTATTTTTTCTCCTTATTCCGACTTTGTGTGTTTTATGATCTTTTATATCAAGAGATATATTATGGGGGGGCAAGGTTTCATAATTTCTGCCAAATTGAATCATATCTGGTGGATTGCAATCATACATTTTATGTTCACTATGGGCAATCCCTGTTCAACCCCCTTCAAAGAAAAAGGTTATTGCTGCAGAAGAAAATATCAACTTTATCTTATATTTTGGTGTCAAGATGTAGAAAATAAGTAAATAATAAACACTAGTCCTTATGCTAGGACACTTGGCAGACTTTCTTTTTAACTTTTTTACATTTGTCAATTTCATGGCAGAATAAGATAGTGGTTTCCAGCTTTTTCAAGCAAGCACCGTGTTTTAAAAAGCATGAACGACAAATGGATATTAGTTACAGCTATTACTTAACGATTCTTTTACTTATTACTGAGAGATTTCAAAGTAGTATTTGTCTATTTGATAAAGTGTATAGCTTATAACATTGATTGATTGCCTTTTTCAATAGAGAACATTACATCATTCATTTCAATGGATTTGTGCAACTATTCAAAGTATATCGAATTAACTGAAATTTAGCATGTGTTTGTTTTGCTAATATAGCCATTAGTTTTAAAGGTTCAAGGTGGGTTTTAGGACCTAAAGGATGCTGTAATATATTTTTAATTACTTTAACATACTATTTTTATATATCCAGAATGATATACCAATGAAATTGATTGTCTTGAGTCTTTGCGAGATTAGGCCTATCTATAGAACAAGTATCTTATATTAGCTGGTGTTGGTTTTGACAACATTGAGGCAATGCAGAGGGCAACTGACAGCAGTCTGGGAATTGCATGGATGACACACATACTGCTGAGTAACTATATAAAATGGTAGTTTGGACACTCAATGGCACACAGGGGTTTTTGAGATTTTTTTGTTTGTTTATAACTTACATAAATAATAGGGCAAAATTCCCTGTGGCGGTTGGATCCAAATATTTCTGGATTGTTTCCTACCAATCAATAATTTTCTGTTAAAAAAGTGATATAACTTGTGTTAACCATTCAAAAAAATATCCAAAGAGAAAACTTAATTTTCAACGGAAATACTACGTAGGAAGTAACCCTGCAACTAATACTAATTGAAATTGCAGTAACACTACCAGCAAGTCCATTCTCAGCAAATTGTTTCTGCCTTTTCACAAAACTATTAGAGATAATCATCTTGTTAAAGACACTTATAAATGGAAATTGAGTAATTATCGCATACAGACTGGCATCTACTGACCAGATTATAACACTTTTTTGTCTTAGCATAGTTGTTTAACATGTAGATGTACAGTTACTTAAGTCTCGAAGAGCCGGACAAGTTGAAACATAAAGTGAGGCTTTAGATTTGTTTGGAAATTAAGCAACTATTGAATAACTGTGCAAGAAAATATAACTAATAGAGAAATTATGTGGAAACAAAATGATGCCACTATTGACAGAACAGCTCCAGGATTATTCGAGACTTTCACTTTTAAGAACACAAGGGTCTTGGATGCAAGAGAAACCCACCAGTTAACAGAAATACCATGAAGGCATCACACTTGAGCCAGATTATTGAGATCACACACAATGTGTGACCATTCAATGTTGAAATGTCAGTAAATAACTTTTTGACTGTCCAGCTAAATATGGTTCAGTATGTTGTGTCGATGCAGTGCAGGAAATTCATGGATACAGAAAGAAGAAAGTATATCAGAAAAACAGAAACCTCAATTTTGAACCAAAGTAAAGATGCTTTTGTGCATGAGAATGTCAAGTAAAAGTCACGTTTATTATGCTTATGTTAATTGGATGGTATTTTTGGTCCATCCTGGACCATCATGTTTCGTGTAGGCTACAATAATGTTATCTTATTGTGAAAACCAATAAACAAAAAGTAATTTATTGAATAAATTACATCCTCCAGCAGGTACCCTGCAAAAGGAAGATATCAGACTACAAACAGTTACTCTGAAGCAGTGATGGAAATGGGGAGAGGGAGATCTTGGGGGAGCTAAGCTCCCTTGATCAGAAAACTTGGGGGGCCAACCTCCCTTGATCAAAACTGAGGAGCTATTCGCTGCTACAACTATCAAATGATCAGTGGTGATAATACAATTTCCTGTTAATTTTTTCAGGTCTCCAGTTAGTATTAGCCAAATTATGTTCTTATGGCAGGAATTTCACCTTTTAAAATTTGCAATGGCACACTGCTGCCGCACCAACAAAGAGCTCTCCTGACGAACATTTTCCAATTCCATCACTGCTCTTTATTCTGATTGTAAACTTGTGTGATTCACTAAAGTCTGCAGGCTCCTATTCTTCTTTATCCAAACAAAGACATATATAAAAGCTTTAAAAGGCCAAAAAAGTTTTGTTACATTGATGTTTGACTCATATTTTTTACAATTTAAAACAATATGCATAACCTACCAACCATCCTGATTTTCGGATGTGTATCACGCGTCAACTAATTTTTCCCTTTTCCCTATGAAATAGAAGTAAATTATTACTCAAATCCTAAACCACATAAACTAACTGCATCCGATGCTCTCATATTTTAGCACACATATACCATACATTTATATTAGTGCATTTCCATCACTAGGCCTCAGGACATTTTATAGAGCCAACATTTTGACATTTTTGTCATTTTTCTTGGAAAAACTAACCAAACAGTCAAGGAATTTAGTGAAAAATTGAGGAAACATAGCAAAGTGGGTATGCATCTGAAAGCTCTTTTCGTTAGGAATCCAAATATGCTAAAATTATTACTCTACATGAAATATTGATCAAAAGACACAAAACCGCGAATATGCGATATATTCTTCTTCGGTCAGACCAGAACGGACCCTTAGTACACTGAATATGCTTAGAAACTTCACAAAAATACTTGATTTTAATGTGTATCAATCAGAGCAACAATAAAAATAGTTATATTAGGGTATTGCCATGTTTTAGTTGTTCTGATTCATAATCATCATGTCAAAAAATTAGATTCTGGGCGAGCATGACACAAAATGCTTCCCACCTCTAGAAAACCATGTTCCACTAAGTAGATTTTGGTATACTTTGGATATGTTATAGAGGAGGTTCTCAGCTTTCATTTGGTATATGGCACATTACTATTGCAATTTGTTTTGGGTCATTTCATAAATCCCCTGGACTAGAAGGGTCATCTTCTCTACATTCAAAATGGGAAACATAGAGGCTATTAATAATTCGATTAGTCATGATCGAGGAAGGCCATTTGATTTGTCATTTCTGATTTTAGAGTATAAATCAGATGCATAATCCCTTTGTTGGCCAGGACTTAGAGCCCGGAACTAAGTCAGCCACCTTTTGGTCACTCAGCTGACTTGAAGAAATCGTGGCTGACTTTTTCAGCTAGCTGCATTTAGTTGGCTGCAACTTGAGCTGACTTAAGTCAGCTGACTTGAAGCGTTATTTTCATGAAATCTTCACAGATATAATATGCATATAAGTCCAATGACTGTAGCATCAAGTAGACTTTGAAAAAGTCCGAAGCCGGATAGTTTACCCTAGAAGGCTCACTTACACTGCAGTATAAAGAAAAGAATCTGGCTACTTGGGCCTGTGGTCTTTAGTGGGGGGGGGGGGAGTTATAATGGCCTACTGGGAGTATATCAATTGATGAACAGGATGCAATTTTAATAACCAAGTGTCAAATATATTATTCAGATCAAATAATATTTGGTTGTGGCTTATTCATCTGTAGATAGAGAAATGTTGGTAAGGCTAAAAATCTATTTAAAATTTAGCCCCTGAACAGGCTTGTAACTACATGTATTGTCCCTTGGACCAATTTGAATCTTAGGTAAATTACCAAGAAGAACTCTTTCAAACTCATGATTACAGTAACTCATAAATCGAACTTCTAAGTTATGGACCTTTTCATATTCTGGATGTCAAAGGACTGAATTGCAATCAAATTCCAACTCTAATTGCCATCAATGAAAAATAAAAGTTCAGACCTTCCTGTCTTCCTTAATTGCAGTTATGAAAGTCCTATAGATTCTCCTGTATATTCGACCTCAATTGCAATGGAGAAGGCTTTCATTGGCTTCAAGCTGGCTTCGGCTCAGCTGACTTGAAGCAATGTCAGCTGCTGGACTGACTAATCTCAGCTCACTTCAGCTGAGGGTAAAATCAGGTCGCGGCGGCGCAAAAAGTCGGCGGTTCCGGGCTCTAGTTGGCCTGTCACCAACAAGCAGGGACGGACGCAGGGGGGGGATGGGGGGGATGCATCCCCCCCCACCAGACCAAAATTTATGTATTTTTACATGTTAATTTTATCCGCGCGCAGTCGCGGAATGTCGCGAATTGTGCGTTCCGCGACGCGATAGCCCGATAGACCCCCCCACCAGAATTTTCTGGATCCCCCCCTGCCAACAAGCGGGATTAGTCTCCTTAAATAAATTTAACATTGGAAGTATTGGGTACTATGACCATGACAAATCGTCAGCATGATGACACACCAGGGGGGGATCCAGAAAATTCCGGTAGGGGGGTCTATCGGGCTATCGCGTCGCGGAACACATAGTTCGCGACATAACGTGACCGTGCGATGCTAAAATTAACATGTAAAAATAATAAAATTTTGATCTGGTGGGGGGGATCCATCCCCCCCATCCCCCTCCCCCTGCGTCCGTCCCTGTGACACACCAAGTGCCATTTTCACAGTGCAGCAGTCCACTCTTTTTGCATAGATGGATTATCTTTGCTGAGACATAATGGATCAAATGGATGGGATCTTCGCTGAGATGCGACGTGACATCTTTGCTTAAACGTCTTGGAATATTTTCACTGAGACATACATTTATAATCTTTACTGAAACATGATGATGGATCAGATAGAATATTTTTGCTGAGACCTGTCTATGATGGAATATATTTCTTGTCAATTACAGTCTGTCACTTTAATATAGAAAAAGAGTGGACTGCTGCACTGTGAAAACGACACTTCCTTTATCATAATGCTGATGATTTGTCATGATCAAACCCATTACTTTCAATGTTAATTTGATTTAAGGAGACTTATCCCACTTGTTGGTGACAGGCAAACAAAAGGATTGTGAATCTGATTTTCACTCTAAAATCAGTTATGACAAGGCAAATGGCCTTCTCTTGATTATGACTAATCTAACTGCCTGTATGTTTCCCATTTTGAAAGTAGAGAAGATGACACTTCATCGGCTATCATGAGTCAGGAAGTGTTTCACAGTGAACTGGTACTCATTTGTTCTATATCAAAGTGACAGACTGTAAAGAAGATAAAGAAAAACATAAATTTTATCTATCTATATCTATCTATCTATATAAAAGTGTAGCACCTGCCTTGCTTTGTATAATAATTCATCGTTTGCTGTGTTTTTGGCCATGCACCAATGCGTTCTGCTTCCACAAAAGGCCTTGTAACAACTAACCTGGTTTATTCCCTTTCTTTGCCATGTTGTCATGAGTGTGAAATGCCTTGAAGTTTCAAACACGAAGGAAAAAGGTAGAGTTAATTTCCCTCAATCTGCGCTAACTTGGATTTGCATGACATTGCATTTTAAAATTACTAACGAAAGATTTCTACAATCTTTTTCCTAATTTTGTGCTGATCACATTTCAGGGGGAGACCTGCTCATGGTGCAGCAGAAAACTGATGGGCGTAAAAGATTCGGATGGAGATGGAATTCCAGATGATGAGGATGACGATGATGACAATGATGGCATTCCTGACTATCTCGATGATGATGACGATGGAGATGGAATTCCTGACCATTTAGATGACGATGATGATGATGAAGATATACCAGATTATCTTATGCATCTTGATACAGATGGAGACGGCATCATTGATTACTATGATGAAGATGATGACAATGATGGAATTCCTGATGACATTGACTTGGATGATGATGGAGATGGCATTCCAGATGAATTGGAACAAGATTCGGATGGAGATGGTGTGCCTGACTACTTGGATGATGATGACGATGGGGATGGAATTCCAGATGACCAAGAGGTCGACACAGATGGAGATGGAATACCTGATGACATTGATGACGATGATGATGGAGATGGAATTCCTGATCACCTAGACGGTGATGATGATGGAGATGGAATACCTGATGCCCAAGAGGTTGATACAGATGGTGATGGCATTCCAGATCATCTTGATGATGATGACGATGGTGACGGAATTCCTGATCACAATGAAGATTCAGATGGTGATGGTATTCCCGATCACTTGGATAATGATGATGATGGAGATGGTATTCCAGATGCCCAAGAGGTAGATACAGATGGAGATGGAATTCCTGATCATCTTGATGATGATGATGATGGAGATGGAATACCTGACAATGAGGAAGACTCGGATGGAGATGGAATTCCTGATCATCTTGATGACGATGATGATGGAGATGGAATTCCAGATGACCAAGAGGTTGACACTGATGGAGATGGTATTCCAGATTACTTAGATGATGATGATGATGGAGATGGGATCCCGGATTACCTAGATGATGATGATGATGGAGATGGAATTCCTGATAATGAGGAAGACTCAGACGGTGATGGAATTCCTGATCACTTGGATAATGATGACGATGGAGATGGAATTCCAGATGACCAAGAGGTAGATACAGATGGAGATGGAATTCCAGATTACCTTGATGATGATGATGACGGAGATGGAATACCAGATCATCTTGACAATGACGATGATGGAGACGGAGTCCCTGATGATCAAGAATTGGATTCAGATGGAGACGGAATTCCTGATCATTTAGATGATGATGATGATGGAGATGGAATTCCAGATCACCTAGACAATGACGATGATGGAGATGGAGTCCCTGATGATCAAGAATTGGATTCAGATGGAGACGGAATTCCTGATCATTTAGATGATGATGATGATGGAGATGGAATTCCAGATCACCTAGACAATGATGATGATGGAGATGGAATTCCAGACAACGAAGAAGATTCAGATGGAGATGGCATTCCTGATCACCTAGATGATGATGATGACGGAGATGGTATTCCAGATAAGGAAGAAGATGCAGATGGAGATGGAATTCCTGACCATCTGGATAACGATGACGACGGAGATGGAATTCCAGATGACCAAGAGATTGACACTGATGGAGATGGCATTCCTGATTATCTTGATGATGATGATGATGGAGATGGTATTCCTGACTATCTCGATGATGATGATGATGGAGATGGAGTTCCCGATAATGCAGAAGATTCAGATGGAGATGGAATTCCTGATCATTTGGATGATGATGATGATGGAGATGGAATTCCTGATGACCAAGAGATTGACACCGATGGAGATGGTATTCCCGATCATTTAGATGATGACGATGATGGAGATGGAATTCCTGACCACCTTGACAATGACGATGACGGAGATGGAATTCCTGATGATAAAGAGGTTGACACTGATGGAGATGGTATCCCAGATCATCTTGATGATGATGATGATGGAGATGGAATTCCAGATCATGAAGAAGATTCTGATGGAGATGGAATTCCTGATCATTTAGATGATGATGATGATGGTGATGGAATTCCTGATGACCAAGAGATTGATACAGATGGTGATGGTATTCCAGATTACTTAGATGATGATGATGATGGAGATGGAATCCCAGATTACCTTGATAATGATGATGATGGAGATGGAATTCCAGATAATGAAGAAGACTCCGATGGAGATGGTATACCTGATCATCTAGATGATGACGATGATGGAGACGGAATCCCTGATGACCAAGAGATTGATTCAGATGGAGATGGAATTCCAGATCATCTTGATGATGATGATGATGGAGATGGAATACCAGACCATCTTGATAATGATGATGATGGAGATGGAATTCCTGATGACCAAGAGGTTGATACAGATGGAGATGGCATCCCCGATCATCTTGACGATGATGATGATGGTGATGGAATTCCTGACAATGAAGAAGACTCAGATGGAGATGGAATTCCTGATCATTTGGATGATGACGATGATGGAGATGGAATACCAGATGAACAAGAGATTGATACCGACGGTGATGGAATCCCTGATTACTTAGATGATGATGATGATGGAGATGGAATTCCAGATTATCTGGATGATGATGATGATGGAGACGGAATTCCAGATAGTGAAGAAGACACAGATGGAGATGGAATACCTGATTATCTAGATGATGATGATGATGGGGATGGAATACCAGATGACCAAGAAGAGGTTGATACAGATGGTGATGGAATTCCAGATCACCTGGATGATGATGATGATGGAGATGGAATTCCAGATCACCTTGATGATGATGATGACGGAGATGGAATTCCAGATACTGAAGAAGACACTGATGGTGATGGAATTCCAGATCATTTAGACGATGATGATGATGGAGATGGAATTCCAGATGACCAGGAAATTGACAGTGATGGAGATGGGGTTCCTGATCACCTTGATAATGATGATGATGGAGATGGAATTCCAGATCATGAGGAAGATTCAGATGGTGACGGAATTCCTGATCATTTAGATGATGACGATGATGGAGACGGGATACCAGATGATCAAGAGATCGACACCGATGGCGATGGAATTCCTGATTATTTAGATGATGATGACGATGGAGATGGAATACCAGATGATCAAGAAGAAATTGATACTGATGGAGATGGAATACCAGATCACCTAGATGATGATGATGATGGAGATGGTATCCCAGATTACCTTGATGATGATGATGATGGAGATGGAATTCCCGATGATCAAGAGGTTGATTCGGATGGAGACGGAATCCCAGATCATCTTGATGGTGATGATGATGGTGATGGAATTCCAGATAATGAAGAAGACTCAGATGGTGATGGAATTCCTGACCATCTGGACAATGATGATGATGGAGATGGAATTCCAGATGACCAAGAGGTTGATACAGATGGAGATGGCATCCCAGATCATCTTGATGATGATGATGATGGTGATGGAATTCCTGACAATGAAGAAGACTCAGATGGCGATGGAATTCCTGATCATTTAGATGATGATGATGATGGAGATGGAATTCCTGATGACCAAGAGATAGATACCGATGGAGATGGAATTCCTGATTACTTAGATGATGATGATGACGGAGATGGAATCCCAGATTACCTTGATGATGATGATGATGGAGACGGAATTCCTGATAATGAAGAAGACTCAGACGGTGATGGAATACCAGATCACCTGGATGATGATGATGACGGAGATGGAATTCCAGATGACCAGGAGATTGACACTGATGGAGATGGAATCCCAGATCATCTTGATGATGATGATGACGGTGATGGAATTCCTGATCATGAAGAAGATTCAGATGGGGATGGAATTCCTGATCACTTAGATGATGATGATGATGGCGATGGAATTCCAGATGACCAAGAGATCGACACTGATGGAGATGGAATCCCAGATCATCTTGATGATGATGACGATGGGGATGGAATTCCTGACGATGAAGAAGATTCAGACGGTGATGGAATTCCTGATCACCTAGATGACGATGATGACGGTGATGGAATACCTGATGATGAAGAAATCGATACAGATGGAGATGGCATTCCGGATTATTTGGATGATGATGATGATGGAGATGGTATTCCAGATTACCTAGATGACGATGATGATGGAGATGGAATTCCTGATAATGAAGAGGACTCAGATGGAGATGGAATTCCTGATCACTTAGATGATGATGATGATGGAGATGGCATTCCAGATGATCAAGAGATCGACACTGATGGAGATGGAATTCCAGATCACCTTGATGATGATGATGACGGTGACGGAATACCAGATCACGAAGAAGATACAGATGGAGATGGTATTCCTGACCATCTCGATAATGATGATGATGGAGATGGAATTCCAGATGACCAAGAGGTTGATACAGATGGTGACGGAATCCCAGATCATCTTGATGATGATGATGATGGCGATGGAATTCCTGACAATGAAGAAGACTCAGATGGAGATGGAATTCCTGATCACTTGGATGATGACGATGATGGAGATGGAATACCAGATGACCAAGAGATTGACACTGATGGTGATGGAATCCCGGATTATCTCGATGATGATGACGATGGAGATGGAATACCAGATGATGAAGAAGATTCAGATGGAGATGGAATCCCTGATCATTTGGATGATGATGATGATGGAGATGGAATACCAGATGACCAAGAGATTGACACTGATGGTGATGGAATCCCGGATTACTTAGACGATGACGATGATGGAGATGGTATTCCAGACTACCTGGATGATGATGATGATGGTGATGGAATTCCTGATAATGAAGAAGACTCCGATGGAGACGGAATTCCTGATCACTTAGACGATGATGATGATGGAGATGGAATACCAGACGATCAAGAGATTGATACAGATGGTGACGGAATTCCTGACCACCTTGATGATGATGACGATGGAGATGGAATACCAGATGATGAAGAAGATTCAGATGGAGATGGAATTCCCGATCATCTGGATGATGATGATGATGGAGATGGAATTCCAGATGATCAGGAGATCGATACCGATGGAGATGGAATTCCTGATTACTTAGATGATGATGATGATGGTGATGGTATCCCAGATTATCTTGATGATGATGATGATGGAGACGGAATTCCAGATAATGAAGAAGATTCCGATGGTGATGGAATTCCTGATCACTTGGATGATGATGATGATGGAGACGGAATTCCTGATGACCAAGAGATTGATTCGGATGGCGATGGAATCCCCGATCACTTAGATGATGATGACGATGGAGATGGAATTCCAGATCATCTTGACAATGATGATGATGGAGACGGTGTCCCAGATGATCAGGAAGTGGATACAGATGGAGATGGAATACCAGATCATCTTGATGATGACGATGATGGAGATGGAATTCCTGACAATGAAGAAGACTCAGATGGAGATGGAATTCCTGATCATTTAGATGATGATGATGATGGAGATGGAATTCCAGATGACCAGGAGATTGATACAGATGGAGATGGAATTCCTGATTACCTGGATGATGATGACGATGGAGATGGTATTCCAGATTACCTAGATGATGATGATGATGGAGATGGAATTCCTGACAACGAGGAAGACTCAGATGGAGATGGTATACCTGATCATTTAGATGATGATGATGATGGAGATGGAATTCCAGATGACCAAGAGATCGACACTGATGGAGATGGAATCCCAGATCATCTTGATGATGATGATGATGGAGATGGAATTCCAGATCATCTTGACAAAGACGATGATGGAGATGGAATTCCTGATGATCAAGAAGTTGATTCAGATGGAGACGGAATCCCAGATCACCTTGATGATGACGATGATGGAGATGGAATTCCAGATCACCTTGACAAAGATGATGATGGTGATGGAATTCCTGATGACCAAGAAGTTGATTCAGATGGAGATGGTATACCTGATCATTTAGATGATGACGATGATGGAGATGGAATTCCAGATGACCAAGAGATCGACACTGACGGAGATGGAATCCCAGATCATCTTGACGATGATGATGATGGAGATGGAATTCCAGATCATCTGGATGAGGATGATGATGGAGATGGTATTCCAGATTATTTAGAGAGCACTGTAGAATCCAGTCTAAAATCATCAGTGCTAGACAGTGACCAGGATGGTATCCCAGACCATTTGGATGATGATGATGATAATGATGGCATTCCTGACATCGAAGAATCTCCTCCACCTCCAGCACCACCAGGAACTGTAGAAGACAGTGATATTGACAAAGACGGTATTCCTTGTTACTTGGACACAGATGATGACAATGATGGTATTCCTGATACTCTGGATGAAGATGCTGATGATAATAGTATTCTTGATAAGTATGAAGATGATGATGATGACGGCATTCTCGACTATTTGGATGAAGACGATGATAATGATGGTATTCCAGACACAGAGGAAGACAGAGATGGAGATGGAATTCCTGATTACTTAGATCCAGATGATGACAATGATGGAATCCCTGATGTTGATGATCCTGATCATGAAGACAGAGACAGTGATGGAGATGGCATTCCGGATAGATTTGATGACGATGATGACAATGATGGCATTCCTGATGATGAAGAGTACAAGTACATTGACACAGACGGTGATGGAATTCCTGATTATCTGGATGATGATGCTGATGGTGATTCCATCCCTGATCACCAAGAAGACACCGATGAAGATGGATTGATGAATCATGTAGATGAAGATGATGATAATGACGGCATCCCTGATCGCATTGATGCTGACGCTGATGGTGACGGAATTCCTGATGCCCAGTATAGAGATTCAGATGGAGACGGAATCCCAGATCATCTGGATGATGATGATGACAATGATGGTATTCCTGATTCCCTGGAAATCGATAGTGATGGTGATGGCATTCCTGATGATCTGGATGATGATGATGACAATGATGGAGTAACAGACAAAGTAGAAGAAGTTCAGGAGGAAAAGGTTGACTATCTGAGAGACAGTGACAATGACGGCATACCCGATTATTTGGATGACGAAATTGAAGTAAAGGAACAGGTTGTTGAGGCTGAAACAGAGGCTGAATTGTCGAAGGAAGATATCGACACTGATGGAGATGGCATCCCTGATTACCTTGATGATGACGATGATGGAGACGGAATCCCAGATGAAGAGGATGACGATGATGATGGAGATGGAATTCCTGATGAGCTTGAAGTCGACACAGATGGTGATGGCATTCCAGATCATCTTGATCCTGATGATGATGATGATGGCGTTTTGGATGATGTCGACACAGATGATGACAATGATGGAGTACCTGATGAACTGGAGCTCGACACAGATGGTGATGGAATTCCTGATCACTTAGATGATGATGATGATGGAGATGGAATTCCTGATGATGAGGATGATGATGATGATGGTGACGGAATCCCAGATCATCTTGAACACGACACTGATGGAGATGGTATTCCTGATCATCTTGATGATGATGATGATGGTGATGGTATTCCAGATGCAATTGACAGCGAACCTCTGAGAGCCACCTATGTTGGTGTAGAAATTGATACCACAACAGACACAGATGGTGATGGAGTGCCTGACTATCTTGATGATGATGACGATGGAGATGGAATCCCAGATCATCTGGATGAAGATGATGATGGAGATGGAATTCCAGACTACATGGAAAAGGACACAGATGGTGACGGAATTCCTGATTACTTAGATGATGACGATGACAATGATGGAATTCCTGATGAAGAGGATGACGACAGCGATGGTAATGGCGTTCTCGATTCCCAGGAAGATCATTTGTTCAGAGACACAGACGGAGATGGAATCCCGGATTACCTTGATGACGATGATGACAACGATGGCATTCCTGACCATCTGGATATGGATGATGATGGAGATGGCATTCCGGACCACTTACAAGATGGACATCCTAAATCCAAAGACACAGATGGAGACGGGGTACCAGATTTCCTTGATGACGACGATGATGGCAATGGAATGCCTGACCACTTGGAGAAGCCGGTCAAAGTGACCAGACCCGACAAAGACAAAGCTTGTGGTGATTCTTGTCCTCCCACCGAAGAGGAACCTGGTGAGACCATGGTTAACCGCATCGTGGAATTCTTCAAGAGCTTAATTTTGCTCGAAGAAGAAGAGGAGGAGGAGCAAGAACCCCAAATCGAGGAAGATCTCGACCTTTGGGATCTTATTACCTCGTGGATTTTAGGTGATGAAGAAGATGAAGATAATGACGAAAACTCAAACTCAGCGGCCGAAAAAAATAGTGAAGATCACACATACAAGGCCACTAAGCGAAAGCTGCTGAGTGTTGAGGATAGTAGTGAGAGTGACAACAGTGTAGAAGGTAGTGAGTCAGTAGATGAGAGTGAAAGTGCTGTAGATGAGGAGGCTGTTGATCCAGCAGCTGATGATAGTGACAGTGGACTTGAGGAAGATAGTGAGGAAGATGCAACAGTAGAAGTTGAGGAAGAGTCTGTTGAGGAACCAGCAGAAGAGCATGCGGAGGATGTTAATATTATGGACATTGTAATGGACTATGCTGAGAGCAAGACAGGTTGGAGTATCCGGAGCTGGTTCTCTAGTGAAAATGTTGACGAAAACCAAGAAAACCAGGTGCACGATGAGCACTGATATTGACATCTCACCTTAGATTAAAATTTCATCACAGCATTTTTTAAGTCCATCATTTGTGTGTGAACAATCACTTTGAAGAAACTGGGTGTATGGACGTAATTCACAAACATTATCTTCACCTTCTGTATTTCATGACTGTTCACAAAATATGACTATTAATTGCAAGAGCTGGCCCGTTCATGCAGCGAGTGTCTGACTTGGGCATGTATACGAGGCTCGGCACACCGAAGTATTTCTCCTCCTAGTCGGAGGAGATAAAACCTGCAGTTGGGTGATGACTCATCCACTTGTATGATATGACAGGCGTTAAACGTCGAGTAAATGTTGATATGCGCAACTTTGTACGGGAAGTTTACGCAACACCAGGATGTGAAAAAAATCTGCCACCGCCTCATTCGTGTGAACGGACTGCCTGGAAACCACAAATCCACACCAACGCTGCCAAAAAAAAGAAAGTTAACCAACATCTGCGGTCCGTTCGCACGAATGAAACTGACCACTCCTGGTCTTTGTGTATGCCCTATTTGCAAATGTCATAATTTTTTTCACTCCGAAACTAAATGGGACTTTACTGTCTCATTTTGTTTGGACGAAAAAAAATGAAGAAACTTAAAAAATTAAGAAAGAGAAAAATTAAGCAAATTTTATAAAATTGCTGGGAATTATTCAATAAGTAACTCAATATTTTGAACTTTTCTGTATAGTCAAATGACCTTCCGTATCCGAGAGTGGGACATGAATGAAATCCAAACCCCTTTTACACATTTACAGTTCATGGTTACATGTGCTTTATTACTTTTGTTTAAACCTTCACCCTGTGATCCAAAACCAGTGTAAAATACCCACCACAGTGAAAAATATAGTCATTTTTAGCTGCTACTCTCTACTTTCGCGAAACTTTGATAAGTCGGAAATAAGTCTTTTATTTGAAGGATTTTTTTCTTAGTATTCTTTAGATTTGTATTTATTTTGTATTTGACGATCTCGTAGTTATATATCCCAAACCGATTTGTATGTCTTGTGGGGTTTATGTGAAGTTGAAGAAAACCCATCGCTTTTGCTGGGTAATGTTCATGGTGTATGTTGTTACTGTTATGGCCTGTGAATTGTTGAGATTACTTCCTGGTAAAAAATAAATAAATGCTCATTCATAATTTAATGTCTTTTTGTTGCTTTATATAAAAATGTATATTACATGGAAATAAGTTATTTATGAGTGTGTTGCTTTAGTCTTTCTTTGCAAGAAAACTTTCTTTCAACACTCTCCTCAAGATTTTGCCCGATGCCGATTTCGGGATGACATCTGTAAATTCTACACCTCCAGCCAGCTGCTTGTAACTGGCAACTTTGTCTGAAAGAAAATAATTCAATAGATTATCAGTTATTTGGTGGTTCAAATTAATTGTAGGCCTATACACTACAATTGTGTACTCGCAAAAAAGTTTGTGCATGATTTCCCGGCCGGGCTTGATTTATTGAGGTAAATCATTAAGATGTACTTTTTGGGTGGGTAAATTGATTTTTTTCTCGCTATTCATCAAACAATATAGAAAAACAGTATTGTGGACACCCTCCCAAAACCTTCAGACTAGATAATTATCTGCCCTCCCAAAATCTTCAGAAAAGATAATTATCAAAAAACCATTTAAAAAATGTATAATGCATTGAAATTTACCTTGCAAAAAGTCAGCAACTTCTTCCTCAGTCAGTGAAATGCCATTTTTAGGCTGGATGTAGGCCCTGGGCAATTCTCCAGCCCTCTCATCAGGAATCCCTATCACAGCTACATCAGCAACCGCTGGGTGGCCTAACAGTACTCCCTCTAGCTCTGCAGGTGCCACCTAGTGTTAATGAAAGATATAGGAATGAAACCAAGAATACAAGGAAGATGGTCTTTTGGATGATGATTGAGGAGTAAACCATGAAGGTAGTTAAAGTTAATCAAGTATTGCTTACCTGGAGTCCTTTATATTTAATGAGTTCTTTTAATCGATCGGTGATGTAGAAAAATCCATCTGTATCGTAATATCCAAGGTCACCTGAAAAAAGGAGGAAGAAATTTAAATTGGCTGAAAGGAAGGGGCCAACCAGACGATAGTTGGGGGGCTATGGATTTTACCCCCCTGGACGAACTTTTTTTTTGCTCATGAAGCGTCGACAAACAATTTTTTGGCACGCGAAAGAGCGACAAACTACTTTTTTACTGCAATTTTAACATTACGGTATTCTCTACGGGTGGAAACAAACTTTTTTTTCTCATGTGCTGAACAAACTTTTTTTTCAGTTCCGAAAGTCCATAGGCCCCCTCCAAAGATCATCTGGTGGGCCCCTAAGCCAATTAGATAAACTACTTGGTAATGTGCTCTTATGCAACAAGATTCATGGGGGATCCAGAAAATTTCGGTGGGATAGTCTATCTGGTTATCGCGTCGAGGAACATTTTGGTTGAGTAGTGCCATTTTCACAGTGCAACAGTCCACTCTTTTTGCTTATCAGATTGACAGACTAAGCCTAATGTGTGGTGACGTTCATAAAATTATAATTATAACACTATATTATATAATACCCTACAAACTAGTTGAGATACATTTTGTCATTTATCATATTCTACTCATAATTTTTGGAAGGATAGTAAAAATTTCAAGTAACTTTCGATATAGGCCTACTACCTGAATGCAACCATCCATCAGAATCAAGGGTCTCCGCTGTGGCCTCAGCATTGTTTAAGTAACCAAGCATCACCTGGGGACCTTTCATGCAAATTTCACCTTCTTCATTCGGGCCAAGGTCCTTTCCTGTGCCTACATCAACAACCTGAAATATTGTCATTTGAGATCGATATGGATGGATGTTGTTGATAATTACCAGATAAATCTAAGGGGGAGACCATTTAATATCCAGGGCGTGGGGGCTTGGAGTTTTTTTTAAATAAATAATTTCTTCCTCAGTTTTGGTGATATGAATAAAGAATTTTTGGGCAGTCTTGAAGTGAATAATTTCTCCCAGGGGTATATCTTAATAAGACATTGCTTGATTTAGGAATGAATATTCCGGGACTTTGCGCGCTTGAAATAAATAAATACTGCCACCGTCACCATGAAATAAATAATTTCCCTCTGAGGAAAACTCCAAGCCCCACTCTGGAGATTTAATGGTCGCCCACTTAGGGGGAAGAAATCACACCAGTCCGAAGGAGGACAGATTTCGTAAGTAGTCAGTACTGTTAACCTTACCTTACTGAGAGTATTAGATACAGGTTGACCGATGGAGTCAAACCTCACATTGTCAATCATAGAAATATGAGTCAAGGGGCTGGATTCTGTCATTCCAAAAGCTGCAACATAATAATTATATGCAATACAAGATGGTCAAGGCCAAGTGGAACGGAACGAGAATTACAAGATGAAACAGATAAGGAAATCTGAGTGAAATTGAAAACTTGAAAACATCAGATTAGTATAATGTGACCCAGTGTTTTATCTTCAAGAGATTCTCTCCAGGTATTACCGGTAGATGATTAGATGAAATTTTGCATGTCCGATGATGATTGGCACCCACATTGAAAAAAGGTTTGTTTAAAACAGACAAAACAAACGTTAGCTGGTGTCCGTCCAAACTGTATAAAATCAAACAAAGTCTTTACTTTACACAGCGCTCCTGAATAAATTTCAAGATTAAAAAAATTCAACAAGAAAACCGAAAGTGCACGCTTATAGAGCAGGGTCAGGAGAACATTTTAAGACAAAAACTGAAAAATTTATCATAATTTAAAATTGTTTGTTTATCACACTCATATTTTCTTGGTGACACAGGGGTATAGAAAGTTGTGTATATCATTTATCATGTTTAGAGAGACAAGTCTTGATGGTAAGACATCATTGTTTAATTTACATGCATGATAATTGTATGTGTGTTAGATATGTATTGGCTAAACATTGTGTAAAGAGTGTGATAAACACATGCAAATGCATATTTATCAAAGAAATGCATTTTTAGCCCCAGTAAATTTATTAGATCATTTGTTGTGAATGTTTCACCGACTTTTAGCATGATTTTAATCTAATTAAGCCTTTCTTTTGAATTTTTGCATTGTTTATCATCAAAATATGACATTTCAAACGAGTTAAATTTCTGGATCATTCTTACTAAGACTGAATGTGATTTATATAAATTGCCTCAATATATCATATGAACATTGCATAAATGTTAAGAAATAAACCCCAACTGTGGCTTTTTGTGATCCAAGAAGTGAGTTAATGAATATTAATATCTGCATTTTTTTGCTATAATTTTGGGACAAAAAACTCATTTAATGGACTAACTTACTCATCCAAGCCATCATAATAAGAACGTGAGATGCTAAATAGCTTGACAATTGATACTGAAACACAATATGACATTGAAAGTGAGTCACTCATGTGCAAACAACAGCGAAGGTACACAATTGAGCAATAATGGTTCAAATAATCACTTTAAAAGATATCTAATAGAGGCTATAAGCTGATTATTATGCAAAGGTATTGTTCTTTTAACTACGGCATCTGCTGATATTTGAAAATATTGATAAATAAAATCTCACAGACATATATGATAACAAAAAACCCACTTTTCTGTGATGAGAAAATGTGTGAAATATTCATATATCATGTAATATACATTTAATTTTGCTAAAACTGGCCTGAATACAATAAATCATTCAAAGGGATTAACATAGGTAATATTTAAAAGCTAAAAACTTAATTGAAGGAGTGTTAATTACTATATCATGGAGTCACATGTGTTTATCACATCCTGCACACTATTTTTACTCCAAACATATCTAATACGGATACAATGGTAATGCAAATTAAAGAATAATGTCTTACCATCAGCATTTGCCTCCCAAAACATCCTAAATTTCTTTAACAGCTCTCTTTACCCCAATGTCAGCTTGAAAATATGAGTGTTTAAAATCAATATAACTCAAAATTTTCCCAACGGAATTTTTCGGTTTTTGTCTTAAAATGTGCTCTCCTGACCCTACTCTATAAGCGTGCACTTTCGGTTTTCTTGTTGAATTTTTTTAATCTTGAAATTTATTCAGGAGCGCTGTGTTTATATTTGAGACATTTGTTTGATCAGATTACGCTTAAAATTTATCCGGATTGACAATTTCCTAGACTGTTTCACACAAAAATATTGCCTGATAGACACAAAATTTTTGAGGGACACGGGACACCGGCTAACGTTTCTATTCTTTTGTCTGTTTGAAACAAATTTTTCAGAGTGTGCATCAATTACATCCTTTTTATCCCCTGGTATTATAAATTGCAGATATTCTGGAGTACCTTGTCTGATCAACAGTTCTGGAGCCTTGAGTCTCTCTGCAGCTTGTTTGGCAATGTCCACACTGATGGGAGCTGCAGCCACCAACATCTGTTTCAGATTGGACAAGTCATATTGGTCCACCATGGGATGTTTGGCAAGGAACAGGGCCATTGGAGGCACATTCAGCATGTCTGTGACCTGTGAATGAAATTAAAGAAACTTGGTATTAGACACCTTGGCCTGATTTCACCAAGAGAGCCAAGACCAGGCTGCAGGTTTTAGGTTAAACCTTGCCTTTCAATTATTTTGCTCACAATTTCAGAAGAACTTGTTCCAGGTCTAATTCTATACCTGGCTTAACTCTGTTGGTGAAATTGAGCCAAATTTATTTTCACTTTCGAAATGGAGCGTCTGACTGCCTTGTTTCTTCCACACAAAATTTGTGAGTTCCTAACACTCGGTTTATTTGGACTGCTCCCTGGAGCTCCCGTAATTACACACTTGCCACTAGGCTGCAACACATGACAGCATATGTTCTGATTTGCCAAGGCCGGAAAAAGCAGTGGCAATGAAACAACGGTCCACTTGTAGACAGTCAGTTAATAATCTGAAAACCAATCAACATATTCTGCGGCAAACATCTCTATACTTTTAATCTGCACTTAGCAACTACTGACCTTGTAATCCTGGGAGACTTTCAGAAAACTGGTTGGTTCAAATTTGGGAACAGTGACAACTGTGGCACAAAGGTTCGCCCCATGTAATGCTATGGCTGTGAGTCCGTAGATGTGGAAGAATGGCAAACAGCCAAGGATTACTTTGTCCGGATCACCCGTTATCTGTGGATGACTGAAAAAAAGAAAGAAATATTTCACAATGAAACAAATTTAAAATGGAAGTGCAAACTTCTTGAAAGGTTGTAGTGTTATTGGCTTTGACAAATATATAGATAAGGTAAGTGCAGCCCTTCAAGCCCAGTTTTAAGTGCTCACACAGGTTGACTGATGAGTTGGGAGAGAGTAGGAGTCCTCAACATGTTGTTATCCCATGTGAGGGATCTTTCACTTGCCAATCACAGACATTGATAAAGGGGCTGCCAATTTAATTTTTCATCTGAATAAAATCCAGTTGAGACTTTTGCTTGAAAGGATAACTTTTAATATATATATCTGGATCTGTCATATGCATCTGATCCTTTTGTTGGATATCTGTGCTGTACTCACCTTATCTGTTGGAGATTAGCTACAACATTGTAGTGAGATAACATGACACCTTTAGGAAGACCCGTCGTTCCTGAAGAAAAAGGCATCACTGCGATATCACTTTTCGGTGAAATTGAGACATTTTCCGTGAATGCGCTTCCATCATCGTCAAGAAGATCTTGAAAAGGACGGCATCCTTCAGCTGCACCAAAAGTTATGATACCCTGGAAAATAATTCAATAAAATGAAGATATGTCAATCATCAAGACTGGGATAGACAATCAATTGATTCACTGGAATAACAAGTATTGTCAATTGTCAGCTACTTGAGAAATTGTCATTCACTGGCTTGTCATAGTCAAACATTTTTATGTGGTCTTGGTTGCCAGTTCACAAAAATACACTGAACGATCCGTTTAAACAGATATATGGAAAAAATATGGGGGGGGGGTTGGAGAAAAAAAGTAAAAAAAAGTAAAAAAATCAAATAAAAAAGAAGATATTGAGGGAAAAATTTGAGGGGAAAACAAATTCACTGTTATGTTCAAACAGACATCATGGCCAACTTACCTGCAATGATGGTATGTGTGGTTTAACTGCATTCACCAAGGGCAGAAGCTGAGGTATTGTTACCACTAACTTTGGGTTGGCTTCTTTGGATGTGTGGCTGAACTCAACTGTAAGTAAAAATATTCAGGTAATTCATAAATCTATGGCTTGAAGGTGTTGTAAACTTGTAGTAGACCTTTAAAGTATGCATACAATGTAGTTTTAAATATGTAACTGTCAATGATGTGAACTTTAAGGTTGTAAATGAAAAACATGAATTTAGCATTTTGTCCTCTCCTTCTGTAAAATCAATACTTTTAGGAAATTCAACTCACCAGGGGTGTATAATGGATTCAAAGGGCTAGTGATGGCTCCACATGCATTGACAGCCAACATTGCTATGAGAAATTCTGGACAGTTGGGACTGAGAAGCATGACAACATCTCCCTTTTTCAATCCAGCTTTGGTCAAAGCACTTGCCACCCTTTTCACTGATGTCAACATTTTATCATAGGTCCATTCTTGGCCTGTCGTGCCATTGACCTGAAATGAGAATCATTAATCTTGACAGATAGATAGATAGGTAGATAGAAAGAAAGGGTATTGAAAGTGAGACTACATTACCATTAAATAGCTGACGCAGCATAACCGAGCATCACCGTGGCAACCGTTTGTTGGCCAGACCATTGAGACCAAGCCAGGTTTTTGTGGTGGGTGATCAGACTGACCCCAATGACCCCATTCAGATTTTTGATTGATGTTTACTGATAATCTATTTTACATCACATAAATCATCCAATCTCTTGCAAACACTGAGCGAGAAAAGGGGACTTAGTGCTATTGAAATATAATGGAAATTATAGGGTCGTAATAAAAACTTTCCACATTTCCCTTAATAGAATCTTCCATTCCGATCTTATATTGATAAAAGGCGTTGTGTCAAATTTTCAGCCAAATTTATATTACAGTCTATCACTTTGATATAGAAAAAGAGTGGACTGTTGCACTGTGAAAATGGCACTTTGTGTGTCATCATGCGGATGATTTGTCATGGTCATACCCAATACTTTCAATGTTGATTTCATTTAAGGAGACTTATTCTGCTTGTTGGTAACAGCCAAACGAAAGGATTATACATCTGATTTTCACTCTAAAATCAGTTATGACGAGTCAAATGGCCTTCTCTTGATCACATGTTGAAAGTAGAGATGATGACACTTCATCGGCTATCACTAAGTACATTTTTCACTGTGAGCTGGTCCTCAGTCGTTCTATGTATCAAAGTGACAGAATGTAATATTTAGAGGTTGCCAAAAGCCATTGTAGTTTTAACATGAAATAGGCCTTTGGCAAACCATTAAATCTTCGGTATTTATGAATCTTGCCATAATTGACAATTATTTTGATAGAATGACCCTTTTCTGAGTATGTTCAGGGAGTCCAATTCAGTTCTTATATCTTTTTCAACTTGCAAAGTTTTTGCAGTAGGTCAGGATAGATCCGATAGAGGTTACATGTAAATTGGTCAGTTTTCAAGCCTTTTTTCCCCCTAAAAATAGTGTCATCTTTCACTAAGTAAAAATAAACTAATCAAAAATAACCCCCAGATATTGCTTTGCCATTCCAAGTTTATTATACACCAAAGAGAATTTTTCAGTTTTGAAATAAGGGTTGTAGTAGATTTAATTGTTTTCAAACAATTTTTAGCCACCCTAATATTGCTCTTTCACGTTTGAGCTTACATATATATTAGAGAACCATCATGGCAGATACGAATAGAGCAATTTTTCATATCTATATTTGGAGTTCCCCTGTGGCCTAATGGTCAAGACTGCTTGTCCACTGGCTTTGAGGGCGTGGGTTCAAATCTCACCCCCGGGAACTCACTTTAGTCCGAGCCCATGGGACATTAAATGGAGGCGGGTTGTATCTAGTGTTCTATGCTGGGGCAACTGAAAGACCCTGGGCATCCCTGAATTAATAGGGTATGTGCCAGACTCACAGTCTTGTCATCTCATCATCGTACGGCGCTCGCCTGCCTCAATATAGCCCACTAAGGTGCTGCAGAGGCGTAAAACTCAAACAAACAAACATATCTATATTTGCTGAGTTATTGTATTTTGAAATAGCTGACACAGCATCACCAAGCTGGCATCAGCCTGGCAACCTTTTTGTTGGCCAGACCATACCAGGCTTTTGTAGTGAGTGATCAGACAGACAGTTCAGGTTGACTCCAATGACCCCTATTCAGATTTATGATTGATGTTTACTGATAATAAATTTTATGTAGATCTGTTTGTCTCAGACTGAATGCACACCAGTTGACGTATCATTGACCACTGAACTTGTTGATCTTTGGCTAAAGTCTATGGCACTGCACCTGTTCTTTTCTTCCAGATCAGCCCAAAACGTGTGTCCAATATATTACTCTTTCAAACTTGTGATTTGAAGTTATATATATTGGAGAACCATCAAACAGATATGAATAGAACAATTCTCTCATGTCCATATTTGCTGAGCTATTGTATTTTGAACTAGATAAGGATTTATTACGTCAAGAGTAATCTTTGGTTTGTGAATGCTGGGACATGTGTTAGCCTTGAGAGTAATGGAAACTGTCATGTTTTATTATCAGCTGAGTATGTACACTGAAAGACAAAAGTTATGCATATGTTGGAAGTGCAAGATGTTCGAGGGGTATGGTCAACATGATGGTTCCATGGGGTAATTAACCTGAAAACAGAGTCACAAACAATAAATCGCAGAACCGGGAAACATTTTCAAAAATGGCTGACAAAGGGGAGTTTCCAGAAAACACAGTTTTTGCCGTTGACCCAAAACATTTGCAGGTATATGGTTTTATGTGAGCTTAAATGAATCCTTAAACATTTTTAAAAGCACACAATTCTTTTACAACTGAATTTATAGTGTCCCCAATTACAGAATATGACGGGGATGAAACTATTGGAATGGTGCAGGTGTGAAAACCCAGCTTAATGTTGTAAGGTGTATGATGTTCATCTGTCAAGTGTATCAAAGAAAGCTGCCTGTTACAGGGAGGTAGGGTAGACTAGGAATAAACAAAGAGGTGTTGGACCCAGAAAAACAACCGGAACTCAAGATACCCTCCATTGTAATGAAAGCTTGTTTCTGAATGTTGTAGGGATGCTACAGATGAGAGGACGTCTCAACCTTCGAATGAACCATAAGACCATTATTTTTTAGACTTAATGGTTTATTTTATGTAAAGCATGTGTTTGGTAGAACCCTATATTGAGCACACAGATGAGGTTCTTTAATGCACAACATATGCATAACTTTTGTCTTGACCCCAGATAGTAGGGGAACACATTTTAAAACAGAGTGGTTGGACAAAACAATTTTTTGCATTTCTAAAAATGAAATGCACGCCCATCTTTTTATTTTTGGTTGAAGACGAAGACGAGGACAGGTTAAATTGGAATCTTTTACTGCAAGTTGCGTGTCACATACAGGCCAATATTCTTTAAGTGAAAACAGCTTTTGCATGGTCACTGCAGTGAGCTCTGCCAGAAATCAGATGCAGCAACTGCTGACTGACTGCTGAGCAACTGCTCTGGTTGTGGAACAACTTCCCTGTATGTTGGAAGTGACACCTTAGAACTGTTTTTGGATTAGCTGCCCAAACAGTTTCAACATTAACTTTCAACTTGGTTGTGTGATGTCACTGGCTTAAAAAATGTTTTGTTTGTGTCAGTTATGGTTAATCAGGTGACTCAGTGTTTATCATATCAGCAGCATAGGTGACAATAAACAAACCAATTAAAAGAATTAAGGTACTTTATCAAATAAGAAGATTAGGAGACCAACAGAACTGTCAATGACATGGCAAAGCCAGTTTGCAAATTGAAAATAAGAAAATTAATTTCTAGTGGACTGCCAATCAGGAAACAGCTATTAGGTCGCATGTCGTGAGGTGGGCACCTAAAAAGGGTGGTTTTGTGACACTCTGCAAGGAAATTTGTCATTCAACTGTCTATTTCTCAAGAACTAGAAGGTCTATCAATGTGGCTGTAGTCTCATATTGTAGCCCTGATGTGACTGCAACTTTATTTAAATTGATGGAATAGTTTGGGCCCTGCTACCCCTCAAATGAAAAAATCCAGGGTGGTTCGGTGGCGGAGGCGGGAGGTGAAAGCAGTAATCAAGCCTATAATGCTCTGTAACTCTGAAGTACTTGACTCTAACCTGAATAGACTGTTTCAATGTATAGTTCAGTTCCTTGAATGTCTCTACTAGGCCTTTCAGATGTCTCTGGTGGTCGTAATATCTGTATAATTTGAAGGAAATCGATTATACCACAGGCACAGATGAGCGGTTTTTCATCTATTTTCGACCAGTAGGACACAATGTGCTAAATAGAACCTTGTGAACACTTATTTCCATAATCAGGTGTGTCAGTGGGCACTTGCTGATTGGAAAGGCATTCAGACTGACATTTTGATTTAATCTGGGGTCTATGATCAGATCAAAGGAGCCATAAAGAGCCAACTTGAGAAGATATTTGCTACAGACATCTGAACAATTTTTTGCTATTTTTTTTACTCACAATTCATGCTTCTTTACACTTTGATAAAACAGGTTATTTTGGCCTTATATTATAGTCCCATTTGTAATCCACAAACAAGAGTGAATTCTATGGAGAATTGATCTTGTAATGATGTTTTTAGTGAAAAAAGTCAGTTTTGAGAAAAATGCGTTTTTAGATCAGGCTTTTAGTGCATTTCTTTGTTAATAAATTACACAAAAACAAGTATATCTCAGTTAAGATCTGTTTGCTGTATTTGATGTGTGTGATGGCCTACAATAAGCTATGGTAATATTGAAAAATGGGCCATTTTTACCATATAGCATATTTGTGGCCCACCTTATGACATGCGCCCATTATTGTTTATTACCACAATACATGCTTAATTTTATGATATCTGTAGTAATTATACATGAACGTCAGTCTAATGTTGGGGTTTTTGGGCATACAATAACTGAATTTACTTTGACCCTGACTTCTGCCAGTCTACTCACAACTTGTGGTGTTCGACAAATAGAGACTGGGGCCAGTCTGCGGCAGGCAACTGTTCGAATTCAACTTGACATGTTTTAGCCTTATTTTGGAATTTAAATTATCCAATTTGATTGTATTTTTTTAAAAACCTTCCTGCCATTCAAAGTAAAATCAAACGTACCATTCCAATTTTCTGTCCATCACAACTCTGCATCCTGTCCATGAGGTAATTCGACAAGGAAACATCTTCCGGTAGGGTGACATCAGCAAGCGGACTTTTCGTTACTAAAGACGATGATGCGTAAGACCTTTTAATTATTCTCCAGGACTTAATATTTCCCAATTTTACTCCTTTTCTCCTTAGACATGCTTGAAGTATCCTCCCTGTGTTTAGAGCCATGTTTTCAACAAGTAATCCAAAAAATAATTGTTGAAATCAGAGATGGCAACTTTCCGATTCTGATCAAAGATAATCAGAATTGACGCATACGATAAGATATTGATCAACCCCAACTTGTGCAATAAGCCAATGGCTAGTTTAAGTTCCAAATTACAAGTGGTTCCTAAGGTTCCAATATATGTTGCTTTTAGATATTTATGTGCATATCAGATACTCAACTTCAAGCCAAGATCTCTCACAAATGTTCTAATACAGCATTTACACTCATGTTTATACACTACGTAAACCCAGGGTCAGTTCCTAAAAATGTCCTATATTTCTGATAACCATCATTATGTGAGGGTCTGACAACTCATGCATGTATATATATCTTACAAATAATTTACCTGTGTGTAAGAATGTCAAAATACAAAAATTGCATCAATATGTTTTAATTTCAAAGTCTACCGTTCATTTGTGAGAAAGTCCATCAGGACATTTTTGTTTCTCCTCATCGGTGCATACAATATTTTTTACTATATGACATATTAGTCACTTCTGGGACAAGTTCTAACTAATGAAATATGAATTCTCTTTGCAAAAATCTAACACACATTGGTGGCTTGTTTTGACTCTTCTGAGATGCCAAATGTTAGAAAGCGTCAAACTTACATTTCGGAATAAAATACCCGTGACAGTATCAGGCACCCAAAAAGCATTAACAGTAATCCTTGTTTTTCTTATGAATCATAAATGTTGACTTATCCTCCCTGGTCAAATGGTTTAGACTCTACTTTAGAGTGCTAGTTTGCGCAACCACTGGCTCTGGTGTGGGTTCGAATCCCAACCCGGAACTCACTTTAGTTCGAGCCCATGGGACATTTAGTTGGTGGGCTGGTTAGGTCAACAAAATAGGTGTTTGACTTCACTTTCTGATGCAAAGGTCCCCTTTGACACAGATGTACCTTTACCTTGGGGTCATCAGAAAAGATTTATCCAAAGACACAAGTGAGATCACCCCCTGGATTGGAAATACAGCCATTTTCCAAAATGGCCGCCGTAAGGGCAAAAATTCCAATATCTCCGCTTCTATTTCAGCTAGAGAGACAAAATTAGGGTCAAAATATATGTTTTTGGGGTCAGAGAATCCATTGAAATAGTTCCTGAGTATGAAAAACCAATACTTACATATGTTGTTGTAGCCCCTGCTTTAAAAATGGCCGCCAAGCAAGGTTGACGGCACCAAGGCCACTGTTAGTGAACATTTTGTGTTACTTTGATACCATTAGGTTGCATCATCTGCCAAAAATTTTGGAAAATCAATCTCTGCTCAAAATCAACATACTCTAACACAATTGAAAATAAGACATACTCTATAGGGGAGACCGGGGTAAGTTGTGCCGCGGGGTAAGTTGTGCCGCCCACTGTTGGGGTCAAATGAAGAACTGGGCAAAGAAGGCAATGCCACCCGTATATATCCACTTGGTAAACATCATCAGGCACCAAGAAAAAAACTACCAAATATAATGGTATGAAAAGCTACACTAATAAATTCAATTTTGTTGTTGAAAACTTGAAGTGCCGAGGACTGACATTCTGGTTTCTCAGTCATTTGGTATTTGTAATAAGATGATGTCCCTCTGGTAGGATGGAGTTAAGAGGTATATCTAGACATTTCTGTTGTTAGATTTCGTTTTGCATTGTTTGTTTATTTTTGACAACCAGTTTCATCCAGAAAATCAATTTGGGGTAAGTTGTGCCGTTTTTATTGGGGTGAGTTGTGCCAATGGCATGACATAGGAATTAATATTTTATTCATCTTTTTTTGTCTTAATTTTACGCAAGGCCTAAAAATATTGTGAAATGACTTACAATGAAAGGAACTTGTGTTAAAAGAGTTATAACACCCTCTACACAATCAATAATTCTGTTTTTTTTCAGCATTTTTAATTTGTGTATAAAATGGCTCATAACTGTCTGATTAGTTTCATGTAACATGTCGGTCATACATTATAAACATGATACAAATGATCTATCTGAAGAAACTGGTGAAATACAAGATTTTCTTGGAATAAATGAAGCGGCACAACTTACCCCGGCACACGGCACAACTTACCCCGGTACCGGGGCAAGTTGTGCCACTTGACCTACTTTTTTCAAATGCCTGCCATGACCTTCCCAATGGTCGGACTGCCCTGAAACTTTCGTTGATTCTGGCCAACGTATTATATTTTGATGTCTGATTTTCAGATTGCATGATTAAGCTTTGGTTTTTTGGAAAATCAGCCTGACGAAAAAAATGGCACAACTTACCCCGGTCTCCCCTATCAGCCCCATGGAACAATATTAATGTGGTCTTCAAAGCCTCTTGAGTTTCTTCACTTCGATCCATCACATTTTAGAATGTGCTTTTCATGATAATTTTGCCAAATCATGATCTACATTGAGGATATTTGCATTCCTGATATAGGCATCAACAGCTTTTACATAAACAGCATCAAGCTGTGGTTCCATTAATTTTAGACTGCTACAGCATGGGAACCTTGGGCAATGTTCCTTTATCCTCTGCCCATGGGCGCTGCACTGAATGTCTCATATAATGACACCTCTAACAATGCTTTTGACAAAATATATATATATATCATGTTTTCTATTTATTTCTTGATGTAGTTTACAATTTGGGCTGTCGAAAAAAAGTTGTCTTTTTATTTTCATCATCAAAATTATGAATGGTTATAAAAAGGTATCAAGTGAGTCTTAGTGTTTGTTTCAAATTTTGACATAAGTGTCTTTTTTTATTCACTGTTAATAGATAAAACATGAAATTGTACAAAAGTAAGACTTGTAAGATAAATACACTGTTAATACATTGATATAAGTTAAAATAGATAAAATGTAACAAAATAAGATATTGTCAATGCAATAATCAATATCTATTTTTATTCGAGGGTCTGCTTGATGTTGATTCCCTTCTTTTTTGATACCTGTCTCGTGCTGAGTCTGAAATATGTAACATTTGATTAGATAAGATACCGGCATAAAATTAAGATACCGGGATAAAATGTGACAGCGGGTACAGGAGGTCGGGTTATGGAGCCCCCATAAATTTTGAGCTGCTGTTTGACCTACATTATTTTGGTCAATTATTGGAATGCTTTATTTAATCTGCTGATACACCTGACTTTTGTCTACCTATTAAAATATTGGAGTTATGGAGCTTTTTTTTCAATGTTAAAAAGGCCTTCTTAACCCACTGTCGGGAAAGAGGCCCTCCTTTATTATATTCCAAGGATAACAATTTTTTAAGCATATTCAGCTTCAAAACACTTTTTTGGGCTTCTACTTCGTTTTCAAGACTCCTAAGAAAGTTACTTTCTTAGGCATTGTCATTTTCTTTTTGATCTAGACTTTCATGAATTGTGACAATTTTTATTTTGGTGCAGTGTGTTCTGAAAACTTGGGCCTTCATCTCGCAGGGCTTCTTATCCAAACATACTCTAAGAAATGCATAATGATAAATTGCCTGAACATATATCTAGGATGTATTTTGAGTTAGAACATTGTCAAAAGAAGTACACCAGGTCGTTGACCTGTCTCTAATCAAAATACAGATGATTTTTGCAAGGACAATATTATTGTTGCATAGGTTAGAGCAATTAATTACAATATGCGGTGTATGTTTTATCTGAGAAAAAAGTCCATCGTAGATTTCTTAACAATGAAGTCAAGATCGTAAGTCAATATCTCATACAGGGAGGGACACCACTCCAAAAAAGGTTTGCATAAAAAAGAAAGAATAGAAACATATTAGGCAGCATCCGTCCCACTTTTACTCTTTGTAAAATCAAGCAGAAGTTATGCTTGTTTTTTTCTTAAATAATTCTTTGATGAATACTCATAAAATTGATCAGGATGGACAATTATCTTGGCTGCATCCTTTAAAAGATATAACTGCTACACAAACATTTTTGGATGGACAGCACTGTCACAGCATGCCCCTAACGTTTGGTCTGTTTTAAACTGGCTTTTTTGGAGTTTCAGAGTGTAAAGTCAATAATTATGACTCTTTTCAATCGAAGTAATCTGGTATCAATGGTTGTAAAAGGAAACCATATTTTGACAAATCACAGTTTTACTTTGGGGATTATTTGGGCTTATTCACCAGCCTCGTACTAGGGCTTTTTTCTGAAAGGAATAAACATTAGGGAGAGTCCCTTAAGAGGTACAAAGCTAAGGATTCCCTTAACTTGGTATCTCTTTATGGACCCTCCCTAAAATTTTTAGTCCTTTTGAAAAAAAATCCCTACTCGAAGCTCCTAATTCTGTCAAGTCACAGGCCAAAATCACTACCAATACTCACATGAAACACAGTTGGTCCTCTTGTAATGGCTGAAGTAAGGGGCTGGTTGAAGTTTTCTACAAAATGAAGACACCCCATGGACATGGCAAGACCTGTTGATGTAGCTGTAATCTACGGCTAAACACGTCACATCCGCTAAACAGTGCTGGAGACAATATTTCCTTGAGACATCCCGGAACACCGACCTTGCACCATTTACATGCATGCCGTAATGGGCCGTTTCATATCCTGGAATTACATTTATAATATTTGGTTTAGTGTGTTAAACTTAAAACTAAACTAGATTTCCAGAAGAAAATTTAACAGATACATAGTCTCCTTACTTTGAAGGAGGGCTTCCAAGTGTTGGTCTGAGCTGAATTGGTTATTTGATGCATCGATAGGAGCTGGAGTAATGCCACCATTACCTGAAAAAGAAGTAAATTATGAATATACAAGTATAGGATTTTTATTTAGAAAACGTTATCTTTAAAATATCTCTTAATCTTTAGTTTATAGTACGATTATATGAAATGTTAAAATTTAGGTTCTAGAATTGAATTTGCTCTTTTTCTTCCAACAGCCCGACTGCCTTTGCTCCCTTTACTCCCTTTCGAGACTCCTGGCTCTGACAGGACAATACTTACTGCAATGTTTGAGCCTGAAATGAGTGCAGTTTGTCTTGGCTCTTGTCTGTCCACAAACAGATCCTTCGGAGTGGAACCAACATGTGTTGTGCAGACTGTCAAAATCAAACCCTCTGCATCCACCGTGGTCGACACATTTCTGGTAACAGGTGTTGACATCGTAAATGTCCTTTTGGAATCTGCCGGATGCAGCGTTGGCATTGAAGATCACTTCTTTAATCTGGGCGTAATGGAAGTCAGGTCTGCTCTTGATTCTAGTTTCTGGAAAGTATAAATTGATATGTATAGTACAAATTTTAGTTAAATGCACAGGTTGTACCATGATCAAAAACAAAGTTACGCTGTTTTCCATATGATCTTTGACTGGCTTTGAGGCATATTGTTGACACCTGACTCTGGTTTGTTTTGGTTTACTTCCTCTACCCTTTGCCAAGTTAGGTTCTGGGATCTCGACACTACACTGTAAAGTTTGAATTTTGAGTTAGCTTAATTGATTGAGTGAGATGGTTGCACAATTCCTTTGAGCCAAGATAGCTTGTTGTTTACAAGTTATAACAACATAAAGATTATCATAACTCAAAACAGCAAGCTATCATGGCTCAAACAAATTGTGCAACCGTCTCATATCACTCAATCATTTGAGCTAACTCAGAATTTCAGAATTTACAGTGTATGTAATGCACCAGACAATCTGTTACATATTTTTTTCTTTTCTCATGTAATAATATATATTTGTAATAATATATGATTTATTATTACAGAGTGGCAAAGCTCATGTCAGGTATAGAGCAAGAACTAGAAGGACGGCAAACAACTCACTTACAGTTTGTCACGTCAAGCATTGAAACAGAAATTTTGCCCTTTTTCTACAGGCCATAAAAATCAACACAATGATATAGGAGGTTCAGAAAATACCAAATTGACAAGAACTAAGTCTGGGGTGTTGCTGCAGTGCACTTTTGTGACGTCACCACCCATTGTTTGTCAGATTGGCAGCATTGCAAAGTCAACAATTTGCGAAATTTGACTGACATTTCCATGAATTGTCAAATATCGGACAAAAACGGCAACAAAACTGTGTGAAAGTGTAATATTCATATTACAACAGAGCTAAGCTACACATAGGTAGGTGTATTTCTTCTGTAGGACTTCTGGTTGCCAAGATATCTGGCAAAACGTCTGTCCTCTGCTTGACGTGACAAACTATAATGGCATCTTCATTAATGAAAATTGTAATGAGACACTTAAATCTAAGATCAAAGACATGGTCAATAACGATATGAGATACTTACGGCATTGATGAACAGTGATATCTGATATGAGATACGTCACTGACAAAGAACAATATGTAATACGATGATATTGACAAACAATGACATGGGATAAACATTGTGGGACAATGGCTACTTATGACATTGACGAACAATGATATGAGATACTTATGACACTGACAAACGACGTTATGAGATGCGACATTGACAAACAACAATGTGTAGTACTTATGACATTGACAAACAAAAATATGAGATACTTACAATATTGACGAACAATGATATGAGACATCTACAATGTTGACAAACACCTATATGAGACACCTACAACATTGACGAACAATGATATGAGACAATGATATGGGACATCTACAATATTTACTAACAACGATATGAGACACCTATAACATTGAAGAACAATGATATGAGACATTTCGGATGTAGACAAACAATGATACGGGACAATTAGGACATTGACAAAAAACAATATGAGATACAACATTAACAAACAACTATTTTGGATATGAGGCATTGACAAACAATGATATGAGATACTTACGACATTGACGAACAACTATATGAGTGCAATTCTTCTTTGGAGCAAGGCTGGCACAGTGGTACGAACTCTCACTCAACCAACAAGTGTGGTACAAACTGTCAAAGGTGAGACTGACACATGTGGATCGATTGGCACAAGCCTGGTAGCATGTGTTAATGTCGAAAATGTTTGACAACAGACTGTCATGTCTGCCTTGGGTGTTGATGTACACTGCACGGATGGCTGGCGTGCTGAATTTTGGCAGTTTGCTGCCACTCGGCGTTGTTGGTTGAGCTGTTGATGTGGTTGGATCACTTGCACTAGATGTAGATGTCGCCGTTGCGGATGTGGTCGATCCTGAAGATGCTGTTGTTGGTGTGGTTCCACCACCACTTGTAGATGTGGCTTGGGTTGTTGCAGTTGTGGCTTCTGTTGTGGTTGCGGTTGTGGTAGCTGTTGTCGTGGTTAGTGCCGGTGTTGCTGCTAAAAATTTTGATATATTTTGATTACAAATAACATTAAAATTAATTTGTCTACCATAGAAACATAGAACTGAAGATTACCTCGTAAAACATTGGATAATATTTATCTTATTATTATTTTTGAAAACTTTCTGTCAACCTTGCAGACAAGGATGGATTCCAACCATGAAATCTGATAGTTTATCAAAAAAGAAGCAGTCGTTTTACAACACCAGTATACACCACCGTCCTTTAGGACTCGGATGAAGCATAATAATTATTCTACATTCATGCGTACATGAATTACTGTACTTATGGAAACTTACGACATAATTGCAGGCTGTAGTGAGTACAGTTGACTTTTGGAATTGGTCTAGTGCAAACGCTGTCCTCATCGTGCAACCAACAAGAATTGTGGAGATCATCAAAATCGAATCCTGTACAGTGAGCATGTTCTTCGCAAGACTCAGCACAAGTGTTTACATCGTAAATGTTGGGTATACGATATCCATGCAACAGATGCAAATCAAATCTAGTATGGTGAATTTGAAGTGTTACGTTTACTGCTGCCGCCTGCCTTGCCACACCTGAAAAAGAGGAGGCGCCAAAATGTAAATTGGAAATACGTAAAAGAATCAAAAGTACAGGTGACTATCTATCTATCAATTGTTGTCCTTTTTTGATTTCAGAAACTGTGGCTAACATCAGAATTGCACAGAAGTGTAGAACAAAGAATAGGCTGGCTGCTGTGATACATGCGATCGATTAAATTCATTTTCAAGTGAAAAACATGGATGCATTTTCGCTTTCAAGAGGGGTAATTTTATTCATCACATACCTTTTCATGAATAATATGCTGAAGCTATTGTTACCATATTGCATGAAATGTGACTTTAATGTGAATATTCAGTTTACGTAGACTGATGATGCCATTGATGGTGTCAGTGTTTAGCATCATCATCACTCTATTGATCTTTTAACTATAAATGTATTGTATTTCTTGATTTAAAGATTTATACAAAGAAATTTCTTACCACAGTCCCTGAGACGATAATGGGTACAGTTGCGCTTAGGTTGAATGTTATTGCATCCGTTCTCATCTGTTATACGCCAACATGTTCTATGGTGACTGTTGAAGGTGAAACCAATGCAGTTACGCTGGCTCTTGCAGGCACGATAGCAAGATGGGACATCAAATATATCGAAAGTAAAAGATCCGCCTGGTACGTGTTGATGGAAATAGACATTTCGTACTTGGGGGTTGTCGTTTGCAACTGTGGTGGTAGTAGCTGCTGTTGTTGTGGTAGCTGGTGCTGTGGTAGATTGTGTCGTTGTGGTAGTAGGAGCTTGTGTTGTTGTTGTTGTGGTGGGTTGTAGTGTGGTAGTAGTTTGAGTTGTTGTTCTTGGTCTTGTGGTGGTAGTGGGTTGTGTTGTTGTTGTGGTAGGTCGTGTTGTTGTGGTAGCTTGTGTTGTTGTGGTAGTAGCTTGTGTTGTTGTGGTAGTAGGAGCTTGTGTTGTTGTGGTAGTAGCTTGAGCTGTTGTGGTAGTAGCAGCGGTTGTTGATGGTCTTGTCACCACAGGCCGAACTGTTGTGCTTGGTTCCAGTGTTGTTTGTGCTGTTAACAAAAGAGTTAGTCATTTTTCATGGAGCGTTTTTCAGTAAAAGAAAAAATACTTTCAAAAACCTCACTAAGGTTTGATTTCTCTCGTTAATGCATTTTTATCTTTCACAATAACCACCCATGCTGCAAAGGCTAAAGCCGTGGTAGTAATAGCCTTAAAATTTACCTTACCATCTTTCATTTAGGGAAAACAAACCATCATGAAAATCTGAAGTTTGGGATAAAAATTAATTTTCCTGCCATACTCTTGCAGTTTAATGAGAATTGATGCTAGAGTTATAAACTCCTTTATAATAATCTTAACACATTTATATCATTCGCAAGTCAACAACTTTGTTTACATAGTACTTTTGCCATAAGAAATTTTATAATATAGCTGACAAATTCAGAGCCTCTGTCAAATCTAAGAAACTATTTTATTTGAGCAAATGGGCTGATGAAGAGACATAAATTTGCCTTTTTCACATTTATAAGCCTTGGCATGGAACCATGGTCCTAATATGCACTCATACACATTGTACTGTCATTAAAATGTAATGGCTAAAGGTAACTCACGACAAGGTTTAATCCTGTAGGTGGTGCAGTTGACTTTGCTGATCATAGGACTGCAGGCGCCATCTTCATCATGCAACCAGCAAGTGCTGTGAAGACTGTCGAAGTCAAAAGCATTGCATCTTTCATGGCTGACACATTCGGCGTAACATGAGCTCACATCACGCACCCCTGTGTGGCGGTATCCTCTTCTCATGTGTGTGTTGAAGGTGACCTGGGTCACGTTGCTGACCGTTGAGGCGTAGCGATTATTTGTTCTGCTTGTTCTGCTTGTTATCGGAGTTGCTCCAGCTAAAAAATAAAATTATATTACTTTTGTATGATCATCACAATTAGGCTATTTTATTGGTTAGTTTGGTCAAGTACCATGCATACCATATTGTGCACCTTTAAATAGCCTATAGTTGTACTGATAGGGCATAAAATCACTCGGCATATTGCATTTATTAACCTATCACATCATTTTAATAGGAAGATAAATTTAGAGTGGGGTGTTGACTGACCTTTCAAAATATATTTCAGATATATACATTAAGCCTAGACTGTGAAAAAAATTGCAGTACACATGTTTATAAAACAAAAGTGCAATAGGTTAAACTTAGGAACAGATAATATGGCATCACTCATAAATATGACAAAATGTATCTATCTGACGAGTGACGACAATAGTAGCTATTTACTCACAACACTCCCTCATCCTGTAATGTGTGCAGTTTCTCTTGAGAAGGACATCGGCACATTTGGCAGCATCACTCAGGATCCAACAAGCATTGTATAAACTGTCGAAAGTGTATCCGATACAAGTGGTCAATTGGAGGCAGTGGGAGTTACAGGCGTTGACATCGTAAATCTTTGGTGTGAAGGTCGCTCCGAGGACATGGGAGTCGAAATAGATCGCTGGGGATGTTAGAAGTCTCGGTGCTGCAGTTGTCGTTGTGGCTTGTGTTGTTGTTGTTGTGGTAGCTTGTGTTGTTGTGGTAGTAGGAGCGGCTGTAGTTGTTGTTGTTGTTGCTTGTGTTGTTGTGGTAGTAGGAGCAGCAGTTGTAGTTGTTGTGGTAGTTCGAGGTCTTGCTGTTGTTGTTGTTGTGGTAGGAGCAGCAGTAGTTGTTGTTGTGGTAGTAGTCGTTGGTGCTGGTGTGGTTGGACTTACCGGTATTTTGTAACCTAAAATATATGAATGGTTTAACTATGTAGATTACATTCTGACCTGTTCAGGAATCAAATTGAAGAACTTCAACTGCATAATATGCGTTTTCACAGTCACAGACCTTTGGAAATTTATTAGGTATTTTATTCCAAAATTTGTCTATTTTTATTCAAATCAACATGGGAGCATCCATGATTCTCTCAAGGACTGTGGCGGAAGGCTGAAGGTCTTGAAAGAATCGTGAAAGCTACCAGTCAGAAAGTATTCGACCTTTATTGCTATGAAATTAGAATAATATGGTCTTTTTTTTTGTATTGATCATCATTGATTAACTCTGGTTATGAATTTAGTTTCTTAAATCATATGGAGAATAATTTCACAGACCATAACAAAAAACAATTGCAGTAGGTACAATGTATTTATGAATGATGCAGATGTGTGACCAATGACCATAATCTAACTTCTAAATAGAT
This sequence comes from Platynereis dumerilii, assembly GCA_026936325.1. Taxonomy (NCBI): domain Eukaryota; kingdom Metazoa; phylum Annelida; class Polychaeta; order Phyllodocida; family Nereididae; genus Platynereis; species Platynereis dumerilii. The sequence goes on from JAPTHN010000007.1 coordinate 56,960,094, forward strand.
AAATCATACATTGCATGATGCATTTGAGTAAATCAAGTACTTCAGATGTTACATTTGGTCATGCCATAACAGTTTTGGATTAGCATTTATGGTCCATAAAAAGGACGACTGATTTTTTATCGGGACTATTATTTTTTCAATTCTTGTTTGTTTTGTGTACTCACAGGACTGTCGTAGAGGTATATGTGTGATGTTCGGCTTCTCAGAGACTGGGTATGCACAGATCGTGGCGTTGTGGTGAATCCAACAACTGCCGTGGTTGCTGTCGAAGTCTATCGCGACACAAGTATCTCTAGCTTCACAAGCATAAACACAATCAATGATATTGCTGACTCCTTGGAGATATAATCCTCCTGGAACATGGGCGTTAAAGAAGACTGTTCCGACATCGGGTGAAGGTCCATAAGGCACCGGAGTGGGTCCTTTGAATTCTGTTATAAATTAAAAAATAACGGTTTAAAGTTAGAAAAATTAGTACCGGTTGGTATATTTAAGATGTATTCTTGTGTCATGACAGCCAATAAGCTGTTACTACTGAGTAGATAGTACAGACACGATCTTGCTGGTCAATGATACTATTTGTATAAAAATATTATTCGCGCAGCAAACGGCCCAAGGCCGTTTCGCGAAGCGAAACTTAGCACAAGGAAGGTTTCAAAAATCTGTGCAGTGATGGTCTCAACATCAATGGTCCCAGCAGGAAATTAGGTCAAGTGGGACCAGCTTCTTATCAATGATTTAGTTTTGAATTTAACAAAACATGACATATTCATGTTAAAAAGTGTCTTAAAAATTCAATTTTCTACATTAATATTCCCTGTATCTATTATTTTTATGGAATAGTTAATTATAAGCTTTGACAAGCTAAATTAAATTATTGACATATGATTCATTTCATTTCAAAACAGACAACAAGAAAACTTAACAAAATTAAGGTTACATAATCTTTGTCAACTGATGATTATGTAACAGTGAGCAATTAATCTACATGCAGATCGTGTTATTGTTTTTGTAATCACTTTTATGTAATATCAACAATCTAGTATAGACTTAAATTTGGCAGCTTCCAGTGTTGTCTTGTTTTTAGTGAGTTTTTACTATTTAGCTGATTAACTATCAATTCTATTTATTTTTAATCCTATTTATTTGCTATCCTATCTATCTATCTATATATATATTGTATTTTTGATCTATTTTATCTTTCTAATAGTTTCTTGTCTAAATTTTTCTCTATTTTTCTATATATATCCGTCTTTCAATTTTTTTTGAAACAGTAACATAATTGCCTTTTGAATATGAAATAAATTTAATGAAAGTTATGGTAAAACCATAAGTCCTAAAAAAACTTTTTAAGAGCTGCGCGGATTTCATGGCTGTGCCATTTACATATTACAAGTCTAGTCTATACATTCAAACAACAAATGAGCAAAAAATTCACATTCACTCAGTTAATTTTATACAGCTTCATCAATACGTAATACATAATTAGTGTTTTAGAAAAGAATGCATGATAAGGATGTTCAACAGTAATTTCTATAATGCAAGTTATTATTTAAGACACTGAAAAATCTCACCATTTTTGCAGTCAAGCAGAGAATAGTGAACACAGTGTGCCTTGGGGTACATTGGTGTGCAGACGGTATATCGCGAATGGAACCAACAGACTTTGAAGCGATGGTCGAAATCAAATCCAACGCAGGTAGATTTAGCTTTACATTGCTCGAAACAAGTGTTAACATCATAAATGCCTCTTCTTCTTGTGGCTCCATAAGCATGACTGTTGAAGAATGCTTGGACTTTAGTGGGTTTAGCTGTTGGAGATGCTGTCCTGATGGTGGGTAAAATAACTCGCTTTGTAGTTGCTGTTTGCGTGACTGTTGTGGTTGGTGCTTTTGTCGTTTGCGTTATCGAAGTTATAGTTGCTGTGGGTGTGGTTGGGACTGTGATACTCGGTCGACTTGTTTGTTCGATCGTTGTGGTTTCCTGTCCACATTTTCTCACTCTTATCAAAGTGCAGTTTCTCTTGACTATTTCCTTAGCGCATTTGTCCGCTGTGTGTAACCAACAAGTGTTGTGCAAACTGTCAAAACCAAGAGCCGAGCAATAGTTGTTCTTCACGCAAGCCCAGTAACAAGTCTGAATGTCCGGAGCATTCTGGAAATAAGTGGCTCCATGCATATGGGTGTCAAAGTAGAGTCCTCTGAAAGTTGGTACCCTGTACTTGTATTTAAGAGAATGGCCATTTGCTGTGTCTGAAAGAGAAAGATGTATGAAGTCATCCTAAGAAAATACGTAAGGTAATATTATTGTTATAAATATAGATGAGTAATACAATATAATGACTTGTCAGTTTTGTGGCATCTTTTCTGTTTCTATGGTTTTGTGGTACCTCATATGGTATCATTTTACTATACAGTTGACACAAATAAAATTACTTGTCAGTTTTCAGGTTACATTATTGCTTTCATGGCTTTGTGGTGTCCTCACACTATGTCATTTTACTGACTATTTTCTCCTCCATATACAGGGATATATATAAACTTCAGCCCTCAAATTAAATTTTTCTTTTTGATACCATAACGTGAGCCTCAGTTACTGCATTGCGCCATTAACTTCACTGCGTAGACAAAATTCCATGCCTTGGCATATTTACTAATTATTTGGCCTCAGTCATCGATACGTTTATCAGTGTAAATGTTGCGTGAAAAATAAATAATATAATCTCGAATTTGACTTACTGCAATCATAGAGACTGTAATGGGTAGTGTGCTCCAGAGCCTGCAGAGCTTGACACTCTGTCGCATAACTGTGTAGCCAGCAGATTTTGAGAGTGCTGTCAAAATCAAACCCATGGCACTTGTTGTTGGCTTGGCATTTGGTGAAACAATCGTTGACGTCGAAAACTCCCTCAGCTCTGTTGCCTCCTTTGACGTGGTGGTTGATGAAGACTCTGACGTTGGCACTGAATACTGGTTTTGCGGCGGACTGAGGTGTTCTGAAGAAAACAATTAGTCTTAATACAATAAATTATGTGCATATTGAGTAATTTTACAGCCATTTTCATAATTTTCGGCTATATGGAATACAATTTCAACAAAAAAATCGTACAGGCTGAATGTCGGCCATTTTTAAAATAGTCGCTAATTGCAGTGACTTCTATTTGCATGGTTTTAAAACAGTATGTTTTTGCTGAATGACATTTATTATATACAATGACAAACAGTCTCTTTGTCCTCAGAAACATGTATAATGTTTATTCTACACTATTGAGTAGAGGTCAAAAGTAATACTGTATGATTACCTACTTAGCTTCTATTATTGTTGTTGAAAATAAAATAACAAAGTTGTTGTCTCTACAGATTGCTAACTCATTCAGAAGAAGTATACACATCATTCAGAAAACTGAACATTTATTATGTTATGCCTAAATGATAAACATGATTGCAATCGGAGACAAGAATAACTTACGGCAAAGGAGTAGTTGGTGGGTTAGTTTTCTCATTACTGTATCCTGGGAAGGAATATCTACTTCTGGTTGCCCCACTGCTTGAAGGTGTGGTAGAGGCAGCATTGTCTCCTGGAATTTCAATACATTTATTAAAATTTTCAATCAATGACTAAGAAATTTTATTGACTTGTTAGTATAGGTTATTCACCACGGGAGAGGGAATATGTAATTTATCACCCGAGTGCTATAGCCCGAGGTGTGATAAACACACTGTCATACTCCTGATCCCATGGCAAATAACCTGCTTATACCATGAGACAAACAGTCAAACAGTCAAAAAAGAGAGGATAACTGGACAACAGAGAATATGGGAATTATTTCCCTAAAATACTGGCATTGGCTGACAGAGCTGTTGAATGGTATAATTGCCATTATCAATTTAGTAACTATGTAAAAACTTCATCAACTGAGCATATTATGATATCTGATATTCATAAGTGTCTTTTCAAACATTTCTTTTTGTTTCTGATTCAATATTATCCAGCTTTGTTTTGTTTCTGATTGTATCACTTACGACAAGATATTTTGCGGAAAGCGGTGCATCCTTCCTCCACGCGTGTGGTGCTGCAAACGTTCTCATTTGTGTAGAGCCAACACTCTTTCTTCTTACTGTGGAAGGCAAATCCTTGGCATGAAGTGTACCTGAAATGAAAGTAAGAGAAGGGTCATTTTGTACACTTTTCCTAGAAGATTATATATATTTTTTCTATTTTTTTGTTTTCTTTTAACATTGTTGTAAATATGATTTGAAGGACTGTACAATCTCAAGGTATAACATTTGCATATATAGAGTAGGTCGGGGCATGCGGCCCCCCTTAACTTCGAGGTGCAATTTGACCTACTTTTTATGGGCGATTATTTGAATGCTTATGCTGTCAGGAAGGGATCACTGGACTCTACTAATAACTAGTAAAACAAAAGTCTACCAATTTCAATAAAGGCGTTACGGCCATTTTTTGTAAAAAAATTAAAATTGCCTTCTTACCCCACCCATCGGGCAAGAAGCCCCCCTATAATGATCCTATGGCAATTTTTTTTACGAGCGCATTCAGCCTAAAAGTTATTTCTTAGGGGTCTTCTATCCTTTTTAAGGCATTCTATTCACTTTTTCTGAATTTCAGAATTTTTCTGTTCATACTTTTATTTTTTAATATTTTTTGCCCTGTTTTAATTTCGGGCCAATTTTTTTTTTCTATTTTAATTAGCTATTCTATCAAGATTTAAGGTACGAGTATAGTACACATTAATAATGGTTCCTGAAGCAGCTTTGAACCCCCAGTGAAGGGGCCTCAAGCCCCATATCATGTGGGGCCTCTCGCCCCAAACCCACATATTTTAATTTGACCTCTATATTTTGAACTAAAATGCAAAAAACATGATCCAAATCATATTTATGTGATAGTCATAAAGTGAAGCAATGTAGATATCCATTATACTTTTGAAAATTTCCAAAGTTATTTCTGACAACCCCTTTCAAAGAATTAGTCAAAGTTACAAAAACCATGCACATTATTTTGTTTCTTTAATTTCTACTATGGTTTGGAGCTGTTTGCCCTGAAAATTTGTGACGTCACCTAAAACGCCTCTAGCTTCAATCCTATCAATAGATAAATGCACCAAAAATGTAAGTTTGGATATAAGCCCGGGGGGGCCTCTCACCTAACCCGGGCTTCTTGCCCCGACCTACTCTATTGTTGACAATTTGTGTTGATATCATTTGTAAAGCCCTAACAATGCTGTTGCTTTAAAAGAGTTGACAGGGCAATGAGTGTTTGTTGAAAGGTGTCTTATTGTTTTATTTTTAATTTCAACATTAATTCTTTCTTCAGGGAATAACAACTTCTGACTTGCAGAAAAAAAGGTCACCACATATTTTTTAACCGCATTATTCTCACTTCATACTTACCTACTACACACGAGGTCACAAGAATTAAGATCATCAATAGAGGTGACAAGATATCCCCCTCTCGGTAACATGTTGAATAACATATCCTTGATCTCTGCGTCATCAGAAGTGACGTACGCTGCGGTGCTTCCTTTTGTAGTTGGTTTGACCGTTGCTGATGAGGATGAATCAGATGAAGACCCTGATGAAGAGATAGTATTATAAATGACAGGGGCATTGTTAATTCATCAGGTATATTAATCAGTATGACAGTAAACTGAAGCCAAAGAGGATAATGTGGGTCACCATCATATTTATGCCACATTAAGCTGACTTTGTTTTGAAGATTTTATGTTTATGTCACTGTGACCTAGCTATGTTTGCCACCTGAAGTATCTACCCTGCTCATCTCTCTAGTTTTTTTTTAAGGTACAATGTAATAACAGTGAGACATTAAAATCTATTAACAAGACATCCTAAATACTTTGATGATCTGAAGGCCTACATGTTTGAAAATAAATTTTGGGTATATTCGGTTTAATCATGTTGTACATGTTCTGACCTAATAAAATAAAATATTAGTTTTCTATGTATATATGCAGTCATGGAGGTTGGTACGTAACAGAAAAACTCAGTGGCGGATCCTGGGTGGGGCCTAGGGGGCCCCCCCCCTGGACCACTGAGATGGAAATTAAATTTTGAAGAAAATATGGAGCAACACGTGCCCGCAATGGCCGAAATTACGCCGGCGAATACCAAAACGACGTTCGGCTCCCCCTAGGTTACCCCGGCTCGATCCGCCACTCAAAACAAATTGTGACATTGGGTGGCCTTTTGGTCATGCTTATTTGGTTTCTTCCTGGACAGTGGCGTAGCTACAGGGGGGCAGGGGGGGGCAGTCGCTCCCTTGCTCCATCCTGACCAAGAAAAAAATGATTACATTGTCAAAAAACGTTGCATTTTGCCGATGGCGCGCCTCTGCCACGACAGCGATAATAGCTCCCACGACAAAAATGTTCAATTTCCATCTCTGACTTGAATATTTTGCCCCCCCTGGAAAATTTCCTAGCTACGCCACTGTTCCTGGAAGACTTATTGTCATGACAACATGTGGGACATCATTGTATGTTAATACTACTTCATTGTATGCTTTGAGAAAATTAATTGAAGCCGAAAGTGACAACTTCGTAATAAGGTGACATTGGCCATTATTGCCACAGAAAAACATGATATGCTTTCAATAAAACCAGTAAATGAGGTTTAAGGAAAGTATGATTGGAGATTCTCATGTTACCACTTATTGAGTGAACCTGTCATTCTATCTTACCACGAAACCTGGCAACCAATGAAGAAGGAGCCACGTGGATAATATTGAATGCTTTGCTTCGCTTCAAATTATCTTGTTTATTGTTATAATTGCCATGTTATATATACGCATAATGATAAATCATATCCCTGTGGGCGAGTCCGTCACTTCCAATTTGTGTGAGACACCACTCGTTCGAAAAAGCAGATAAATGGATCGTAACCAGGGGGGGCCGGAACAGGGGGGCAGAGGGGGCAAGAAGTGCCCATTTGGCCCTTTTTTAAGGCACAATGAATACTTATTTATTCATAATTGTTATTAAAGATCTATTAAAATTTTGTCGCACGAATCGGAATTGCTCTTTTTTCTCCAACCGCCCCCGTCCCCCCCTGATCGTCTGACTCAATGATCACTAATAATATGTGCCTCTCAGCGACAAAGTTATCACCAACTTATCTTTTCAAAAAGTATCGACTTGCAGTGATGGCTCAGACCACTGACAGCCGAAATTAATCACTTGCTTATCCGTGACTGTAAATTTAATATAATTCAACTTACCTGAACAGTCGCTCAGCCTGAAGTGAGTGGATCCAACTTTAATGTAAGGGTTGTCACAAGCCGTGCCAACGTAATGGTGCCAACATTCATTCAGGACTGAATTGAAGTCTATCGCTTGACATTTTGATTTAGATAGACATGTGATATAACATGTATTGACATCTCGAACACTTTGCACTTTAGTTCCTCCTTTTAAGTATGTGTTGAAGAAGACCTTGACATATGCCCCGTTAGAAGACAGCATTGCGACATGTTCCAGTTTTGGTTGAGACGTTGGGGTCTGTTGTCGCGGTGAACTTTCGGTTGTCGCGACTGATGAAACAGAACTTGGCGTTGAGCTGCTTGGTTTGTATGTGCTTCCCCCATCTGAAAATATATGAGAGAATTTGAAGTAAGACAAAGTTTCAGATATATTCTTTTAACTAGCCCCATGCATGACAATGTAGAACAGCACTTCCGATGAGATGAATGCCAATGTGATGGCCTGCGCGTTGCACTATAATACATAATTAATATATCTTGGTTTTAAAGTTCGTTTGATGATGCGGCACTGAAAGCTAATTTTCTAAACGAAAAATTCTCAATTTTCAAAAGTTCCAAAGAGATTATATGTAAAAATAAGTCTACTTGCAAGGATATGTAAGTGTCTATGAAAATGATCTATATGGAGCTCTTACATTAAATGAACATGTATATTTGTACAATTTATGGAGGACTTGGGTGAAAATAACTTTGCAAGTTTATAATGCATACCATTTACTGAAATAATCAGAATTATAGAAGATATTCTTAGTTTTTTTGGCATATAGAAAACCCCACAAAGGTTTTAAGCATTATTCAATTTCAAGGAAAAGGATATCAAACCATAACTTTTTGGCTAATAAAAGTTCAGTGCTTCTCCAAATTGAGTCTATAGAGAAAATAAAGAATTTTTAGATAACTTACTGCACCGGATGAGACGATAATGGTCCACATTGGAATTGTAGTCGATTGCCCCACATTCCGTATTATTTGTGTGCAGCCAACAAGTCTTTTCAGCGTTATTGAAATCGAAACCAGCACACTCGATTCTTTCTACACAGGCATAATAGCACCAGTCCACATTGTCTTCTCCTGGTAGTAACTGTCCTCCACCAACTTGACCTTTCGGGTATACATCCATGATCACTGAAGTTAAGAAGAAGGAGGTTTGTAAAGTTGGAACTCTGTGAGGTATCAGTTATTTTCTAATGTCGGTTTGTTGTCAACAGTCACAGGTTTTGGTGAAGCTTACAGCAAAGAAGGTTAAAATGAGGTTAACCGATAATTTACAAATGGAAAGATCTACATCCAAAAAAATTAAGGGAACAGTAGCAAAAGGCCGATCTGGTTTTCGGATTAATACTTTGACCAAATTGCTGAACTTCTAGGTACAATGTAAATTATTTTCTGAAATTAGTTACATTCTCAAAATAATCTGCTGAAATAGGAATATCTTAGACAGAAACGGATTTTGTAAGTTTGATGTTTACTTCCTTTTAATTATCGGCCAGGATTTTCTTTATAATTATAGAAAGCTATGCACCTATACATATTTAACACACAGGTCAAAAACCCCCTAGGGCCTTGAAAAGTCATTTAATCTCTATTTGTGGGTGAGGTTTTACCACTTCAAAATTCCAAAGAATACAATCCCTATCAGCGTGCCTCGGCGGCCCAACGTCGGCCCAAAGCTGGTCCGATGCTGCTGACATCGGACTGACGACGGGCCGACGCCGGACCGCCAAGGCACGCTGACAGGGAATGTATGACATCAGCAATTTTGATGATAACCAATTCTTCTCATGTACAGTACATTATCATATCATTATGTGATCATCATTACAATGGTCTGATTGATCAAATATTTGATCAATAATTGGGTATTTTATAGCTTGAGGCATAATTGCCTTTTAGTGCCTCAGGACTTCACTGGCGGAAGTGCTTCACACATTTATGAAGACAGATGAAAAGAAAGAACTTTAAAGGTTAAATTTTGCATAAATATGCATAAATTAAAGTCATGGTACAGTTAGAGTCAGTGGTTTGTGGTTCATGTTAAATTTGTTCATCTTAAACTATCAAGTAAACCTCCTGCCATTGGCAACATGTAGGCCTATATTTTTGTTACCAAATTGGTGTCTATGCATTTTACTGTATGACATCAGGGTTTTCAGTTTACAGTCTGTCACTTTGATACAGAAAACACGAGGGCCAGTTCACCGTGAAAAATGCACTTTGTGACTCATGATAGCTGATGAAGTGTCATCTTCTCTACTTTCAATATGGGAAACATGGAGGCTGTTGGATGAGTCATTATCAAGAGAAGGCCATTTGACTTGTCATAACTGATTTTGGAGTGAAAATCAAATTCGTAATCCTTTTGTTTGGCTCTCACGAACAAGCGTAATTAGTCTCCTTAAATCAAATTAACGTTGAAAGTATCGGGTATGATCATGACAAGTCATCAGCATTTTCACCTCAAAGCTCACATAGTGTAACAAATGAATTTTGTCATTTTGAAAACTGCAGGTAATATGCCACATGTTGGATGGTTTGACATACAAATATGGTGTTGCATTATATGATTTCATGCCATCAAGCAACGGTGATGGTCTTTGGATTGACAAAACCAGGTAAACAATTCTTTCTTCAAGTTGGTCAGATTTTGTCGGACTATGACAAAACACCTCAAAGCAATGACAAATTGGCTTGGGCAATATCATTACAGAACTTTCAAAAGGCTATGAATTCTTAAAAGTTTGTGTTTAAAATTCCTAATTTTTTCAGGGCAACTTTAACAAGCTACAATGTACCAGTGGCAGATCCAGCAGGGGTAGTCTTGGAGGTGATTTGTTATTGGCGAGCCAGCGTCGCAGCATATTTTCTTCAAAATGCTATTATTAATCTCAGTGGTTGGGGGGGGGGGGCACTCTCCTGTATCAGCAATTGGCTACAAGAAGCCATTCCTTGGAAAAATGATTAAATCCAAAATATTAAAACACAAAACTAATTTGTTATTTGTTCGGCTTTACTGCCTGTTCTACCGGAGCATTGCATTGAAAACTCTAATGTGACTGATTCTGACCAATCGTCAGGTCCTTTGCAGTTTTCTTTTAATAACAAAACTAAAAGGAGTGTCAACCTTAATACATTGGGCGCTAGGCAGTTTTAATGGCACGTGCCACATGTGGAAAATTTAAGTGTTGGCACGTGGCCACACCTCTGAATGGTCAGTTTAATTTGGAGCCATAGCACACTGACCTCGCAGGTGTTCCATAGGTCAGTCATTTTTGACTAATATGAATAATAGATTTAGTAGGAGTGGTTAGCCCCAGTTTTGGGGGATTCAAGTTATAATGCATACTCCTCACAGCTGGTTCTAATGTTGATTACAGTGCCGCCCTTAAGTAAGTGAAACGGGTGATGTCTTACCATTGGGTCAATGCTAAACATTCTCAACCAAACTGTGTAAGCATGGATTCTCATCTGATGAGAAGAAAACAGATTGGGTCATAGATGATCATGCATAAAGGAAGATGTTTGAGATGTGCAGATAGGAGCGTATCTAGAAACGGCCTGTGGGGGGGGCATTTCATAGGGTGAATATGGGGAGCTCCGTGGCTTTTCCTATCTCTTCCATGTTAATTTTGGGTCTGAGGGGAGGGGGGCATGGCGCAATGGCCCCCCTAAATATGTCACTGTATGCGGATACAAGTGGCTGCCAATTTTCTTTAATTAAAAGATTTTGATGCAATCAGGGCTGTGCAAAATTGCATGTGCCAAAGTAAAATCGAAGGTTTTGATTGGGCCAATGCCCAATAGACTTCAAGTTCATGGGACTGTTTCCAAAACACTTGAAAAGAGGAGTTGTAGATTACTGTTATAGTTAAATTTATTTCAAAAACAAAAGATTAACTTGTGTTGCACATGGTCAACTGATTATTGGCTTATTTTAAGTGTTCTACCTGGAGAGAAGGAACCAAGGAACTGACTTCTTTTCATCTAATCAACCTTATCTTAGACAATAATATTTATTTCCAACAGTTCCATTGGAATTGGAATGTAAAACCCACTTTTAAGTACTTACAGTGAACAATTAAATGCTTAAAAGCTTTTTCAGCAATAAATGACTAGAATAATTATTCATCAGACCCGTGATGTCAACAAGCTGTTCGACAGAGTTTGTCTTGTTACATGCAACTTTTCGGTGGTCCGGATGTAGTACCTCTTGTTATAAGACCGACTTGACTTATGTGATTACATTCCTTCTGAATTAAATAGCATTTTTTGAGACCAAACCCAACAAGAGACAACTTAATGACAGAAGAAGGATCATTCTTATAATATAAGGCAGGGATCATTCACAAAATTGAATTAACAGGAATGTTTTTCAGTTCGTTTTTTTAAAATAGAGACTTACTTGACAGGGAATACCCAAGTTATTTTCTATAATGTCACATGTTACAGTCCTCGTCATGTTTACAAGGGGAATCTCAAGTTCTTTTCCATGCTTTTGAACTCGGATGTCAGAGATGACTTTATACTGGCATTGCAATACATGTAAGTAACCTACAAGCTATTATGTCATTTTAAACCGGGTCAGATTCCCCAGCTTAATTCTGGCCAATGTGGTTCCTTGGTTCCTTATCTCTACAACACCTAAAATAGCCAATATAATCAGTTGCTGTAACACCAGTTATATTCTTTTGTTTTTGAAATAAATTTCACTATGTTACATTAAATATATAACTCTTCTTTTTCAAGTGCTTTGGAGACTGTCCCATAAACTTGGAGTCTTTTTAGCATTAGCCCAATCATAACCTTCGATTTTACTTTGGCACATGCAAATTTTGCATCGCCCTAATTACTTCAAATCTCTTATTTGAAGAATTTAATGTACTTATCAAAAACTTTGACCCATATGTAACTCGTAGTGTAGAAAAGAAAATTGGCAGCCACTTGTATTCGCATACAGTACAGTGATGTATTCAGGGGGGCCATCGGGCCATGGCCCCTGTCCCCTCAGGCCCAAAATTAACATGGCAGAGATTGGAAAAACCGCAGAATGCCCCGTATTCACCCCATGAAATGCCCCCCCCCAACAGGCCTTTTCCAGATACGCACATGTCTGCGTATCTCAAACATATCTTCCTTTTTTAGCGTCTATTTATAACCCAGTGCGTTTTCCTTTCATCAAAGGCAGAGAATCCATGCTTCCGCAAGCAGTTTGGTTGAGAATGTTTAGCATTGACCCAATGGCAAACATCACCCTTTTCACTTACTTACAGCCTTACAGGTGGTGACAAAAAACGGAACTGGAATCCCCCAAAACTGGGGCTAACCACTCCTACTAAACTTATTATTCATATAACTTAGGCCTATTTATAAGTCACCAAATGACTGATGTCGACCTATGGTAGACCTGTAAGGTCAGTGTGTTGAGGCTCCAAATAAAACTGACCATTCAAAGGTGTGGCCACGTGCTAACACTTAAATTGTCCACATGTGGCACGTGCCATTAAAGACTGCCTAGTGCCCCATTTATAAGGTTGACACTCCTTTTAGGTTTTTTATTAAAAGAAAACTGTACAAGGCCCTGCTGATTGGCCAAAATCAGTCCCATGAAAGTTTTCAATGCTCCTGTATGGAATAGGCAGTTAAGTAGAACAAATAATAAATTAGTTTTGTGTGTTGATGTTTTGGAAAAAAACAATCATTTGTCCTAGGAATTGCTTTTTGAAGTTTATTATCGTCAAGACCTCATTTTCACTCTTACATTGAGTTTCAACTCATTTATTTTTTGGGTGAAAGAGAATAGCATGAGACATTTATTTTCATTGTGAAAAGATCTCAATTTTGTGTTCACATTGTGGCAACACAGTTATTCCATAAATTTCTGTATGACAATAGATGATCAATCCTAAAATTTTTTTTAGTATTCTGATAAAAGAAATGCAAAAAGTAAGTACAGTTTTAGTATGATTCAGCACAATGACTTATGACGGCCATCAGCAAACATTTGTTTTATTTGTTTTAAACATTCTTTTTCAGTGTACGACTGCTGCGTTATATAATCTTATGTCATGAGATCTGGGTCAACGATGCTATCCTAATCAGGTCATGACACTACCAGTCACACTAGCATTTCAATAATCTGGTAATTTGTATGAGAAATAAATCATTTCTTGGGAAAGGTGTAAAGAATGTGATGACATTTAGTCATGTAACTGCATGTCGTGATTCGTATTGCCTCAGGCGTTGTTGATGGTATTAAACTATCGACTCCATCCATTAAGGTCATTGAAATTTTGGAATATTTCATAACATATATTACAATTAATTGCCCAATTAATACCCATCTATATGCAATTGATTAGGTCACCATTATGAAGAGTGATTTGGTGGCCTTCAAGAATGCCCAAGGTCATTGGGATTGGAGATATACAATGGAAATGCAATATATATATGCAATTATACATGGCAGATCCCACATTGTATATTACAATTATATTGATACAGTGCCTACTTAAATGGGCTTTACCTTATTTGAAAAAAAAACAAACCTTGAGCGACCCTTAGCAGTCGATGTTATATGGAGACACGTGATTTCCAGAGGAGAATAATTCGCTTTTTTAATAGATATACCATTGTCTGAATACAGAATAAACTATATTCTTCAATTATTGGTATAGATATATTTTTGTTTGTAAATTGATACAAGCAGGGATGGACGCAAATTTTCAATATTTTTACATGCTAATTATATCTGCACACTACCGAGTTATGTCTCGACGGCTGTTTGTTCTGCAATAACGAGATAGACCCCCCCCTGTTATCGTCTGGATCCCCGTCTGGATACCAGTTTTTCATATAGGTTTTATAAGACCAGTGGTGACAGTTTTATGTCAACGACAAATAAAACTATCAAAATTAGTTATTCTTACCAGAAATTGGTACTCCCACAGAACTGGTTGAGGGATTACCATCCCAAAAAAAATCAAAAACCACCCTCCAAATCCTCCACGGAACACATGTGCAATGCCGGCAGAAGGTCAATAACTATCGAAGGCCATTGGGGACATCGTGTTTGGAGTTCACTTTGCATCTTGTTTGAGACATTATATATATAATATCTAGCTTACATCTCCTTCAAATAGTAGATGGTATAAATTTACCTTTAGAATGGTCACATAAGTCACTCAATTCTGATGCATGGGTTGACCACGACGAAGCAACAGCGAACATTGTTTATTATTTTATTTTTTTAATAAATTTATAGCGTCAGTAAAACCCAGAGGCCATTGTGATGTCAGTCTGGTGTTGTATTTTGGTTATTTTAGGTCGTAACTGACCTTGAATTAAATAAAATCATTGTGACATTATTGTTTCCCCACACACAGAAGTCAAAAGCCAATGTCAGCATGACGTTGTCCGTTGACTGATCTTCTACTGACATCAGACTGAGGTCAGAAAGGGACCTCACAATGATGCCAAGGAATTATGTCGCATAAACATTGTCCTTCAGCCAGGTTTTTGACTGACCTTCTACTGATGTCATACTAAAGTCAGATGCCCATCTGAATGTGACTCTTAATATGAATATGCATTCACAGCTGATTTTAGCATCCATCCAAGGTTAAAAATATAATTTGTTGCTGTATGTTTTGCAACCCAGCTTTACTGTAACATAACTTGAACATCAAATCCAACTTCAAAATGATGTCATATTTATGCCGCTTGCCTGCTGGGAACTTGTTCCTTCATCGTTGTGTAACAACTTCATTGCTTGCAGAAAAGCTTTGACTGCTGCAACCGCGATTGTCAGATATTCCAGCAATTTCCTTTGGTCAACATCTCTAATCTGTCTTGTTATCAATGAGAAAATCATACACAGTGGGTGCTTCTTCCTTCTGGCAATGCCAATGAAAAAATCTCAAGAATAGAATTTGTCACTGAGATTCTTGCTGGTAAATGGGTATACTTTTTTTTTTATTAAATGATTATTTTAAGAAAATGCCTTGTTAATTTTTCTAATTGCGGGGAATTACATTGATATTTATGAATGCTGTGTCATAATATATAGTATTAGGGATTGACTCCTAATGCAATGGAAAAAGTCAAGAAATGGAAAAAAAAACTCCTGATTTAGTGTTGTTTTAATATTTTTAGATTTTTTCAATAAAATCAAAAAGATAATTTCACAGCAACTTTTTTTTAGAAAACCAACCAAGTTCTCCAACTGATCTGTGGAATTACACATTAAGAATTAAATTTATAAAGCATACATTTTTCAAAAAGATGATTCATCAAAAGGTAGATTAAGAAATTCTGATTTGACATCTTTTTCAATAAATGTTTTAATTCCTTATAATTAAAATTGTCCACTCACCTGCCATAGTTGGTGCCACAATGAAGAGACAAGCAGCCAGCTGCAGAGCCATCCTCCCCAAGTAATACATCCTTTGCTTTGGTTGCTTCAGTAAATATATGTTGCCTAATATTGGTGTACCTCCTAATTGAGTGTTATTAGTTACATGTCATGGTGCAAAGTGAGGTAATCAAATGCTGTAAAATGGCTATGAACAGTGCCTATAACTAGCCAAAAATTATGTGTCTTTGATAACTCATCTAACTTAATGTATTGCAGAGCAATGGTTCCATACGTGCCATTAACACCAATCCACTGACATGCAAACTTCAGAGACTAGCCTCTGTAAACATCCTACAGAATGTCCTCATTTGCATAATTTATGCACAAGATGTCTTAAAATTCCCAGCCCATTGAATTATAGTCTTATTTAATAAGGTCCACAATGGTCTTGGTCTAATTAAGATTCAAAAACAATAATGGCCACGTTTATGGCTGATTTTTATTGCCCAAATGTACTCTTTGGATTAAGGTGAACTTTTATGATCCACACATTGGATCCTCAGATTCTTGTGAGGTTTAAATTATGCAACTCCTCATGGAGATATTACGAAATCACGTCCCAAAGAGCTAATTAATTGGCATACATTTGTTTTATATAGATTGGATAACTTTATGTAATCACATGATTTAATAGTCACAGACACATTAAATATTGATGCTGCTTGCCAATTCAGAAATTGACAAAGGAAGTGAGAGAAAAAACTAAAAGAAACTTTATGAGCATCACCTTTTTACCTTTCTCCAACAACCATTAAGTGATTAATTGGTAATTTCATAAGTTTTCAAAATATATACAGTAAATCCCAGAAATATTTGTTATAAATGCCCATGATAAAAAAGCCATGCACAGTGGGCTGCCAATCGCTGGGTCCAGGGTTCGATTCCTGGATTCCCACTCTAGCCGGGACACCTGAACTTGATATGTTCGACAGCAGTTGTAATCATCCTTTGCCTCATTGCTGTGTCCTCCTCTTGTCCTTATTAGCCAATCAAGTGCTTAAATACAGGACTTAAAGCCCGAATCATCCATCCATCTATTTCATGATTATTATGCATTTTTGTTCTAAAAAAGAAAGTTCCCCTTATATAATTGCGGAAACAATTAAGAATGGTAAGCAAATTAGAGATCAACGTGGATACCCTTATGCTGCCCGCTACCATCCAACGCCTGTACTATCCTGCAGCACTGTAAAATTGTAGGCACTGATTCAGCCGAAATGATTGAGTGAGGTGGTTGCACAAGTTCGTTGACCTTACATAGTTTAATGATTTAACCTGAGATAACTCAAATATTGAGCCGTGATAGCTAAAAACACTGTGCTTAGACATTCAAGCTCAGAAAACAAAAATACTGAGCTGTGTTGACTAATATTTTCTGAGACAGCTCAAAATTATGAGTTTTATTGAGTTATAGATTCAAGCTGACACAACTCAAAATATCGACCTGTGTTGACTTATGTTTAGTTGCTTATGATTTATATTTGTGTGATTAGTCTTATAAAGTTATTTACAGTCCTCGTCATCTTTTCGCAGAATCTCAAGTTCTTTTAATGCTGTTGAACTGTGATGTCACATCTTAACTCAGTGTCACAGCTTGCATCCCTATTCTTTAGCATTGCAATATATGTAAAATAGCTACAAGCTGTGATGGCATTATATTGTTGGTCAGAATCCCAAGCTTCTAGCTGAGCATCATAGTTTCAACTCAGTGTGAGAGTGAAAAAATAGGTCTGGAATAACCACTGCAAGTGCCCCTTCACGGCCCGTCAGTCAAAGGGCTGTCAGAATAACTATGCATTACAGAAGCCGTGTGTTTGCAAAAATTGAGAAAGCCTTTCGTTAATAGCAAGTTCCATCAAATTTAAAGTTGTAAAATAGCAAGTTTGCAGATTAATCAAACACCTCTCCTGGGATTGTAAAAAATGTCTAAAAAAATACAACAATGGCTTTGATAACACTTATTGATAAGATTGTAATTGATATGAATAGGAATGAAATGACATTAGGAACATTTTTGGATTTCAGTAAAGCTTTTGATACCATTGATCATGACATATTATTACGTAACTAAATAAATATGGGATAAGAGGGATGGCTAATAGATTAATTTGCAGTTACCTGGATAACAGAAAATAATTCGTATCTTTTGATGGAAATTACTCAGAATTGATCTGGATAAATTGTGGTGTCCCCCAGGGATGTATTTTGGGCCCTCTGTTATTTATATTATAAATTTATATTATACATTAATGACATTTACTTAGTTTCCAATAGCGTTATGCCAATCTTGTTTGCAGATGATAGCAGCTTATTTGTTCAAGCGAAAATGTCACAGTTATGACAGATATTTTGAATAATGAATTAAGCCATGTGTGTAATTAGGTTAATGCTAACAAACTTTCCCTAAATGTAAAAAAAAAACAAAGTGCATGTTATTAAAATCCAAAAGGAAAAATGTTTCTAGTGACTTCGAAATTAAGATTGCTGACAAAGAAATATGTCATGTCGAGTCTACGAAATTCCTTGGTGTTACTATTGACTCGAAACTTGCTTGAGTTGACCATATACATTTAATAAGAAAGAAGACAGCGAAAGCCATAGGCATCATATTTAAGACCAGACATCACCTCAATTCACATTAATTGCTCAGTCTTTATTATTCCCTTGTCTATCCATACCTTAATTATGGCATAGAGGTATGGGGTTCAGTGCCCACTACACACTTGTCTCCAGTTCATAAACTCTAAAAGAGAATTTTAAGGATTATATCGTTTTAATTCACCTCTTAGAACGCCATCAATTCCCCTCTTCCTGAGATATTGAGTTTTAGAAATTTTCAAAATCTAGGCCTATGTTCATAAGGTTGCTTGATTTATGTTTACATTGCAGAAAGGAGAAAGCCCTGACATTTTTAATGACATGTTTCTTTCTAATTCCCAGTATCATGCTCATAATACTAGATTACGCGATAAGTTACACTTGCCCATTTTTAGAAGTGGTTTTGACAAGATGTTTGCGATATAAAGGGAGTGATTGTGTGGAATTTTCTTTCTGACATCATAATGAACAATTTTACAATATCCACTATTAAAAAAAAGCCTGAAGAAGTACCTGCTTGTTAACGATTTAGATTTTTGTAGTAACCAACAGTGATTTTGTAACTTTGTAATTTTATCATTTATTTTTTTAGAGATTTTTTTTATTTTGACTATCGAAAATGCGATTGTTTATAAGTTTACATGATTTATGTATTTTGCTAAATAATTATTTTCCAATAAAGAACTTGAACTTGAACTTGTACTTGTGAAAGCTCACAAAGCCGACATGTATATAGATCAGACTGGGGATTGCCAATGACAGATCCCGGAGACAGATCATTGGGATCAAATCAACACTTTTGTTCTGATTACAGAATAAAATGCGATGCTGCTTTCAAAATATCAATGTGAAAACTGTAATGCACAGCTATACTGTTAGCTCATTGAATATCAGACTGTGATGCTGTCCTGATAGCAAAATGTTTACTCTGACACGGAGTTGAAACTATGATGCTCATTTGGGGTGGATTCTTATTGGCTAGAAGCTGGGGAATCCGACCAACTATAAAATGACATCAAACTTGTAGCTCTTTTACATATATTGCAATGCTACAGAATAGGGATGCAAGCTGTGACACTGAGTTGAGATGTGACATCACAGTTCAACAGTATTAAAAGAACTTGAGATTCCATATAAATATGACAAGGACTGTAATGAATGTGGACTACATTACCCAAAATTATCCGTGGACCTCTGATAATTGTATCCACGTGAATCCAATCTTCTTAATTTTAGCACAATATCATCATGGACAGGCTCAAGATTCTTCTAACACAGGCCTTTGCATCACAAAGAAAATACAAAACATTAATTTATTATGAAGAAATCCCAATGGCCTCATGGCTCATCTGAGTTAGTATTCTATGTTGTAGGCCTATATTTGAAGGTGCACTGTACTCTGACTTTGAATTGTTGGGTGACTTGTGTTACAAATGATTTCATATTTGTAGACATCAATGGTAGAAAATACATTATACCATTCGACACCTCCGTCAGCCAATCACATTACAGTATTTCAGGGAAATAATTCCCATATTCTTTGTTGTCCAGTTATCCTCTCATGTTTGACTGTTTGAGTGTTTGTCTCATGGTATAAGCCGGTTATTCACCATGGGATCAGGAATAAGTGTTTATCACACCTCAGCCTAAAGGCCTCGGGTGATAAATCACATATTCCCTCTCCCGTGGTGAATAACCTTTACTAATTTTTCCTGCAATTTTCAGAAGGTATGACACCACTCTCTCCTGAAAAGTGACATAGCGTTTTACATGGGTGACCATATCGTTCGTTAGAAACCATATGGACGTATCTACATTGTGTTTTCACTGCAGATACGAACCTATGGTTTCTAATGAACGATATGGCATTCTAATCCTTTGATCTCCTCAATTGAACTGACTGTAGCTGTTTCAAGTGAGAGTTTCTGTTGTGTTTCACACATTTTTTGTAGGGACCATCTCAGATCTGTGTTAAAAGCTCCAAATGAAGAAATACTTTACATGGGAAGTCCCTAACTTATTGACCATAAAGCACCAGCAAAGTGCTTTGTCATCAATTTGTGTGTATTACAGTGGTGTAGCTACATGAGTTTCTGGAGGGGGCCAATAGGAAGTTGGACTTGCAGAGATACTTTCCTTACGGTAGGAGTACCTTCCTGATTGACCTCCAATATTAGGAGGGTGTTAATACCACAGAGGAGGTGTCTGTGAGTACAATTTTAAGATCAAGTATATATTGCCCCCTCTTGATAAGGAAGTAGCTACACCCCCATGGCATCAATGTCATGTTTGAGTGAGCAGCTGCTTGGTGTTCATGGTTGAATGATTGGGGACCATATCCAAAGCACACCTGGAACATATCCCCAAACAACACTGTATGAAAATATTATATAACTCCTCACAACTCCTGTGATTTTCATAAGCACATGAAAGGTGTAATAATCCAAATATGCAACCCAGCATTAGTTTGTTGTTATAGAAATAGAAATTTCATGTTCATGACAAAGAATATAAAAGGGCTTCTCATTGCCTGGTTTGCTGTCTGTGTTTGTAACACCTGTAATTAAGCATGCCTAATAATGAGGTAACTAAATGTGAACTCACAGTAGGTACATTGGAGGTATACGTAACTGCGCATGCATAACAAATCAACAGAATATTATAAAAATATTATAAAAATATAATATGTGTCTGAAGAAGCATCATATTTCATACAAAGGTTCCTACAATTCTTTTTTTTTAAGAATTTCTTGTTGTACACACAGAAGAGGGCTCTTCTTCTCAGACGACATGACAATGGGCTACCAATCGCAGGGTCCCCGGTTTGATTCCCACTATGATTTTCTTACTAATGTTGGCCTCCTGTCCTCCTGTCCTAATGGACAATTCAGAATGTATGACTGGGGGGGGGGGAAATAAGTACCCCCCTTGAGACATGCTTACCCTATCGGGAAAAATTCCCATTGCCCAAAGTCATGTGCAAAAAGGTGTCCCCACTCAAGTAAGCCCCCCCCCCCAACCCAGTAGAAAAATTTAATTTTGAATAGTCCCTTAGCGTTCAGAGATGTGAAGCCATTCAGAGTCAGCTTGAGACTGATTTAATATCAATTGAAGCAATTAACAGTTACACGGGAGTGTGAAATACAACAGTAACTGTTCATGAGAAAATGTAAGAGTTCATGTGGATTGCAGTTTGACACGTGTGAACAACTACCACAATACCAAGTTGGCCTATGCAGTTTATTGGTCAAAATTATGACATCAGTTTTCCAGCCAACTTCACTTGCTTGATGCAAACTGAAAAAAAGTGACACGCTATGGGCAGCTTGACCAATCACCTGGCAGGATTTTCTGATGTCAGACCAAAATTTTTTGTTACTTGAGTAAAGTCTACAAATATGAAATCATCTTAAATAAAGCATACATATAATTACTTTCACAAATTAGGCAGCACACGATTCAGATGCCGAATTTGGCCGTCGGCACTTGCTGATTTCGCCGATTTGCCGAAGCCAATCGAGTGATTCGGTGAAATCCTGGTGGATGCAGCATTTCCCGTGGCGCCGCCTCCAGAATTATTCATGAACTGAGGAAATGCTATTCTTCAACATGTGTGACGTCATTTTCATCATTTCCAGATCGGCCTAACCGCTTTTGCCGAGGTTTTCAGTTCGGCCAGTCGGCAGTTGCCTTCGGTGCCGAAAGCACAATTGGCAGTCACTCGAGGGCAAATGGCTAGCCGGGGCAGATTTGGAAACACCAACCGTGTGCTGCCAAAGTTTAAGATAGATGAAAATAAAAGGTGAGCACCTGAAGTGGTGTGCTACCAAATTTTCTCAAATTTCTCAAAGATAGTGAAATATGAATGCTCTTTTTTCTTTTAAGTACATTATTATTTAAAACTTAATGCAGAGCTATGACAATGGCTTGTTATAAATGCCGCTATATGTTGTCAGTGACAACTAAAACTTTCATGTTTTGACTTTCACAGCTTGATTCCATGATTCATTTGGACAGCTCATAACATTGAGCCAACACAGCTTGAATAGTGTGCACTTGCTGAGACAGCTCAAAATATTGTTTCGACAGGGTTATAAAATTTTACAGCGTGCCCGCACCTGCCCCGCACCTGCAGTCTCTGCCCGAACCCGCAGGACACTACTCGTGCCCGCAGGAGAGTTCCCCGTCGTCTAATGGGTAAGAGTGCTGGTTTACATATATATTCGGATACTATTATGAAATATCATACGAACTGAGAGTAGCATGTGATAAATTCCCTGTCTTTTCATCATGCATTAGTCACTGTCATAAGTGGAAGACCATTAGTTTCTGGGGGGGGGGGGTTGGAGTTTTCTAAAATAAATAATTTCTTGCTCAGTTTTGATGAAATAAATATATTCTTTTTGGGCAGTCTTGAAATAAATAATTTCTGCCAGGGGTATTTCTTAATAAGGCATTGATTTAGGAATGAATATTCGGGGACTTCGCGCTCTTGAAATCAATAAGTAGCACTGGTGCCGTTACCATGAAATAAATAATTTCCCGCCAAGGAAATTAAATGGTGACCCCCTTATCGGTCGCTTACCTGGGATGGTACTATGGCTGTGGTCATGGTAGTTTGCAAGGTTTGGCAATGCTCCTTTATGCCCTTGTCATGCAGAGCGGAGTAATTTCATGATTGCACCCACGATTTATAAAATCGACGAATAATAATTATTGTCCAAGACTTGACAATTTTAAGTAGGCTGTAGAGTAAAAAATTTTGATTGCCGGCAATAAAAACAGTTGTCAGCTGCCAAATCTACCTTCACAGAAATGAAAATTTTGCTAAATTTCAGTGAATTTAGGCTGTACATCCCAAAATTTACCATGTGCAAAAAATGAAAAAGCAAACATCTGAATTCAATGTGTATTTTTTCATTTCAAGATTATTTCAACATGTAAATAACTTATGTTTTTAAAAGAAAGTACAATACATGGAATGTTTATCTAAGGCAGAAAGGGCCTCATCATGGTAATTTCAATCTGTGAAAAGCCAGGCACAGTGAGACGGGGCACAGTGAGACATCACAAAATACATTAGAAATGTACTGAATATTCGAGGACTTTGCGTCGTTTGCGCTCTTGAAATCAATAAGTAGTACAACAAATGAATCATGATTATAAAAGAGCTCTCCTGTATGCCTGTCCTGAACCTGTGATTCGGTCAGTTACCACATCAGAGAAGAATTTTGATTTTTAAGTTATAAATAGATTACAGGTGCGGCATGTTAAAATTGCTATACATTTGTCGGATACCATGAATTTGTCATACTTACACCAAAAAAGAACTTAAAATTCACCCTTCCAACTTCTGTTACTGGAGAATATCAATTTTCATTGTATCCAATGATAGAACAATTCAGCTGAAATTGTGGTGGCAGACTCCCGTCTCACTGTGCCCCACTTGCTGTCTCGCTGTGCCCTACCGATGAGGTACAGTGAGATGAATAACCGGCATGGACTCAGCACAATGTCTCACTTTGCCTAGCTCTCCCCTGAATAATCATTATGGGTGAAAGCACAGTAAAGGCCTCAATTGCGTTTTGATCCGATAAAAGTAAATTTAGGGTCCTAGAAACCAATTTCTGGCATAAAGAAGAAACAGTGCAGTATTTAAGCTTGATCAGCAAGTAAATCTGAGAAATTTAGGCATTTTTCATGTAGTTCATAGCAGCCCAGCAAATACCTATCTTGATTTATCAGACAAACATAATTCTGTATTCTATACATTAGTAGCTTCAAATTGATGTACTACACTTGCACTTCTGATGAAAATAATTCTTAGGTCATAGGGGCCAAATATTGAGGCGCTTACTGTGCTTTCACCCTTATATATATTGCAAATTCAATTACTTCAAGATATAGTTAAACAAGCGTATGAGGTCTAAACTAGCTACAAATACAATGTTTAGTCAGACACATCCTTCCGGGTTCTAACATACATTTTCGTCAGATCTTGTGTACAACCACATACAACAAATGATACAAAAATGTCAAACATGATTGTTATAATTATATGATAAGTAAATAAAAAAGTATACCCTGACATTGTATTAAGACTTAGTCCTGCCAATATATGTCAATTCTTCAATCAAGTAATACCTATACATATTACACACAAGGTCTCAATATATATAAACAATATTAAATATAGTTTACATTCAGGCTATATTTACAACATTTAGAGTTTTTTAGATTCTTGTCATGAGCCTGAGACAATGTATACACACTCGGTAATACATTTTAATGGTTGTACTCTTATTACAATTATGATAGGAATATAAATCGAAAAATATAAATCTCTTCAAACATAGTTATATACACATAGGCAGATCAAGGGGGAAGGTGCAAGAGCAATGGCCAAACTCAGATACACCCATTAACAGGGGTGCCGGAAGGAATCACGGGCGGCAGGGACGGCCTGACGAAAAAGGGCAAATCATATTCGTGCCAATTTCGCGTGACAAAATGTAGATAGAAAATCAATAACAATTTTGAATATATACATACTAATAATTTGTGCCTAAAATTAGTCAAATAAGGCCTAATATATATATTTTCTTTAAGATCTGAAGGGCACCCTTGCCCCCCCCCTGCCCCCCTTGGACAAGGGCAGAGGGGCATCTGCCCCCCCTGGCCCCCTGTTCCGGCACCCCTGGCCATTATTAAGCACTTAGGAAATAATGAGCGATAGTAAATAATATTTAAGTCGCATGTAACTCATGATATTGCTTTGTATCAGATTTTTTTAGCAATATTTTAGTTTCGAGCAAAAATCTTGACCTTTAACTCAAATGCACACAAATGCCTCACTTCCTATAAATTATTGACCAATTGGAGAATCTCAAAGATAGCTCAAGTTGTGAAAATGTGAGTTAGATTGAATGAGTCAGTTCGCAATTGAATGCTAATCTCTGTTCACAGTTATGGGAATTATATTGTTCATTTCATGTTGTTGGGGTTTCAACAACATTTCTGTTGAGCTGCCATTTTGTGACACAGACAGGGAGATCACACTTGAAGGCATATCTGGCACAGGAGTAGCAAGGTTGACACTCTGATCTGGATCCGAAATCGAAGCGTTTAAGTTTGTGTTTAAAGTGTCCATGCAACCGGAGTAACATGCGGAACGTGAATTAGTAACATTTAATTCAGGTACCGCCACATCATCCTGAGGATCTCCATCAGAATACCTGACGATTATAGGATTGTTGTTTCTGTAGCAATAAGAAATCATTCTCAGCAAAATTTCTCTGTAGCTCTGACGAAACGCTGAGTTGCCAAAGCCGTAGATAACAAAATTAATGCTTGCGTGTAAATGAGCAAACATGGATGCCAGTAAGTGAACTTCAACAGAATATTTGTCATCACTGTCAGCCAAAAGAACAGCAATATAAGGCAACCAGCACACACTGAAGGCTAGAAAGATGATAAACATCATCCGTGTCTGTTTCGCGACCCTCATCACTTGTAAGCCTCCATTCGTCGATCCGCTCTGATGTCTGCTTAGTCTCAGCTTGACCTTTCGGACGTGCTTGTAAATAAGAGCGTAGAAGAGAACTATCACTAGAATAGGAGTCAATACTCCCAAAAGCATCAGAAATATTGTGTAGTCATGTCGATATCTTCTGTCCCACAGGCACTTGTTAGACTTGCGATCGAAGGTATGTCGACTCCAACCAATGTGACTAGGTAAGTCCATAGAAGCACCCAGCAGCCAACACATAAGACAAACCACCAGACATGTCCTTGTGCTGTAGTATCTGAGATAGCTGGAATGGTGGCAAATGTAGATATATCGGTTGATGGCAATGTTTCCTATAGTCAGTAAGGACACTACGCAACTTATGACGCAGACCGATGCCAGTCCTCGACACAATCCAAAATAAATTTTGAAGAAATTAACTCCTTTGGCAACACCTGAAAGACAAGTAGAAAGAGTCATAAACAATATGACAAAACAAGATAATAATTTCCAATACAAAATATTTTATCAAAGCTTGTAATTGTAAATCTCTCTCTTCTATGTCTTAGTAAGCATTCTTACTTTCTATTTGTCCGTAATCTATCTTTATATCTCTCTATCTCTATTCTGTTTTTATGCCTATCTACAATTCATCACTTACACACCCTTGCTGGGTCGCCTTTGAGTGTGTTGAATGTGAGTTTCAAATAGGCCTATCCTTCACATCCTCAAAAATTGCATGCCTTTCTCATGATTGTTTTCTTTTAAAATCAGCCAACCAAAGCTATCAGCATCGCTGTTTGTAACTTTTACATAAGTAAATGAAACAGGTGCTGTTTTGCCATTGAGGGAATTCTTAACATCCTCAAGTGGACTGCTCATGGAATTATCACATAAATTATTGCACCATAAAGAGTGATATTAGAGGTATTTGAGTGTACAAGTGGCTGCTAATATTCTTTGCTCTACATACAGTTGCATACATAATGGGTCAAAATCTCTGATAAGTAAGCGAACCCCCTTTCCCAAGGAAATTACATTGGCGTGGTGTTTCACTTATAACACTTTCCCCCATTTTTAACTCTGAGCAAAGTAAAGAAAATTAGCAGCCATTTATGTCAGATATGCCTGAAATATCCGCTGTCATGATACAATGTGTTTCAGTCTCATTGGTTCAGAATCCATGCTTCCACAAGCAGTTTGGATTTTTAGCATTGACTCAGAGGTAACATGTCACCCATTTCACTTACTTACAAGCAACACTGTAAATATAGAATGCGAAGTCCCAATCATCCATCCTTCTACAAATCTGTTTATCTATATGCTGACACAATCACAGATAACCATTACAAGGATATCTGGCAGCATTAACAGAAGAATGTTATCTATTAAGTTATCAGTGAATCAGCGAGGAAAGTTTATCAGCAAAATGGGAAATTAAGCCGAACGCCAAGGTTATAAAAGCAGATTTGGAAGCGAAGTGTTTAATTAAAGCCACCTGGTTTAAAAGAGTGCGACCTTAGTGAGTCCTTGTTGAATTAAGAATGAGGCGTTTTATGAGATCCACAAGTTTTATTTCCTAATATTAATTGGCGGACAAGGTTGTATTCATTCTGGAAATTTGTCGAAAACTTCTGGAATGGTGGTAGTATACATGCAGGGAGAACCGAATTAACTGATTGATGTATACATGACACAATATAATGGACAGTAGGGAGAGTCAATTTTAAATGTTTATGCAAATTAAAAAAACACTACTTTGACACACCCTAATGGTCAGCATGTTGTTCAGATTACACTTCAAAACAAACCAATTCATAATTTTGATGCAATTTCACTAATTCAGTACCTATCCATTTTGCAACGGTAGCAATTGGGGACTGTTCATTATTTATGACTGGGGGGAAGGTGGGAGTTTTGCTGGAACTTCTCTTAAAAAATGTATACTTCCCCTTGAGTTTCATGCAGATTTTTAGTACTCCAGCCTCGACATGAAGAACAATACATGTTATATACTGCTATACAGAGTCACACGTACAGATTCGCGGACTTTACCGCGTGAAAGAGCACTTATAAAGTGAGTGTATGTGAGTTTTATTTACAATTTCTTACACCCCCTTGGATATGTGGTGAAAATTTAATATCCCCCATTGAAACACAAAAATGTGTACCCCCTTGTACAAAACTCCCCCGCAGTCATAAATTCTGAACAGTCCGTTACATGTTATGTCTGCTTGTAAGAGGATATAAAGCATCAACAACAAATTGAATATCATTGAATTGCTTAAAAATATCCCTGTTGATACGTATAGGTTATTCACCACGGGAGAGAGAATATGTGATTTATCACCCCAGGGCTTTAGCCCGAGGTGTGATAAACACATATTCCTGATCCCATGGTGAATAACCGGCTTATACCATGAGACAAACAGTCAAACATGAGAGGATAACTGGACAACAAAGAATATGGGAATTATTTCCCTGCAATACTGGCATGTGATTGGCTGACAGAGGTGTAGAATGGTATAAATATGTATTCAAGTTTTCAACTGTCTTTTTTTCTGAATATGACAAAGTCATGCTAC
Source organism: Platynereis dumerilii (assembly GCA_026936325.1). NCBI lineage: Eukaryota > Metazoa > Annelida > Polychaeta > Phyllodocida > Nereididae > Platynereis > Platynereis dumerilii. The sequence goes on from JAPTHN010000007.1 coordinate 56,988,493, forward strand.
AATGTATCATTCTTTCATCAATCCATGCCCATATCATTTCATCTCATCTCATCTCGTCTCACCTCAAATGCCCAAAAACGAACTCTTGGGGAATACTTCAGACATCATGTAATCTCCTAGTTTAGCTTTATAATAATTAATTATTTGTACTTGTGATATTTGCATTGTAAAATAAACAATCTATTTATCTCCATCTACCTGTTGCACTATTTGGGATCTGTACTCTTCAGATCAGTATAATGACCCGTTTGAGATTTTTACATTTTGCAAGATTTTCTTACCAGAGCAAACAGACATTTTTTAATGCCTGTATGTTGTCTAATGGTATAAGTGGTAAATAAATTATACAAAAAAATTAATAAATCAGTTAATTTTCTGGGAGATTAGGCCTTTTTGGTAAATTGTAGCATACTTCAGCAACATTAAAAACGCACACTTTTTCAAAGTATCATAACTTTTGAAGCTCTGAATTTATCTTTGTGTAACTTGGCGAATTTGCTTATTAGCTACTCAACTAAAGATTGTGAACGTTTGAAGAAGATCCATGGATATTTCTAAGAACCAGACATGCTTTTGTGACATCATGTCAAATTTGGAATTTGCAAAATTGAAAAAGGGGTGGGAGATTAGAGTACAGATGTTATCACTTTATTATTGATCTCAAATGGTCAAAACAGATGTCCAACAAGATTTCAGCTCAAAAGTTGACCAAAAACAGGATAATTGCCGATGCTCATGTATATATATCACAGCTCATTAGTTTGATTGTCAAAATAATCAAGATGGTCACTCATGCTTTTTTACCGCATTCTGTGATTTTTTGGTTGATTTTTCTTCCAAGTTGGTGTTTTTCACATCTGTTTATCACATCATTTTCAACACTTTTGCATCATAGTCCAGTCAATCTAGGATTATACCCGCCACAAATTGCAAAAAAAACTAAACCAATTTTTTTCTCACCATTTGCTTCTACTTAATAACATATTAAAAATCCCACTCAATGAAAATATTGGAACAATGTTTTTTGGGCCATTGAAAATATAGCCTCTCGGAACGACGGAAATGCCATTTTCGCACATAATTTCAACATTCTTATTTCACATTTTTGACAATTGCAGCACCTACACTTACAGTACTGCCTTGAATTATGCATCAAATTAAAGGTAATAATGTAAGGCATCCATCTGTACCTCCAGTAACTATGTAGCTCCTCTCTGGATCTCAAAATGTTAGTGCAAACATTGTGTCCTATCCGATGCAAATCAAGTATTTTTGGCTAGAACTGTTTCAACTATTCTTACTTTTTCTCAGAGCATATATAAGACATATATTTATATGGAAAACACACCAGCTTGAAGTAATATGTATTAAAGTGCTAACTGTTACCAATTCACTAGCATTATGATAGTGAATGGTCAAAGATATAAGTGCAATATTGTCTTCATAGACTCGCAACTGGACAATCTTAATAGAAAAATGGTAATTATTACGCATTTAGACTATTCTAGGATGACAACACTGGGATTGACCATTGAATCATTAGCAAGATTTTGATATAGATGAAAATAACAATGACATTGTGTTATTTACACATCGAAACAACATTCTTGAGAAAATACTTAGGTAACTTAGCAAGGTCCTGATCCTGCTTTGTTAACGATAGACGGGTCAAAATTTGAAAACCTTGAAATTTCAGCTGAAAAAATTTTGAAAATTTTTCGTTCCAGAAATGCCTTTTAAAGTTTGCGTTGGGTGGGTCAAACAGTCAGCTATCACTGCACTTTCATGTCCAAGGGTCCCAATGCCCCGCTGATCTGTACTGAGGTGATAAATATAGCTGTAATGTTTTTTGACTGTCATTAAAAATCACACTTCTAACTAAAAATCCTGACCACTTAGGGCTAAAAAAATCTATTGCCAATGATTAGGCAAGTTGCTTGCACATTTTGGGCCAAGTATCAGGTCTCTAGCGCCAATTATTTTTGAGAAACTGCATTTTGATCAATTAAAAACCAAATATGTGTGTCATTAGCATCATGCCTATAACTTGAAATCCGTACCACTTAGAGCTGAAAAATGTATTACCAACAAATAGGAAAGTGGCTTTTCTGCACACATTGAGCTATATTTCAGGTCTCTATGACCAATAGTCATTGAGATAGAACATGTCCTTGAACCAGAAATTTACAAAAACAAACAAAAACACTCTTTTCATCAATATTTTGGATTCTGAATAATAAAGATGATCTCCACTACTTCCTCCAGTGCCCAGTGTCTTTACTAAAACATATTTCAGATGCTAGACAATTGTTAAATGTTACTGGAACCCAATATTTGGTTAGTAGTTTTAAAAAACATCAAACTTCATACTAAGCATGTCAGATGCAAAGAAAATGCAAAAATGTTATGCAATAGTCTGTTGAAACATTTATTGATAATATATATACAACTGATTTCAACTCCAGTGACCTGCAACAAAATTTTAGTGACGTAAAGGCAATAAGCCATTTTTGACATGATGCTAATGACAGCGTGATGCTAATGATAATTACAGTAAAAATCTTTGCAGGGACCAGTGGAAAACTGTCAGTCTGGCAGTATGTGCATGCAATGACCTTATGAACACCAGACATATGTTCACAGCGATTTTGGTCCTGAAATATGCAGTCAAAATAGAGTAGCAAGGCGTTTGCTAATGACAAATTGAGATAGGACAACTGACATGCCAACAGAAATACTCTAATATGTTGGTTTACATAAATGACACAGAGCTACAGATAGTTCAGTTATTTTCTTGGGTTCTCAGACAACATCAGACACAAGGTTTCTCACAGAATGTATGTCCCTTTAATTTTTATTAAGAAACAAATCCGGCGTGATGCTAATGACGCAATATTTGAGACATCGACACAACAACCTCCTGCTCTTATACAGAATATTATTTCAGCTATTGGTGACCAGTTTTTAGAAGACTGACAGTCAAGACTCTCCATGTATGGAAGAGTTTAATTGAATTAGGATCCTGTACTAGTTTTTGTGATACGATCTTTCAAAGAAAATGTTGTTGGAGAAAGGCCATTTTCAGGGGGGTAGGCCACTTCAATGCTATTTTTGGATGGGATAAAAATATTCTGCCGCATATTTTTTGTGTTAAAAGTTTTGCTAATATCCTTGTCTATGACAAATGACAACAAGAGGTCCTCTATTGGTGTGCCTGCCATCATGAATTATTGTTAAACACCGGAGACAAGAATTTCAGACTTATCAAATTTTGACCCAGATACACTTTGTCATGTAACAATTTTACTCCATGGACTACCCAATATGATCTTTTTATCCTTCGTTTCGCAATCCCTATACCTTGAAATTTAATTGTCTAACAGATAATGAAACCTTCTCATTTGACGCATTCTCAAACCACAAACATGCTGAGCTAGGTGCCAAGTGTACGGCCTTACTGAGGGGAATTGTAGTGAAGATTATACAAGCGGGAACAAATGTATGGAACAGCTTATTTGACACTCGTTCTCAGCATCCATTCAATAATTAGTTAATTAATGCAGCTCTGCAATACCCCACCCTTACGATTCAGCTGGAAGGGATGACAACTGTCATTTAGACAAATATGGTTGTTGACTTAAAATAAGTTTCAGGGGGATCGATCATGCTGCAATTTTGGAAGGACTTTGTGTTTCCGAGAAGGTCTTTCACACTGGCAGTAACATCTATATAGCCTTCAGAAGGGTTGACAGTTGTAGCAACAATGAAACCAAACTGACAGATGAAATTTTGACATCAAGGGCTATCCATCCATATCTGTTTTGGCGGGTCAGAAATGGTGTCAGAAATGAGTCATATGGTGATTAGGATAGGTGGAATTGAAAATACATGGGAGAATTTGGGGTTTCCGAGGAGATTATTGACACTGAAGGCAACATTTATTTAGCTTTTGGAGGGTTGACAATTGTAATAACAAGGAAACCAATGTGCCAAATGACAGTACATACTAAGGGCTATCCATCCATATCTGTTTTAATGGGTCAAGAATGAGTTATATGGTGATTAGGATAAGAGGAATTGAAAATACATGGGAGAATTAAGTGTTTCCGGAAGATTATTGACACTGAATTCAACATTAATGTAGCTTTTGGAGGGTTGACAGTTGTAGTTACAAAGAAACAAATGTGGCAGATGCAATTTGACATCAAGGGCTATCCATCCATATCTGTTTTGATGGGTCAGGAGTGAGTTATATGGTGATTAGGATAGGTGGAATTGAGAATAAATAGGAGAATTTGGTGTGTCTGAGGAGATTATTGCCACTGAAGGCAACATTTATTTAGCTTTTGGAGGGTTGAAAGTTGTAGTAACAATGAAACCAAGGCGTCAAATGACAGTTGACATCAAGGGCTATCCATCCATATCTGTTTTGGTAGGTCAGGAATGAGTTGTATGGTCATTAGGACAAGTGGAATTAAAATACATGTCAGAATTAGTTGTTTCCGAGGAGATTTTTGACAATGAAGGCGATATTTTCCACAATATTTAGATCCCATTTACAAGTGATTATTATTAATTCTAAAGGAATTCACACTCATGTTAGCGGAAAATCATTGGTATGGCCAGACAGCTATTGATTCAGGAATTTTTACCTGTGATTTAGATATTTCAATCGGTCACCATGCTTGGTCACTTTCACCTAAAGTAATGGTTTAATTTTAGGTATTTTCCCCCATTATTTCCATTTCCCAGTGTCTATGTATGAAATTATTCACACTCTTCTAAGAAACCAAAACAAATTATTCAAAGAAATTAGTTTTATCCATGTATAATAATATAGTATTATGCTCCAGGAACCCTTTGCCTTACCAATGTTCATCCTAAGCAACACTGGATTCCTTCTGGACAGACTGAACAGTGCCAGCAGTGAAGAGACTGTCAGAATTCATGGTTGAGCACAAGTAAATACAGTCCTTTCATGTTTAAATTTCCAAATTTGGGCCTCTGTTCCTGGTGTTAAAAGTAATGATATTCTAAAACAAGTTATACCATGTGACAATGGATGCTTTAATGTGTCAGTTTCAACTTTCAGGGCGGCTGTTTCACCAGAGGGGCACTTGCCGGTCAGTTGTTGTATGTGAACTCTGACAGAGTTCACTACATGTGGCAGCACACTGCTGTTGCTCTTGTACATGTACAGAGAGTATAATATATTGATAAATTTTAAGTATCAACTCTGTGTGCATAGTACATTCTGGAAATACCAATGTGGCCATACTTGAAGAGTCCAAAAGCCAAGTAATTACCATTTTTCTTATAACATTGTCCAGTTGCGAGTCTAAGAAAACAAGATTGCTGTAATATCTTTGGCCATACACTATCATAATGCAGGTGAATTAGTAAGACTTAGAACTCTAATAGATATAACTTTGGAATTATGTGTTATGTATGAAAGAGTCCAAGCCAAAAATTGTCGATTTTCGTCAGATTGGACACAATGTTTGCACTTACATTGTGAGATTCAGAGAGGAGCTACATGGTTACTGGAGGTACAGATGGATGCCTTACATTATTACCTTTAATTTGATGCATAATTCAAGGCAGTACCGTAAGTGTAGGTGCTGCAATTGTCAAAAATGTGAAGGAAGAATGTTGAAATGATGTGCGAAAATGGCATTTCCGTCGTTCCGAGAGGCTATATTTTCAATGGCCCAAAAAACATTGTTCCAATATTTTCATTGAGTGGGATTTTTAATATGTTATTAAGTAGAACCAAATGGTGAGAAAAAAGTTGGTTTGGTTTTTTTTGCAATTTGTGGCGGGTATGTTTTATATTTACACTAGATTGACTGGACTAATAGTCTTTACATGAAATTGATTTTTGACCAATTTGCATTGGTTGTGATTTTGGTTTTTGGACATCTTGCACTGAAAGTAGCCTAATCTAGCCGTTTAATTTTCTGTCCTTATGAATTTTTCTGGACTCTCACAAGAGATGTCAACCAATATTAGTATGAAGTTTCATGGAATATATACACAACAAGTTAATTTTTAAGCTGTCCCAAAATGTGTGCGTTTTTAATGTTGCTGAGTTTATTTTGTGCAAGAATCACCAAACCTTTTGATTGCTGAATATTTAATGCTTGTGATTTCTCATCACAATTTTTTTATGGATAAACACAGCAATGTCACAGAATACTGGCTATCATTATTGTATATAAATTGGTTTCGTGTCCAAAATTAAATGAGATTTTATGCTCAACTTGGTCGTTTGGCATAGTGCAAACGGCACACAGTGCATGTTAAACTGCTGGCCTTACAGTCTGTCACTTTGATATCGAAAAAATGAGGACCAGTTCACTGTGAAAAATGCACTCTGTGACTCATGATAGCCGATGAAGTGTCATCTTCACTGTAAATTTTGAATTTTGAGTTAGCTTAATTGATTGAGTGAGATGGTTGCACAATTCCTTTGAGCCAAGATAGCTTGTTGTTTGCAAGTTATAACAACATAAAGATTATCATAACTCAAAACAGCAAGCTATCATGGCTCAAACAAATTGTGCAACCATCTCACTCAGGGGTGGACTGGGGTATGTGGCAAAGTGGCAACTGCCACGGGCCCACCCACTCAGGCGGGCCCATACAAGATGTGAAAAAAATATAAGAAAACGTTCAGTTTCACTGTCAGGTTCATGGTTATGTGTTTCAAATACAATAACTGAAAAGGAGAGAACCATCTCATGTGGAGGCCCCCAGCGGCCCAACCTAATTTTTAACAATTTGCCATTTGAATTAGGCCTGCAGTATTTTAATTTTTAATTGGAAATAACGCCGACTGTAGGGAGGTAGGGGCCCATTGACTTATTTTGCCAAATTACATTGAAAGTATTGGGTAAGATCATGACAAATCATCAGCATGAAGACACACTCTTTTTCTTTATCAAAGTGACAGACTGTAATGTATTACTGCTCTTTGTTTTACAACAATGGCTCAACTGTATCAATTTCAACAGAATCAACTCATTAGATTCAGTTTAATCCGCTGTAATTCACACTTTGACAGCCAATGGACTCCATTGTCGTAAGCAGTTGGCATAAAAACTTAGACGTGTGACCTCACATGCTCACATTGATATAGTGACATCATATCTGCTTATGTTCACAAGGTCAAGGCACACAATATCAGAGGTGCAATAAAGGCTTTCATTATAACAGATGGTTCCAGATCATTGAGATGCTTACAAGTTACAAGAGATATTTTCAAGCTCATTTGGCAATACAGGTGTACCTGCATTGTAAGACCCTCTATTTTAATACTTGCCTTATGTGACTGCCTTCCTCCCACACTAAGTACTATTTTTAGTGCATTTTGCAACCTGACGAGTGACCTCAACCCCACAAGTGACCGCTTCATGACCGCAAAAGGAGCGGTCTTATAACATAGTGACCACTGTATTTGCTGACAGGAAACAAAATAACTCTTTATAAGATGACCATTGACCAATATCATTATGTCAATTGTGTTGGGCCTTCCAATTAAAATTTTAAGTGAAATATATTTTAGATGCATGGTCATGAAAGCTGTTCACAGGTTTCATTCTGCTTCCTTCAACAACTGCATTTCAATATACAACAAGAACCCAGGGGTTCAAAATGGAGGTGGTGTAGTGTCTTACTTCATAAAACCCCAAAAAAGACTTTCCCTGAGTGGCCAGAACCAGGTTTGTTCATATTGTGCGCTAAATTTCAGAATTTTAAAAATAATCCATTTCAAGCAAAATTGTACACTAAACTATCTACATTGTACACTGCCCAGTCAATACTGACTACTATGCAGCGGTATATAGGTATATGGATACAAAAGTAACTTCCTAATATGATTGAGTAAATATTTGTTGAAGTTCACCAATTTATTGCTTACCATTAATTTTTGAGAAACCTAAAATTTGAGAAAAATATCAGAAATCCTCCTTTTCCCCAGTTTTTTGGTTTTTATGAAAATTTCCTAAAATTGGCCCTCCAAATGAGTTTAGTCATTTAAAGAGGTATAATTTAGACATCTAAATCAATTAGTAAATGCAAAATTTCCGCAGTGTAACTCCAACATTGACGGAATCATGGACCTTTGAAAAAATAACATTTTTGCTGAATTTACTGTTATACATTTTTGTAAGAGCATTTAGACCCCCAAAAGGAACATTAAGGGTACTCAATACATATGATAGTAGAATTTCATGCCCATAGGTATAACCGTTTCAGAGTTCTGCCCTGGAAATGAAAAAAAAAATTTTTTTTAATTTTCAAGATTTTACAAAAACTCTACCTATTGCTTAAATATGAACACCAATTCGCACATATATGCTGTAAGACCCATTCCTGTGCCAAATATCATATACACAAGGGCAATAGTTTAGGCAGAGCAGCCAATACACAATGTGTGCAGCCGCCCCCATGCAGTGGATCCAAGCATGATATAAAAGGAAAACACATCTTAATTACAACATGCCTGGTATTCATTCCTATTCCAGATGCATGCTCTATTATCAAGTTATACATATCTCTTGACCCAAACATCTCCAAACTAAATAGCCGAGACAGGGCCCAAAAGACATTCTGAAAATGCTCAAATTCCAAATTTCCCGCCAAAACGTTCCATTTGTCACTCTGACTGCATAAATGGAGATGTGTACACACACCTCCATTAATAATGTGAGGCCCTGTGATTGGCCAGTTTTCTTGGCCCTGATAATTTTTGTATTTCCAAACCAAGATTCTTAATTATGTCAGAAAGTAAAAAAAGTGTCATCAATATTGCATTTTCAATTTTTTTCCTAAATCGTTCTAAACATGAGGGACTCTCCCTTTCATAGATACCTAAGAGTATATTTAGCGGGGCACCCTCATCTATAGAGTTATAGTCTTACAGAAAAGAAAATTTCGATCGAATGTCCTCAACTACCCTACATGTATCCGCACTTGTTTGCTTAGCGGTATGTATACACATGTATAGGCCCATACACCGAAGTAAGAATACATAAAATTCTACTGCAGTGGCACACCTCATTTTCCTTATTGGTATTCCACACATGTGTAACATGTGCAATGTATTTCATCTTTATTGAGATATAAATGAGCACACAGTACAATGTTAAACAGATATATCATAGCATTATACGTGTGGACTTGTTGCATGTAATTGAGGCCTGGAAGACCCTTGAACACAAAAACTGTAGGGAGAATGGGGCCACAGTGGATCAAGGTGGTGATTAGCAATATGCCCTATAGAAATGGTTCATTTGTTTCATGTCTTTTAGAGGCACCCTTCTGAATCTGATATATAATAAGCAACATTTGACGAACCATCAGTTGTTCAGGCATTATTTGGCGAAACATGATTTTGCAATATTTGGAACATCCTACCTGTGGAAAAGTACAGAAAATTCCTAACATTCTTCTACCAAGTAAAGGTTTTCCTACATAATGATGTATTTGTCTATGAGGTCAGCTACACACAGCCAAGCTATCCCTTTATTACATTGATTAGTTTGCCTGTAACCTACATTACTCACACAATCTAAGGGAGCAAAGGCGTTTTTTCATTGTACGGGCCAGTTATGACTGTTTCATCGGGATAATCTTACTATTAATTCATGGACCCCTCCGTCTTTCACAACGAAACTACTGAATGCCCAGCCGTGAAACTTGCGGGCCACTATCTCTAACTCCCTGCAAGGTTTAGGCACTGTTCGGTGTCCGAAACTTATGATATTATCACTGTATGACTGTAACTCACATTGCCAATGCTGTCTTTCAATTCAGTAATTTAATACTCTCAAGGTGGCGTCACTGCATGGGACACATTCCTGTTTTGAAATATATTGACAACAAATAGTTTTTTATAATGCATGAAACATCAAAGGAATAGAAAATTGAGGAGATATGTTACATAGATTGAATGGAAAAAAAAAAGATGGTCAACCCAAATCCTAAACCTATCCTTAAACTAAACCCTATTCTAAACCCAAATTTAACCTAATTGGTAACCTGCGGACAGGCTGAACTAAGCCTACTTCTGTAGAATGTTGTTCCAGCCCCTGATCTGTTTACCGCTTCTTAGAAACAGCTGGAGGCTTAGTTTTTGTGATTGAGCTTTAACGGATTGAGTTCATTACTTGAGGCAAATACCAAAATCTCTTTTTATGTTAATGATGTAAAATGAGAGCATGCACAAGGAGCCTACCGTAATCAATTTTTTTTTTTTTGTAAAATTACTTTCTTGAGCAGGTTTCTGATTTCAAGAAGCGATTCAGGTAAAACCATGGGCGGCCATACTAATCATGAGAGACATGATGTATCAGGGCCAGCAAATGGCTTCTGTGCACCTATATATACTAGCATATGACAAATCAAAAAAATGCCCTAGACATGTGTGTTTTGATATATATTTGTCACAGATTCCATCCAATTTGACAGCTGATTATGAAAAACATTTTCTCAAAATGAACAGTTATTGTTGGTTCTATAAGTTGTAGATTCTCATCTACTGCTATCTTATATCTAACTGCTAAAAGCACAAATAGTAACACACATATAATAGTTTGTGATCACTCCTGTTTGTATATATTAGAATTTGTCATGTGATTTTGGAATAGGCTCCTACTAGTTATGCATTTCTTCAAAATATGCAAATACCATCAAGGAAAAATGATTTGCATGCCACAACATTATCAAAGTAAGTGAGATTTACAAGGTCAACTATTGCATTTGCACCGTATCTGTATGTTATTTGCAAAATGATCCTGCTTCTGCAATCTCTGAATTCGAATTGCACATGCTTGTATTGTGTTATAGGGTATTTTTGGTATGCATGCGCGATTGCGCGTGGGTAAAACATAATTGAAATACACAAGACAGTGTACATAGCAGTTTTCTGAGAAGCAACACCAATGCATAATGACTCCAGTTAAACCTCATCTCTGAAGCTTCTGAATATTCACAACATAGAACTTGGTGGTCTTCTGTGATTACTTCTGAATCAAAGTTTCCTGTCCAATTTTCTATTCTACCAAGTGAAGGTTTCCTGTTTGTCTATGACCCTTGGGCCAGGGGAATGCAGCCAAACTATCCCTTTATCATGTCAATAATTTTGCACATATCCAATATTTCTCACACAATCTAATAAGAGAGCAAGGGAGTTTTTTCATTATAATTTTAGGTGCCAGTTATGACTGTTAAAATGCGACATATTCATAATGCAGCAGATGTCAGAGAAATTGATAAGTGATATTCACCAATACCAGATCAAGAGACAGAAGGGTTAGGGGGTTACAACCCCCTGCCCCCCCCCCTTGGGCCAGCAAATTTTAATGTAAAAAAAAAATCCCGAAAATTTTAGTACATTTTCATTTATAAACATTCCGCCACTTGCAACATTTTTCTGAATTTGCCGTTAAAAATTGATATTTCCCATCCAGTTTTGAGTGGATTTTTAGTTCTACTCCTGACATACAAAGCAATAAATGCGTAGTTTTATATATATCAACACCTTCGTAGACATGTGAGTACACGCGGTACAGATTTATGATGCGTTTCTTAAGTTCAAATTGTATACAGACATGTTCTAAAATAATGGGTACCCTCTCTTGAAACGTGTGTCAAAACTAAGTATCACCCTCCCCCCCACGTTTGTACATTCTTAATTGTCCCTTCCCTGAAAAATACCAAGGTGCGGTTCAAATTTAATTTGTTAATCTTAACTATCTGTCCTGAAACCAATCCCAATTTTAGAGACAGGTACTGTGTCTGAGGCTCATTTATGAATGCTCTTTTACAGATAGAGTTCTTTACTTGACGTAAATACCGAAATCTCTTTTTATGTAAATGATTTAAAATGGATAAATATTCATTTTGCCGTGTAATTACTTTCTTGCATGGGCAGGTTTCTTATTAGTCCAAGAAGCGATTCAGGTAAAACATAATTGAAATACACAAGACAACATGCATAGAAGTTCTCTGAGAAGCAACGCCATGACATTACAGTTGAACCTCATCTCTGAAACTTCCTACTATATAGGATTTTTAGATATTCAACACATAGAAATTAATGATCGCCTCATATTACTTCTAAATCAAAGTTTCCTGGCAAATTTTCTAACACCAAGATAAAGGTTTCCTACATGTATGTCTATGAGGCCAGGGACAGCCAAGCTAGACCTTTATGCTGTCATTCTTTGCGCCCACGAGCGGAAGTGTATCAGGCCTTGCAGATCGATTTAATTCATCCACATACTAGCATATGACAAGTCCAAGAAATGCCCTGGACATGTGTCTTTTGATATATTTGTCACAGATTCTATCAAATCTGACAGTTGACTATGAAAAACATTTTCTCAAAATTCAGTTATTGTTGGGTGTTGTAAGTTCTATAAGTTTCAGATTCTTATATTTTTTTATCTCATGGCTAACTGCTAAAAGCAGACATAGTAACAACCAATGTATAACAGTTTGTGATCACTGCTGTGGTTGTATTCTAATTGGAATCTGTCATGTGACTTTGGAATAGGCTCCATCAAGTTCTGTATTTCCTCAAAACATGCAAATACTATAAAAGAGAAAATGCTTTGCATGCTAGAACGTTATCAAAATAAGTGACATGTACAAGATCAACTATTGCATTTGCACCATATCTATGTGTTATTTGCAAAATGGCTCAGCTCCTGCAATCTCCAAATTCGAATTGCATATGCTTGTATTGTCTACGTATAGGTATTATTGGTATTCATGCGCATGATTTCGCCCTGCTTACAACCAGCTACAACCAAGGAAGGACAAATGAATATTTCATTCAGTCGTTCAAAGAAATCATGTCCTATCTGTTAGATGAGTTTAAAAAAATAGTGACTGTTGGGGCACAGTGAGTCACTTTTTTTTCTTGTAATTTCACTGTCTATATCCTGGAAAACTGAAGTGCTATTATTGTCCGAAGAATCCTCTGTCGGCATTCTACCATCACCCGTTGCGATGGAAGAATCGGAATTATATCTCAGCGGAAGCGGCGTACCAGCATGAGATGCTTCAACACCACAAACTGTCGCGTTTGTCACATCATGAACTGTTTCGCTGTCGTTCCTCTCATGATGTGAAACGCATTGCCTCCAAGTGGGTTCCAAAGTGCAACAAAGCCTGGGAGACCATCAGGTTCACAGTAATGGAGGAAATTTGCACTGCAAAGCTGCAACAGTGCAAAGCGTTCAAGACAGCTCTCTTGGCCCGCAGAGATGCTGTGTTGTTGCACAATACAGAGACTGATGCGGTATGGGGTTGTGGTCTGGACCTTCGTGGAAAGAACATGATGGGCTGCATTCTCATGAACATTCGGAAGTATTTCTCAGACTATCGGCATGACTTTCCATCGCTACCGTCCAAACCCCGTGATCAGCCACTTCAAACCCGTCCAAAACAGCCAACAGAATCGACCCCAACGAAGCGTAAAGTCCTTGTCATCGGCAACTCCAACGTTCGTGGGATTGCCAAGGGACTGGTTGACAGAGGACTGGATGGCACAGGTTTCGTTTATCCTGGACAGTCGCTCTCTCAGTTAAAGGATCGAACTGAAACTGTGAGAAAGTCTCTTCGTGACTTCAAACCTGATGCCATCCTCGTTCACGCCGGTGACATTGAGGTTCGGGACTCTTTCACCTCTGTCCCGGCAATCGCTCATGCAATGTCGGAACTGTCATCAGACCTGCAACGGAAATTCCCTGGCACTCGAATCGTTTTGAGTGGTCTGCCAACTGTGCCAGGGCAACGGCGTCTGAATGAACGTATTGCCCAGGTCAACGAACATTATGCACTCCTCTGCAGGAAGACCACCGGGCATGCGTATCTGTGCAACAAGAGCGCAAGACTGCAAAGGGACAATTTGCACCTCACCATGCGATCAAGAGACACTATCGCCTGGATGACTGCCTGTCATGTGAAGAAGTGTGTTTAGTGTGTTGCCTGCCACCCATGTTATTTGTGCAAATAATAATTACAATGTAAACATGATCGTTAACAGAAATGAATCAGATGTTGTTAAAAACATTCATGATGTCAATATAGAGTTTCATAGTATTGATAAAGCTAATGTTATTGATACGATTTTGGATTCAGATATAACTAATCTTCTTGTTAATGATGTGAACAGTCAAGTTGAAATTAATTCTGATGAGAGTTACGCAAACTCTGTAACAGTTCATGATAATATGAGTAATATTTCTGATGAAGTCATAATACAAAATGATAACATAGTTGAGACGGTCAATTTTAATGATTTATCCCAAATATCTGATAGAATAATACCAAGTCTAGATGATTGCGATAATTGTGGAGTGTTGACACAATTAGCATTTCTGATAATGATGTTGCTGAAGGTAAAAATGACAAAAAATTAAGTATAATGGTATGGAATGTGCACGGTTTAGGAGATAAACTAAATAACAAAGAATTTCTGGATTATATTGGAAATTATGATATTGTGCTCTTTCTAGAAACTATGAAGTTAGACAGTTACAGACCCACTTTGAAAAATCATACATATTTCCACTTTCAAAGGAAATTTCAGCATCGACGTGCTCGCAAACCAGCAGGAGGTATAGGAGTATTAGTTTGTGCTAAATTATGCAAAGACGGAATCGTCAGTATTGCTAGAAAGAGTGACTTTGCAGTTTGGTTGAAAATTAGGCAAAGTAATTGCTCAGATTTATATCTTGCTGCTATCTATATTCCTCCTTTGGACTCTTCATCAACAATTTCTAGCTTTCAGGATAACAATGCGTTTCACTTGTTACAGGATGACATTACACATTTTAGCCAAATTGGTAGTGTAGCTATATGTGGTGACTTCAATGCTCGTACAGGTAGAATGTCAGACTTCTCATCCACACTTGGAAATGATAAACATAGTCTTATTGCCAATTACTGTGAATCTTCGGTGCTCACTTTTCCTGATTATGAACGGTACTCCGATGACAGTAAGATAAATCGTTATGGCAAGGAGCTGCTAGAGCTGTGCAAATCGAGTGACTTGAGAATTATGAATGGCTATTTTGATAGAAATAGGAGCACAGGAACCTTTACTTGTTACACTGCAAATGGTAAAAGTTTGATTGACTACCTAATATGTGATGCGCAGTTTCATCAGAACCTATGTGGATTCAATATTGATCCACTTAATAGTGATTCAGACCATAGGCCCCTGCTGTTTTCTGTAAAACTTATCAACTCTGATGATTTGGCTTCAGCTTCTGAGTCAAGTGCACACGACTCTCTACCGGCTTCAAATATAAAATTTTATAGATATAAATTTGACTTGCAAAAAGCAGCCAATTTAATGCCAACATTGACGGATGTTCAATGTTTGTCATTTTATGACACATTCATGGATTGTATTGTCTCCAATACAGGTGTAGACAATGCTGTCACTGAATTATATACCTTATTGGAATCTGCCATTTCTGAAAATTTTCAGAAGAAACATCTGAGGGCAGCCTCCGATACATTTCCTAGGAATGAATGGTTTGACACTGAATGCAAGTCTCTTAAACGAAAAGTCAATGACTTTTCTAAGCACAATGATTTAGACTCTTCAATTAACCTTGTAGAATACAACAGTTTAAAAAGGGAATATCGTTCTACTTTGCAAAGAAAGAAACGTGTATATCAAAATAATATAAGGACAGAGCTAAGTACTATGGAAAGTAATAATCCCCAGGATTACTGGAAATTTTGGGATAGTTTGAAGAGAAATAATTCTGTCACGTTCACCACCAATATAACTCTAAATGCATTTGAGGCTTACTTCTCAGGCATTCAGTCTCCGCCAATGGTTGTTCAAGAGAAATTTGACATGCAATTTCTAATTGAAGTAGAGCGTTTTATGAAATCATACAACAATACGCCACAACTCTCTCCATTTATTACTGATGCCCCAATCACCATGCATGAGGTAGAAACTGAACTGAGGCATCTTAAGTCTGGTAAAGCTCCAGGAATTGATGGTATAAGTAATGAGTTCTATAAATATCTCTGTGACTATCTGACTGAGCCTTTGACTATCACTTTTAACTATATTTGGGAGAAAGGTACCTACCCTGATAAATGGGCTGAAGGAATTATCCAGCCCCTGCATAAAAAAGGCAGTCAGAGTGAACCAGATAATTATCGCAAATTAACTTTGATGGCTTGTATGGGAAAAATTTTCGAATCAATTGTCAATAAAAGACTAGTTTTTCAGGAGGAAGCAACTAATTCAACTGATCCGCACCAATTTGGTTTCTGTAAAGGGTGTAGAACCAGTGATAATGTATTCATTATAGACACATTAATGTCTTATCACAGGCACAAGAAAAAACCACTGTTCATTACTTTCGTTGATTTTTCTAAGGCATTCGACTTTGTAAACCGTACTTTCCTGTACTACAAATTAATTAAAAAGGGATATGGAGGCAGGTTGCTGAATGTGATTCAAAGCATGTTCTCGAAATCAGGTGCTAGAGTCAGATGGCAGGGTCAACTTGGATCAAGTATTGATAGTACCCATGGTGTTCTCCAGGGTGGTATTGTCAGTCCTAAACTGTTTAATTTATTTCTATCTGATATGAATGAGTACTTTGACAAAAGCAGTGGTATTGAAATTAACAATGTCGTGTTCACTCATCTTCTGTATGCAGATGACCTAGTACTAGTCTCCGGCAGTGCGTTGGGAATGCAGAAATTGTTAGACAACCTTGCATCTTACTGTAGAAAATGGCACTTGCTGATCAACTCAGAAAAAAGCAAGATAATGGTAGTACAGCCGAATAGACGTCAGGCAACAAATGATACTCCCTATGACTTCTCAATAGGTGGTGAGAGTCTAGAGGAAGTCGAGTCATATAAGTATCTTTGACATATTATCAGTAGCACAGGTAAAATTTATGAAAAAATGCATGACCATCTTGCAACTCAGGCACAAAAGGCAATGCATGCACTCAAGGAGCGCGTGAAATCTACTGTTGGATATCTACCAGCAAAAGTCTATCTAAAGATGTTTGATTCACATGTCATGCCTATCCTTGAATATCACAGTGAAATATGGTTTTCAGTGAAAGAAATTGGTGTGCTGGAGAAAATCCAAATACAGTTTCTTAAAAATCTTCTTGGTGTCAGGCTTCAAACTTCCACTGTCGCAGTGCTTGCTGACACTGGGCGGTTTCCACTACTCTGCCGACAACAGGTATCTGCTATAAAATACTTGGAAAGATTAAAATCAGGCAACTGTCCTATCTTGCTTAATGAATGCTATGAAATACAGAAATATTTACAGATAAAGAAACAGCGTTGTTGGCTGGCAAGAGTCCATGAGATCTCGGCATATAATATAAATGATGATTTCAGTGTGAATAGAATAGTAACAAAATTATATGATCAAGCACAAATAAAAATGCTAGCTGAAATAAATGACAGTTGTAAAAACCCAAAGCTTAGAACATACAAATTATTTAAGAAAGATTTTCGTCTCGAGCCGTACTTAAATATAAACCTCCCCAAATGTCTCTATCAGAGCATTGCTAGATTCCGATTAAGTTCTCATAATCTTCACATAGAACTAGGTAGACACAAACGACCATATGTTGTGGCAGACGAACGTTTGTGTAAAAGATGTGACATGAATGTGGTTGAAGATGAATTCCATTGCCTCATGATTTGCAAAAAATGGAGCTCACTTAGATCCGACCTTCTTGTAATCGCCTCTCAGCAGATAAATAATTTCCTTGTATTAAATCAAAATGAACAGTTCCTACGTATACTGACTGATAAAAGCTATAAAGTAAATCTTGGCCTTTCAAAATTTTTGGCCACAATATTAAAAACCGATAACATTGTCTGAAAGATATCCTTATTTCAAATTATTCATATCACCACTACACAAATCATGGGTGGCCACAGGCACTGAACATGTGGTACTCGCATGACATGGCATTGTTCTTTTTGTGTATGATTGTAAATAGTTTTTGTTTATGATATGTGTAAATGTATATGTCCTGTATTCTTTTAATCTTATGTTGTGGTGCTCAATTTATTTGGTGCTTTGCTAACAATACTTCTTTTAAAATTTGTGTACTATGGCTGCTACAGATAGAATTCTATGAAACTTTGATATATGTATAAACTAGTTAAGTTTCTATTATATACTTTATTAAATGTGTCAGTTTATATGTTTCCATTTAGTTTGTGAAATATCATTACGGTGCTTTTAATTGCAGTATTATCATTATTTTGTGTAAATTGATAATTGTCATGCTCTCTTGATGTAGTTTATAGTCACTGTCCCTCTCTGTTGTACATATATTTCTTCTGTCTTTCTTTGTAGTTATTTTACCATCATCACACATGTATCTTGTTGATATTTCGATGTGAATAAAAGAATATATATATATATATTATTTTATTAACATGCATTTTAATATTTTCCAATTTGAATTAGTTAGAATCAAAGAAAATACTTACCAACGATGCTGAAAGGATTGATGATTGATGTCACGATAAGATCGGAAACTGCCAAATTTAAGATAAATATATTTCCCACATTTCTTCGTCTTCTTTTGAACATAAGAATAATTGCGGCAACAACCAATAAATTTCCTAAAGTTCCAATTAGTGCTGCTGAACCAAGAGTTATCACATAAGGAATAGCTAACAATTTTCTGTCATTCCAAAGAACTGACACTGAGTTACTACTGTTTATGACAAAGGGGTACTCCATGGTGACTTACTGCCTCCTAGGTTTATCAGAAAATAATCCAGATATCACATGATGAGTTGACTAAGAACTTACATCATAAATTATCCCTAAAACTATTGATTGGGGATAGTATATATAGTAAAATTTTTATTCATAGTTGTAATAAATCAAGGCATCATAATGGTTGAAGGCGGTAACGTAATCCAAGGAAAAAGAATACCGTTGATTTCCACTGGTATCATTTTGTAAACATTGATAATAATCAAGTTTTTCTTATTTCATCAGAGTAGAAACATCAGATGAATATATCATAGCTAATGATAACATGGATAAAGTTCATGGTTTCGAACATATTTCGACCAAAATTGTAGCAGAACTATCAATTACTATATTCCACAAATACACTTGCAAGACGGTTGTGTTTTCATTAATCCATTATTTACTTGAATATCTATAAATGTCATAAAGTGTAAAAACTTGGGAAATTCTGAAGGATCATTATTCAAACTCGGTCAACTGATCATACAAATAAAATGATGTTGTCCTCTGAAGCAAATTATAGCCATTCTTGCCGTGCACTGAAAATAAACAAGTGGTAATGCTCATGTAAAAAAGGCAACAACATAATCATGACTTTCTTCTCTTATTAATGATTGTGCTGTAATTTTATTGTAATATATCTGACACTGTGCTCTATTATAAAATGAAACTTTACCAAATTTAAAGACATTTTTCCAATCCAAACTGCTTGTGGAAGCATAAATTCTCATCGGATGAGAGGAAAACATATTTGGTCATAAAGGCTGAAATGTGAAGCATGTCTGATAACAATGGCAAGCAACCAATTTTCTTCGCTGTAGTCTGAGTTATGTATGGGTCGAAGTCTTTCATAAGTAAATGAACCACCCTTCCATATTAAATAACACTGGGCCAGTGTTTCACATACTTATCAAAGACTTCGACCTATACATAACTCCGACTACAAAGAAGAAAATTGGCTGCCATTGTTATCAAACATGCCTCACATATCGGCCTTTATGACCCAATATGTCTTCATTTCATGAAATGAGAATTCATGCTTCCACAAGCAGTTTGGTTGAGCATGTTTAGCATTGATGCAATGGCACAGTATCATGCGTTTCACTTACTTACAGGAGGCACTGTAAATAAAACAGGTGCATGCTGCAAGCCATCAGAATAAAACAATCTTGCCAAGACGTAAATATAGTCTGTGTCTTACTTCGTGACAAAGTTTCTACACCCAGCTGGTATTTGGAACGTAAATAATTTGAATTTAGTAAAGGCAGAGTTCTGATATTGCTGTCCATCTTCAGAAAATAAGCGATATATAAGTGTCTTGTTTGTTAGTGAATTCTTGGAAGGGCTTCAAAGTCTGTCTGGCAATATAAATGAGAAGGAATAGCAACAGGCACTGCTAAATGTCTTGTGAATGTCATTTTCTGACAAATTTGAACATAGGCTATATATATTGTTTGACTCCGTTGGCTGCAAAACCAAATATTTACTTTAAAATATATGGTTTGTAAGAAAGAGAAGGGTTTTTTGTCGGCTGATTACCCGATGGTATTGTATGGTAAAAAGTTGTCGCTATAATGAGCAACTGTGAAACAATGTCAAAATGATAATTGCTATCTTAGCACGCAACATTGCAAATAAATTATCGCAATCAATATTGTGAAAACATTGCAAAGTTTGGTTCACATTGTGCACAGTATAATTTCTGCCACACATGCCATTGCCACAAAGGACCATTTCTATGTCACAAAAAGCAACCTCCACCAATTCGAGATAACATCCAAATGCCAAATGGGCACACGGCGTAAACCCCGGCGTTGCTAATTGGTGGAGGGCTGGTCTTTTGATCACGTAGATATGTATGGTAGAGATTATGATGCCACAACATAAACACGACGTCGGAGTTTTTTACAACATTGCCACAATGTCTCAAGCTGACTTTGAACCATTGACATTGATTCACAATGTTGTGAAAACGTCGCCACAATGGCGCATGCTAACGTCATATCTTTGATGTTGCTTTAAACAACGTTGTGACAACATAATTTCTACCATAAAATTCTACGTCATTTGATGAACAGGGTGACGTTGTTGCAACATTGCTACAACGTAGACGTGCCCTTGGGGATATATCTTTTAGATCAGCCTACCTGTGTTTATCAAAATTGCATGCCAGTTCAACCAAGGAACGTTGTCTCTGTATACAGATTCCGATGATGTTTTAATTACTTATCAACACCTTGCAAATGAAATATTTAGCTGCCATTCATGGCAATATCATAGCTTGTCAAGATATTTTGATCATAAATCAACATTTCGCTGTATCTAAAATTAGAAAAATGTCGAAGAACAGCAACATAATTGATTTATTAGCATACAGTTGCTAAGTAATAAGCTGAGGTCAAGATAACACAGGTTGCCATTTTCTCAAGAGTGTCAGAATGTTTACAGCACACAGCTGATAAAAGATGAGAACATTCTTCTGGGTGGATATTACATGCAGTCTGTTGGATTCTGGTATTTCATCAAAACAAAATACATTGTGTTTATTTTCTCCAAATTGAAATTGAGAAACATTACAGCCTATAAACTTGATATGCAAAAAGAGTGAAGGGCTCCATATAATTTCAATTAGGACTGGTGACATGCTCTATAAAAGCTGGAGGGTCTTTGGGAAACCAAATTTCTATGTAAAAATAGAAAAACTCATGGTTGTTCCGAAAAAACCATTTGCTATTTAAGAAAAAACGACTTTTTACAATTTGTTGTAGAGTGTGTGTATGATCATATATGAATATGATATATCATTCATATGTAAGGGCAATAAGGCCTATGGTTATTCATTGTAGTAATTTGTACATACCTTATTAAAGTGAAATTTCATAACTTTCAACTTCAATTGGTAATTTACCTGTAGACAGCAGCAAATCATTAAGTTGTCTGTATCCATATATAGTGCCAACCTGCAGCATAATATTGTAATACTGTCAAAATTATTGACATTTATTGCTGAGTTCAAATCCAATTAAGGAGATTGGACTGCTCTGATTAATACAGTAAAAGTCAAAAGTACTGAACTACTGATTCTGCGTCAGAATGGTGAGTGCATAAAAATGTGACTGCTGTTGGCTGAGCGGTGAGAGAGTCATATATATGCATCAGCATGACGCAAGGAATCACAGCAAATTTTAAGGTGTAGGCCCATTACTGTTCTGGGTTGCCATGGTCTAATCAAATGGCCTTACACAATAGGCCTAATTCGCCCTCAGACACTCCAGTTAAGCTTGAATCAATGCTCTTCACTTTTGCTGTAAAGTGTAATAATATAATGAATGACCACTAACTTAAAAAAAGAAGTAAAAATACTTTTGAAAATCCATGATAGTTGTGTAAACATTATGGAAATGAACAAAAATATCAATAATTGTTAGTATATAATGTCACGATATAACCTGTATGGATAGATTAATCCAAATGTTTATAAATATAAATCCAGCGACGTAATCCTAAAACAAATAAAGTGAGATAACGCGTTGCTCCACCAGTGAGATGTTGACAGCACCACAATCAGCTGTGAAGTAGAAAGTTCTTGCTTCTGCAGCCAGGAATGTGTGGCCAGCAACATGATCAAGAATCAAGCTGTAGCAGAGCGTCAGCAGGGTCGTGGCATTAGATAAACGAAAACATGTTAGGCTGATAGATCTAGATCTAGGCTAGATAAAAGTAGCAAAAGTAATTAGACTAACTTAGTTAGAATAGAGAGAGTCGAGTGAAATTAAGGTGTAGTAGAACTTTTAAAACATCACACTTTGTGATTTTTATCCATTTTTATAGCTAACTTAGTAAGAGAGGGTTGAGTGAAATAAAGGTGTAGTAGAACTTAACATCACATTTTGTGATTTTCATTCATTTTATCTATTTTGTGATTTTTATCCAATTAAGTGCAGTAGAACTTTTTATATTTTGTGATTTTTTCCATTTTTAAGGTTTCGTGTTGGTTATTATTGCTAATCCTGCTAGGGAGGGAGGCAATTTTCCCGGATGTTGAGGTAACGCAGCCAGAATCAGCTGATGGATGATGTCAACGATCCACAGAATTGCAGAAAAGAGAAATCAGTCATCAGGCTTTTGAGTTCAAAAAATTTCACATCTTTCGCCATGTGCCTGCCATTATACAATGTTGAAAACGTCTCCCCTGTCCCTTACCAAATTACCAAATTGTGTCCAAGGTAGGGGTCTACACCATGCAGTCCTATGAATACCTGCCATACCGGTGCAGTCTGGCCAGTTTCGAACCGGTTTCAAAGCAGCACTTTCGGTTTGGTTCAATTATGCCATATCCAGCTAAAACAAGCCATTTATTGCCGAGATTCGAGAGAAAATGTCCACAAACTCATGAACTGAGCTCGAGAAAGTCGTCATTCTAACGGCCGCCCTGAGGGGGGGGATCTTCGCGGACTTTTGCATACGGATGCGCCACGGCAATTTTGAAAACCAGAACCATTTTTTTCAGGAAAATACGCCAAAACCACAAACCATTAAATTAAT
The DNA here is from genome assembly GCA_026936325.1 of Platynereis dumerilii. Taxonomy (NCBI): domain Eukaryota; kingdom Metazoa; phylum Annelida; class Polychaeta; order Phyllodocida; family Nereididae; genus Platynereis; species Platynereis dumerilii. Next base: position 57,011,846 of record JAPTHN010000007.1, read on the forward strand.
CCTTCAATAAAATTTTTGGCTACCAATTTAATCTTAGTGGTTTTTACACCCTTTTAGTCCTCTTTTCAAGCAATTCTAACGACACCAAATATGTTGGGGCTGCAAAAACCAGAACCAAATTAATCAGAATTGTCAAAAAACCAAAACCATTTTAATCCAAAAAGGCCAAAAAACCAATACCATCCAGCGGCGCCTCTATATACACCGTCTCTTAGTGAGTAACCCCCCCCCCCCCGGGACGGCCGCTCTAGTGCGAGGTCAACTTTCTGGGCAAAAATTCCGTTTTTGGCAAGCGGATTTCTCTTAAATGTGGATGGGCCCGAATTTGCAGACCGACAGTACGAATTGTGTATCGATCAAGTGTATCGATGATAGGCTACATACCATATCGATTTTGTGTAACGATATAGACCCCTAGTCCATGGCCCAGCAGGTGACCACATGCAGCACAACTTCTTTTTCATGAAGAGTGATGGAGGGGGGGGGGGGATTGCACATGTTGTCTCCATTTTTGAAAGTCCACAGTGATTTCCAACAGGTTGAATTTGCAAACTGGCTTTGGCACGTCATTGGCCGTTTCTGTTGCTCTCATAATCTTCTTATACTTAAAAAATAACGTGAAAGCACTTTAAGAGAAGCTTGCAGATAGACTGCCCCATGGTCTTCCTCCCGCAATAGAGATGCCGCTTGCAAGCAAGCAAGCATCTCTAAAAATTGCCTGGCTGATACACTGTGTATAACACCTTGTAGGCACTCTTTCTTTTGCTTTGTTGATGTTATGGCAGCTCAGCCTGATGTGGTTAAAATTCTCAAAGGTCTTTTTCTGGCAAATCGCTAATGGACCATAGAAATATCCTTCAGCCACCTATGAACAAGGACAATAGTATTCCATAAATATGGACAAACGCTTGATCACCCCATTGCTTCTAAGGGCTACAGAGTGTGGCTGAAATATATAGTTGAGTAAAGTGCATGAAGGTCAATGACAAAGGAATAAAAACCCCATAAAGACAGGCTGCATGGCAGCAAAGCCTAGCCCAGTATGGTCTTAAAACCGGGCAACAGTTATCAGAATCACAATCCCTATAATAGAGGGATATTTATCATGTGTAGGTAAGGTGGCACTGTTGTTCCACTTCCTGTTTGATCATAACAATGTCTTGTGAAAAGCACATGTTTGAAAAAAAGTCAAATTACTATGAATCTAACTGTTGTCAGCAACATAACACCATGCAGAACTGTCTATGTAATCATTGTTGGTTATATCTATGCTAAAGTACACATTCAGACTTCTTTGATACCGTAATATGGGGTGAATCGGGACAGAATTGGCCGTTTTTCTGTCATAGCATGGACAAAAATTAATCTAGAAATCTATATTTGGTGTCAAATTGTGTCTGGGCACAAGGTCTAAGTACCCCTCTGAGCTTGAAATGATATCTTAAATTCCCAATGCTCAAGGCCCAGAAAACTACTGTCCCAATTCACCCCCTATTTTGGGGTGAATCGGGACACTTCATTATTTCCACAATAAATACTCCCTAGCTACTTTGAGTGATTGCTACTTGTGAATAAACATTAGAAAACATGTCCAACATGCCAAAAAACTTTTTTGAGAAAAATCTGACATCAATTTCATTAATAATATGCAGATTTTTAAAAACGTGATAAATGACAGAAAACTGTTAAAAACTGTGCTTTTCTTCTATTTTTTCTAGTAATTGATAATTCTGGACTAAATCAACTGTACATTATACCAAGTTCAATAATATCCCGCTAAAAACCATGCCAGAACACTCAAATGAAAATTAGTAAGGTTAATTTTGGTTAATCCCAAAACGTTGCCATTGACCTGGATCTGAACCTGGGACCAAACATACACAATGCCATATCCAGTCTTTAATTATGGTCCCTTAAAAGTACGTTAGACTGATTTTAAAGTTTGCTGCAAGTTTGTTGGCTCCAGTATTTATATTTTAAATGATACAAGCAAAGTTGCTCCTTGCTGCCTGCAGTAAGAAATACAAAATTACATCACAATGTGCGCTGTTATGTGCACTATAAATGTACTCAAAATCAAATACCTGGGACTAGTAGAAATAGGTGTTTTTGAGAAAATAAAACGTTTCCCTGTTCTGTCCCGATTCACCCCAGTGTCCCTATTCACCCCATATTACGGTACTGAATTAAATGGCTTCAAAGTAACCAGGTAAGTTGGCAAAAGTTTTCTGTGTTGACATGGTTTTAGGAGAATTTTGATATCTTACCTTGCATATTGTCGTCTACAGGGCAATGCATTTATTTTGCCCTCTCCAGGTATATTCCTTGCAATGAAGGTTAAGTAAATAGATAATTCCATGTTGACAAATAGACTTGAAAATGTCTCAATTGAGATATCTTTGGCAAAAAGCCCATGGCTCAGCTCTGATATCTTCTGCTTTGACAGTGTTCATGAGGCTCTTTCAAGAAACAGGTGACAAGATTTTAATCTTGTTGTATTGTTTTGCACTGATTGCTGGCTATAATCCCCTGTCTTGAGCCTCAGGTCAATAGACTCTGAACTTGACACCCATTTAAATGTGATTAAAACTGGATTCTCATTCAAAGGGTTGTGTGACCATGATTTATGCAAACAACCTTGGGGTGTTTACAAAAACACGAAACGGTGTTTGTGAAATACGCAAAGTCCATAAAAGAGATTAAAGAAGAGATTCCTCTCTTCCGGTGATGACATGTCGTACTAATTTTGTGACAGTCAGGTCTCTATCCGGAAGCTCTAGTTCTTAGATTTCCATTACAGGGTCTTGTGTGGGAGGTGTGGGAGGAGATGGAAGGTTGGACGTCCTTAAAGGCCTTTTAAAACATCACAAATGAGTCTGAAGTCTCACATGTCATTACACCTGACTCTGGTTTGTTTTTGCTTACTTCCTCTGCCCTTTGCTAGGTCAAGTTCTGGGATCTTAACACTATACATGTAATGCACCAGACAATTTTTTATATTGTGTCTTTTCTCTTGTAATGTTATATGTATATATTGACATCCTATATTTCCTATAACTCCCTCTGGCGTTATTACAGATCTCACATTAGTGTGCCATGTTCTTTTCAACTGCCACAGTGCTCTTGTGGTGTCAGTATCAGCATAATAATTTCACAGTTGGTATATTTGCAGTTTCAGCTGTGTCACTTGGAACCCACACTGATCACACCATTGCAAATCCATAATAAACTGTTAGATTGGTGCTGAACACTGATTATTCTGTTTAATGTTTTGAGTATATCCAAAAGTTACTAATTCAAGCTAATGCATGGATTTTGTGTATTTTTAAAACTGCTATCAGTTTTAGCGCTTTTACAACAAAACTAATTCATTCACGCTCACATTCACTTGTTGGTCTGAGAGGTAATCATGTTCCGCTCTGTCTTGACAAAAATAATAGCTATACTCAGGGACCCTTCAGAATTTAAGACCTTGGGGGAGGGTTATAGTTTTACTTGAGAGCGTACTTATCACTGATTTCCAATAGAATTGATTTGATGATCGATCCAAATTATTTATTTTATACCTCCTTTTCTGGCCTTTCCCAAATTGTTGGGGAGCAACTACCTAGCTTCCCTCCCCTATTTCCTGTCCTCTGGTATGCCCATGCAACAAAACCCTGTTCACTTCCAAATAATCTCCCCACCATCTCCCCCCCCCAGTCATAAATTCTGAACTTTTTCTTAGGCCCAGATCTCACCAAAAAGGCTGAAAAGCCGCAAGGTGCTGCCCTCAAGGAGAAATTTCACATCAAACAACACCATGAAGGATCAAGCAAGTGGCTCCAACATATCTGTTTCACCTGCTCCAACTGAATCCAAACAGCCATACAAATGAATGCAGATTAATCAATTGTTATTCACACTTTGACAGCCCATAAGCCTGATTTGTTGGTAGCAGTTGGAATCAACACTTAAGCTTGGAGCTCCGATAGTGATGTCAGTATTGGAATACTGACATCATCTCTGAATAAATTCACATGGAACATGGCACACTAATATGAGATCTGTAATAAGTCACACTTTTCTCCCATTCTTTCTGTGTCATTCCAGTTTATCATAGTATCAATGTTATAACATCATCTTAACACATGCCTTACCTTCTCTAAGAAGACAAAGTTTTATGAAGATGCCGGAAAGAGTTGAAGTGCCACAAGAAAATGTTCCACAGCCCAATATTTTACTTTTCACTCAAATTCACTGGTTAAAATTTTTTTTTTCAATTTTTGATCCTACATTGAAAAGAAAGATTATGATTTGCTACAATAGCTATATAGTTCTACACTAATAAAGGAATATATGGTCTTCCAACGAGCAGTTCTGTCACGCTTTTTTTTTGTAGGGGCCATGGCTCATGGTGCCCCATGGCTCATAGTGCCCCATGGCCCATGGTGCCCCGCTCTCCCCTACATGTAGTAAAATAATAATCATCTCATACAAGATAACAGCTAAACTTCAAGAAAGGAGTGTTATTATGATGAAAAAGATTACATAAATTTGTCTCAATTAAGTTGGCACACAAATTAAGGATTGATGACGCCTTTTAAAATTTTTAACACAATATAATTTTAAGATCAGTTAAAATCCTGTACAATTTGAAGCTCGTTGTCGCCTGGTTGGTCAAAACATGTCGCCTGTCTGATAGCGGTGTGTCGCCTGGATTCGATAGTTATCACCCAGTTGATAGTGATGTAGCCTGGTTGTCTGTCGCATGGTTGTCTGTCGCCTGGTTGACTGGCAATCTACTTTGATATCTGAGGTATATATTTTTCACTATTTGACATGTACATGAATTTGTAAACATGCAAAAACGAACACATGCACGAATTTAGCATTCGTGTAAGTGTAAAATATTGCAATTCACGAATTTGTGTAGGTGTAAAATTTTACGAACATTGCAACCTTAAACTTGGCTAAAACTAACTCTAAACCCAAGTTTGACCCTAAAACTGAAATATATGACACCTCCACGAATGTTAGTAATGACAGGTACACAAATGTATAATAAAGCACATACACGAGTGTTAGTTATTACACATACACGAGCACCTATGCTCATTTTTACATGCCCACAAATTCGTACATGCTCGTTTTTACACCTTCACAAATTCGTGTAGGCCCTACATGTAAAATAATGAAAAATATATACATGGATATCTACACTCCTGCTCATAAATATGGAAAAAAGTGTCAAATAAAAGTAAATTTCAGAGTGTGAATGAAATCAAGGTCCACTGTAAAGGTCAAGTCATCTTCACTAATCACTCTTTGAAAGCCTCAACTACATTTTTTCCAAGAATTTTTAATGTTTGGTTGAATGCACCTTACCCAAAAAAAACCCCCTGAATTTCCATATTTAATTGTGCTGCTGTAACTTTTACTGAGGTTAATGCTGTAGCATGCGTTTTAAATGACAGCATGTTCTTCCCTTTATTAATAATAATTAGTGGTCATTGGAAATAGTTACAATTGAATCAGACTATCGAATAGTATCATGTGCTCCAACAGAAGTTGCTAAAGTTGTCAATTTAAATGGAGAATGTCGAAGTAATCCATATCTATGAGCAACGGTGTAATTATCAGATTGCATGGCAAGGTTACTTTTTTTGGAAAAGGATCCAACAGCAAAAAAAAGGCACAACTTATCCCAGTCTCCCCTATCATAAAACTAACAGTAGGCCTATATACTTCAACGAAAACAAATGTAACCATTTTTCTCGTATCCTGAATGCAGTATGAATTTGCTTAAAATTCATGAATTAATTTTATTGCTTCACCAATAAATGGTTTAAGGTTTAATCCATTATGCTTTTCTGAGGTTGTTTTACTGTTCTGATCTAACATAAAGGCATAATGTATCACACAATATATGATATTTCGTGAACAGATGTTTGCTATGTTTAAATTCAGATTACTTCTAGGTAAGTAGTGGATACCGTATAAAGAGTGAATTACTGCCAGTAGAAAATTAAAGCTAGGGTAAGATGGTGGCCGGGGGTGGGGCCCCCCGGGGGGGGGGGGATACGGCCCAAGGGCAAATTCGGTCCTTGAGGGTAAAATGGCCCTAAATATATTTGACAATAATGATTTTGCACACAGATTTGTGCTACTGTCACTGTGTCTGGAGGTTACTGAAAGAGAGAGATGAGGCTCTGGATGGGGTTTTGCGTCCCCTTGTCCCTTGGCCATTTTATTTTTGAATTCCCCGCCCTTTGTAATTTTTCTAGTTGACTTTTGAATTCCCTGTCCCTCAGCTCTGGAAAGTTTTTTTGTGTCCCCCATGTCCCTTGGCTATTTTACTTTTGAATTCTCTGTCCCCCATAACCCCCTTCCAGAGCCTCAGAGATTACGCTGTAACATGATTTTGGCTTTACAACAACTGAAAAAGATGACCGTCCGACAGTGAAAAGCATCTCACCGAGCAATTTCAAGGTACAAACTTTTGAAACTGAGGTGTTTTTCAAGGGAGTTTTGTATGAACAGATTACTTATTGTCATCAATAAAACAACAGTTAATATTCAACCGCTTTACCTGTTCAATAGATTTGACCAATTATCATATACTCTCATATATGATTAGAAAATGACAAACTCAATGTTTGGGACAATTCCTGTTGCTGTTTTAGGGACCGTTCAGAATTTATGACTGGGAAGGGGGTGGGAGTTTTGTCAGAACTTTCCGTCAAAAATTGATACCCCCCTTGAGATTCATGCGGATTTTTAGTACCCCACCCTTAGGTTTCATTTGTATTTTTAGTATCCCCCCCCCCCGCCTCGACATACAAAGTAATACACACAGAGATGTGCCTCTTCGACGGTCACGCGCAAGGATTCACAGACTTTTGTATGTAAAAATGTGTGAATAAACTGAGTGTACGTACGCGTATTTTATTACATTATATATGTGTTTTGTACAATTTTCCTACCACCCCTTGGACATCTTGTCAAAAATTAGTACCCCCCTTGAAACTTGTGTGAAAAGTTTATTACACCCCTGGTCAAAACTCCAACCCCCCCCCCCCCCAGTCATAAATTCCCCACCTCGTTGGGCATGTTGTCAAAACGTTGTATAAGGCCTTTAAAACATGTGTGAAAAGTTAGTGCCCTCTCAGCTGCTCAGGCTAAACCCCCCCCTACCAGTCATAAATTCTGATTGGTCCCTAAGACATGCCGGATTATAAATTTAAGAATATTTATAACTTTATGATTTTACAAAAAAAAATTAGGGACTGTTAGAAATTGCTTCACTAATATGACCATCTCATAAATATGATTTGGATCATTTTTTTTGCATTTTAGTTCAAAATATTGCGGTCAAATCAAAATATGTGGGTTTGGAGCGAGATACCCCACATGGTATGGGGCATGAGGCCCACATAGAACAATGAGGTGAGAGTTTCAATGATGACTGAGTTCCATTTTCTTGGCCACTTTTGGTCATGTCTATCACCAGATGGTTCCCTGTCAGTACCTAAATTTAGCTTTCAAGTATTGCCATGCAGTGGAATCGAACCCTGGACCTCAAAATTGCAAGACCAGCATGCAATCCACTCAGCCACCGAGTTCCATGGCTTCGCAGTGTGAAAAAAATCTTCATACCAATGAGGATCATAACATTATTGAATCTTTAATCAAGATTTATGAGCAGGGCAGGGAATGGACACATGTAGAGTAACTTGATTATGCACATTTGAGAACAGCTGAAGAAGGTGGAATTTTCTCTTGAGGTGTCCGTTTCCTACCCTGCCTGATATCAGTCATTTAACAAAGTGGCCAATCAGAGACTTTCTCGGTAACAAGTAAAATGTCGATTCCCAGATGCAGTCCAGCACAGAAATCCCACAGAACGCTGTCCTGCTATCCAAATTAGTTTTTTTTTTATCCAGAAGGTGGTGCACAAGGATTCTCCAAAATATCATTTTTTCCACGGGGGACCTGATTTTTTTGCACCATTGCTTGTTCTATGTGAGACCCCCTTCACTGGGGCCTCAAAGCTACTTCAGGAACCATTTAATAAAGTGTACTTAAATCTTCATAGAATAGCTAATTAAAATAGAAAAAGATTAGCCAAAACTGAAAAAGGGCATTAAATATTTACAAATAAAAGCATGAACAGAAAAATTCTGAAATTCAGCAAAAGTGAATAGAATGCTTTAAAAATGATAGAAGAATCCAAAAACTAACTTTCAAGCTGAATGCACTCGCAAAAAAAAAATTGCCTTAGGAGGCTTCTTGCTCGATGGTTGGGGTAAGAAGGCCATTTTCTTTTTTCTTTTTTTACCAAAATGGCTGTAACTTCTTTATTAAAAGTGGTAGACATTTTGTTTGACTAGTTAGCAGTTATAAGTAGAGTCAAGTAATCCCTTCCTGGCAGCACAAGCATTAAAATAATCGACCTAAAGAAGTAGGTCAAATCGCACCTCGAAGGGGGGCTGCATGCCCCGCCCTACCCTATGTCTATTTGTATTTCGAGGGGGGGGACTTCAGATACGCATGAAATGTAAGGGTGGGGTACTAAAAATCCGTATGAAGCTCAAGGGGGGTATTGATTATTGACGGAATACAATATTTGCGAATTTGATGAGTGAAGCAATACTCCCAGAAATTTTTCTGCCTTTCAAGCTTGTTGATGAAAAGTTTGTTTTATGAACCCAAGTTAGAGCTTGTACAGGCAATCATGCATATAAATTACATTTTAAGTGATTTGAGAAGACATATGTATGTAAAATTGGCTTATTGATTTATCCAGAAAGTAAGCCAGGTGGTGATGGCTTTATGCTAGTTTTTCATTTTGAAAGCATCATGCAACACGCAAAGTTATTCTTCGTTTTTTCTGCATTTGCCGGAGTAATCACCATTATTGCATTGCACCTTTGGAACATTAGTGTTACAATATGTACGATCAAATTGACACAGAACGTAATACCACAAAGTGATAAGAAAATGGAATCAGCGCAGAGTAATTGCAAATGTGTCCGATTCGATGATCCTTACATAAACGCATATTGCAGATCAAGAGGACACGTTACCGGAGCAAAAAATCGAACTCTGTACCTCTGGCTCAAGTCCAGACTGGGAAACGCTCTCTTTCAACTGGCGGGCACCATAGCCATGGCAGAGGATACGGGAGTTCAACTTGCTGTGGCCGATAACAAGCATGAAAATCTGAATGTCTTTCAAGACTTGCCATTCAAAATTGTATCTCGAAAGAAATTGGCAACATGGAATTTAACGAGGGTTTCCGCAGAAAGTGAATTGCCAGTTTATGTTGAAGGTTTCAAGACAAGTTTGTCCGAAAGTTTATTATTCGGCCATTATATGATCCGCTACACGTTCTTCAGCGGTTGTCCGGATGAAATTCGACACAAACTTCGTCTCAAGGATAGCATCATAGCTTCGGCAGACAAGGCAATTTCGCAAATAGTGAATAAACACAAAAGTGGTGTTGATAAAAAAATGGAATCAAAGCCAGTAACCACAGTTGGGATTCACGTTCGGAGAGGAGACATCCTGGAGAGACAACACTTGGGCTATCGTGTTCCTGAGATGCCTTATTTCCGGAAGGCAATGAGATACTTCCAAGAACGGTATCCTAATGTTGTGTTCATTGTAGCGACAAATGATAGGCCATGGGTTGAGAAAGAGATGTTACAACCAGGAGTGTACCTCTCTCCCCTGAAGATCGCCGTGGAGGACATGGCCCTCGTATCGAGGTGTGACCATGCCATCACTTCCCTTATGACTTTCAGCTGGTGGTGTGGATTCTTCAACAGAGGTACAGTCATTTATTACAAGGACTGGTTAGAACCTAACTCCACCGTATGGGGTTGGAGGCAATACAAGGAAGAGGATACATTTCCCCCCACCTGGATCGGGCTTCACTGACTTTATGGGCTCTTCCTAAATATATGGTGTTACACACGTCCAGTATGACACAGAACATTTAAAAACATTTCTTTGTAAATCATCATTCACAAATGACGAATGATAATATAGCAACAACATTCAGCTATATCAATTTTGAGAAAATATTTGAATTTAACTCGATGACATTGAAAGGAGAAAAACAGAAGTCATCCATCATATTTTAGCTGATATAGTACGCCTTTGCAAATTGGCAGTAATTGTATTTTGTAATTATTTATAAATGTAAGTCAAAATTTTCCGAAAACCATTGAAAATATTAAATTATGAGTTGTGAGATTCAATTTTATATATCTGGCATCACTTTTTGTGAAGCATGCATCACAGTGACTATAGCGAAGCCACCAGAAATTAAGAGAAAAATCAAACATTATTATGAGGTACATGACGATCATATGATGAAACACATTTTCAGAGTGGGGGGAAAGTAGGGTAATATGGGCAGTAGTTTAATATGAGCACCTTTTGCCATATGAAAACTAATGCTGGTAAGTGCTGACCTCTGTTGGAATTTGTAAGTCTTTTGAACCTGATCATCTCAGCAGACAGTATCTTGATTGCTGCCATGATATTCAAGGTATTGTCACTGGAACATTTGGTTGTAATTTCTTTCGTCGTTTTTGCTTCGGGAAATTGCCTCTAGTATGTTGTTGACTGTAGAAAATGCCTCGAAGTGATGTAAATTTGGTTGGAGATACTCTTCCCTTGACTATGAAGTGTGGAAAGGGGCTGCCCATAATATCAGATATTTGTGAAGCACTAAAATACAGCATGATGTGTCGTAAGTTAATATGAGCACATTGTTTGTCTGATTTTATGGGCATATGGGTGCTCCTGTATTTATTGTGCAAAATTTTTGTCTGCTAATACGGGCATGTCCAGCAGGGATGCTCACTGCTCATATTATCCTACCGAATACTTAGTTTTCGACTTCTGGTACCGACCCCCTTGTTGAGGACAGCCTGCAGTGCCTAATATACATGTAGATAATGGTATCCCACAAAATTTGGAAAATTCTAACGATGTTGTTATGGACTCCTTGTGTGCTATTGTCTATTACAATATAAGCTGTCATCTTCAAGAATAGAAGTTATCTGAGTGCTCATATTATACTTCTTAGGTGCCCATAAAATGCTCCATTAGTTTAATATGGGCAATTTTTAAATTTTTTTCATAGTGATATTACTCAAAAACAAATTGACCAAATGTCCTAAAATTACCTTCACGTTTTAGCCATATTCCAACTCTGTCTCACAAAGCTGGAATACTGTACTTTTCACATTTATGCTGATGGCTAGAGCCACGAGACAAAAGTATGCTCATATTACCCAACTCTCCCCCTACTTTTGGAGTGCATGTTGCGCTACAGTCTCGTTTTTAATCTGGTCTACTAGTTATCAAGCTGCTCATGGGCAATTCCGTAAAGTCCGATATTTTAAAGATTTGGCATGCGCTTTAGCAGCTTGTGTAGCCCTATTAGGCTATTATATACCTCAGCTATTTCATTGTTAAACAAGGAGAAAATGTTACTAATGTTACTCATGTTGTTGCAGCAGATTTACTTGCAACAGGAGCCGCGATACGTCAAAATATCGTGTATGACGTACATTGTGTGAGTACGTCCGACACAATGACATTTTGCCTGGACAGCCTGGTAGCTCGGCTCCTGTTGCACTTGGAGCTTTGGTTGATGGCTTGTTTGATACCCCTATTATCTGGCCTCATCTCCTACTTCTATACTCATAAAGGCGCATATTCTGGATGCTTTGGTCCCTCTTATGAGTCATCTCGGTGACCCACAACTGCCAAATTCGCACTACTTATATTGTCGTCCTGAAAAAAGTTTTTTTCCAATTTCAAAATTTTTTCTTTTTCACTTATTAATTAATTATTTTTTTCAATAGAGAAATTGTGAATTTTTTTTTTCAAATTTTGAAATTTTCCCGATTTCACCAATTTTTTGTTTATAAAGGGGATTTTTTTTTTCAAAATTAAAAAATTGTTTCCCCAATATTTTGTCGCCAAATTTTTTTCTCTCCAACATTCTTTCCCCAAAAATCTCACAATATAAAGGCAGCTTTCTGGATGCTTCAGCTTGTGCTAAGAAGCATCTGTTTGAACCACGACCGCCAAATTTGCACAGGGTCAACTTTTTTTTGGGCACGTTTTCTTGTCTGTTTTCAAATGAAATGAATCATTTATTGTGTTAATAATTCAATTTAGCTTGTCAATGCTAATGATTAACTACTCCATAAAAATTATTGGTACAGGAAATATTAATTACTGGAAAAAATTGAACATTTAACATACTTTTTGCAGTGCCTTAGCCCTCTAGTGTCAGTTTAGGCTTGACATGCTTGTATTGCCACCTGGCGAGTTTTTGAGAGTTAATACAGAATGGCTTCCTGAATACATGAATTGTTGTCTCTTCATTTGTTCAGTGGATATACCACAGTTTTGGCGACGAGGATCGGATGCTGTGTTTACCTTGCTGTTAGGAACTTTGTCTGAGTCAAGACAAGCAGTTTACAAGTGTGGATTACCAGTATAGTGCTCAGTCAAAAAGCACATGTTCTGACTCTTGGGTGCTTAGTCAAAAAGCACATGGTCTGAATCTGGAAGAAGCACATGTTCTGAATCTGAGGCAGCATGGCTACAGTTACAGTTGGCAGGTTGGAGCCATACGACCGCACCACCAGTTGGGCAAATTATTTTGAGATTGTGGACCAATTTTATTTGGCTAATGATGTGACTGATCCGTTGAAGAAGACTGCAGTTCTCATCTCAAGCATGGGGGCTTCAGCGTATTCAGATCTCAAGGATGCAGTTGCACCCCAGAAACCCAAGGATCTCTCAGCTGAAGAGATAGATGAGGTGTTAACTAGGATCTATGATCCACAGACAACGAACATTATGGAGAGGTATCGTTTTTATAAACTCACACAAGCTCCTGCACAAACTGTTACATTATTTGTGTCATCGTTGAGGAAGCAGGCCAGCCGTTGTAGATTTGGTGCATTCTGTGATGAAGCTTTGCGAGATAAATTTGTTTGTGGCCTCCGGGACGAATCTACTCAAAAGAGGCTTTTGGGCATCGAAACCCTGACGTTCGAAAAGGCCCAGAAAATTGCTTTGAGCATGGAGACAGCTCAGCAAGGTGCCTCGGAATTGAAGTCTTCCGCATCAACAAAGGAATCTCCGGTGAATGCAGTCGACAGTTGTAATAAGCTGTCCGTGACGTGTTATTGTTGCGGTGTTGCTGGCCACACCAGGCCAGAGTGTAAGCTGAAGGATTCCACTTGTGGGAAGTGTGGCAGGGTTGGCCACATTCCTTCTGTTTGCCGAAACAAGTCTGCACGACCCAAGTTCAAACCCAAGCCTAAGTCAAAGGGCGCCAACGGTTATGGAAAGAAGAAATCTTCGCATTCTGTGAAATTTATGTGTGCTGATAGTGATGACAGCGACGCTGATTTTTCGGACTTGTACAATGTCAAAGTGTCAGATGGACCTGAGGATCCAATCAAAGTGACTGTCAAGTTAAACGGTGTACCTTTGGAGATGGAAGTCGATACTGGTTCAGGGAAATCGATCATCAGCGAGGATACTTACCGTTCACTTTGGAGCAAGTCGTCAGCTCCTAAGATTGGTCCGACTACAGTTCGTCTCAAGACCTATATCGGACAGTGTGTTGATCCGGTTGGACAACTTTCCGTCGATGTTGAAGATAGTCAAGGCAAGAAGTCCAGGTTGCCGTTAATCATCGCTCCTGGTAATGGACCACCGCTGCTAGGTCGCAGTTGGATGTCTCATGTTTCGGTGGATTGGCCGACGTCACATGTGCTGAATCTCCGAGTTGAAGATTTTCCGAATCTCTTCAAAGATGAACTTGGTACCCTGTCAGATGTCAAAGTTCATCTTGCCGTCGAACGTGATTGTGAGCCACGTTTCTTCAAACCAAGATCCTTACCTTTCGCATTGAAGCAGAAAGTCGATGTTGAATTGGATAGGCTGCTAGAGGCAGGTGTTATTTCCCCTGTAAAGTCATCCCGTTGGGCAGCTCCTATCGTGCCAGTGTTAAAGCGCGATGGAAAAATAAGGATTTGCGGCGACTATAAGTTAACTGTCAATCGAGTGTTAATAGAAGAAAGTTATCCTCTTCCAACTCCTGAGGATTTGTTCTCTACCATCGCTGGAGGAGTAATTTTCACCAAACTGGATTTATCGCATGCTTATAACCAGTTGCTTTTGAGCGAAGACTCAAAGGAATTCCTGACAATTAACACTCATCGTGGACTATTCGCATGTAATCGCCTCGCTTTTGGCGTCAGCTCGGCTGTTGCCATCTTTCAGAGGGAAATGGAAACCTTGTTACGTGGTTTCCCTGGAGTGGCTGTGTATCTCGATGACATATTAGTCACTGGATCTTCAGTTGAGGAGCATGATCGTAATTTGCATGCTGTGCTGTCAAAATTGAATGCTGTGGGATTACGTTTGAAACGGGATAAATGTGTTTGTGGAGTTCCGTCAGTTACTTACCTTGGATATCATGTGTCAGCAGCTGGATTGCAGCCTCTTGATGACAGAGTGCGAGCCATCGTGAACAGGCAGTCACCATCTAATGTCTCCGAGCTGCAAAGCTTCGTCGGCCTCATTACATATTACGACAAATTTCTACCACATATATCGTCGGTATTGGAACCATTGCACAAATTGCTACGGAAAGATCAATCCTGGCATTGGGGTAAAGAACAGGAGAAAGCGCTGAAAGAAGTAAAGTCAATGTTGCAGTCTGCTCGCGTTCTTGTGCATTATGATCCCACAAAACCGCTCCTACTCTCAGTGGACAGCAGTGCTTACGGCATCGGTGCTGTGCTGTCGCATGTTGATGAAGCAGGTGTAGATCGCCCGATCGCTTTCAAGTCAAGGAAGTTATCAAGCGCAGAGAAGAATTACTCACAGCTGGACAAGGAAGCCCTCGCAATTCACTGGGGCGTGAAGAAGTTTCACAAGTATGTGTACGGTCGGTCTTTCGTCATAAATTCCGACCACAAACCATTGTTGGCCTTACTTGGAGAAGCCAAACAAGTTCCCGCGATCTCCTCTGCTAGACTACAACGTTGGGCTATTACCTTGAGTGCTTACAACTACCAGTTAAAGTTTAAGCCAGGTAAGCACATCGCCCATGCTGATGCGTTGAGTCGCTTACCTTATTCCGAAGCTCCGGTTGAAGAAGAAGTTTCTGAAGTTTCGCAGGTGTTAGCGTTGTTGGAAACAATGCCTGTTACGGTGAAGCAAGTCCGTCAGAAGACAGAGAGAAGTACAACCCTTAGTAAGGTGAAGACCTACCTGCAGGCTGGGTGGCCTGACGAATGTCCTTCAGATTCTCTCTTGCCGTACTTCAGAAGGAGAAATGAACTGTCACTTGATGCTAATGTTATCCTATGGGGTTCCCGTGTAGTGGTTCCTGAGTCGCTTCGACCCGATGTTCTCAAGGAATTGCATCAAGGTCACCCAGGCATGAGCAAGATGAAAGCTCTCGCCCGTAGTTTTGTCTGGTGGCCTGGATTAGATGGTGAGATCGAGCAGCAAGTTAAGAGTTGCATCTCATGTCAACATGCATCTCCAATGGAACCGAAGGCCCCACTTCAACCAACGGAATTCCCGAAATCCCCTGGTGTCGCTTACATATGGATTTCGCAGGACCTGTGCAAGGTCACATGTTATTGATTATTATTGATGCTTACTCCAAATGGATAGATGTCCATCCAATGAAGAAAATTACGTCTGAAGTCACAATTCGTAAGTGTAGGCAATCGTTTGCTACCCATGGCTTACCAGTTACAGTAGTAACTGATAACGGGCCAACCTTTGTGAGCGAGGAGTTCACAAATTTTATGAAGTTAAATGGTGTTGATTTGAGGCATACTTCCGCCTACCATCCAGCTTCAAATGGCCAAGCCGAAAATGCAGTGAAGACCGTGAAGTCTGCATTAAAGAAAATGTGTGCCGAAGGTGACCTCGAAACTCAGATCGCTCGTTTCGTGTTCAGTTACAGAATCACTGCGCATACTACGACAGGCGGAACGCCTGCCGAAATGTTAATGGGACGGTTACCAAGATCAAGACTGTCCTTGTTGCGTCCTGAAATCAAGAAGGATGTATTGCTCAAACAGGAAGCTCAGAAGAGCTGCCACGATAGGTCTGTGCGACCTCGTTCGTTCACAGAAGGTGATAGGGTTCTCGTGCGAAATATGATCCCTAAAAGCTCAAGTTCACCGAGATGGTTCCACGGAACTATTGAGAGAGTTGTTACACCGCTAAC
Organism: Platynereis dumerilii; assembly: GCA_026936325.1. Taxonomy (NCBI): domain Eukaryota; kingdom Metazoa; phylum Annelida; class Polychaeta; order Phyllodocida; family Nereididae; genus Platynereis; species Platynereis dumerilii. Next base: position 57,028,131 of record JAPTHN010000007.1, read on the forward strand.
GTACAAGATTGTTCTCAAGAGTGGACGTTCAGTGAAAAGACACATTGATCACTTGAAGAGTGATACCACTGGAAGTTTGGATGAGAATCGTGATCTCGTTCCGGATGATTCAAGTAAATCCGTGCCTGCTCCAGCAGAGTCACTTCGCAGATCCGGAAGAGCAACGAAGGGAAATGCTCCATCAAAGTTGGACATTTGATTGTTGAGATGATTGACTTTATTGATGTGATTGGATTTATCATGATTTATTGTCATTGATTGTATTGATTGTGTGATTGCTATGTTCATGTATCTTATTCCATTATATCAATATCTAGTGGTTTATTTTAAATCTCAATAGACTTAACAATTTTGTACTGTCAAATAATCATTGAAATAGTATTTGGTAACTTACTTTGTTATTGTAGTTCCAAGTAGTCTCATATTTGCTAATGGTTCGAGATTGTGTACTCTTGATTGTATTAGACTTAGTTAATAGTTGTCTAATGGTTTAGATGGTTAAGTAATTGTCACTGAAGTTACTCAGACTATGTAGTCACTATTTAGTCGTTAGTTGTTATCATGGAATGACAGATGCAGATTTTGAAGTTTACATGGTAGCTTGTGTTTTAAACTTTTTACATAGTGTATTACATAGTGTTTTCTTAAACGGGGAGGTATGCAGTGCCTTAGCCCTCTAGTGTCAGTTTAGGCTTGACATGCTTGTATTGCCACCTGGCGAGTTTTTGAGAGTTAATACAGAATGGCTTCCTGAATACATGAATTGTTGTCTCTTCATTTGTTCAGTGGATATACCACACTTTTAAAGATGAATATGTAGCGTTTTGTTAAATACGAAACTAAATCATTGATAAGAAGCTGGACCCACTTTACCTAATTCCCAGCTGTGGTCTGTGAACTGTTGATTTTTCAGTCCCCTCTTGTGCTCAATTCGGCCGTTTTGCTGCACGAATAATATGGCACAGCCGTGAAATTCGCGCAGCTCTTAAAAGTTTTTTTAGCACTTATGGTTTTACCATGACTTTCATTAAATTTATTTCATATTGAATGTATGAAAGGCTGTTATGTTACCGTTTCAAACAAATTGAAAGACGGATATATAGAAAAATAGAGAGAAATTTAGACCATGTATACATTGATAATTAATTATATATCATGTTTTTATGGCCATTTTTATACCAATTTCCTTCGTTTTATGGATGGATTTGAGTATTATTTCAGCGAAATGAGTAAAATGTAAGATATAAGATTGGTCCACAACTGTTACAAAATATATGCGCACATTTATATGACATCTGATAGGTATTCAAATCACAATTAACTTTTGAAAGTTCGCGAACGATACCAAACGTCTCATGCAACCAGTTGAGACAGGCACATTTAGTTCGGCTGAGTTGGCTTTCTGAGAGCTTGTCCACCTGTTCATTTGATCTTCAGTTCAACATTATCTTTACCTCCTCAAGATCTTCAGTATTCATAAAACCAAGTTGGCTCATAGTGTTTTTTCATAGCTCTATTTTTTTATTTCAGTGCAAGTTATCAGGTTGAAGATATATTTGCAAACCCGTGGTATCGATTTGACTTCAAATATGAGTCAAACTATTTTATACATAATCATTTGGTACATATCAATGTACTGGAAGGTTCTTAAGCAGCTGAACTTTCTTTTGGTAGATAACTGTCAAACCCAATGCCCAATATTTGTTACTTTAGTCCAGAAGCCAATTCTCAAAAGAGGCTTAGAAAAAGTTTCAGTAAACACCCCTGAGTAGATTTAGTTTGACACTTTATGATGTTAGGGCACCCCAGCCTGCATATGGCCAGGGTTGGTTTACTCATCAATTGTGGCGCATAACCCGGTAATGTGGCCATATGTCCGTTTACGGACAAAATTTATTGAAAATTCCAAATATTGAGTTTTGAGGGCTTAATATTGACTGAATCAAACTGAAATGGGTTTAGATATGTGCAGAATAATTGCTTGCATGTTACTAAACTAAAAAATGTTACATTGTTTCTTTATTTTGTGAATTATAAGGAATTTATGGTCAATTTTCATTTAAAATTAACTTCATTTTCAGCCGGGCCTAATTACAAATCTCTCCAGAACTTCAGTTCTAATGCAGATATCAACATGGTTTAAACTGTAAAAACTTCCCCTTATTCTCAAAAATAAAAATAAAAGTTACCCTACCCCCCTTATTTTCGAATTTATCACATATTCATAGATTGGCAGAAAATTTCATCCTCAGGTTCTTTGTAACAAATGAATTGCTTAGGTATGTAAACGCCCCATTTAGAGAGACTACAGGTGAGCACAGAGACCATGTATACATTGATAATTAATTATATATCATGTTTTTATGGCCATTTTTATACCAATTTCCTTCGTTTTATGGATGAATTTGAGTATTATGTCAGCGAGATGAGTAAAATGTAAGATATAAGATTGGTCCACAACTGTTACAAAATATATGCACACATATATATATACATATATATTCTCCACTCGGATTGTCTCAGCCAATCACAAGCGAGTATTCTTGGATAATATCCTTGCTGTATTAGGCAGAGAAAAAGTTATATTGGACAGTGAAAAGTTATATTGGACAGTGAGAAGTTATATTGTGCAGTGAGGAGTTTTATTGCCATGTTATAGGTCCGTGAGGGAGGACCTGAGAGGAAACACCTTCTGCTGTGCCCTGCTGCAGCAACAGCAAGAACAAATTTTGTGTTTTTCAATTTTAGTAAAAAATCAATTGCACGCCAATGGGAAGACACACAAAAACACAAATGATGTCAAAAGTTGCGTATTGATCAGGACAACAATATTAAGCAAATGTAACATTAGGGTGGGCTGAAAAAAACTTTTTTTGGAATTTCAATATGCCAGTGGTATAGAAAGTTGGCTATGGCCAAAAAATGATAATTGGTGAAAAAAAAAGTTTGTGGCATGCGACGTGTGCCGGGCCACTCCGGCTTTTATGAAAATGCATATTTTCAGTCATTTCTCATGCTTTTTTAGACCATTTTTTGGCCTGAGTCAGCTTCCTTGGTTTCAGAAAGCTAAATGGCATACTTAGATCTTCTTTGAAGGCCATTTTGGATATGAAACACCATAAACAGGTGGCTTACATTTAAGATGCAGCCATTTCTGGGTAAATGTTGAGAATCAGAATTTGGCGTTTTTTGCTAAAAATTGACAGAAAAAATTGAAAATATCAGAATTGTCCCAAAAAAAAATTATTCCAGGGGAATTGTGATTACCCTGAGTCCTCCCCAACGCCCTAAAAAACATTTCCAGCGAATTATCTGCATCGAGTTGTGGTTTTAGTATCCCGAATAGGGACAATTCCGTAAAGTCAGATTTACAGATTTAACACTTTAGCAGCTTGTGTAGCCCTACCATTACTCCTCAGTTATTTCATTGTTAAATAGGGATGAGGCCAGTTAATAGGGGTAACAGACAAGCCATCAACCAAAGCTCCAAGTGTAATAGGAGCTGAGCTACAAGGCGAAATGTCATCTTGTCTCGAATGTACTCAGTACTACTCACGCACTGTACGTTCGACATGATGACATTTCGCCTTGTAGCTCAGCTCCTATTACACTTGGAGCTTTGGTTGATGGCTTGTCTGATACCCCTGTTACCTGGCCTCATCCCTATTTAACAATGAAATAACTGAGGTGTAATGGTAGGGCTACACAAGCTGCTAAAGTGTCAAATCTGTAAATTTGACTTTACGGAATTGCCCCTATTCTGGATACTAAAACCACAACTCAATGCAGATAATTCGCTGGAAATGTTTTTTAGGGCATTGGGGAGGACTCGGGGTAATCACAATTCCCTTGGAATAATTTTTTGTTGGGACAATTCCGATAATTTCAAATTTTCGGGCAATTTTTAGCAAAAAAAAGCCAAATTCTGATTCCCAACATTTACCCAGAAATGGCTAAATCTTAAATATAAGCCACCTGTTTATGGTGTTTCATATCCAAAATGGCCTTCAAAGAAGATCTAAGTATGCCATTGAGCCTTCTGAAACCAAGGAAGCTGACTCAGGCCAAAAAATGGTCTAAAAAAGCATGAGAAATGACTGAAAATATGCATTTTCATAAAAGCCGGAGTGGCCCGGCACACGTCGCCTTCCACAAACTTTTTTTTTCACCAATTATCATTTTTTGGCCATAGCCAACTTTCGATACCACTGGCATATTGAAATTCCAAAAAAAGTTTTTTTCAGCCCACCCTAATGTAACATTGCCTACATAGGTTATGGGACCATGGTATGATATTCAGTGACAAAAAATGCACTTTTTCACCCCTTTTTCGCGTAAATGCCAATGTTTAAAGAAAAACATTGTGCTATAAAATTGAAATAAAAAATATCAAATATAAAGAAGCTTCTTGGTTATAGAATACAGAATCAGAATATGTGAATTATATATTTTTGTGGCTACCCATCGCTGAAATAGGACGAGTTACATTTTGAAAAGAATTCTGCAGTGAAACAAAAAGAAACACAAACTGGCTTTCCAGCACAGTCAAAATGTTTAAACCTATTGCTTTAAAAGAGGGTTCATTTATGGAGAATATAACAAATATTAGATGGTAAGTCGTCCAATAAAGAGTATAATTGGACTCAGAAAAACTATATTGGACTCGGCGCAAGCGCCTCGTCCAATATAGCTTTTCTTCGTCCAATTATACTCTATATTGGACTCCTCACCATCAAATATTTATATAATATTCTGCATCAAAAATTTAAGGCCAATCATGTACCAGGTGATCAGTCACATGCCAAGCCAATGAATAATGATATTGGGTGTCTTAAAAGTGTTATTGGTGTGTGGAGAGTGATATTGGTGTGCCCCTACACTCTTAGCAGCAACAATGCACTTAATTGCCTGTTACTTAAGGGAAGGCCTGGGTAGGAGGAAATCTTGCTTCTTGAAATGTCAATCTATCATTTTATAGATTTGCCCATTGTAAATAATTTGAAAAAATGAGTATATTTCATATTAAAAATTGAGTGTTATTGGCCTTAGCAGGTGATATTGGTCTCCTCACCATCCACTATCTGTATAATACCCTACTTATTGCATGGTTGAGGCGATGATAATTGTGATTGTAACTCTATGAAGTCACAATGTTGTGCCAATCCATTGTTTAAACATTTAAACCTGATTTTTGCACTGTAAAGAGTGATTTTCGATGAGCATTTTACAAGGACCCGAAACGCGATCTGAGAGCTTCAATCAAATTGTGTTTTCTCACAGGAAAGCATGGTACACAAACCCAGGATCTCATTAGGACAACATTTCTAGATACCTCAATGATGATTTAGCACCATGTGACTGTTGTTTATTCCCTTATCTAAAAGATGAGCTCAGAGGTGAAAAATATGCTACAAATCAGTGCTTTTGACATGCCATTTCCAGGGCTTTTCTAAGTTAAGACTTTGAAAATTGCTTCACTGAGTGGACTGAAGGGATGCAAAAATTTGTTTCATGCCACAGAGAGTACTTTGAGAAATTGTGAAGCTGCTGGTGAACATCTATGTTCACAATTAATTGTGTATATGCAATAAATTTTATGGCGATTTACACCGCTAAATTGTTGAGTTTTGTATGAAAAAATAAGCTGCGCTGCCTACCCCAAGGTGTGGTTTCCATGGCAACAGAAAAGTAAGTTAAACATTGGCAACGGATGTAATATTTTCAGAATCAATGGCTATACACCTGAATTTTGTACTGTGAAAATTTCATTCAAGTACGTCAAAGAGAAAGGCCTGCTACAAAAATTGGTCAGAACTTCCTGAACACCCCTCGTATATGGTATGTGAAGAAGTTCAACAAGTCACTATTTAAATTTTTAAACTTCACAGCATACTCTTATATCTGTGAAATGAGCGACTTGCGATGTCAAAGCATTTTCCATGATAAAGAAGTTCAAGAACGAGCATAATTTTGCAAATAGTTCTTCAAGATGACATAAGAAATGTTTTGATTAAGAAATCAATTCAAAACCAAGGGGACCACAGGCCTGCTGTGTTCATTAAACCCTATCAAATAGCATATACTTCTTATGACCAGCCATACACTAAAACAAGATGTGACATTAGTTTTGCAAAGACAAAGCCAAGACATTGTAGTGGTCATCCTTCCTGGCTTGCTTTTCTCTGACGAAAAATTGGTTGATGTCTGTTGAGGAATTACAATCTTGAAGTACGGCCATCGAAGTTTCATTGGCATCAGTCGTATTTAGAATTAGTTCCTGATTGTCTTCAAGGTAGGCTAGTTCTCTGGGCCAGTGTGGGTCATAAGCTGCATGTCATACTCTTTGATTTCTCCTGCCCCATTTAATTAAACAGCAGACACTGTTAAATCCTGCAGTTTATTAACTTGAGTGCTGCCCAGCTTTTGTGAAATGGGGCTGATACTTTTGTATCTTTCTGCCAATGACTTCAGTCTTCAGCCACAATTTTGATTTTTTGCTGGAGCAGATTTATTGCAGTGTCCTGTGATCACTGATCAGCTAATAATTTGTCTATTGTTCTTGCTGCGTAATCAGCATGCAATAAAAAGCAGGGATCAGTTTCTTGATGGACCGACCGAAGATCTTCTAGGTCTTCAACTGTTAGGTGACCTGACCTTCTACACTCTAAAAACTAAAGTTCTAATAAGAAACCAATATTGGTATTTAAGCTTGTCCCGTATTTTGAACACCTTTTGATTAGTTAAAAAACCATTACAGGTGATTTCATTACCATGCGATTCTTGTCATTCACACTTGGTTGTGAGGAATCAATGCTAAACAAGCAGTTACTACGTTTTATAAATCCAATGTGTGACGTTCTGTTGCTTCTAAACCAATCAGATTAACTAAAAATGTCATGTATTTGGTGGGTCTAGAACCCAAGAATCGTGTACTAATGAAATCACCTGTAACAATTGATATTTTCAAAAACCAGTTGCATTTGTACAAGAAAAAATCAGTATTGGTTTTTTGTTTAATCTGCCGGAAGTCAGTAGCGAATATTAATGTTTCAAATTGCAGATACTGTAATTCCATCGTAGAAATCCATTTATACTTACATGCATACAATAGAAAATGCAATGGGTTTCTTATTCCTTGAAATTTGAAATCTTTGGGACTTATCATTAATTGAAAATTAAACCATTTCCTGTACTTACGACAACCAGTATATCACTAAAAATATCAAAATTGATTCTCCCATTATGTATCAGTTGTTATTTTATGAAACCTTTTGAAAATTGTGTGGTATGGAAAATACCAAATTTAATCTATTATGATCCGAATGCAGGTTTACCAGTATTTCAGCATTAGTATCAATAAATCTTTTTTTCACATTTCTCTTTAAATATTATGTAGTTAAAAGTAAATAAAAATGATTCCATGGATCTGATTTCAATGTTTATTTTTGCATATACACATTCACACACATTCATAATAATTGTATATATTGATATTAATAAAATTTATTGAAAAACCAATATTGACACAAATTTATCACAGTTTGGCCTAGGAAATAAAAACATCACAGCAGTCATTGGTAATCAAACACATGACGCGAAAACGTCACAGCTGTCATTGGTAATCAAACACACAAAATGAAAACATCACAGCAGTCATTGGTAATCAAAACACAGGAAAGCAGAGATTAACAAAAGTATGAATTGGTTGAAATAAAGACACATCACATGTAGAGAATGTTATATTGTTAATGACTTGGGTTATATTTCCAAGAGCGGCAAGCCAGGGTGGCAATGCCAATCGAAATGTCAGTATCATTAGTTTGTATCAAAAGTCTTCAGTAGCCAATCTTGAGGAAGTATGGATGGATGGATGGATGATTGGGGCTTTACGTCCTGTGTTAGTGCACTTGGTAGCCTATGACAAAGCAATGAGTCCGGCTAGAGCTGGATTCGAACCCCGGACTCAGCGATTGGTAGTCCAGCACGCTATCATGAGACCAACCCTACCCTCTCTCTAGCCAAGAGGATATATTTTGTCATTATTAATACACAGTATTGGGATGGCATGATTGTTAGTTGAAGTTTTCCTTCTCGTATCACTATTTATGCGCTTTTAGGTCAGTACAGTTGGATGAAAGATGAACGACTGTTCTTGAATCGAACCTTGCAGTGTACATCATTGGGATCCTGAAAGTGGAAAGTAGATAAGCATTGGTATCCAAATATCACTTTTATGAAAAATAAGATTTATTCAGTCAAGGTTGTCATTATATACAAATCTAATACTTTATCTGCAAAACCTTCAATGGAACTTTTGGTGTTAAAACTCCACATTTCATTACTGACTAACATTTACAAAAATTTCATTATTTTGTAGTTTTCCTACACACTGGCAGAATATGAATTCTGAATACTTGTCTTCTCACTGTGTGCTTTACCAATAAAATATCCCATACTGTTTGCACTCACCTCAATACTGCAAAAAGGAAGCAGATATTTTCCTTTGGTACTCTAGGCGGGGCAAGGCAACCATTTCCTGGCGAGATCTTAAATAGCAGGTAGATGCATCCGTGAGGAGGATAATGCAAAAAAAAAAATCAAATAACTTTATTCAATTAAATCAATGCCTAGGTTGTGCAACATCCCCTGTTCACTCATTATTTGACTGAAGATTGGCCAAAACAAGCTCATTTTAACACAAGAGAATATCAGAATAATATACAATAAGTATTTGTCAAATGGAAAAGATAAGAAAGAGCTGTTATTCAACTTACGTACCTTGAGGAGCATTGTCTATATTTTTCCCAACTTGCTTTATGGCGCAAACTTCTTCCAAAGGTAGTTTTTGTATTGAGGGCCTCAGTAGGAACATGCCATTCTTCATCTGAAACAGAAAGTAAAGAAATATCTTTTAAAATGTCGAAGATTTTAAAAATATCAGTAAAAATACCGTAAAATGGGGTAGAGTTGGTAATCCGGGGTAAAGTTGGCAAGCTATTTTGACCCACTTAATGGCATCCTCACTGACACGAATGGCAACTTTGCCACAGATGCCTGTGTCAGGGAGAACAGTTGGCATTTGTGCCATTAAGTGGGTAAAAATAGCTTGCCAACTTTACCCCGGATTGCCGACATTACCCCGTTTTACGGTATGTAATTTTGTATAATTCACAGGCATATGTAACGTACTTCACCTCAAGAATAGTAAAGCACATCAGAAACACTATACAACTCAACACAATGTTGGGTAAAAATTTGAGGGTGACTGTTCCTTTGTCATAAAAATGTAAATATCAGATATGAAAATAATAACAACATTATTATCATAATTAATGTAGTATAGGTGTCAGCACAATTGGACCAATAGCAGGTAAGTTGTGCCACATAATGGGGCAAGTTGTATAGCTCAGTGGATTGGTGAGACCTCAAATCTTACCAATTTTGTCAAGGATAAAATATGTGTCATGTGTAGGACATAATTATTGCTGATGCTCTGATGCCCCGATATGTAAAATGAAAGTTGTCACAGAACAGATATGGCCCACATAAACAAAAACTTTAAAAGTATATTTTCTTTTTGGAACATATTTGTAATAATAAATTCTTTTGGTCATAATTTCTTCACCACATTGACAGGGTTGTATGTGAAAGAAGCAAAAATGTTTCAAAAGAGAATTAAAATCCCATATCATACCATGGACACAGCTTACCAATGCACAACTTACCCAAAATAGGCCTACCTCATTTTTTGTGGAAATCTGCCACTCCATTAAATGCCAAATTACAAAATTGAAGAAAAATAATGCTGGTCCTCAGAGTACATTCAACCGAAAAGACTAAATTACTGATAGACACTTTTCACATTATAATATTTGGCAGTTTTCTTGTTCATAATTTTTATGGTTCTTCAATTCAACCCAGCAATCGGTGGCCCAATACCCCGGTCTCCCCTATGGCAAACAACCAGTGAAAATTATGGAACTGGGTATTCCATATGCCAAACCACAATTTCATGCCTTAAATTAACATGAATCCTTTCACAGGCAGAATGCAATATTCACAGTCTATCACAGCAATTAGTGGCTCAACACTATCCACATGTTTGATTTATGTACATGTATAATCACTATAATGTCATAAATATATGAACCAGACAGTGAACACCTTACCCAAATAAACACAATTGCATTCAAAATGCATATTTCTTAAGCGTTTAATTAAGGAATTTTAAAAAAACTTACCAAGTTCTTCTCAATCTTCTGCACACTAACATGCATGCTCTTCTACTGCTGTGTTGAGACTAATAAACTCTGCCTTAAACCTTCTTAAGTCTTGATTGATAAACAAACAGCTTTTCTTGTCAGGCGACACATTAACAGTTTTGTGTTTGTAGATGAGGTCAACCGGTGAGTGAGCCCGAGGGATTAGTAAAATACCTATTTTGATATTCCAGTAGCCATGACTAATATACGGCATAGTCAGTCCTCTCTCTTAAAACTTCTAAATAAAGTAACATGCATGAATTTTAAAAACATGAACCAAAACATTAACATTTTATACATCTCAAATCATTGTTCCACAAGTATATTAAAAACGGATCAGAATAAAGGTGCTTTTCCAGAAGTTTGGTTTTTATAAATACCATAATTCCCCATGACCAAAACCAATTTTCAAGAAAAATACCACTTGCTCTGAAGAAAACCAAATATAGTTGAAAAATACCAAACTGGTTTTTTATTGTACACACTGGTTTTGCACAATACCACTAATATCCGATTTTTTTTAGAGTGTACAGTCCGATGCATTATTGAACTCATAACTGCATTTAGTCACTAAATGAATACCACTGTGATCCAAATGTTACTTTGACATGATTTTTCCTGCTGTTTCGGCGATGGGTGTTGTTGTTTGTTATCATGAGTGGGGTGGGGATCATTCTGGCATATTCATGTGATTTTATGGACAGTGTTGCCTCAAATCTGTCAAAAACTCAAAAAGTAAAACACAATATTCTTTGTCTCAAAGGTTTGTTGTCAAAGATGCTGAAACTTGATGTTCTGACAATGCCATGCAGGCCCTGAAATCAGAATTGTGGCTGAAGACTGGTGTCAAGGACAGAGATAAACGCATAAATATCAGCACCGTTGCACAAAATGTGGGCTGCACTGAAGGTAAGCCGATATTACCAGTTAATGCACTAAAATGATTCAATAGTGATGGCATTTTAAATTGGTAGCAGCTGGTAAATATAAAGAGTATGGTAGTACATTGATGTGGTCTCACAGCCTTATTTCATCTTAACGTCTGCCTCTGACAGATGCTAATATATATCAGCTAAAATAGCTGCAGAGCCAGTAACATTGAGTCAGAATGGACATAGCTGGTGATCCAAACAGACATTGATATTTTTTCGTTATCATCTCTTCAGTCAAGAGCAAGCCAGAAATGATAATATGCTTCCCCAGATGAAAGATGCAGCTTACAAAGAGTACACATTTACATTCCTATTTGCAGAAGAAGGTTTAACAACCTTTGCATGGAAACTCAATAGTCATATGCTGATCAATGTTCGCGTTTGTCCCACTGAACTTAATTAAATATGATGTGATTTCACTCCAGTCCACTTGTTGGATGTTTGTCTGAGAATGGGACTTTTGTCACCCTTGTTCATCCACTTATAACTAGCATGAAGTTGCACCAAGTGTATTACTTGCTCAGACCGGATGTGGTTGCTCCACCAACTGAACTAAAGACTTGTAACTGCAGAAAACATGACATTTCTTGGATTGAAGCTTACAATTCCTAAACAATGGTGACTGCCAATACATTTTTGTGGCATGAGCCATAACAGTAACAGCCACTGTTACTCTGAGGAATATTGATGATGTTCACTCTTGACTTGGGTTTTTTGTGAATTATTTTTGCATTTCTGAATTTTGCAGAGCCAAATGAACCTCAGCATTTGCACTTATTTGTGTTGTCTTCTCAAAAATGTATTTTCTATTGTCACTATTATCATGAAGTCATTTTCTAGTAAAGTTTATAACACTGATATCTGGACACATGTAATGTCATTGTCATGTTTGTTTTGTGCAAGTGATCATTAGAATAATTAGACAATGTACTGATTTTTCATGATACACCATAGACCTGTATGTCTCTCTATGATATATGATGTAAAGTAATTCAAGAGACATGTATGATGTATCTACATAGTCTATTTTATTTTTTAATCTTGAAATATGCATTTTAACATTGTGTGATCTTTGGCAAAGTTTATCACAGCCAGATATGGATACTAGACATTTTATAATTGATATCTTGCAGGCCTATCAGTCATAGATTAATTAACATCGCATCGAATTAGATAATTATAACTCATTTGATAATCTCGCCCCCTGTGATCTATCTATCTATCTATCTATCTATCTATCTATCTATCTATCTATCTATCTATCTATCTATCTATCTATCTACCTATCTACCTATCTATCTATCTATCTATCTACTGCTCATTTGGTAATCTTGCCCCCTCTGTGATGTTTCTATCATATATCTATCTATCTATCTATCTATCTATCTATCTATCTATCTATCTATCTATCTATCTATCTATCTATCTATCTATCTATATTCTATTTTTGTTTTGATCTCTTTATCTTTCTAATAGTTTCTAGTCTAAATTTCTCCCTATTTCTCTGTATACATATATGTATCTGTCTTTCAAATTTTTTGAAACCGTAACATAAATTAGTGATGGTAACACCATAAGTCTACAAAAACTTTTCAAGTGCTGCACGAATTCCGAAATACCGAATAAGTAATGAAAAGCTGCAAAAATGTTCACTACATATACGTATGCTGGCTAGAAGCTATTAAACTAGCACTTTCATTTCATCAATCATTCAATGGGGCTTTTTTCCAAGTTATTCGGTAGGTAGGTGGCAGGTCAGTCGCGAGCCACCTGGTGGACGAGAAGGTCGTGACGTAACAAGTAAAAATGAAAATGTAGCGAGCTGACATGGCAGACGACACGTGTCAACCAAATTCTTTGTAAAATTTCTTTATTTCTTCGAGATGTTGTGTTCTAATCTGTATGAAGTTACTCCGAGGAGTGGTGAGTATCTTGTGATTCAGTTATAATCACGATGGGAGGCCTTTCAATGGCGTATGTCCTACAATTGCTAAAGTAAATTGGCTTTAAAAATGCCAAAATGGTGACATTGCAAAATTGACAAAAATTTATTTGAAAAAAACCAGGTTTCTGCTGAAGATGCTCAGTGTTTTACTTTAAAAACTTTGTGAGACTTGAATGATTATCATCATCATGCATGGCCCGCGGGGATGCATGGCAAGGAATCGTGATTGAATTTGGGACCGACGGACCGTTCAGAATTAGATGTTCAGAATTTGCAATTTATGACGGGAGGGGGGGGGGTGCGAGTTATGCCCGAGGGGGTAATAACTTATCACACGTGTTTCAAGCATAGGCGTATTGGGGGGCGATCGCGCCCTCAAAAGTTTGGGAAACAGTATAAAGATTCGGCAAAAAGGCTAAAAAATTAGGGCAGATGATTAAATAAACACTAATGTCAGTAATGAAAATTAATGATTTCCAGGCTATTTCATTTGAAATGGTATTAAATCAAGATGTTGAAATTCGGGCAAATGTTGCTTGCCCCCCTAAAAATTGCGCGCGCCGTACGCCTATGGTTTCAAGGGGGGCATTAATTTTTGACAACATTTCCAAAGTGGGGGGTAAGAAAATTTAACAGAGAAAATGTTGTAAAACAAGCATACACTCACTTTGTCCGAGCTTTTTTACTCGCAAAAGTCTGCGAAATGTCGCAAATTTGTACGTGACTGTGTATAACAGTATGTACGTGTGCATTACTTTGTATGTCGAGGGGAGGTAGTAAAAATATGCATGAAACCTAAGGGTGGGGTACTAAAAATCCACATGAAACTTAAGGGGGCAGTGGCGGATCCAGACACGATAGTCTAGGGGGGGGCCCGGACGTGTTTTGGCATTCGCGGACCCGCTTTATTGCATTTTTCTTCAAAATGCTACTATTTATCTTGGTTGTCTAGGGGGGGGCCCAGGTCCCCTAGACCCCCTTCCTGTATCCGCCACTGGGGGGGGGGGCATTAATTTTTGACAGGAAGTTCCAGCAAAACTAACCTAGTCATAAATTCTGAACGGTCCCCCTGGAAATTAAATGGTCGCCCCCTTACTGTTCATGAAGAAGATGCTTTGGTTTTTCATCTCGGGTCATCACTTCATCTGACCAGTGTTCAAACTGCTGTTAATTTTTGTAAGGTTATCTGAAGCATGTAAAGTCTTCACCTGGATCACCACTGCTGAGATAGCTACTGTACAAGGCAATGTTGAGTTGATTCACAGCATTTTAGATAGGCAGTGAAACGTCTCGAATTCCTCTTTTTGGCGCTTTAAAGCACTTAGTACATTATCTTACATAGTACCTTCAGGCGCATAGGATCTTCGTGCTTTAAAGTCCCACTAGTACCGGTGGCGGTGAAATGTCCCAGTGGTCAAAGTCCAACAATTGCTGCCAATAAGTTTGTATCGCGCCTTCTGGGTCTAACGATGACTTCCGCATGGCCATAGCAAGTTACAGGTATGCCTTCTAGTTGATCAATATATTCCAACCAGGCTGCCTACGAAGTTGCACGAAGAACCATGCTTGAATTACCTTAAGAGTTAAAGTTGCCCTGAATGATAAAACCCTTGGCTAAATATTGGTGATTTCATACGCAGTATAATACAAACTAATGATAAATAATATTTTTGACTTATTTGTTGAATTATTACTTTGCTTTCATAAATTATGTAGTTATTTTAGATGCTTTTTCAAGATAGTTCCTCCATCCTCCAGCACATCAGTTGTTAGTGACGTCACAATGACCATTGTTAAAAAATATATAGCTATTAAATAAGTCAACTAATTCTAACAATGGTAATGATGTCACAAAGTTGATCGCTCTCAAGGCTGGCATTTTTTCTGTGCGTACCCCAAATAAATCTAGGGGTCATTCAGTACATTTGGGGGATTGATTGAGCAGGAAAAAGAAATCCCAGTGCAAAGAAAATTCACATGCTGAGCAGTATGATCCTAATACACCAGAAAATGTGAAAATTGGAAAGTTTTTGGTGGAAGCCCGACCTATCATTAAAAGTAACTTTAAGCCTGTGTTATTTTTTAAAGATCTGTGTATGTTTTTGCAGATATGTGCCCTCACTCTTCCATTGATGACCCAGTGAAGTTCCATGAAATAATGAGAGATCTTCGTTCCCACATAAGGGATGTCCGGGGTACTTCGTATGTTTTGTATGAGCCCAGTCTGTGCAATTTTCAAGTGTTAACATTAGTGCATGCAGAAACGTGTGACAATGCCACTATTTGTTCGTTCATAAGCCATCTTCGGGACGACCGCGTCATGTTTGGATTAGTACGCTTATATGTCTTAGTTTCTGGTTTATATACCATGAAATTGGTATATATTCACTGGTAAGTGTTCGTTCTTGTATTAATCTTTGACCATTTAAATCAATTATCTTTATGTGGTGATACATTATGAAGTTGAAATGCATTTGAAGCTGCTACATGTTTACAGATTTTACCAACATAGTTTTCAATGACGTTATACATTTTTGTAGTTGGAGCTTTTTCCTAGAATATAGATCTGACTGGTTAGATGAAAGTATTTCACGAATGTGGTACAACATTGAGTCAGTCTGACATTATATAGGAGTAGTCAATGTGGAATTGTCTATTGGACAAATGTTGTTAAGATCTATTTCTCTCGACTCAGGGAGCCATGAACAACATCGTCTCAAATCAGTAATGTCCTGCCCTCTCCTCTTCTGCTGCTTTATACATTATTCGTTTGAAATTTTTGCAGGGTTGGCAAGTGTGTTCCAGCTCCCACACTTGCTCACTATAATAATGTCCATTCGAGTGTCGCTGAATTCTTCCGGCCCTTCGTATTGCAAATTCAAACAAGCAATCGAGATGACCTGAAAGAACATTCTCTTCGTTTGAAGGTAAATTTATGCAAGCAGTTTTGTAATTTGACTTTGAGGTAACCTAATAATTGTTATAAATCAGATTCATATCATTGTTATGGTAACATTTAATGTGCCACTGGCCATTGTGATGTGTGATATCAATAAACATACAGCTCTCTATAGATATATTGTCGTATCACTCAGGTTGTTTTGTTAAAATGCACACCATGACAGGAAAATTTATGCTATCTGTATCATATTCCTCTATGAATTCATCCTTTTTGACACTGCTGTATCTCATTTTTATTAACAGCTTGGTGATGAGTCATTACCTCAGCAAGAAATGATGACAGTGACCGTTCCTAATACAGTAACTGCACCTGTACCATGTTCAAGAACAGTGAATTTGAGTTATCGACCCTGTGCACCTCAAACGACTTGCAACACAGTTGAAGTTCATCCGTGCCATCAGGCAAATGCAACACATGGAGCTGAACATGCTCACATAGTTCATTCTCATCCAGCTGAACATGCTCACATAGTTCATTCTCATCCAGCTGAACATGCTCACATAGTCCATTCTGAACCAGATAAACATGCACACACAGTACATTCTGGGCCAGTTGAACACAGTCACCTAGTTCATTCTAACCCAGTTGAACATGCACACACAGTTTGTTCCAATCCAGTTGAAAATACTCACATGGTTCATAACCCAGTCGAACATACCCACATGGTTCATTCTAACCCTATTGAACACAGTCACATAATTCATTCTAACCCAGTTGAACATGCTCACATAGTTCATAAACCAGCTGAGCATGCTCACATAGTTCATTCTCACCCTGCTGAACACAATCACATAGTTCATTCTGAACCAGTTGCACATACCCACACAGTTCATTCTGGCCCAGATGAACACAGTCACTTAGTTCATTGTAATCCAGCTGAACATGGTCACACAGTTTGTTCCAAGCCAGTTGCACATGTTCACACGATTCATTCTAACCCAGTTGAACATGCTCACACAGTTTGTTCTAACCCATTTGAACATGCTCACACAGTTCATTCTACCCCAGTTGAACATGTTCACACAGTTCATTCTAACCCAGTTGTGCATGCTCGCACAGTTCATTCCAACCCAGTTGAAAATGCTCACACGGTTTGTTCCAACCCAGTTGAACATGCTCACACAGTTCATTCTAACCCAATTGAACATGTTCACATGGTTCATTCTAACCCTGTTGAACATACTCACGTAGTTCATTCCAATCCAGTTGGACATGCTCACATAGTTCATTCCAATCCAGTTGTGCATGAACATGCTCACATAGCTCATTCTAAACCACTCAAACATAGTCACATAGTTCATTCTGAACCATGTCCTGCACAAACCGTGGCACACTGCAACACAATTCCAGTTCACTGTCCAAAGAATGTTGAACCATGTCATGCACTGGCCTCACATGGACACATGCACACAGCTCATACTCCAGTGAGTCATGCACATACTGTACAGGCACATACCCACACTGTGAATGGTCCCCACTCTCATACCTCTTGCAACACAGTTGGAGATCAATGTCCTCGGAAGACTGTCCACTGTAAACCTCCAAAAAAACACTCTCATAAAGTTCATCATCATACTCATGCAAGCCCTCCGCACGCTCGGACTGTTTGTAAGACTGGTAACAATCCACACATTTATACTACACATGATTGTACTTCAAAACGTACACACACCTCAACCTCCTGTGTTCAAACTTCAACAACAAGTCATCTGCCTGCACACACCCATCGTGCCTGTTCTCCTGCCAAGTGTAGTCCAGCTGCACATCACGCAAGTCATCACCATCATCATCATCATGTGTCAACGTGTGCAGTGAGTATAATTAGGAACAACATATTTGATTTTTTGTTTATAAATCATGAATTTATTATGATTCTTCTTTGTGAGGAGTTGTGCCACCTAAACTGGTTTTGTGGTGTTCCCAATTGTTATGCAACTTCTCGGAAAAGCACCCAAAATATACAATATAACAATCATCTTAGACATGGTTGCATATTGCATATCTGAATATTTCATATTATTCTGATGAAAATGTATACCCTGGTTAAAAATTGTTGTGGTACTGGCAAGAATCTTTTAAACCATTATTCAAGAAATTCCCCCAGAATGACTGTATTAAACCATTTTTGTTGTTGTTTTGCCTTGAAAAGTACAATTTACCGATAGTGGAATTTTTGGTTTTGTTTTTCCAACAAATATGGAGCCAAAGAAACTACGATGGATAGATTTTGTTATTATATGTATGAGTTATAGACCCGCTAGGTAATTTCAGAGCGAAAGAAACTCTTAAATTTTTATGTTGTTTGAGTCTCATTGTCATTGAAGAAACTATCTTATGGCTTTCTATTTCCTTTTTTCAGAAGAAACCAAGAGCTGCAAAAAAGAATTGTTGTAAAGACAGTAATTCTGGACTGTCGCATACGAAACCTACTTCGGTAAACATGTTTGTTTCAGCTGATCTGAAGGATCTGGATCCATCTGATCTGAACCCTGCTCTGGAGAAGGATCCATAGATCAGTGATCCAGATCCGGATCCTTTGGTATCTGGCAGTGAAAATTTGAGGATCCATGGATCCAGATCCAGATCACCTGAATCTGTCTGAAACAAATGCGAATCCTGATCTGGATTCACAGATCAACATTTTTTTTCAGCACTGATCCGGATCTGGATCTAGATCACAGATCCACAGAACTGGATCCGGATCACTCAGATCACCTGAAACAAACACAACCTAATTTTTTTATTGGAATACGCAGGTTTCTTTCAGTGAGTGTTCTGCATGGAAAATTCCAAACATTGCTAAAATTTTTAAAAATGATTTGTGAAATATTTTTGCTTTGACAGAAGTTATGGTTTCAATGGCAACCACAGAATGACTTTAAAAAATGCCAAATTGTCCACAATTTTAGAACTGAATTCCATAATAGCTGAATTTTGTCCTGTGAAGATTTCATAATTCTACATTGAAAATGAGTGTCCATGTGAAACAAAAGTCGTGAACTTTTTGAATGCTCCTTATAAGTGTCCGACTTAGGAAACTTACCATAACGATGTAATATCTAGATTTCAATCCTTTTTTATTGACATGGTTTTTCCTCTCTCTGTTGCAGATAAAATGTGCCATCAGAGATGTCCATAATAATGCCAAGGCACTGAGATGGTTAATTGCCGTTTTGCTACCGGACCGCCAGTCCTTACAATTAGTTAATTGTGGTTTTAGTAATATTGAAGAATTAAAGATGTCTCTAAGGGATGACCATGTTGAATTTGCTCTCTACAGTAGTAATGTCATCATGTACGGTGTTCAAACAAGAAAGTTTGTGACCATTATATGGTAAGATACCTACATTAGTATGCCCATGACTTGTTTCTCTTTTCTAATGTAAAATGTAATTATGTAAATTGCCGAACAGTCAGTTCTATCTCAGAGTGAATGTCCTATGATTAGCTGGCTGATGACTGATTAAATATAATGCTTGAGGACTTTTAATTTTGAAATTGATGCAGCAGGGCATTGGGCTGTTGGCTGGTCAATTGGTGAAATAAGTAATTTGCTGTTTAAGTATGTGTTTAATATAAGACATTATCTGAAGTGTTGTTGATTGAATCTGGCCAAATTTAATGCTGCTGGTTTAAATGAATATACCTTATCACTTGACCCACCCGTCTTTCTGGAATGAGAATTTTTCAGTGAACCAAACTAACACTGTTTTCCTCATGACTCAACCAAGTTACAATTAAGGATTTGTTGTTGGAATTAAAAGTAGGCTTACTTGATTTTTGTATGATTTGTTGCAATGTATAGAAATTTATGTTATGAACCATTCATAAGACCTACAATAAGTAATTGAAAGTTTTGACTGACTGTATTTCAGGATTGGGCCCAATGTGGGCCAGAGCATGCGAGCCTTGGCTACATACACTCATATTGCAACTGACCAGTTTGAACCAGTCCATGTATCTTTCTCTACTAACCAAAAGTGTGACATTACAGAGGAACGCATTGTTGAGGGGGTAAGATTTTTCTTTGCGGGAAGTAGTTATCGACATGGTAACTTAACTGGTTGTCATGCAACTGTTCTATTCGAACGGTATACTGGTCTTGCCAGAGACTGCATGGTGTGGCTGAATATTATATATGTAGACTTAGCTTGCAGTTTGGTTAATAAAATGGCAAATTTAGGTTGTTAATGGTCATCATAACTTGCAAGCTTTTGTTCTGACAGTTCAGCCTGATAAATGGAATTTTATTATATTATACTAAAAAAAATTAACAATAGTAAGGTATGATTTTTAACAATAAAATTAAACAAATTTTCCAGCATTGTTAATGGAGCTATATGAATTCTTACAATTTTTCAAAGGGAATTTTAGCTGGCATTATTGTATTTTGGCATACTATTTGAGTGTGATGCTAAAAAGTTTTCATGTCATCGTTCAAATTATGTTACAGCTAAAATTGTGTCAGGATTCATCAACCGTTGTTTCGTGTTTACCGAGTGCAGGTCCACATCCATTTGGTTGTTGGAGTAGAAAGGTAATTTCTAGTTTATTCAATTGAAAATTGTAATTCTCTGTTATTTTTTTCGTATATAGAAATGGCATTAAAAGTCTATCGAATTTTATTGTGGAAAAATATAAGTGTTGATCTCTTTGGGTATACATGTTGTTCAAAGACGTTAAAAGGTTATCAGTGCAAATTTTTGTCAATAGTGAAGGTGATTTAGACCCCCAATGCATAGCTCTGAGACCAATGTATTTGCACTGAGCATCCTTCACCTCATTGCCACGTCCTCTTCCTGTCCTAATTAGCCTCCCAAGTGCATAAATACAGGACGTAAAGCCCAACTCATCCATCCATCCATTTGCACTATCATGGGCATACCATTCAAAATCTTTAGATTTTTAGTATTCGAGGAGCTTAGGGGGGAAATAACTTTCAAATAAGCCTGGGTGGATTGAGCAGGTTTGTCTGCAAATATGAAATTTGCAGAAATGTTGCTGAGGGTGTGAATTAACATTTTTGAGGGTGCCGTTGCGGAGGCCCGCGGTTGGGAGCTTGCTGACCTGCCCTGTTCAAAACTTCTAGCATAAAAGCATAACAATTTTACCCATGTCTGCAACATTTGTTAAGTTCCTTTTGTGTCATTGTACATTGTACAGAAGATTTGCTGATCTTTTCCCATTTCATAAAAGATGGTGTTTATATTTTTCTTGTTAAACTTGATGAATTGCTACAAGGAACTGAAGATATGTTGTAAATTTTCATGTAATAAGCTCTATATTCCTAAATATATTTTAAATTAGGCTCTAAAAAACCAAAATATGTGTTTTAAATGAAAAAACAAACCAGAATGTAAATCCCTGGCCTGAAAAACACATTTAGAGCCTTTATTTGCTATCCTCTGACATTTTGATGCTGGGTTACACCAAAATTAGTTAACAAGCGCGGGCCATTTTGAATTTACTGACTCAATAACTCCAATATTATAAGTACCTGCTCCGGCCCCTCAAAATATTTTTACATGAATCAAGTTTGCATTTAACAGTCAAATTGACATCCACAAATGAAAGTCTTTGTAAAAAGATCTCACATTAATTTTCTTATTCTTTTCTGCTACACTGAATAAGAATTATTGCTAATGCTGGAGTAATATTTAGTAACTAGCACGTGAAAGAAGGGGATTGTTCAAAAGCTTCCAATAATTTTTTCTATTTTTCAAAACTAGTTTGCTGGAGATTGTGAAGGTATGCATGCTTATGGGCCAAATCTATCGGTAAGTGTACTGTATATGTGTATGCTATTGAATATATTGTAGTAAGTATTAGTTTAGTTTTGTTTTTTGCGAAGTGCTGAGCAATAATTTAGCTGCATTCTATTAAGCATGTAAATTCTGCGATTATGTTCTCATGGCTTGTCATCAAGGCTGAAAAAAAAAAATTGAGATGTCATGGCCTTGCAATTATTATTAAAGGTGTTTAAATTACCATTTCCTACCTTTGATATTATAAGCTGTGTGATGTTCTGTTCTAATCAAATCAGATCAAGCAAAAATGCTTTGTATTTATTGGGTAAATCTTAGAATTGCATGCTGTAACACACGTCTGAAGAATTCTATTACAGGCTGAAAAGTGGAGCTGGGTTAATTTCCATTTAGTGTTTACTCTGGAGTAATAAGACACCAATAAATAATTTGGCATTTTTGCAGGTCAGCGAAGCTGTTGCTCACATCCACGATGCTGGAGACCCTCTCACATGGATCATCACCACATTCAATGCTGATAACCATTTATATGTCACATCAGCGGGAAATGATAACAATGTACACCAAATGAGGGAAAGTCTTAGTGATGACGAGGTTCACTTCGCCCTATTCAAAGCACGTTTAAAACTTCATGGACACTGTGGCACAAAATATGCTGGTATAGTATGGTATGTATTCTTGGTTATATAATATAGGCCTACATTATAATATAGTGATTGGTCCAGATTGAAGCAGGAACTAGAAAAAAATTTTTCTGGGAGAACCTCAGTTAAGGTGTTCTTGTGTTTCATAATCCATCTTATTTAATTGTTGTTTGATCCAATGTAGTTGCTGTGCCATTGTTTTACCTTGAGTACACTTTGATTTCAGGATTGGAAAGACGGCCACCCCTTTCAAAAAGCACATGGCAGGGCAGTGGGAAGAAGTGATGCGAACGTTTTGTCCCCTAGATGTCACGTTCTTGATAGACAAACGAGAGCAGCTTTCCGATTGCAATATTCAGTCTGCGGTAAGATTTACATTGAGAAGGTGCATATAACACTGTATACAAGTAGTTATGCCAGCAAAGCTGATTTTAATGGTAAATGAGTAATTTCTTATGTATTTGATTGATCTAAACTCTTCTCGTTTTATACTATGTAGAGTTGTTCATGAAAGAATTACAATTTCTTTTTTTACTGTATGTATATTGTATTGAAACTTGTAGTCCAGCAGAAGTGGGGGTGAACCCTCAAATGTGGTCTATAGTTTTGTTCTTGGGCTCGTTTGAAAGCTGAGAATGAGCAGATTGATAATCTGCCGGGTGCCCACTTGGCACCCTTGAGAATTTTCCGTAATTCAAGATGGCGTCCAAGATGGCCGCCGAAAATATAATATCTGTTATCTCTTCTTCTAATAGTGATAAAAGCACAATTTTTGGGTCTATACCTATGTATTTTGGGTCACAGAATCTGATTATGAGGTTGTTAGGTGTATTAGAAGAATATTTACTCTTCAAATTCAAGATGGCGGTAAAAATGCCAAAAAATTGAGTATTTCAGCTTCTAATTGTGATAGAAGCCCACTGTTTTGGTCTATATATATATGTTTTGTGGCCAAAGAATTCATTTCAGAAGTGAAATGGTGTTACAGACCAATATTTATGCAATTAAATCAAGAAGATGACGATTAATGGCCGCCAGAATTCAGAATTACCCATCTTATTGACTGAAGATTGCTTCCGGGAAATACAAAATCTCATATCTCCTCTTCCAATTGTGATAGAATCACACTTTCTGGGTCAATACTTATGCTTTGTGGGCTACAATGTCTGTTTGTGGGGTTGTTTGGTGTGTTAGAAGTATATTTGGTCTTAAAATTCCAGATGGCATCAAAATGGCTGCCATAAAGCAAAATTAGAGTATTTTGGCTTCTAATTATGATAGAAGCCCATTGTTTGGGTCTATACCTATGATTTCTTTGTCAAATAATTCATTTCAGAAGTTCAATGACGTGTCACACATATATCTATGCATTAAAATGCAATATGGTTTACAATTATGGCTGGCAGAATTGAGAAATACCAATAATATCCGATCTTATTGACCAAAGATGGCTGACGGAACACAAAATCTTATATCCTGTATTAGTTGTGAAAACACACTTTTTATATATATTTGCAATATAAACACAATTTCCACATTTGACAGTTCGAAATTTGGGCCTCAAAAAGGTGGAATGCTCTACCCTAGGGCACAAAATCAGCCCCATCACTTATGGCTTTTAAGAAACACTTGAAGACATTTTATTCAAACAGCATTCTGAATCTAATGACTTGTAAGCTTTTATCTACAGTTTGCTCAGTTAACTTTCTTGTATGCATTCCCTGTAGAGCACAGTGAAATCTCATAAAATTGTGCTTTATTAAATAACTCAAACTAAAAAGAATTTTAAAAAATTTGAGTTGGGTAAAAATACTTTCTTTAGCATCATGTCCGTCTTTCGGACATAACATCCAGGGAGCATATACGAGAATTTAGTTGGCTTATAGGATAAAATAGTATGGGTGTTTGTTTAGAAATGTATAAAAATGTAAAAATGTTGCATTAGCTACATAGGCTAGCTAAACTGCAGCAATAAAATAATGAATCAATAATGGTCATACGGAACATTTGGTCCAATAAAAAGTTTGGGTCCTCCCTTATCAGGATGGGACCTATCACTATGAGCTAGTGGCAAACAAACTTATTGTTGCTCATCTTAAAGGGAGTGACAATAAGTAAGCATGTATCTTCTCGAACAAGCGCCCTGTGCTTGTTCACAGCCGGGATTTTAATTTGACGCCAATGCCAGACTACCTAATTCCAATAATCCCTTGCGGTAAACCTTCCTTCTACTTCGAGGTGTAATGCAAGGACATTCCGCTAAGGAAAAGTTGATGGGAAGCTTGAATAATAAGTCTCTGGGCCATGAGCTCATAGAGATAGGCCCTATCCGGATAGGAGAGGACCCAGTTCTATCTTTACTCATCGCCCACAGACTAAATGTCACTCATCTGAGTGAAAATGCCTAATTGAGCAGATTCCCAAGTGGCGGGCACTGACACCAAGTACAGAGCAAAAACAGTTGCTGCTGCAAAGGAGGCCGTGGTGTGGTCTGTAGTGAGAGCAGTTCTAAGGCATCATGACTATCACCCAGAAGCCTCCAATCCCAGGGCACTACATCGCCTGAGAAGGAGGCAGTAACAATAGGTAGGCCTAATTCAGCGCTGCTAACAGGGACCTGAAACAGGGCCTGGCCAGAGTCAACCAGGTCAGTAGGCTGGGAAGCAAAATTCAGAAGGCCAGCCAAATTAATATCGTGAAAAGTGGCACTTGGGTGCTTCTATATACCGGGCACAACCAGGCTGGTGCAAGTTACGGAACCAGAAGGCAAGATACGACCCCGAAGAGGGGCAACAACGTGAGCTCCGGGCCGGGAGACAGATGGCAAACATCTCAGGGAGCCAGACTACAGAGGGACACCCCCTTTTTTCTGAAGCTCAGGGCACAACCAGGCTTGAGCAGGAGGCAGGAGAATGCCAGGCCAGCACCATTTCAGGGACTGAACGCCTAGGGGAACAGTGAAGG
This sequence comes from Platynereis dumerilii, assembly GCA_026936325.1. Classification (NCBI taxonomy): domain Eukaryota; kingdom Metazoa; phylum Annelida; class Polychaeta; order Phyllodocida; family Nereididae; genus Platynereis; species Platynereis dumerilii. The sequence goes on from JAPTHN010000007.1 coordinate 57,053,605, forward strand.
TCAGCGGAGATTGCATAGGGTAGCAGGAGATTGAAGACTGGAACCAGCTACTGAAGTGCTGGCACCCAAAGCAGAGCCGCTGTTCCGGCAAAGCAGGAGTTGGGGTGGACAACACAGTCAGGGCAGAGCGAGGAAGCGCATGCCAAGGCAACAGGCAGGAAAGGAGAGGAACCATGAAGGCTTCCCCTGCCACAAATGTGCAGGCGCATCCACGGAAATCCACAAGGCCCTAGATGAACTGACTCCAGACAAAGGATGGTAGGGTAAGGAGGACTGTAGGTGAACAGGCATTCCGAGAAGGAAATCCTGGGATCTGCAAGTGAGGCCCGGGAACACCAAGCAAGGCTGGACATCCGAAAGGGATGGCTGCAGTATAAAACAGGTCTGCCATTGCATGGCTGTGACAGAGTAACCTCCGAAAGCCCGAGGGTATCTGCCAACTTCATCCCAAAGGTGCAGCTGGGAAGGTGCCAGGTTCTCCTCCCTCCAAAACCAGACACCAGTGGACCTGGAAGTTCCAAGCAAACCACCAGGAGTATGCCATACCAATGGAGAAATAAATCCTGATGAGGTGGAGACACTGCCGAGGACTCCTGGAGAAGACACAGTGACAGAAGGCACCAAGGAGCACTAGGAGCACTAAGGATGAACAATGATCCAACAGTGGTAGTTCCACGGCAGGCAAAGAGGCAACAGACCATGGAGCACAGTAGGACCGTACAGAACCAACTCCAGAAAGGCCCACGGGGATGCCAGCTCAAGAGTGGAAGAAGTAGGACATGCCGGTCGGACAGACCCAGACCAACTCCAGAGTATCACGGAGGCCGAAAGAGATTCCTGGGGGCGCCCCGCAAGACACACGGTCACAGGTGCACTCGCAGCAACAATGACCGTTGACAATCAGGGAAATGATGACCCCACACGAAGAGGAGTGGATCCAGACGCACCCCGACGAGGGACCACACCCCCACAAGAGACCACTTCATGACTGCAGAAGGGTCTTATAACTCAGGGACCACTGTATATTCACAAGTAATCGTTCTCAATCTCTTAGATGAGTGACAATAAGTCTATGGGCCATGAGTGAAGATAGAGACTGGATGCAGTGTGTCATAAATACATGTAGAATGGATTTGTAGTTTCAATTCTAATGATATGAAGAGACATTCATTTTGTATGTAATCAGCCTTTGTTTGGTGCATGCATTCTTACAACCCATGACAAAATCATTTCCATACTATTGTTAGGGTGGTTCATTTTTAGATGGGAAAAAATTATTTTGTGAATTTCACATCGCATACCCTCTTATTTGATGAGGTTAGGTATAAAACTGATGCATGAGAAATTTTATGAAAATCCAACAAGAGGAAGGGGTCCCCCAAAGGCCTTAAATTTGTAATGTTTTTTAAATTTTTGACCATTTTCACCAATCCGCGGTTCTCCATAACTTTGTCAGTATTAGTCATACAGCATTCTAATTGCTATGGTTGGAAGGCTCTCAAAAAGACCTATATTTTGAATACCAACATCAATGGTCTAGGACGATATCTTGACTCCCATTGACTCTTCGGCCTGCACTTTTCTGAATGAAAATGTCGCTGACTGTCTAATCCTATTAAAAAAAGGCTTTTGATGTTTTTTTCACTGATAATTGTTGTGATTCACATTCTTCAAGTTCCAGAATAAGCAAATAAAATATTTTTTTAATTTTTGGTCATGGAAAATCCAGATTTATAAGCTTGGAAGTTTTAATGCAAAATTTCGTCGGAATTATTGAAACAATTCATCGAGGGGCTGTTATATTTCATATTTTAACTTCACAAGAATTAAATATAGGACTACATCATTGGTACCATGAGAATGCTAAATGTATTTCCTTTCATTTGGTACCACTCATGTTGCCCTGCAATAAATTCTGACGAAGATATTATATGAAATGCAACAGGCCCCATCTCACATTTTACGAGTTATCAACTGACGTTAACATTAAAACTTCATCACTCACATGCCAGGCACTCCCATGGTAAAAATCAAAAAGTTTTTTGTATTTGGTCATTCTGGAACTATGAGAATGCGAATCACTGTAATTATCATTGAAAAAAATTCCAAAGCCATTTTTTAAACAGGATTAGACAATCTGCGTCATGTTAATTCTAAAGAGTGCAGGCTGAAGGGCTAATGGGAATCAAGATATCGTCCTAGACCATTGATGTTGGTATGCAAATTGAAGGTCTTTTTGAGAGCTTTCCAACCATGGCAATTAGAAGGTTGTATGACTAATACTGACGAAGTTATAGAGAACCGCGAATTGGCGAAAATGGTCGAAAATTAAAAAAACATTGCAACTTAAAGGCCTTTGGGGGACCCCTTCCTCTTGTTGGATTTTCATAAAATTTAAGCTGCATTGTTTTTGCACCATTTCTCACAAAATAGGAGGGTATGCGAATTGATATTGACAAAAAAAGTTTTTTGGACCACCCTAATTGGCATGGGTATTAACAGATAAAATGTATTTTATACCAGTGAACTACATATTGTGGGGACTGCCAACCTGCCATTGTTCTATGGACAAGTTTTCTTTGTGGGAGATTCGTGCACATCTAATTTTAATTAAAAGTTTTTGTACTGCCATATCATGGCAATGTCTGATGACAATGCTCTATGTAATATAATGACAAGTTCCCCGAGGCGTCCGATTAATTCACTAATAATTATCATAACTTTAGATTTCAATTACCATTTTGATGGCCATCTGAAATTTGAAGCACAAGCATGCTGACACATTAAAAAAACTCCAAAAATAATTCTTTGCCACATACACACATCTATATGTATTCAAACAAAAAGTTAGCTTGATTCATAATTAGAAGAGGAGATTTTTGTATTTCAGGATTCAGCAGTCGTTTTTAGTCAATTAGATGGGAAATCATTGGCAATGTTGATTTCTGGAAGCAATGGATGGGCACCATCTTGAATCTAAGTGCATAGATATAGGTCTGACACATCACTGAACATATGAAATTAATTCCTTGACCAAGAAAACATAGGTAAAGGCCCAAACAGTGAGCTTCTGTCACAAAAAGCCGAAATAGTCAAATTTTGTATTTTGGTCGCCATTTTGGACGCCATCTTGAATTTGAAGACCAAATACGATTCTCACACATCAAGCAACCGCATAAGCAGATTAATTTTTGTAACCGCAGAACATAGGTAAAGACCCAGAAAATCTGCTTCTATGACAATTACAAGAGGAGATATGAGTTTTTGTACTTCTGGGTAGCCATCTTCTGGCAATAAGATAAGAGATAAATGGCAATTTTGAATTCTGGCTGCCATTAAAGGTCACCTTCTTTAATTTAGTTGCATAAATATAGGTCTGACACATCTGTAGCCAAGAAAACATAGGTATAGACCAAAAGTGTGGGCTCCTATCACAATAAGAAGCTGATATACTCAATTTTTTGGAATTTTTGTCAACATTTTGGATGCCATGATGTCGCCATCTTGGATTTGAAGAACAAATATTCTTCTAACACCCCTAAAAACCTCATAATCAGATTCTTTGACCCAAAATACATAGGTATAGACCCAAAAATTTTGTTTTTATCACTATTAGAAGAGGAGATAACAGATATTATATTTTCGGCGGCCATCTTGGACGCCATCTTGAATTATGAAAAATGCTCAAGGGTGCCAAGTGGGTACCCGGCAGATTCTTAATCTACTCATTCTCAGCTTTCAAAAGAGCTCAAGAACAAAACTATAGACCACATTTGAAGGAACCCCCAAAAATTTGGATTTGGCTGCCGGACTATTGTATTCATACAATTTTCTTGCCTTTATTCGGTCTGGTTGTGTATCAAGATTTTTATCGCTTAATCTTATAAATTAAGCTAAAGATTATCATAAAAATATTCACAATTTTTAATGAAGGAGTTGGTTGTTGAGACATGTGTTCGTTTTTTTTTTCAGCTTATTATAGGAATACCAGTTGTTTGCTACTCTGAACATGATCAATTTAATGGATTTTCTCATCACTGTAAGTTAATTCCTTTAATTTTGCTTATATTAATTATCAAAATTTGCATGTGGTTGTGAATAAATATTTTCTTCCGCAGGAAGTTACTAAAATTGTGTTCCACAACAAGATGGTCTCAGACAAATATGTGACTAAGTTTCAAAATCGAATTTGTCTTTTTTAACAGGCATTCAACCACATGAGCCCAAGATATGCTCTCAACAGCCATCCTGTATCCGGAGACCCTGCAAGAAACGAACGTCTTTTGTAGGAAGAAATCACTATACATTTTGCCTTTTGTTCTAATTTGCTAAAGAAAGCTTACCCTTTGAAATGTTAACTGACCGAACTGGTTGTAATTTCTCAATTAACCATCTTTTTTCTTTTTGCTCAATTAGATTGGCAATGTAAGAAAACCGCCAGGGTATCCAGCAGTTGGAGGCTTATGGCCACCATTAGCCAGATCTGATTCTGTTCACGGCCCTTGTGTTGTGCCCAATGACGATCTTTTCCCAGGTGACAAACATAACTTCACTTTAGATGATGCACTTTCGGTGAGTTGTAAACCTTAATTTTGTGATTTCTTCTACTTTTTTTAAAAAGTTTATGTCATTATTTGGGGGGATTTGAATTCATTTGATGCTTTTTAAGCCCATTCATTGGTTGTCATACTTGCGCCGTGATTGAAATGGAATCTTAGTAAACGTATCTTTTTGCATGGAGTACCGAGTAGGGACATACTGATCCAAATATTTTCATTCCGATCCGATATATTGATACCAACATTTTTGGGATCGGCGATACCGATACCGATACAATACTCGACGTAAAGAATGGTAATGTACAGCTTTAAAAAAGTAACTGCATACTAATCCACATCCTTGCTGATTCTTTAATCAAGCAACACAAATTTTATTTTTGAACTCCGGAATCACAAACAAAAATGTCATCAATGAAAAAATATAGTAGACAGCACCAGACACTAGCAGAGAGTCCCAGACACTAGAAGACAGCCTCATTCAGGTGAAAAAAGCAAAACCCAAAGCTCTCCATCCTGCAGCAGTCACTGCAGCCGTTACCGTGAACTAAATAATTTCCCTGAAGAAAGCTCCAAAGCTCCCCTGGAAATTAAATGGTTACCATGTTAGAATAAATTTGCTTTTCACTGTAGGAAAATAAAAGGATTGGATTTATGTTTTACTCAGAATGCTGTGGAAGCAGTGCAGGATGTGACAAACCACAAGACTTGGCTCATCTCACAATTCAATGTGGACAACTCAGTACTGATGCTGGTAAAATCGGGTCATGGAGGAATAACCGAACTGATGGCAGCCTTGAGTGATAACGCAGTGCAGTTTTGTCTTTTAAGAACACCCATTGCGATGTATGGCATTCTCACAATCAAATTTATCATGATAACGTGGTAAGTAATTGCTGAATATTCAATTTTTGGTAGACATGGAAGTGTAAATAATAGGTTTGTAAATTTTGTAGAAGAAAAATTGAGACATTCCTATATTTATCGTGTCCAGCTGTGTGTCAAATTTCTTACACAATTTGTAATTTTAAAGACCAGAGCTGCTGTTGTTTTGTTTTTGAGTTTACATGCAGTTGGTTTGTCTGTCAAAAACCTGTGAAATTTCTATTAAAATACATGTGTTTCACATTGTTGAGATTTCTACTTTTAAATGTAAAACGAGAAGGTTGGATGTGAAAATTGAAATATTTTGTATGTCCTGGTCCCAATAATCTCCTCCCCCAAGTTCCAACGCCCATTATTTTGTATGGTTGCTTCAAGCCTTTGTTGCCTAGCTCGGGACTGGCACCCGCGGGTCCCTGAGGCGAAAACCTCACGCTCGTCTGTGTATCAAAATATAAATATCTTGCTCACAATACTATTTTTGGACCAAATCACATAATTCTGTGTGATAACCCTAGTATAGATCATGCTTGAATGTTTGCCGTGACTATGGTGAGCCGGACTTGCTATTTATAATTGCGGTCTAATAGTGTCTGGTTGAATTTTAGCTTCTCGGGTCAACTGACCCAACAGGTTTACTGCCTTCGAAAGAAAATAATTGAGCTAACCCACATTTTTATTCAACTGACATTCTAAAAAAATTAGACTACAGCTTTTTCCCCCTTCCTACAAGGCGACCTTTGAAAAATACTTGAAGTACGATAAGATCGGAGAAGCTAAAGATCTGGCATAATTAGATATTCAACATTAATAGTTCTAGAAAGCCAAAACCATTGCAATTTGCATTACTCAACAATTTTCTTCTTCACAGGGTTGGTCCCGATACCAAATTCAAGGATAGGGGCCAAGCTGCATTTGCGCAAGCTGTGGAGGAACGATTCGGTCGTTGTCACAGGTCGCTCTTCATCAATGACAAGAAAAGTCTAACTACAGCACGAATGCATAGCGAGGTTTGTCAAAACGATCATATCTTGTGTGCATGTTATGTGATGTTTTCTATTTTCAATTGGAATATATATCAGAATTTGATATTAACTTCGTGCTAGGACATTATTGAAGTAACCCCTTTTAGATTAGCTTCTGAGTGTGATGTTTTACATGTCATCAATTCAATTAGACCGTCTGTATATGCTCAAAGCTCTGCTTCGTGGAATCTTATCACGGCTCTGCATTTTGAGAGCATGGCAGAATGTGGGTGCCGATGAAATTAATATGACGTCTTTTCTTTCCCTTGGGAAATACTTAAATTTATATTCAGGTAAAGGCTGGTCGAACGTCAGTTTGTACATTGAATAGAGATGCTGATTACCTTAAAGATGAAAAACGTCAGGAAGATGATGAAGAGGAGAGTGAGGAGGAGAGTGAGGAGAGTGCAGAGGAGAGTGAGGAGGAGAGTGAGGAGGAGAGTGCGGAGGAGAATGCAGAGGAGAGTGCAGAGGAGGATGAGGAGAATGAGGAGGAGAGTGCGGAGGAGAATGCAGAGGAGAATGCAGAGGAGAATGAGGAGGAGACAGAGGGGAATGAGGAGAATGAGGTGGAGAATGAGGAGAATGAGGAGAATGAGGAGGAGAGTGTGGAGGAGAATGCAGAGGAGAATGCAGAGGAGAATGAGGAGGAGACTGAGGAAAGTGCGGAGGAGAATGAGGTGGAGAATGAGGAGAATGAGGAGGAAGATGAGGAAGAAGATGAGGAGGAGAATGAGATGGAGAATGAGGAGGAGGATGAGGAGGCACGTAAGAAGGCCCGTGAAGAGGCGGAGGCAAGGAACACTCGCCTTGTCATTTATGGTAATATTTTATCCGACTGTGAGCTTCATAAGGCCTGGTGCAAATAACAGCGTGACAAAATGGTGAAAAATAAAGGTGTTGTTTTTACTTGGAATTTCGCTGCAATTTAAAGTACATATATGTGGTAGTAAGTAGGCAAAAAATCAGAGTTAAGTAATGATTTCCTACATAGCTACTGTGATTTGTTCTATGGAAGACGCAACAACAAAAAATTCAATTTTGGAGTGATTTAGTTCTTTTATATATATTGTGTTGGTCATATCTGATCACTTTCTGAACCTGTTAGGCCATGAATGACATGCATGCTTATTTTGGGTGGGACACAGAACTGTTTAAATTGTTCCAATATTCAAAACTCATTTTTCAAAGATTAGCCCATTTTAACAAAAGAAAGAAATGAATATTTCCCAAACTAAGATTTACATGTTTCTAAAACTGATAAAGATGAAGAAATGTTGCTCTGAATACAAAGCCTAGTATAAAATTTAAATTTTTAATAGATATAGTTATTATCATAGGAGATATAACATGCTTATATGGCACTGAAAATTTTATTGGAGGCGTCAGGGTCGGGACACTAGCAGACAATCACAAAATACATGAATGAACTGCAACCAGTGGCCATGGTTAAGTCTTTTTGCTGGTCTAACGTTATTCCTTACTCAATTTTTAACATTTAATTGCTTTTACATTCATCAAAAGATGTTGTTTGATAATCTTAAATATTAATCTTTATTTATAGTCTTTTTTCATGGTTCTGGGTCGAAACTGAGTGTAAATTCGGTCTCAATAAACCCAGTCTAGCCAAGTTTTGTCAGACATGAAAATTTGACTTTTAAACTGGATCTAAACTGAAGTTAAACTTGGTTTATTTAAAGGTGTTAGGGTCGGGACAGAGTTGTTAGGGTCGGGACATGCAATAGTTTTCAATCTTAGCTATAAATCCACACAGGCAGATGCATCCTTTTTAGTGCTAAATTATTAAGCCACTTTAGAAGAAAAATGTTGAAGTGAAAAGGTGTATGTAGCCAGCTTGTGTTGGACTGAGAGCAACTACTAAATTAGTGTTAGGGTCGGGACAACTTTTACAAGGCAAGAAAAAATGATGCAAGCAAGTAGCTATGACATTTATATATGGAAATAAGGTATAATATGCAATAGAGGGGTCCTCAAACTAAGTTGGGAGAGTTAATACTATTAAGAATACCGATAGCTAACCGGTACAAAGACTTGTTTAACAGAAATTGCTAAAATTTCAATTTTTGGCTTCATTTGTCATTTTGGAGTCTCATTGACGCTATTTGACAAATACACAGAGCATCAGATTGCAATTGATAGTCGCAGAACCATAATTCCCATGGCCACAGTCGAGAATACTTTCCATTGACAAATTGTTGAAATTATTTTGCAAATGAAGGGTTAAACATTGCTCAAAATATGCATGTCACTCTAAAATGCTAAAAAATGGCCAATTTTTGGATGTTCAAGACCTCTGATTTCTGGAACCAATACTCCGACTGCCCTGAAATTTGAAATATTTACTGACAAAATAGTGTTAAAGATAACAAAGTACTGTGGAATGGAACATACATATTTTGTATGGTTTTGTAGCAGATAAAATGCTGGCTTCACCTGAAATACGCAAAAATTTGCACCAGGCCATAACATTCACTGATGAGACATGCCTCAAATTTTTTAAAATGAATTGTTGATACATTGATTAAAAAAATCATGTCTGATCAGTGACCTGATGCAGCTCATAGTGAAAACTGAAGCTTGAAAAAGGAAAATTTCAAAATGGCCGCCGTTTCCGTTGGTTATTGCCCATTGGGCATGCTCAGTGCTGAGCATGCCCAGTTGGAATCGGGTCACCCCGGCCTTGGCATGCTCAGTGCTGAATGGGTCAGAGTAAATTTTCCATTGCATTTAAATAGTGGGAGATGATGAACACGATGAAGGTGGGCAGCCCAGCTCCAGTGAGGATGAGGAGGAAGGTGAAAAGGCCAGGGAAGAGGAGAAGGTAGAGGATGAAGAGAGTGATGAAAATGAGCAAGGTGAGGTAAAGAAGGATGAAGATGATGATGAGGAAGATGAGGAGAAACATGAGGAAAAGAAGGATGAAGATGAGGATGAAGATGAGGATGAGGTTGAAGAGGCAGTTGAGGTAAATAAAGATGAAGATGATGAGGAGAAACATGAGGAAAAGAAGGATGAAGATGAGGAAGACGAAGACTGATTGAAATTGTTAATGATCACTAACTAGTATTTCAAACATAGATTTTTTTCAACAAGATTTTGTTTAGATAATAAAGCTACCTATATCAGACCAGTTTTAAAATTGTTCTGGTCGCCTTGGTCAAGACCGTTTTATATATTGTGCTATAGTCTGTACATTTAAAGGTCAGAATTTAGCCAAATACTTTAAACACTTGTTAGATTTGTTTGGCCACCGATTATTGTCACTCACACAGTACCATTAGATGTAACACCTTCTAACTTGCTATGTAAACATTAAGATGTTTATTTCTGTTTTGTCCATTTTAAGATTTCATATGTCGTATACTTAAGTTGCGTGTGCTGGTGAATAATTTAAAAAAGAGATTTTGAAATGCTAGTTTAAAAACAAGTTAATCTTATCTAAGTTCAAAGTCTGAGGTGTCATTTGACAAAATGTCCTGATGATTACAAAACATCATCGGTGTCAGGTAAAGTGTCTATCTACAATAGGCCTATTGACATGTGATGTTCATTTGAAGTGCATGCGATAGTGTTGGTGGTGTGTTTGATTATTTAAAAATATTATTCCTTTCCTTTTGGTACAACGTTCGTAATTTCTGTTGTTGTGGTGTGTGTTCCTAAATTTAGATGTTCTGCCTAAGTGACATGTGATTATCAACTTGCTGAAATGAAGGAATTAATAATATAATGTTAAAATGCTTGGCAAATAGCCTGTGAATCTCATCTAAGTCTTCCAAGAGGTTTATACGAAGAAATTCGTCATCCCTGAAGAAAATGTTCTATGGAAACAACATGCGAATTTCATATCTCGTTTGGTAGGCCTATATTTGAACGTTGATTGTACATTAGACCAGCCTACAATTTCCCTTTTGTTGTTGTAATGTGTCTGACATCAAGGAAAATGTTTCATCATAATAGCATGTGAATCTCATTAGATCGTTGTTTTGAATTTATCTTTTTTTCTTATGAACGTTATGAGGTAGTTGATTGTGTTGTTGAACTTTTTTGTTTTGTGATTATTGGCTTGATTAAATAGATAGATTAGTATTATAATTTTAAAATGCTTGATAAATAGCATGTGAATCTCATCCAAGAGGTTTATACAAAGAAACTGTTTCATGGAAACAGCATGAGAATTTCATATTCCTGGTTGGAATGTTTGGCCGGTTACATTAGTATCTTTTTGTTACTAAAACTATGCCTCAAGATTTGTTACGTTGTGAATTTGTGCCCTTACCTTGTTCCTCGAATTATTCTGTCAAGACATTTTCTGACCTATTTTGCAATGCTGCAACCTTTGATTTGAAGTCCTCAAGAAATTATAAAAGAAATGCTTGCTACGTAACATTTGAATCATGCCAAGAAATTTCTAATTGATCGCATATCCGCTATCAAGAAAAATGTTTCGACATAGCAACATGTGAATCAATCTCATAAGATGGTTGTGTGTTTGAATTACCTTTGCTTTGGTGGAGGAAGGTTGGTCTTGTGGTAGCGTGCCGGGCTGCCAATCGCTGGGTCCATTTGTAGAGTCCAGTTCTTGCCGGTCATCTGGGCCTTTGTTGGACAGCTGTTTCAATTATCCTTCGCCTCATTGCCCTGTCCTAATGAGCCTACCCAGTGAATAAATGCAGGACGTAAAGCTCCAATCATCCATCCTTCCTTTCATATCTCTGCTGTGAATCTCATGTCAGAAATGCAGGAATGATAAGGTGGTGGGTGAATTTCTTTTTGGTTGTTGGTTTGATTATTGGTTGGTTTGTCTTTGATTTTCAAATATTTTTTCTTATTTCTACCGATTGCATTGTAGAAATCAATTGAATGACGTGTTTTTGTATTATACTCAATGTGATGAACTCTCTTTTCACTTCACTGGCATTTAGAACTGTTCTGTCACAGTCAGTAGCATGTGAATCTCATATGGTGGATGGTGCTAGTGCTATTATACTCTACAATGACTTGGAAAATTCATATCTTGGTTGATGCTGTATCTGTTAAACTCTTTGTTTATTTCTATGCATCTCGTTTGGCTACCAATTTTACATATCATTCAGTGTCAAGATTAACATCCAACTGTTTCAATGAGCATGTATAATGTATATGCCATACACATTCAACATCATCGGTGAAAAAATGTTTAATACTCTTGAACAAAATTCTTTTGGTCTGATTTTTTGTAAACGCCTGGGTTATGATTCACAATCATATAATTATTTCAGTATGCCAGGATTAACATAAAACTGCCCATAGGCGTGCGGGACAGAAGTTTCGAGGGGGGGGGGGGACTGTCGCTATTTTACCCTGAAATTTTAACATGGCACAGATGTGACCAGGGCAGTGGATCTGCCCTGATTGGTCAGGATTTGCCCTGATATATGCCATTTGCCCTGATGCCAGGGGGGGCTGCAGCCCCCCGACCTCCCGCGAAATACTCCTATGAAACTGCCGTAATTGAGCATGTGAATTTCATCTGAGAATACTAAATCGTTCGGCTCACCTTCTTATCATCTTATTATCCGCTTACTCAGTGACTGGTGTCAAGGAAAATATTAAGTCTCAGTAGCATGCAAATGTCATGAGACAGTTCAGTTGATGTGCCTTTGGTAAGTTTGGTTCTAATTTCAGTTATAAGATACTATGCCATTTTCTTTTCTAATTCTTGACTTGACTTTTATGTGAAAATGTTTGTTCAAGAACATGTGAATCTCATCCAATTGGGTGTATATGTCAATCACCATACCATCTTTGAAAGAAATAAACAGAATACACTTAAGAAGTTAGTATCACTTTTTGTTTGGTTCAACTGTTTCTCCTTGTCTGGCCTCTCTAACAATTCTAGGCTGGCCGTTTGTTACCAGCAAATTTAATGGCCTGGAAGGTGTCCTATTCATATAATGCTTTACATATGATGTTTATCCATCAAACATATCGGAAATATATTTCATGTATTTCATGAGAAAATTACACTTCTTGAATCTTGAGTCTTATTTGTTGAATATGGCCTGAAACTGAACGTTGTCACGAGTGATGGACGGTTGTGATATATTTGGTTTGGTTTTATTTTTGGGTTTTTTATGACCCCGAGACTGGCTGGGCTTTTCTTTTTTCATAGATATGAATTAGTTTCAAAGGATTTGGTTCAATAATTTATTACAAGGTTTGCGCAAAACGGCTAAAATTGTCTCGGTTCTGCTTTAATATTTGCTGCATTGTCTATGACAAAATGAATTGGAGTAGGCTATCTGCTACTGATAACTGAATTGATGCACTCTTTCAGCTCTCATGGAATATTTTCAGCAGTGTCACATGGACAAATCTTTTGAAGCCTTAATCTTCAAAGAAATCGTTCAAGCTATTTTTAATATCAAGATTTTTCATTGACTCCATGGTGGCGGCATGTTAGGCTGCTAAATGCTGGGTAATGGATTCGAATCCAGCTGTTGTGTCTTCCTGGCCTACGTTGACTGGCAGGTTCAATCATTCTTCCCCTCGTTGCCTTGTCCTCCTTATGTATTAATTAGCCAACCAAGTGCCTAAATACAGGACGTTCATCCAGCCATCTCTTCACAAAGAATCTGAAATGCTGACTCTTGATTACAAGTTTTTGTGCAACCTGGTAAAAATTCATAAATTGTATTTGGAATGTCGGGGAAATAGCTCAATAAAGATCACTCGCTCATCGTGTGCCATAATTATTTGACCTCCCTTTGAACATTTAGAGTACCCCAAAGTTATTGAGCTGCTGTTCATGGTAGAAAAACAAGTGTGTCATCAAGACAACATAATGGTGTCATCGTTATTGTTGACCTTTATATCTGGAAACCTCAATGGGCGTCGGTTTCAGCTGAGTCTATTCTGATCTTATTCACTAGGCAAGGCTTCTGTCTTGTCAGATGTCAGTTCCCAAGGCTATTTCAGAGACTTCTGTGGCTTGATCCCTCTTCAGTTTCAAATGGTCAAAGACCCAGATCTTTTTTGGGTCTGTATTTATGTGGTTGTGAATGCTAGGGGCAATGCCCCCCGTGTGGAATAAACAGCAGCTAAAAGTATCTTTTGGTATTAAGCGTATTGCTCACCTGCAAGTCAGTAGAATGGTTTCTAGGGAGACATATAGAGATGTCTCCGAATGCCTCTGATAATATCCCATCATTTTCAGCGATGTTGCTCAAGACTGCAGCAGCAGTTCGTTAGATACTGTACATTCTTTTGTCCTGTTTTATCGAATGTCTAAAATTCCTACTTGTGATAGTTGTTGACTGAGCCTTATATTCCGAGTGTCATCAGCATCTCAAACACGGGAATTCTCATCAATGATCAATCCTTCTGTTTACATATGGAACAGTGATTGTAAATCCTGACAACCTCCAAGTAAATGCCAAAAATTTGCAAAGATGGTTGGCCGATAAAAATGATGCACTAATGCATGCTTTCGTTAACAACTTACCTCAACTGTGAGAAGTGTCAAAACTATCTTCTGGGGTTTTTCTGTGGAGATATCAGCCAAATAACTAAGCAAGAAATCTGGATAAGTCGTGTGTGACAGAGCCAAGAGGAAGTGGTTGGCCAATGTCAAGGTAATCGTTTGTCCCGTGTACTGTCTAAATTATAAATTGTCTCCTCAAGAGGACTGGATCACTTCAACCTCAGGATTTAGTGAAGCTGTGAATAACATGCTCAACAGTTTGGTGATAAATGTGTATGACAACCAACTGTGTTGTAAACATTCTAATTGACTGAGAGGAATAAAACTGAGAAACTCATTGAAATTAAATAACCTTCTCAGAACAATATTGCCCTGTCCAAAAAAATAAATAAATAAATAAATTTGTCATACATATCACTTAACTGCAGGACAATCAGAAATATTTGTTGGATTACCTGGACTGTTGTTTCAATCATTCTTTGCATAAAGCCCAAATCATCCATCCATCCATCCATATTTGGCCAGCTGAGTTTTCTGGTACTCCTTTTCATCTCGATTCTGACGGTCTGGAGTTTTCACTTTTCTGTAACTGGTTTTGTTTTCATGTGAAATATGTAACTTATGTCATTTATTGTCATCAGGGTGGTTCAAAATGCATAAAGTTCAATTGCAATCTCATCACTGACCACTCAATGGTAAATGTGCTGCAGGTAAATCTCTCAGCTTTCCCTCAAATTCAGTAGTGCACGTTGTTTAACATTCATCTTTGTATCAATGTTTTTGTGTCTTCTGAATGTGTGTGTGTAGCTTACTGTAGCTTAAATACAAGAAAGAATGCATTCATCTATTGCAATGCAATAGATAAACGAATGAAGATGTGACAAACCGTTAAAAAAGACAACAGTTTGTGTGATAAACAATTGGACATGGCCTTGAAGGAGAAGGTGTTTTCTTGGCAGTTCCTTTACACCCAGTAGATGTTGCTCCCTGCATGTGCACCAGTGTGAGAGTGCCCTCTTGTGAATACTGTCCATGCAAAAACCAGTTATTGTCACTCCTGAGAGTTTTAACAGATTGCCTGAAGTACCCGATACTCTCTTCCAGAGCTGTTATGCCAGTTACTCGTATGCGGTGATTGGTGTACTATGTTGACTCTTTTCCAGCTTAAAGGGACATATTTTTTGTTTGATTTTCCGATGTATTTTACTCTAATTGGGACTCAATACTACCAAACAGCACTTTCTGATGCCACGGGCTTTGGTTTCTGCCAAAAAATTTGCAAAATGTAGACCTCAAGACTTCTTACAGAACATGCATTATTATTGCATACTCCTTGGTCTGCTTGTCTCTCATTGATGCTTAGTTTTGCCCATGTTCTTCTGCAATAATACGTAAGTCCTCCACAATCATTTCCCTTTAAAAGTTTTCGCGTCCTCTTCTGCCAAAATGCATCATCACATCAAGTTGTGATGGGAGCCTCAATTGTTTTGCCTTGAAGTTCCCTTTGCTTAAACTCTTGCCATGTGCTGAAATCTCCTGCAGTGCATGATATTCACTTCGCTTGTGTTTTTAAACCCTGCGTCTTTCTCAGTATTCAACCTTCTTCCACCGTGTTTATTTCTGGTATAGAAGATCCATGTAGGGTGGAACTTCTTTCCAATAGCGTGTTATTGGAATAATGCCACCATCTGGAATTCTGTTCTTCCTCAAAACAAAAAACTGTTCTCACATTTGAGATATTAATTGTTCCTCACCTTGTGAGTGAACTGTGATGCTCAGGTTTTGTGCCAAGCCCGCATTGTTAGAACTCAATTCTTCCAAGATCAAAAAGTCAAAGTTTTCTTTCAGGATAATACAGTTATATTTCGTTTCCATGATCTGTCCTCTGGCTCACACATTCAAAGAATTTCTTCAAGGAGGAACTGTCTTGATGTCTTAAAGTGTCAACTGTACGCTGAATCTGACATTAAACATTGGTATATCTAGTACACACTTTTTCTTTTGAGGTACCTCCAAGTTTCCCTCATGTGCCTTTTTATTTAGTGTCATCTGCATGTGCAGTTCTGCCTAACCGAGTAAATCTTGCTCCCTGCATGTACACGAGTGTGCCCTCTTGAAGTAAAGGTCTTGTTAAAGTTTGTGCCAACTGGTGTCTGTGTCACTGTTTTCTGTCGGCTACAGCAATTTGAAACTTTTTAACAGTATTCGTAGACTTTAGAGGCAAATTCTGATCTTGGGTTTCTGGGCAGTCCTGCTATCACTGAACTTCATAAATTAATTTTATTTTGTGATATAAATTCATAATTTTGATATTCTTTACCTACCAAAAAAAACCTGGGTATCCTGAATGTCCTAAAAGTTAGCTGCCTAGGGTCTATCGGTCTGCTGACACATCGTATAGGCAGGGGAGATCCTGCCAGATTTTTGCAAGCCTCTCCTCGGCAGCATCTGACCTGGCCATTTTTTAATTGTCTGCCATTGTGGCTTAACTGTAGCACATTGCTCGGTACCTTCCTAGTTTATAACGGTGTGCTCTTTTAATTTCTACTTAAACTGCCAATTTCTGAAACTTCGCAGGTATACATGAAAACAAAATTCACAGGATGTGCTATGCAGTGGGTGCTCTATGTATATTTTGCCTTTGGGAACACACATCTGCATCTTTGGATGACGCGATATTTGGAGCTGGTCATGTTGCTGCCCCTCTATTTACAGTACAACCCAAAATAAAGTACGATTACCCCAGCAGGAAGGAAGAATCAGCCACTACTTTACCCTTTCACACCTTCTGACTACCTCTGAATCACTTCCTACCTATACCTACTTGAAACCACCTTTTAAAATTACATTAAAATCACATTTAAACAACACCAATTTGAACTCAATCACCCCCATTGTATTTGATTTACTTGATATTTTGCACCTCTGATAATTGCAGTTACATTGGTAGCTGTCTAAATAGAGTTCTTAATGTAGGCTAAGGTTGTTGTAAGGAGTCAAAGGGAGTTGCAAGGAGATTTGGGGTGGAGAGGAGAAAAGAGGGCAAAATAGGTAAACAGAGGACTTCTGACAGAACATTTTCTTACTTTATTTTGAGTTGTACTGTATTTGGGGAGATTTTTCACTCCGTGAAATCATTAACTGCTGCACCGGTTGAGGTTGTTGCATTGGTTTTGCAACTTGGATGTTGCCAAAGAAATATTGTGTTACCTGCTATTCATTCCATCTTTCCAAATATATTGAATACAGATGCCCGTTTGTTCTTTCTTTGATACGTCTGTAACCTCGCCAAGTACAGCGAAGAACATGGAGGAATTAATTTCCTTCACAATCTTCGACAAATAAGGCATAAGCTACTTCAATGCATTCATTCTGAATTTTTGGCGAAATATATTTGTCTTTTTCCAGCTATTTTTGGGTAGTTTTCTAACATGGTAGCTCTTTGCTGCATTTAGCGGTCCACTTGACCAAGGAAATGAAATCAGGAGTCATCCGCATCTCTTTCAGTACTCCAAGTGGCTCCCAAGGCCCAGCCTCTTTTTGCGCAGAGGAGATTAATTCCCATCAGTGCCTCAATTACAATTTTAATTTCAGTTGTTGGTCAGTCAATTGCTGTATCCGAATGAGTGCTGACTCAATGAATGACCAAGAAGTTTTCATTTCAATCATCATTCGCCTCCTTACCGTTTTCTCCTCCTGTCTTAGTTAGCCTTCCAGGTGCATAAACACAGGACATAAAACCCCAAACAGCCATCCATCCTTCCAGACAAGCTCAATCAATTGCTCTACTTGCCAGGTGACATTTGATGTGGCTGAAGTTTTAAGGGTGCAATTATAATATTAGTATGTTAGTAACTTAAGTTTAAAATAAAATTGGACAGAGCAGTTTTGTAACATACGTTGCAATAAAATAATCCCACAGAGACGGAAAATTCTCTGTATTCTTCTTAAGAATTGCCTTCTGATCCTCAGATTTTCTCTGATCCTCAGATTTTCTCCGTTTCAGAGCAATAGCTTCTTTCTGTGAATATGTCTGAAGAAAATATGCCATCGTGATACGCAAATTTCTGGCTATCTAGTCCATGTCTCTGCCAGATTTTATAATGTTCTGTAGCCTTTAGATCACTAAAATCAGCTGTTATTCACTTTGCTGAAGAAGAGCTGTGAAGGACACACCTTTTCTCTTCTGTACATCATTGAATTTTTGTGGAACAGTTCTGCTCAACCCAGTAGATGTTGCTCCCTGCATGTTCAGCAGTGACACTGTGTGACAGTGCCCTCTTGTGAGTGCTTTCCAAAATCTAGTTGAGGTTTTGTGTTTTACATAGCTCTTTACTTTTCTATTGCTTTCTCTGATATGCCCTAAAATTTGGCAAGCGATGACCCCTTGCAAAATATATCTGTGAACGAAATGCTAAAGGCCGTTGGCCAAGCGCCTGGTGGGGCCCCCTCCCACGGCCATGCAGGCTCGAAAGGCCAAAGCACTGTTGGCGGGGTTTCGTTGTATGCTTTAGGCCCCAAGAAGTTGAAGGTTTTTTAGGTAACTGGAAATGCATTCTGAGCATTTTAAGGGTCATGTTGTCTTTAATAACGTGACTGCCAAACAAGATATTTCCTGATAATAATTTTTTTCACAACCCATCTACCTTGACAGCTAAAATTGTTTGAAATTATGTGGCTAAAAATCCAAGATGTTTATTCAACAAGTGAATTATTGAGTTGAAACTTACAAAATCAAAAATATTGTTTATATTTATATTTATAAGATTATAAAAATCTAAGGATTATAGAATATCAGCAAAGTTATTGTGCACATCCTC
The DNA here is from genome assembly GCA_026936325.1 of Platynereis dumerilii. Classification (NCBI taxonomy): domain Eukaryota; kingdom Metazoa; phylum Annelida; class Polychaeta; order Phyllodocida; family Nereididae; genus Platynereis; species Platynereis dumerilii. Next base: position 57,072,371 of record JAPTHN010000007.1, read on the forward strand.
TTCGAAACTGAAGCTTTGATGAAACCAGGCTTCACAGTAGAAATTCAAATAACAGGGCAGATTCAATTGCTGGCAACGTTAGTGAATTTAATATTCCTGGCAAATGGTTGATCTCAAATGACTTCTCACTTTTCAAATTTGGAAATGCAGTTGTCAAAATACCCCCTTGACCTTCAGTAAGGTTGACATGTGCATGGCAGAGGGATCACACAGTGATCAGGATGTCCTTGAACTGAATAAATTAATCAAAAACTTTAAGGCTCAAAGTCTTTGTTGTATGTACTCAAGGTACCTAAAGAAACTGGTAGACAGACAAGACTATTGTATGAAGTCTGATTATGTGCTTGTATCCTGATATCCATGTGCTGATTCATTGTCGGCTAAATGATAATCTACGGAACAGCAATGTTCTGAATTTTGGTGGCTCGCTTCATTGAATTTGTTTTCCGCCAGCGGTAGGGTGTGGCTGGTGCCCATCAAATGAGAAAATTTTGGAAGAGACACCTGTACCATTTTTTGGTATTGTGGTTTGATCTAAGAGACATTTCTGAGAAGTTTCAAGAAAATTGAAGAACGTTTAACTTGAGCACAATGCAGTTGAAGTTTGTTCGCATTTTATTAAAAACCAAAACCGCGGTTTCCCGTAACTTTGTCAACCAAATGAGCTAATTTGGTATCAGCTTCATAATGACATACATGACAATTAAACGTATAATTTCACTTCTTGTGAATCGTTTGATGCATATTATGTATATAGACCATGGTCTCACTAACCTCATGCCAACTTAATCATAAACTTTTTTCTTTCTTCAAAGTTATAATTTTCTATTTAGATGTACATGTATCATTGTGTGTCTATATAGATTTTGGGTTGATAATGCGGATTTCAGAAACTTTGTGATATTAGAGTGAAATTTCACAAAGTGTGACTTTTAACATCAGTGGACATTAGTCATAAAACTGAATCCCAATATAATCAAAATTTCATCAAAATGTCAAGATGTTGTCCTAGGTAGGCTACTTTTTGCCAAGCTATATCATCCTGATTACCAACAAAAACTTATCTGCAATTTACTTCCTGAACAGGCATGAATTATAACTTTGGTATACCCCGGAATATTGTCCGAGACCTTTGAAGTTGGTATTCAAATTGAAGCTCTAATTGAGGGCTGTTCAACCATGTAGATAATATGACTGTAGGATTGATTTTGACAAAGTTATACAACACCGCGGTTAGCGCTTTTAAGGATAAATCAAAAGTTTTCAACTGAATTGTGCTCAAGTCAAGCATATTCTGATTTCCATGAAACTTTCCAGCAATGTTTATTTGACCAAGACGCAGTACCAAAAAATGGTACAGTGGGATCTGACAACTTTGGGGCACCAGCCACACCCTAGCCAGCGGCATAGTTCTGCTCAACCCAGTAGATGTTGCTCCCTGCATGTTCACTAGTGACACTGTGTGACAGTGCCCTCTTGTGAATGCTTTCTAAAATCTAGTTGAGGTTTTTTGTGATACATGGCTCTTTATTTTGCTGTTGCTTTTCCTGAGTTGCCCTAAAATTTGGTGAGTGATGACCCCTTGCAAAATATGGTGGTGAACGGAATGCTAAAGGATAAACCAATGAATAGCCATGGAAGTTTATTTACTATTTATGTTACTTGAAGAACAATATTGATTGATACAGCTTAGATACGTCCGTGAATGTTAAATGTCATTTTCGGGACTATTGTAATGCTGAAGTCTCTTTGCTTTTGAGTGGTTATATTACCTTGACTAGGTATTGTGGACATGTGCAGTTCATTTATTTATTTACTTCATCAGCCACACAGTGGATGAATAGATTTTCCCTTAGTCAGGAGGATTGCAGGCAAGCTAGTGCCAAACTGCCAACTGAGGGTTATTATTTGTTATTTCTGGTTTGTTTTAAGGCAGGCAATTAACTGAATTCAGTGTTTATAGCTCTGAAGGTTAATCTTTGGAAATCTTTAATACATTTTCAGAAAAAATGACAAAAATTATTTTCCCTGCCTATGATACTTTCGTTGTTCATGCAATAGTTGTTTTTCTTTTTGGTATAAAAAAGTCTTTATCAGGGAATAGGCTTTTTGGAAAAAGTTTGACTGATCCATTTTAATAAGAATACATTGATTTCGTGTACAGATTTCTGAAATCTTTTGTACTTGGTACATTTAATACGAGTGAGGTTTGTTAATTTGTATTTGTAGTGTTTTATCAATTGAATCATCATTTGATATATGTTTAGGAATATTTGGCAGTGTATGAAATCCAAATCTGGCAAGCTTTGGATCTGTGAAAAAAAAATTCTGGCATTTTGGGTTGAGATGTAATTTTACAGTTCTGTTTTCAGACACTGTCATTGTATAAATGAAATTCAGTGTTGACCTGGCATGTTCAGACAATTACAATTCTTCAACTGGTAAAGCTTATATTCTATAGCAACAATGAATGAAGTTTACTTCACTAGATCTATATATATAGAAATACTTAATTTTGTTTAGAGTACTGCCTGTCAGTTCTGTGGTCTTTATCCCCTTGAGCTTCCCCTCTATTCAAATTCTCTTGTTGTTGAGGATGGAACATGTTTCCACTAATTGGACATGGGGCTGTGTGAAACTGATCTGCAGATAGTACAATTGTATACTTAGGCTTTTGTCTGCTTTAATCAATGTAGAAACAGGCCGTACAAGTCCTCATCCTCCCCACGCAAGCCCTGCTAAAATTGACAGGGTCTTCTGCTATTTTCAACTTCTTCTGTGATTGGCTGCTTATCTAGGTCATAAGCATTCTCCACAACGTTTTTTTGACCTAGTTTTTACACCAGTGCCACATCCTGGATTAGGTAGTTTGATCCAACAGTTCCTCAATTATGTAGGTTACCCGTTTGACAGCAGCTACTTTCCTATCCTATCCTTTATGACAGTTCTACACAAACAGCACTCTTTGGCCTGAACCATTCTCAATTTCACTCAAAGCTTCCATGCGGTTTTTGGTGGCCTTGATCTCTCTATCTTGACCCAATTCATACTACAACGCATCTGACGAAATTATGCAAGTAGGTTATTCTAGATTGGTATGAAAACATTTGGGCCAAATGTTTTATCCTTTTCACATAATCATTGGCTTGATATGAGACATCTTTCATGTAACTTTCATCCAATTCGGTTGAGGCAAAGCTGAGTTATGCCATATATTCAAATATTTTGGTGTCTTACGAAATTATGCAAAATCAACATATGAGGCGGAGGGGCCTTGATAATGTTATATTTTCAAATTACTGCACTCCAGTCATTAGCATCTAATCATTTAGCAACTATTCATATCAAAAAACTTTGCTTACTTGCTGCGTCTGCCAAGCTGTACGCATTAATTGTCTCCATTGGAATAACAAAGGATTTGCGTACAATTTTTAATTTATGCTCCCCGTAATCTCAAAATGGTTCCGATTCTTTTGAAAACAACTTTAAAAATAACCTTTTTTCCATCCATTTAGTTCAGTGAAACTGAGTGATAAGTTATGCATTGGGAATGGACAAAATATTGAATAAGGAAATGCGCATTCTGATCGCAATGCTATTCCAATGGCTGGTCATGGATGTGATTTTTGATTGCTAGCCAGTTTAAAGGGAGACCAGTTACTTCAGTGACCTTTGAACTGAGCTCAATAGATAGAATAAGGTAACTGGTAAAAACATGTTTTTAAAGATCTGAACCTCTTTGAGGTTTTTGGAAGTGTTCATTCGAAAAATGTATGCAAAATCAATGTTATTCCAATGGAAACAATTAATGCAGACAGCTTGGCAGAGGCAGCAAGTAAGCAAAATTTTTTGATATGAATAGTTGCTAAATGATTAAACGCTAATGACTGGAGTGCAGTAATTTAAAAATATAACATTATCATGGCCCCTCCGCCTCATATGTTGATTTTGCATAATTTCGTAAGACACCAAAATATTTGAATATATGGAAAAGGATAAGACATTAGGCCCAAATGTTTTCATACCAATCTAAAATAACCTACTTGCATAATTTCGTCAGATGCGGTGTACTTTAGCTGCAAAGTACCAGAGGGCTTCGAGTTGACACATTTTAGCAAATCTAAGTCAGTTCATTAAGTATTCATGAAATAGCAACAGTGCCTGGCTGTTTTGTCATGGTATGACTTGGGATGATGACAAGTCCTATGTGTATCTTTCTACTGCAGAGAACCAAAGAGTTTGATCTCACTAGTTAATGACTTTGCAAAATGAGTCTGACACTTTTGACATTCGACATTTCTTAAAAGTAGCCTGGAGTTTGATTGACAGGTAATCAAGCATCAACAGGGTGCCAATTGATGGCTTTGCATGTAAGCTGTCTGATGATAAACACATTAGTGACCATCTAGTCTTGTATCTGGCCAGTTTACCAATAATAGGCTATCAGTTGGTGTCACCTTGACTCGGGACCCTTTGACATGCCCCACTTCAGCTGGTGATTATGCAGCAGAATCACTCACCTGCCACTCTGCAGTCTGTGTATTGATAGCATGGACTGTTGGCTACACTCCTGTCTCTATTGCATGGTTATTATTGAGTATCTTCAGCATTATAGATCACTCAAAACATTTCTAAAAATTCCAAAAAGATCATCAGCTGAAACGACGTCATGAAACATAGAGCAGTCCACTTATTTGTTGGTGGGGGACTTGGCATCTGCAATTGTAATGATGTCACAGTGCTGATGACGTCATAAATTTAGCTGCCCAACTAGGCCATACAAGCCATATCTGTGCTAAATTTCATCTATGCACCTACAACAGTGACTGATGAGTCCTCAAAAATTTATCGAATATCTATCCGTCAGACCATCAAAAGGCACAACTAGACCATACAGGCTGTATGTGTACCAAATTTCATCCTCGACATTCAATAGAGGCCGATGGCTGGCCGGGAAACAATCTATCCGCCTGCCCGGCGGACGGAGACATTTTTACCCAAGTGATTACAATACCTTCTGCGAACTTTGTTTGCTGATGGCAAAAAGGAAGAATATGTTATATTGAAGATGTGTGACGTGGCGAGTCATTCTTACTCTGTCATTGACATGATGGCTAATTCTTTCCCGGGAACACCTGTCACCTTGCCATCCTCCATTAGTGTCACCTGGCCCCTTTCACAAAGTCTTGGCTACTATGCTCTTGGTTGCTTTATGTCCCTGTCCCTTAAGTAATTACTTCCCTCAACATTTTGACATATATGCGTCATAATATGTTGCCTATTGTATAGTATAACTCATCTTTTTAAGTGGCATATTCCTTGACAATCAGGGAGACTCCTAGGAGAGGGTTAATTTACTTGATAGCACACTGGGCACCAATCACTTGGTCCCAGGTTTGATTCCTGCTGTTGCATCATTGTAGTGTACAGTACAAATTTCTAAATGTGGCTCAACTTAGCTGTCTGTAGCTCTTCATTACTAGTCTTATCAATATCTATCCATAGCTATCCATTTCTATTCTTTTGTATACACTGGAATCTATTTACCCCTTGTTTAAACAATGGTAATTGTGGATAGCCATGGCTAGCTATGGATAAGTATAGCTTAGTTTAGCTACGGATGGCTATGGATAGATAGCTAAGGCTAGATTTTAAATGAGGGGCCACTTTTAGAAATTTGTACTGTATGCTGTTGCAATTAAGCGAGTCTATAAATACAAGATGTAATGCCCCAATCTGTTTTCAATTTAAGGGTCTTTTCATATTTTAGAATAAAGAAGTTGTACTCGCACAATCCGTAAGTGGATTTTCCAAAAGACCTGATTCGTAGTTTGAAACCAAAAACAATTGTCAATAGCAAGACAAGTTCATTGGGTTCTTCTGTTTGTTGTAATTTCCTAATCAGACCAGTTCAGATTTGGTGTAATGAGAGATCTGCAATCTCTTTAAGTCCCAAACTTTGTGAGGATCAGCTAATGGGTATCTACGTGTCTTGTAAATTGGTTTGGTGTCAAGTCTCTTCAATCACTTAAATTGCTTGTGTCAGATGACCCTATCTGTTTTCCAAGTGAGTTTCCTCATTCGGGCCTATGCTTATCTGTTGGATTGCCTTTTCCATTCGTTTCTTTTCTTGCAATGTTTTCTTGACATGCAGAAGAGATAAAATTAAAATTACAATATGTATGTATGTGCAAAGGCTTGAAAAGAGTGGTTTTCAGTGCTACAAGAGAATATCACAAAACTTTTAGTATGCATTGATGATATTTATATGAATTCATAAGATATCGTGAACTGATACTCTCAAGGAATACCGAAAGCAAATCATAGTGGAACACTTATAATCCGCATTAAATCTCCACGTATTTGTTCTGCACAAATTTTGTACCAGTTCTATTTCATCTTTATATATGGTTATAGATAGATGTGTGATTTAGCTTTCCTGTGCATTATGGCAGCTGCTAACAAAACCTACTTTGTGATGTAACACAGCTTTCCACTCAACATTTATTCTGCTCCTGCCATTGATTGTATAAATCATACTGTGAAGATGTACCTTGCATATCTCATGAACAGCCTCAAAGAGTTAAATAAGTAACTTCTACCTTAAGAAAAATAATTGAAATATGTTTATGACATCCCAAAATGAAATTTCACATTTGTCAATCAGTACAAAAATGTTGCAGTCATTTGTTGAGTGGTTCCCCAGATACATGTACTTGGTGTTAATGGTCCATTTGTTTGTATAGTGTAAGGGAGTGGTTTTTTCTGGAGAGTTTTGAACACAGTCATCTCATTATGACAATAGATCTTTTTTTCTTCAACTACTGATATCATCTGTGGTGTAAATGCTTTCCAGCCCAATTCCTCTTCCAATTTCTCAGGTTTTGAAGTCATAGGCAGTGGGAAATTCTTCAGTTTCAGGGACAGATTCCAATCGTTGCAAGTGTGAAAGGCGTGACATTTAATTTAACTCTCAAGCCAATTCGCTGTCTCACAACGTTGTCAGGGAAGCCCCAGGGGAATTCAGAAATTGGAAGATTCCTGTGTCCTTGCCCATACAAGGCTTGCTGTAAAATTATTCCCTGGGTTTTCTTTTATTGGGATAAACTGGCTGTAAAAAAGATGTGCTCCAAATAACAAGGTCTCTATCTTATGGTGTCATATTTATACAGAGGTTAATAAGGAGCATCCAGGCAGGAAGTGATAAAATCAATGTCAGCAAAGGAAGCCATTCTGAAGGCCATTTTGGTGGTTTATTACTTGGCTTGAGAAGTGGTCCCTTCATGTATTCAGCAACGGTTATAGCCTCTTAACTCAGGGAACTGCATTTCTTACAGCCAACCCTTGGCAGTGATTTATCAGGCAAGAGACCAAGGCAAGATTCACTCCAAATGGAGCTGACAGAGCCAAGGAGGTCTCCCTGGCGCTCCCAAGGTTAAAACAAGAGTAGGTATATGGCAGTTTACAGTGGTGGGCAAGTTAATGAAACATAAACTTTGTTTAAAAGAGTTGAAAATAAGTTAATCAATTTGGTTGCTATTGTTCAAATTGATTAGATAATTTTTTGTAAAATTAACTGAAGTTATCGATAAAAAGTGAAAAGTTAATTTTTCGTCATTTTATTCTGCTATTTTGTAGAGATTCCCATGTCATTGTGATTCACAGGTCATTCCTTAAACTGAAATTAATTAATTCATTAAATTGATAATTATACAGCACAACTGCACTATACTTTGATGAGATTCACAGACCGTTGTGGTTTGACCTTTTAATAACTGTGAAGCACATGTTTATATCTGTTAACGGAACCCCTTATTTTGGTCCCAGAACATTTATGGTAGATTTGATCTCCTTTGCCTTTCTGGGAGTGACCGGATTTTGTCGAGATGCAAAACACTGTTTCTTTAGCTAGCCTATTATAAACATTTTATTATACATTTCAAAATTTTTGATTCAAAGTTATTCAATCATTATGGAATGGCTGGGCTTGCTAGAGCTCTTGCTGCGATTTGAGCCTTCTCCAGCTCCTTGTATTTTGTGGGTGTTTTTTCTTTTGTAGATTTGTGGATTTGTTGATGGTTAAGGTCTAACTGGTCTTGAATATTTTTTTCTAGACGATTTATCTCATGGTCTTGGTCCTTAAGTGTTTTTCTTGCCTTTTATTTAATTCAAGTTTTGTTAGTATCAACTTCATTCTGCAGTTTATCTGAGACAGGCTTTAATGCACTTGTGACATGGCTTGCAAATTGTTCACTTGGAACACTTGGTAAAACTTCTGTTCTAAATGTTTTATCATCACATTCTCCAACTTCGATGTGTGGTTCTGGGGCCACATGGTGATGCTTGCCGTGACATAAACAGACGCAGAGAGAATGATCTTCATTAAGTAGTCTAGAAGAAAGCGCTCTTTCAGGGCTGATCTTGGCACTGACATTGTCTCACTCAACTTCTCTTCACTCCATGGATGGTAATGCTTGCCGCCTTCCAGGGGATCTTCTAATTGCTGCTGACACACGATCATGAATGATGATATGATGAGCTGAATTACTTGTTTAGTGGTGCTTTATTGTCTATAATTTATGATACAACAAGTTTCTGCATACTCTCTATATTGGTAACATCTGGAAAGAGAAGGTCATTGGCTGTCAACAATGTTGTGACATCATCACTCTATCTCTCACTTTGTCAAGAAGGTGTTACTTGTGTTAACTTAGGGGCCGACCAGATGATCTTTGGGGGGGGCTATGGATATTTGGTGAAAAAAAAAGATTGTTTCCCACTTGACACTGAAAAAAAAAGTTTGTTCAGCACATGGAAATAAAAAAAAAAGTTTGTTTCCACCTGTAGCTAGGGTACCGTAATGCTAAAATTCCAATAAAAAAGTTTGTCGCGAGTTCGCATTCGAAAAAAAGTTTGTCGACGCGCCGCGGACGAAAAAAAAGTTCGTCCCCAGGGTAAAGTCCATAGCCCCTCCCCCAACTATCGTCTGGACGGCCCCTTACCTCTGGTACATGATTTTCTTGGGCAATAAAGGGGGGGGGGTTCTAGTGGAACAATGCTCGCTGCCAATCATGGTTAGAATCCAGCCTTTGCTGGGTCACATGTTGGACAGCTGTTTCAATCATCCATTTACTCATTGCCCTGTCCTACTGTCCTAATTAGCCTACCAAGTGCCTAAATACAGGACATAATGCCCTAATCATCCATCCATCCATCTTTGGGCAACAACTCTCATGTTCATGAGTCATGACATTACCAACGGTAACAACAAAGCAGTAACAACAAAGCGTCACCAGAGGGTGGCGTTACAACTAATAGTAATCCGTAACACACTCCCCACCTTGGAGTTAGTCATGAATTCCAACAAAATATATAATAAGGGTAGAGTGTTAAGTACAATACAAATAAATAGATCATTATAATATTTGGAATGGCATTGTTAGAGCTTATGAAATTATTCACAACATTTTGTTTGGATAAATTTAAGTGTTCAAGTCTACACAGAAATGTTGCTAAATAATAATAATGATAACATAAGACATAACAATATTGGTATAAATTCCAATAATATATGTGAATGTTCACGAATGTTAACAACAATAGATGCGAAGGAACACTGCGGTAAACACAATTGAGAATTTGAATTTAGCATAATAACACTATTAACAGCAATATAAATGAAACTTCAAATATCTGCTAAATGCAAATATATATATTATTATTTATAAAAACAGAATTATTCACAAAATAATTTAATCATTTTAAGCTTTAATCCAGACACCCTCCCCAAAAAAAGGTTGGATGGCTCACTGGACCTCCAGGATCAAATATCTTCTTTTTCTGACTACATTTTGTAGTTCTTCCAGTTTGCTCAACTTGGTTGCCAAATCTTGAATTAGTTGTTTAAGATAGCTTAGATGAATGGATTCACCATCATGGGCATTATTTAAGTTTAACTGCCCTGGTGACCGGGCATTTTGCTTTATTTCTTAAATGTACATATGTCTCATTTTGGGACAGATTGCATAGTAATGTCATGTTCATGAGTCATGTCGTTACCAACGGTAACAACAAAGCGGTAACAACAAAGCGCCACCAGAGGGTGGCATCACAACTAACAGTAATCCGTAACAAGTGGTGTACTCCAGCGGCATTGTGGATATTGAATTTAGAGCCCTTGAAGTGAGAGAGAGGTACTTCTTTCACTTCACCTTCTTCATGCAGATAGGTCCTTAACTCCACCGGCTTGCCTGATTTCTCACACCCTCTGTCTTGAAGTGCCTTGCAAAATCACTTTTCTCTTCGTTGAGCTCATCCTGAAAATGCCGGTAAGCGAGCAAGCGTGCTTCTAAAAGCATTTTATACTTCATTTTGGTGTCCAGAGCAAGTCACATATTCTTTGCGAAACTCTCTCCTGGAAGGCATCCCACTTCAACTCCACCAATCTTCTCAAGTACAGCCTTGACGATCTGCTTCACATTCTTTGATCCAACATGCATATACATCAGCTGGATACACTTCTCACGTAGCATCTGAGTACTGAGCATCTTTGCAGGACATACATGTATCACAATACAACTTAAATTCACTTACTGTACAATCCAAAATAAAGTACGACTACCCCAGCAGGAAGGAAGAATCAGCCACTACTTTACCCTTTCACACCTTTTGGCTCCCCCGAAATCACTTCTTACCTTTACCTACTTTCAACTACCTTTAAAAATTATGTTTAATGTATATTAAACCAAGACAAATTCAAACTTCACCCTCATTGTGTTTAATTTCTTTGATATTGTGTCCTTTTGCTAATTGCAAACACATTGCTAGCTGTCTTAATGGAGTTTTTAACAAGGAATATGGTTGTGCTGAGGAGTCAAAGGTAGGTGTAAGGAGATTAGGAGTGGAGAGGAGAAAGGAGGACAAAATAGATAAACAGAGGACTTCTGAAAATTTACTTAAATTTACTTTATGTTGGGGTTATACTGTATTGTTGCATTCTTGGTTTCCATTCCTGTTTCACCAGTGTCGTCTGCCATTGTCAGATGATTGTTTCCTGTAGGAGTGCAGAATTTTTCACCGGAGGACAACTTATTCTTTCAAGAGGGAAATCCCTCTTGGATAAAAGCAAGAGAATTTTGTGTTAGAGATTTTAGTGAAACAAGAGAAATCTTACATTGATTAAGAGGTAATTTACTAAGTGGAATTGTAAGAGCTCTTACTTGTTTAATGAGATATCTTTACCCTAGCTAATTTGTCAGTTGATCTCTGGAAATCATCCCTGTCAACGTAGCTTTCTTTGCGCTTCAACTCGTATTTCAGGCTTTGCACTTCTTTCTGCAGGTCACATTGATCACCTCGGGGATCAGGCAGAGAAGGATCTCCAACTGACATGGTATTGTCAGGAGCATTCTTTTGCAAGAGGTGCCTCTAATAGCCCACCCTGGGGCTGATGGGGCGTAAAACACAACGAGTTTACAAAACACAAACTCACTCACTCTGGCAAGAGATCTGCCTGAAGTGTTTTTTGCTTCAGGCTACGATTCGGATTCCAGAAAGGCCCTGTCAAGAAAGCTTCCAGAACAAAATCACACAATTTGGATTTTAACTTGTAATCTGAGAATGTTCTTTTGGCCTCAATCAAAAGTAATTATAGAGGATGATGACAGTACATCAAAGCAAGTGTTCAAAAAAACACTGTACAGCAGATCTTGAGACTTGGTTAGAGGGTAAAGCACGCTTACCATTTCAACAAGATGCTTTAAGCGACTATGCTGCATTCCAAAGGTTTGGCGTTCTACTCGTCTGCATTGTACAGGATACTCTCTGAAATACTTGACTTACCACTATACACCAGATACCTTACCCCTTGGCGATGTGCCCATTCTACATGGTTACGCAATTTATTCCTGTGAGTGTCAAATGAGACATATTTACTTGAGAAGTAATTATTCTAGCCAGTCTATCCATGTCTATTTTTTTCATGACATTCAAATGAGTGTCATAAAACTAACTCCTCATCCAGGCCTATCAACAAACAATGTATCGAGACAATTTGTTACGAATGGGGGATTATGCCAAGATAAAAAGTCAATGCACATGAATCTAAATAGACCCAAAATTTAAGTGGACAGATTTATTTTCCACAATCCTAAGCTCATTTGACATCATTGAATTTTTGATTTTCATTTAGTATTTATGTATATTAAACTTGCATAGCAGTAAAAACCGTTCTCGATAATTTCAGGGTTTAGGCTTTGCTTGGTGGAAGAGAGTGCAGGGCTGCTAGTCTCTTCAGGCTTGGATTTGATACCCAACTAAAAATTATATGCATCAAGAGTGCACATTAAATTTATGTCCTTGTCTATTTAATTCATAATTGCTTGCAAATCTGATTGAAGTGAACTACACATATAGTGGACCCAAGTTTAGCACCACATCTTTAGAACTTCAAAAAATATAGTTCAGTTCTTGACCTACTTGGGCTCAGCTACTGTGCCAACACTGCATGATTTGTGAATGAATCAAAGACATTGGTTGGCTTTTTTTGGGTGGTTCAGTGGGCATGGTGTTGTGAAATTGAAGGGGGTCATTTTTGTATTGTTGGCATTTCTATTTTTGCGGAATAAAACGGCAGACAGCATTATTGTGTTGAGCGTATAAATGTAATTGAGGTATGTGGGGTTGTTGGCCCCATTGTGGCAGACTCTTACCTGAAAAAAGACATTTTCCACGCAGTCAGTATTGAGTCCTTTGACTAGTTTCGGCTTAATACCATGGTCGGGGAATGCCTTTTGTCTGATCTTCATCAGCTGGGAAAAGCCAATTACTGCAGATTCCAGATCTTCTCGCCACTCCAAGCTAATCAAAGCCCGCCACTGTTCTTTCTTGGTCCATCCTTGTTGATTTCTCAGCCCTTCTTCCCAGTCTTGAAACCATTTCAAACTTTCCTGTGCCCGGATAACCAGAGGGTGGATTACGCTCTTGATAGTAGCAAAGGAAAGCAAGAGATCACATCGACTGGCTGTATGTTCCAGAAACTTGACAGTCAGGGAAAGATAGGCGCCATTTTTCCCAAGATATGCGATATTCCTGAAAATTTTCGTAAATATGTTAAAAAATAATCTGTGAAAGTAGACAGATTCTCTTTTCGATTGAGTCATCTTTGTTGCCAATTTGATGTGCAGTAGTGGATATAACTTGATACAACACAAGTTTTTTTAATATTCATACAGAGGAGTGATTATTATTTCAAAATAATTTCTTGGCACACCTGATTTCCAAGTGGGAATATAAAGTCAGAAATGATCTGACTATAGCCACCTACTTGCATAATATTTGAAAAATTGAACAGATATTTCTTTAACAGGGCTTAACTTTTTTCACTACTGTCTGTTCTGTTTAGTATCATCCCTGTAGACTGTAGTTTTAGTAATATCAAATGGCCTAATAGGTTAGCAGTCCTCCTATCCAAAAAGTGAGAAATTCTCCAAATCTGAAGAAATTATCCAGTTTGGGAGAACTTACCTGATTGCTGTCTTGGAAATTTTGTTAATTCTCCCAATTGCAATTGGGCTCGTCACAGCCTAGCCAGGCATTTGCCTTCTTGTGCCTTTTGTTTAGTTACAGGTCTTGCTTGCTCTTGAAGATCACGTTGCAAAAACTGCACCTGTTTTTGATTGGAGTGATAGACCTATTGGGTTTCGGTCTTTTATCCCAGGGATATTGTTTATGTTGGGAATGTTAGGTAAAGAGACCTGGAAGGGGGTTGCTTTTGTTGGTGTGTGAGTTGAGGGGGGGGGGGGGTGGCCGAACCGACTTCCTGCTCTGTAGCACCCCATTGCCCGCCTGCACCTTCGCATTCTTCCGAATAGGACCCACGTTAGTGAAACCATACTCCTTGCCAGTGTCTGAGACGATTCTAAGCATGACCTTTGCCCCACATATTTCGACAGTTCCCGGGCCTGAAAGAAAATAATATGGATTTGTTTTAAAGTTGTGCCAAAAGAGTTTCCACAGCATGGCTCATGGCTCTAACCATTCTTGAATATTACAAATAATGTTTTGTTAAAGAAATATATTGATTCTACCGAAAATGAACTGGAATATTAGGAGCTCACAGGAAATTAATTTATATCAATTACTCTGGTACTTGATCAAACACAGGGGGGAGTGATCTTGCAAGATCTTGCAAGTAGTGATAGATGCTTATTTTCAAGATGATGAAATTTGTTGGTTCACACTGGTACTTCGGCTGATCTTTTTTTTTCATCTGTTTATGCAACGTCTTCTGCCTTTGTTTGCAAATCTTAAGAAACAATCGCTCAAGAAGTACATTGAGGGTTGCTGCTGGGATTTCACGTACTGGTCTTTGTTCACCTAGAGAGAGAAACAGAATTTTTATAAATATCTTTATATTTGACAATTTAATTAAAATGATTATCTAGTGCCCTGGGCTATGACCCATTCCACATGTCATTGAAATCACAAAAATAGTTATAATTTTTTAATTATTTATTTATTTTTTTCAAATTTTTCGAACTTCATGTTTATAGGCCTTCCATCACAATTGTGCTGTATACACATTGCAGGCTGACGCCAATGCAGGCGTATGTGTCTTTAATATTTTTTATGTCTTGCCAAAAGAATTTCAGAAAATGGTTCAAAAGAGAGACAAAAGTGCGTATATTGAAGTTCTCACTTCCTAAATACATACACCATGACATGACAACTACTACTTCTGCAAGTTGAGAAACTAGATTAATGATAATCTACTAACCAATGTTGCCTCTAAATAGCCCACACTGGTGCTGATGGGATGTAAAACACAAACTCACTCACTCACTCACTCTTGATGTACGGGAGAATCACAACTTGCAACCAAAGCAAAAATAAAGTAGAGTTCATGAATCCTGATTCTGACCTATTGTAGTGCCATTGGTATGGCTGTTCATTTTGGATGGATAATGGGATGCGGCCTTTATAAACTATGAAAGGGGTTAAAATCTGGCCATTTCCTGATATTGTATGTGTACTTGTAATGTGCATTCTAGTACACTGGCAGTTTTCAAAATAATTCCTGGATCAGCTGCTCCTGCTGCCAAGATGCCACAAACTGATGTAAAGGATAATTCTTCAGGAATCAGGAGGCATGATAAAAAATCTAAAAGCTTACTTGGATGGGTCTCTTTCACAAAAGCTCTTTCATCGTTTGATGTCTTGGCTTTCATCTGTTTCCCACATCTTCACATATTGATATTGACGCAATTTGACTATCAAGTCATCTGCGACAAGTTGTTCCTTTTCCTTGCCAATAACTGTTATATTTCTAATGCCACATCAGTTGTATTCCCTCTGAATAAAGAGGAAATGTTGAAAAGCATTTTCCCTATCACACATGGAGGCATTCACTAAATATGTCAACCTTTCATACACAATTATATAGTGTTCATCCGGCATCTGTTTCTTATCCTGGATAAAATGTCTAAACACTACTTGTGCCTCCACATGGAATTGGCGATTCGGCATAGATGGATTTGTCCTTACCTGTAAAAGAAACAAAAACAATCAATGAAGAGGATATGTAGTAATATGTACCTTAGTTTTGAAGGTCAAACAAGGACAGGAATTCATACAGAGCTGCAAGATCATTGATATACTACATGCACTTGAATACAAGTAGTGAGAGTTTTAAAATTCTTCAGTTTGGTATGAGACTTCGACCATTTGTAAAATAAGAGAAGTTGGCTTACGTGCTACTGTACAACAAGTATTGACTAATTTCAATTAAACTTTTAAGTACATGTAACATTCACACACAGTTTTAATATTTTTTTCTTAGGTTGAAAAATCTGAATGCATTCAAAAGGACAGGCCTGATTTTACCTGGTAGATTGTCCTTGAAGCATGGGACCACCTGTCCTTTTAGGTCCAGAAGCCTGTTGACTTCAAAGATGAGTGATTTGAAGTTCTAATCACTCATTTCTTGGTGTAGGGGAAACCCGCCCTGGCCATGTTCTTGATATGCTCTGCCAGCATTTCCTCTTCAGTTTCTTCGATGGCTAGTGGCAGTCCTGATCTCCCGTCTTCCGGAGCCCGACCACTGACCTTGTCGCCTAATGTCGACCGAGGCACTCCGTGAGTCTCCGTCATGTATCTTGGCAGCTTGCAGTCTCGACATCTTACCCTGTCTGACCTGCCTTACCGCCAAGCCTATGTTCTCTTTGTCCTATATTTTCCTTGGGGCACCAATTTGTCGGGACATCTCGAATCTGTAAAAATTAGAAATTCATGTTTTAATAGTGATCCAGGAATTTCGGGCAATGCAACAAAACCACATTTGGTGAAATCTGTCACTCCTCAACAAACGGTCCGTGAAAACCCATCGGCACCAGGTTATTAGAAATGGTGCGAAAATGTGGCAGACCCATGTTATTACAACAAATGATTCTTACTTTCCTTCATGCCATCTTGATGTTCCGAGATGGAACCAGGAACAACTGTGCAGACGCCTTGCATGCTGGAAAGTAACGTCTTGTGCTCATTTTTTACGCAAGGAATCATCCGGGGTACCAGAAGATCATAACCAATGACATTCTGACCCGAAGCTCTAGGCCACAGACGCTAGAAGATACAATTGATTTTTCAGTGGTACTGAATAGAACTGGCCGCATCGGTCACTATCAAGGTGGTGATGCCTGCTTGGAAGAAGCCAAAATCCTGGATGCCATCCGCAACAACACCTACAAATGACCACTGGTTACGAGCATTTCGCAATTTGCATAATTTGCACCAGGTATGTATAGGCACGTAGACTTAATTTGTCCATTCATCCACATACAAATTGCACTTCAGCATGTTAGTACCATGTGGCCAAACAGACACTATTGCAATGAAAAATCATGTCGTGTAGGGCTAGGCCTATAGGTATATATTTTTATTGAGGGGTGCCATTTACAGACTTTGCAAAGAAAGGCACAACAAATCATAAATTAACATTTGATATAGCGTGATGATAACAATGATAATCATGACAAAATTTAGGCATGAATAGCGCATTTGAAGGGAATTTCGTTGAAGCTTTTCTGGCCCTTCTTAAGGCTCAGACTGACGCACAGAGCATGCGCCCAAAAGGTGCAACCTTCGACATCACACCCAATCCAGGTGTTGGACCTTTTATACAGTTTTGACAAGTTCTTGTCCTCCTCACTACCAAAAATGATGCTACATTCATGGCATCTGTTATTCACGGGTCTACAACTTTCGCTGCCGCCTTTCCCCTCTTGCCCGGAACATTGGCTACCTCCGGGAAAGTTGGGGCTTTTCTAGTTGGCGTATCAGTTATGCAAGCTCTCCGGCCAACCTCCCTTTCTCTAATAACGCCCGACCCGGCTTGAGCAATGACTGATGATAATAGGTTAATAATAGGTTTGTATAGCGCCAGTTCCAAACCGAGTTTGCTCACCGTGTTGTCAAACCTGAACATCCGGCCGCTCTCAGAAAAGATCTTGAGGTCCACCTTGGCCCCGCATTTCGAGATTTCCTTTGCCTGAAAGCACACATTTTTTTTCCAGTAAAAGAGAATACACTGAATATGACATGTACATATGTTTTATTTGTCAAAAGACAAATTTTGAATTTAACAAATAATACTATAATTTAATACCATGCACGGTTCCCAGTCATGGAAAAATTGTTTGGGCATGCAAATCACAATTTTCTCAAAATTCATGGAAAATTGAGATTTCGACCCCAGATCACTAAAATTTTACAAATTTCTTCAGTTAGCACTAATTGCAGCAGCTGATCCAGGGGGGTGGTATAGGGGATTAAAACTTGGGCCTGTAGATTTTAAAGATAGAAAAAAAAAATTTAATCCTGATATTTTTAGTACAATTCCATTTGTAAACCCTGGTCCGACGTTTTCTTAATCCGCTCCTGTATTGGTTGTCTGGATGGCAAGACGGTATACGAAGGTCACCCTGCAAATTTGTTTCAGGGTGAACTTCAATCTCAATGAGTGAAGTATTGGCCATGGAGAATCCTGAATTTGGTAATGGAAAGTCCTAGAATTCCCGGTGTAAAATTTTTTGGGAACCCTGATATGACCAATGATATTCGACAACAATATTTATTTGTAGTCAGTTGCCATACACAAAAACATTAGATCAGGAGCTATTATTTATCATTGTTTATGTTTGAAATTGTTATTCAGATTCAACAGTCGGCGCTGGATGCTGCAAAACGTGATAATCATGCTAAGCTTGCTAAACCCAGTGTTTGAATCCTCGGATTCTTGTAATAGATCCTGCAGTCCACTTCTATTCATCAAAGCTCCAACACATCCCACAAAGGACATAAACGTGTGTTGTCCTCCTGGGTGGACAACCAAATTTTTCCAGTGTCTGGGGTTAGACCACTTTACTTGAAGGATTATTTTGTACAGCTGCATATCAGCTGAGAAAACCAAATCCTTGTGTGATTTAAGGCCATTTACTACGAAGATCACGGTTGTTAGAACAGTGTCTGCATGGGAGGGCGTAGAATTGATTAAGGGACCAAACATGAACGTGCTTGCAGGTCCAAAGGCACAGCCATCTATCTTAGAAGCGGATGTCGTTGTTCCTGTCCATTTAGCTTCAGGATCATCATCTGAGCACAGCGTTTTACAGTCATGGTCATATCTACGTGGAATCTGTGTAGATTGACTACGAGCTGTGATGTCATTTTAAACTGGGTCAGGTTCCCTGATTTCTAGCCAATGTGAATCCACCAAGACTGAATGTCACAGTTTCAACACACTGTAAGAGTAAGCCTTTCACCAGGGATAGCCGCTGCAACCGCATCATCACAGTTTGATGGCCAATAGGCTGACAGTAAAGCTACACATCACAGTTTCAATATTGATATATTGAAGGAAGACTGTTGATGTGATCCCAATGATCTGTCACTTACAATCACCTGTCTAATCTGAAGAAATGGTAGCCTCATGAATATTCACAGTAGACGACTAATTCTCACAGATTTGTTTGATTAATCTGCAAACTTACAACTTCATAACTTAAAACTTCAATTGGCCCTTCGGTAAACAAAAGGCTTTGACAATTTTTGCAAACACATGGATTATGTGATGCATAGTAGTTCTGGCAGCGCATTGGCTGACAGTCTGTGATGTTGAAGTTGCATGGTTTTTTCCAAGCCCAAGTTTAACTCCGACACTAAATTGAAACTGTGACACTCAATTTGTGGTGGATTCACATTGGCTAGAAGCCTGAGAGCCCAACTCAGTTTAAAATAACAAGCATCCAATTAACATGGTTTTTTTAAAAGTCCTCATATTTTCTGCCTTGCTCTCCTCATTTCCTCATGGGTGTTATAATTGTTATGTAAAATATGTGGCATAGTTCCAGGCATGAGAAACAAAGAATGTTTAAAATGTGCATTAAATGACGTTAAATTTTACCCAAAAACTCTGGGTGTGGTGTCAACTTGAACATCTCCCTATAGTTATCAAGTCTCCATAGCAACCAAAATCTTGATTTTTTAAATAAATACTTGTGTGTCTTGTAGCTATTGATGGCATTTCCTTATTTTATGGGGTAGTTCCAGACACACAAAAGAAGAATGTAAAAAAATGTGAATTAAATGACTATACATTTTACCAAAAACCCCAGATGTAGTGTCAATTTTAACCTTTCCCTATAGTTATCACATCTCCATAGCAACACAATTTTAATATTTTTCCCTAATTAATTGTGTGCTCTGCCTTTGTGGATAGTATTTCCTCATAATATGTCATTAATTCAAACATAGGAATCAATGGATGTCGAAAATGTGTACTAAATGATGTTAGACTGTAGTTTCAACATGTTCCATCTTCCTTCGCGTCATTGATTTGTCCTCCGCTTTTCCTAATTGGCATAACCAAGTGCTTAACTACAGGATGCAAAGCCCCAATCATCCATTCACCCATGGGATCTAATGTGTGTTTATCTTTATAGTTTGCCATTTCAGGATCTTTTTTACTTCATTTAACAAAAGTTGTTTTTTAACAGAACATGATTGTGTTGAATAGTGCAGGAGCACATGTAATCTGGCTCACTTCGCTTGTAAATTTTTGGCACCATATATCAAATCGAAGCTTAGGATGTGTAGATTCAGAAAAAATATGGTGCCATTTTTTTCTCGGCATTCTAAGGGGTAAAATCCAAGATGGCGTCCAAGATGGCCGCCGATGATGTTTTTCTTCATATCTCTGCTTGTATTCATGGTATATTAGAAATTAAAAAGTTGATATTGATGTTTTTGAGGTCAAGGAATCCAATAAAGACCACCCCAAGCTCCTATTTTGGTTCAAAAACTGAATATTATGTAAAATTGTATCAAAATTGATATAAATTTAAGAATGTTCGACTCATCTCACCAGCCGTGTTTATTTCGTGCAGTGATAGTCACTAACAATACAAATGTGATAGTCACTTACAATATAAATGTTGAACAATAAGGTTTTTAAAGAATAGACTATATTCATAAGATCTAATCTGGATACCACAGATTAAGAACATGGTATAAATCACTTTCTTGGTGTCTTATTTGAAGTTAAAAAAACGACTGGTCCGATATTGCGAGTTGGGAAAATTTCAGCACAGCTACCCAATGGAATTTATGAATGTACTACGTATCATATCAGAGGAAGTGATGCCCCTTTCATGTGAATAAATTGCTTCTATCTGTCACTGGTCTTGATATATCGTGTGATATTTGATTACACAAAGGATCAGTTTTTTGGCGTCACACTTGACACCGCATGAAAAAAATGTATCCAAAACTTTATATATACACATAGATAAGGGTATTAGAACCCTGTTTTTTTAGGTAGACAAAAAAATGCATCACTCTGATTCTGCAATACATGTCAACAAGTAAAATTACTGAAGGTACAAAGAGGAAATTTTTAAAAGTTACTAAACTTTTATATTCTGCATGGTCACATTATTTTGCATAACTTGAGTTTAACGGGATATCTTAAAACGTTTTCTCTACAAGTGCATTTAAATAAAGCATGGTTTGCTTTGCAAAAACTGCATTTCAAGTTTGTAAATCCTTCATATCTATGTTTAAATATGATGGTAGTACATGTATCTAGCATAGCTAACTTACATAAATTTACAACCTGAGAGTTTTGTAGTCTGCAATCATCCATTTTTTGTCCCAATTGACCAAAAGTTCCAATTTGTACCAACTTGAGACACGCCCAGTCTTGCCTCCTCTCTCTGTGCATTCCATCTTTCTGCACTCTCCTTTTCCACATTTTTCCTAACTGCATCTTTTCATCCCCAATTCCCCATACTTGTAGCTCTCATTTACATCAAATTCTCTTGCCTCCTAGTGAACTCCTCATCTGGAAAAGCTCTACTGAGAGACTCCTCTATCTGCCTCTTCTTTCACTTATGCCTCCTCCCACTTCTACGTTTTCCCTCCAATATCTGATTCTCCTTTTCTACCTCTTCTCAAGTTGTGCCTCCACCCAATTAGGTATTATCTCTTCTCTGCTATCTCTGCCTTCTCCCTTTACCTCCTTCCAAGGATATGACTGCTTCTACTTTGAGTCCTCCCTGTTATTTTTGACTCTTGATCCCTTTCAGGGTTTTCTGCCTTCTCCCTCTGCTCTTTCCTGCACCCTCTTTCTCCATGGCCTAATATTTTGTGCTTGTTTGCACTAGCCTACTACTGGCTCTTAGGGCGTGGGTTTAAATCCCACCCAGAACTCAATTTAGTTTGTGGGACATAAAATTGAAACAGGGTGTATCAGTGTACACTGAGGCAAGTGATAGACACTGGGCATCCCTGAATTAATACAGTATGTACAAGACTCCCAGCCTTCTCATCTCATCATCATAAGGGGGTAGTGAAAATAAATGTGCAGCTTCCTCCACAAGGAAGGAGGAAGAGCTTCTTGGCTGAAAGGGGTATACCAACACAACAAAATTAGTCAACACCGCCCTTACTCCGGTATACCCTTTGCCTGCAACTTCTCCTCTGTCCATTTTGCCTCCTGCCTGGCTTTTGCCTCCTTCCCAACATCCAAGTTTTCCCTCCTTATGTTTCTCCCATTTTGCCTCCATTATCTCTGACTACCCCTGTTTTACTCCTCCCTGATAGCTCTTTCCTCCTCCCTGATAAGTTTTCCCTCCTCCCCCTACCTCGTGCCAAACGTATGCCTCCTTGCCTCTGCCCTCTTTTCTTTGACTCTCCATTTCGGAGCTCTCTGCTTCCACCCGGTCACCAGTCTTTCCTCCACCCTGATAGGTATTCCCTCTACCCCCCTTATACTGGCTCCTCTCTTTGCCTACTTCCTAAATCCCCCTCCTAGTCCGTATTCTCCCTCTTATCTCTGACTACCTCTTCCTGCCATCAATGTTTTTGCCTACTACCTCTTTTCATTTTCTCTCTGTGCTTCTTCTACCTTATCTCTGACTCTCCCTTTCTACCACTTTTATAGCTCCGCTCTGCACACCTTGACAGCTATTGTCTCCTCCATCTGGCTCCTCCCACTCTGCCTTCTCCTTCTCATATCTGCTTTGAACACCCATTCTACCTCATCCCGACAGCCCACCCCTTTTTTCTATGTTCTCCTCGCGCTTCCTTCTATCTAATATATGCCTATTTGCACTCTGCCTCCATCATCATTTTATGTGACTGTCCCTTTATGGCTCCTGTCTAAGCTAAACCAGCTCTTACCTCCTTCCCAGTATGCTGTAGGTCTCCGCACCTCCCTAGCTTAATTATGCATTCATCCATTCTCTCTCTTCCACTATCACTCTTGCCTCCTCCCTCTGTTGTCTCCTAACCACTTTAATCCCTGTCTCATCACTCAATGCATCATACACAGGTGCCTCTAGTCTCTCAATCCCTGACCTTCATTCCCCTCTCCTATTCTCATACCTTGATCATTCATCCCTGACATAAATTTAGTCATGCAACTCCCACAATTTAAAGAATATTCTGATGAAATTTTGCTTCTCATTCTTTGACTGCATTAAATTAATATATTAGTTTTCCCTACACTTATAGCAGAGCTAGGATATTCCTGCTCAAGTATAGTATACCTGGCTTGTTGAAGTAAATGGCAAGTGAGTGACCTCTCCACCTGAATAAGGTTAAGGATTGGCTGGCTTATTTAGTCCGTGGAAGTCACTGACAATCCCTGACTCTTGGATACTACACTTGACCAGACATGCTTTAACTAAGAAATGACAAAAGGGAGTTTTTCAGCTCTTCTTGGGCCTCTTGGGAGCAGCTTTGAAATAATGTACATTATGGTGTAACCTGGGAAAAATTTCGAGAGCCACATGACTCGCAGAGGCCCTGGAAGTGTTGGTGTAAAATAAGCAGGTACTCTGGGCTCATTTCTTGCACGAAACATGCAGATGAGATACAGAAAGACACCAGAAAGAATGTTGCAATTTCAAATGGACACCATATCTTATAAATTTGATTGAACAGAGCTGTAATGAATGGCCAAGTAATGATTAAGACAAATTCTACTACATTATTTGGTCAAATTAGTGGCGTCATAGGCATGTCCTTGTTACAATTGCACAGTTGCTTGTAATTATTCAAATCCTTTTGTATCTTGTATATATGTTGGCAGATGGTCTATCTGTGAAAACAGGTTATGGCACAATATTTCATATAGCCTATCACAAATTGTGTTTCACACAAAAGGAATACCGCAAATGAGATAAGTCAAACATTCTTAAATTTATATCAATTTTGATACAATTTTGCATGATATTCAATTTTTGAACCAAGATAGGAGCTTGGGGTGGTCTTTATTGGATTCCTTGACCCCAAAAACATCAATATCAACTTTTTAATTTTTAATATACCATGAATACAAGCAGAGATATGAAGAAAAACATCATCGGCAGCCATCTTGGACGCCATCTTGGATTTTACCCCTTAGAATGCCGAGAAAAAAATGGCACCATATTTTTTCTGAATCTACACATCCTAAGCTTCGATTTCATATATGGTGCCAACAATTTACAAGCGAAGTGAGCCAAATCTAAATATGCAACATATGCTCCTGCACTAGAAGGTATTTCCTGAAATACGCAATCTGTAGTTGGAAACATGCTATTGCAATTGTCAATGGCAAGACATGTGCAGTGGGTTCTTCTGTTTGTTGTAATTTCCTAATCAGACCACTTTAGATTTAGTGTAATGAGAGATCTGCAATCTCTTTAAGTCCCAAACTTTGTGAGGATCAGCTAATGGGTATCTACTTGTCTTGTAAATTGGTTTGGTGTCAAGTCTCTTCAATCACTTAAATTGCTTGTGTCAGATGACCCTATCGGTTTTCCTAGTGGGTTTCCTTACTCAGGCCTATGTTTATCCATTCAATTGCCCTTCCTGTTGTTTCTTTCTTACCTTGTGCTTTTGGCAAGCTGTTCGTTGACAAATTATAATTAGTATAGACCTACTCATAGAATTTTGTACAGTACAAGCCAATATAAAGTTAGAAAATATTCTGTCAGAAGTCCTCTGTTTACCTATTTTGCCCTCTTTTCTCCTCTCCACCCCAAATCTCCTTACAACTCTTGGTTCATCACTCCATTCAGCCAAATGAATAAGTGTTTTCTTGTGGGGTATTACTTAACATGGTGTTATTTGATTTAGAAACAAAATATCTGGAGATGTCACTCACACAAAATAAAGAATTACTGTCAGCATACCATGAAATATATGATTTCCCGTTGAGGAAAACTTACCACCTCCCTCCTCATAAATATCTACATGTAATGGTGGCCCCTAACAAAGTTTGCATCGACAACAATTAGCTAAGTATCAGGTAGCCTTTATTAAGGAATAAAGCATATTTGTAACATCTCAAATTGAGATAACATATCGCTGCTAATGAGAAAAGGGGGTGAACTTATATATTTTTTCTTCAACCTCAACCACTTGGGACCTTTCCAGTCCAATAACCCCTCCAATCTCTCAGATGTCAGGAGTTCAAACAAAGTTAAATTCCTCAGTTTCAAGGGCAGATTCCAGTCGTTGCAAGTGTGAAAGGCGTGACATTTAATTTAACTCTCATGCCAATTCGCTGTCTCACAACACTGGCAGAGAAGCCATTGGTAAATTCAGAAAATGGAAGATTTCTGTGTCTCCTTTGCCGATGAGAAATTTACTGCTCATGTATACATTGGCACTGGTTCGTACAAAGATATACTGCCTGTAAAAAAAAGACATACATGCACTGAAATACCAAGGTCTCACAAACTATTCAAACTGGGATTCTACTTAAAATATGGTTGATAGCCTAGAAGATTTTCTACGGGTAGAAACATCAAGGAGATGGTTCAAAAGATAGACAGAAGTGCTTTTATTGGATTTTATTATGTTTAGCTTCAAATTGGGTAGTTTCTACCTTCTTGTAAAATACTCAATAACGTTTACAAAGTTATGCAGGATTGCTTGGATTTGAACGAAATAACCCCAACTTAGGTTTAGGTTCGTCACCCATGGTGTTTGATCGCAGCCTTGTCAGTCTCCCTCAGCACTTTGCACACAGCCAGAAACATGTTGTTAGCATACATGTCTGAATGTACCTCTTTATCAATGTCAATGAGTGATTTATGATTTTCAATCTTTTCCTCATCGAGGGGGGGGGAGGGAGGGTTGGTCTAGTGGTAGCGTGCTGGACTGCCAATCGCTGGGTCCAGAGATTGAATCCAGCTCTTGCCGGGTCACCTGGGCCTAAATTGGACGGCTGTATCAATCATCCTTTGTCTCATTGCTGTAACCTCCCCCTGTCCTAATTTGCCTATCAAGTGCCTAAATACAGAACATAAAGCCCCAATCATCCATCCAATCTTTCCTCATTAATAAGATTTAGGCAATACCTTATGGCGATTTGGCTGGTCTTTTTGTAGTATTCCCCTTTCTTGTTCAAAGTTCTGCACAGAATTTTCTAAGCACTTTACCTAGTTCAATTGCATCCATGCATGTCCATGTTTTCGAAACTTCGTCCATGTCGTCTGCATTCTTTGGGTTATCACCACTAGTTTTTTCCCTTGATTTTGAGAACCAAAAAACCTCAATACCCTCACCAACATCTGTGTAGACTTTGTAGAGACTATAGTATTCTTTGGATCCTTTTGACCAAGTTGCGCCAAATCATCTTCAGTATAATCAGCAAATCTTGCCACTGGCATTGCCGCTGTCAACTATTTTGGATGAATGTTACTCTGTAGATGGCGAACTGGTGCACTGAACAGACCTGCCTGCCACCTGGTGTTGATGCAGTGGCAGGCGCCAATATTGCCTTACAGATACCGATATAGTTGTCTTTTGGCATGACAAAGGATAGATCTCCCGTTAATTGATTGGACTGACAATTCTAGTGCCGAGTATACAGAGATATATATAATTGAGGCTGTGGATAATTCCTCAGTTCAAGGACAAATTCCAATCATTGCAAGTGTGAAAGGTGTGAAATTTAATCTAACTCTTTGCCAACTCGCTGTCTTGCAACCTTGGCAGAGAAGCCTTAGGGACATTCAGAAATTGGAAGATTCCTGTGTCTGCTCCCATAAAATGTTTCCTATAAAAGATTCACTGGCACTGGTTATTACAGTGGCAGTAAAAAAGATGTGCTCCAAATAACAAGGTCTCTATCTTATGGTGTCATATTTATACAGAGGTTAATAAGGAGCATCCAGGCAGGAAGTGATAAAATCAATGTCAGCAAAGCCAAAGGAAGCCATTCTGAAGGCCATTTTTGGTGGTTTATTACTTGGCTTGAGAAATGGTCCCAGTATGTATTCAGCAAAGGTTATGGCCTCTTAACTCAGGTTGCTGCATTTCTTACAGCCCGTCCTTGGCAGTGATTTATCAGGGGAGAGACCAAGGCAAGATTCGCTCTAAAAGAGCTGACAGGCCAGGGGTGCAGCAGTTTATCTTAGCGACTGAAATTGCCGCTCCTATAGTAAGTAAGTGAACAGAAATTTGTGCTAGCGTTCAGCTCGGGAGTTGTTTGAGAGAGTGGTAAGCAGACAATTTATAGGCATATGAATTATATACACTGTACTTCGTACCAAGTGGCACTTGAATGTAATTTGTTGTTATTGGTCAAATACATGTTTTGATGGATAAACTGGATAAATTTATTCACACAACGTAAGCACTTACAATATATGTAATATGTATGATTATATATACATTAGTTAAATAAATATTAATGACCAGTAGTATAATGCAGTGTTGTTGACTTTCCTTTTCCAAACTAAACCATGTAGAGACTACATCAATAATTGCTGATATAGCATACCATTTAGATATATAATGCATTCAGTTGAACTTGGTGAGGTCCAATCCTATTGGGAAGACAGGCTGTACTAGTTTTTCTGCTATTGGCTGATGGAGAAATGGTCAGAAAGTGTCGGCAAAGTTTATCGTTCTTTACTTGTGTAATTTAAAAGACTGTCTGAAACTTTTGCTGTTACTGAAGACTTCATTACTGTTCAGAACGTGACCTCTGTAACAAACACAGTCCAATTTGTCACTGTGCAGTGGTGTATCTAGAACTGGCCTGAAGGGGATTCTCCAGGATATGGTTACTCCTGAATAAGCTGCTGTGCATGCTAATTGCCGTGTTCACAGGATTTTGTAAAGTTGAGATTGATAGCCTCTTAGAATCATTGCTCAGTGTTTCCTTTTGTTTTTCCTAGGCAGCCACCGTTTATCATTAAGAGATGATAAAAAATAATCAAATTTATTATGCAAGTTGTCGCCACATAAGTTTCTCTATTTTTTGTTATTTCTATGCATTTACTTCGCAGTGATCTAGCAGAGCAGGGATGAGGGTAAAAACCAAGGGATCTCCTTCCAGAGCAGTGTATCTTCCAAGCAAATCTCCTTGGCTTACAGACTGATAATGTAGTGTGGGGCATTATCCAAGGGTATTAGACCTACCTCATTTGCAAGGGGTATGAATGTTAAGTGACCAATGGTGTCATTTTGAGGTAGCCTAGTCTATCGATCATTTCTGATAACAAGCCAATGGGATCCAGGAGTTCAGGGTGATTTGCTGTATTGCCCATTATCCTGTAGATGATAGAGGCCTATGACTTTCTTCATTACATTATCTTATGGACAGGATCCGTTTGTCTGCTGGCCTACATTAAAAGTTGTTGCATGGCTATTGTATGTTATGCAAACAGTGAAAAGGACATGAATTGGCTTCCTATCACTATTTACTTGCTTAAGCCCAATTCACCAAAAACCATAGCCTTATATTTTTACCAGTGAGGAATTTAATTTGAGATTGAAATGGCAAGTTAATTCCTAGCCAACCAGTTACTTTACTCTCAAACTTGCAAAACTGAGCAGAACAATTACTAAGGGCCGATTTCACCAAGATAGTTTTAACAGTTAGTCCAGGTCTTAACAGCCTTTTACCTGGTTTAGTGAAGTCCCTTTCAACAACTGAGTTTTAGTCTATAGACTGGTCAAGGTCCAGTGGTTGTCAATTTATTGTTAGACAACTTGCAGATTAGTGATGTCAAACTGTTAAAGTGGTGTCCCTTTGGGGCTGACCAGATAATACATGAGGGGAGGGGGGGCTGGACTTTACATAACACTGGAAAATAAAAGTTTGTTCAGCACATAAAAAAAGAAGAAGTTTGTTTCCACCCAGTGAATAGGTTAGACACACCTCCAAAGCTGGCCAATGCACAAGTTTTCACACATTTATGTATGCAAATGAGGCCAGTTTCATCATTTCACACACTTTGGTAATAGAGTAACCTGAGCTGGCGACCTCACTGCTGGCTGTGAGGAGCGCCAGAGCTGGACCCTACTGAAAATCGTGTAGCTGACATTTCAAACAAGTTTTTCCCAAACTGACAGCTTACCTGCGTTGTTCACACTCAGTGGTGTTGAAGTCCATAAGGTTAGGTGTACATTCGCATCAAGTTCCGAATTTTAGAGCCATTATACACTTTATTAGCCCACATTTCCACTCGAGAAACGCAATCCACAAACACAGCATGTTGACAAATGGTTGTAGTTAGTTGTTTTCCCTGGACTCCTATGGATACAATGGCGGGAGGGAGGGAGAGGCCACTGTCAGACTGTCTTGAAACTATGAAAGACTGCCCAGCCCTTGTCTGTAGTTAACCAATAGAGCTCTATATATATAGGCCTACCAATAAAATAGTTTGTTGTCCATTATAGTATCAGCCCCCTAGGATCAGCCTCTATGATGCCTATTAAAACTTTATCATAGACTTCTGGGTTTAAATAGACCAACATTCTCCAATTGCCAAACATGCAGCCTATTATGGTTTGTTTTTGGCAAAATGTAAGGATGCAAAAATAGTGTCTCAGAAGAAAGCAAATTATAAATGTAAAGGACAACTATTTTAAATAAAAGTGCCTCAAGTCTTGATTTTGCATATACTTCCATCAAAGCCAACCAGCAGACATTTGAGTTGCTAAGATAAACTAAGTTACACTAAAATTGCAACAGATGGAATTTAAAAATAGGTCAGATCTAAATGGAACGAGTCAATATAGGCCTATGTAATTTTTCAACTTTTTGTAAATTCCACGGTCATTGCCCGTAAATATTGGTCTGACGTCGAGGAAAACTCCTGGAACAAATTTTTGTGACGAAAGATATAATTTTGAAATTATATTCTCGCAACTAACGTTGCATGCTTTTGGCACTTGTGAGGATTTTTAGAAATCTGGTTTAGGTGACTTTAGATTTGGACCAAAGGGGGGGAGGGGTTCTGACCCCTATCCCCCCCCCTTGGCTACGTCCCTGAACACAGCTGTGCAAAACAGAGTGGTGGGATCACAACCAAAATATTTATAAGAAAATTATTAACTTGTTCAAATGTTGTTGTTTCTTTTGTGTTGACAAATGTGTCATGTGTGACATTTTCATTGTCTAATAAATAAAAAATTAGCTGACAACTTGGGGAGTTCGTTTTTAATAAATAATTTCTTGCTCAGTTTTGGTGAATTAAATAAATACTTTTTTAGCATTCTTCAAATAAATAATTTTTTCTAGGGTTATTTCTTTACAAGGTGTGGCATGATTTTGGAATGAATATTAGGGGACTTCGAGTGCTTGAAATAAAAATAAATTACTCCCATGCTACTGCGACATAAATGATTTCCCTAATAAATCTGGGAATCTTTGATAGATCGCCTCTCATATATGCCAATGCCGAGGAAAACTTCAAGCCCCCCTGTATTTTAAATGGTTGCCGCGTTTGGTCGGACATATAGTAGGACACACATAGGCCTACTTCGCAGGAGTGCTAATTAAGAAACAATTGTTGCATTTATTTTTTTACAACCAAAATGAAATATACAACTGCCAGCAATTCAATTAATTTAATTTTCTATCTTTTTAGGCCTATACATCTTTTATCCTTTACCGTGTTTCTGTCCCTTGTATCTTTTTGTAATTTTCACAATTTTTGCATGAGCCCAGCCCCCACCTATAGACTACCCTACCACTAACTGACAGATATAAGCCACTGGAGCTGTGTCATTATGCATTTGTTTAAGGTTACTCAGCCTCCCAACCAAATAGTTGAAATCAAATAAATTGCAAAAATTGCAGACACATTTAGGATCATGCAGAGACCACTTGCATGATGATAAATGGAACTTAATCACAATGTAGTCACTAATATGCCAACTTTTCTGCCTGCACTACACATTGATTCCACTTAGTACACCGAATATAATTGTGCATGCAGTCCCGCGTAGGAGGATGGATGGCTGATTGGGCTTTACATCCTGTATTTATGCACATGGAAGGCTCATTAGGACAAGACACAGTAAGGAGGCAAAGGATGTTTGAAAGAGCCGTCCAACAAAGCCGCAGGTGACCCGGCAAGAGATGGATTCGAATCCTGGACCCAGCAATTGGCAGCCCAGCACCGTACCACTAGACCAACTTAGGCTTAGGAGAGGAGAACAATTAAGGAGGAAATATTATTTTTATGCCAATGGGGCTTTCTGCCCAGATTTTCCTTCTCTTTTTCTGAATTGAAAGTAAATATTTTTTCTCCCAGACCTTTTTTTTTAGGTGGGGACCTATGAACTGTGGTTTGGATTTCATAGATTATTCACAGCATGTCCACATGCATATAATTTATTATAAAGCAAGATCTTTTACAGGCGGTAACAGGCCGGTTTCAATCATCCTAAAGAGGACCAAGTGATTGGTCGTTATGGGCTCTACTACGCACTAGGTTGGCTAAATCTAATAAGGAAAATGAGTACACAGTAATAAGATGAAAGATGATTGAAACTGCCAACCAGCACAGGTGCAGGTGAACTGATCACAGCTGGAACTTAACCCGGGACTCAGTAATTCCCAGGCAATAGTGACATACAGACCAAGATAACAAAGCACAGAAATATTAGCTTGTGCAAAACATACAACAATCACATGTATTGAAGAACTGAGCCTACCACCACAAGAGCCTTTAACCACTAAAGCTCACGGACAACCAAAGAGAGAGCGTCATTTTGGAGGAAAAAAGATTAGGGTAAATCAAAGGGTAAATGCGAACATACACTTTCATTAGGTTGATTTTTATGATAATATTCTGAAATATAATAATTTCAATATCTATCAAATTCATTAAACACATAACAATTCAATTATCAAGAATTATAATTATGTGTGTGCTTACAAAATAGTGATACGATTACATTTTTATCAAGGTATATGCCAACAGCACCCTGCTTACAAGGGGCTAACATACATGTGAAAACAATACACATACAAGCGCAGGACAAAAGATTAATACATCAATTTAAAACTGAGGTCAAATGAAGCATCCATACAGCATACAGTACTGTTTGAAACGAATATCTTACATTAGTCAACAACGTTTTTCAATTAAGAATTATACAGAAATTCAGTAGTTAACTTTACTACCATCTCTGGGCATGAGTAATTTGAATTTCAGATAATCAGATAAATTAACAAAATTTTCATTAACACTTATGGCTTCATTATAAAACAGAATTGTTCATTCATTGGACAAAATAACAAACTCAGTCGTCCTCGATTACACTTTCATTACAGTAATTACATAAACTAAATTATACAGGTAGGCTATATCATCAAAACGACCAAATGAAAGAGACAAATTAAGTCACAATAAATAGGCCTACCACTAATAAACTGAGCAATAATTGACCTATGACCTTTATTATTTATTATATGTTATTTTGTAATTGAAAATGATCATGTGACAGTTGTATAACAAAGTCAGGAAATGTTGTTGACATTCATACTGACAAATTTACGTTCTGTATATTGAATGAAATTCAGTGACAGAATTTTCTGGCGTATTATAAACTATCTTGATCGAATTGTTACAATAGAGATTCCATTTGCATTTACAATTTGGAGGTGAAATCAAATCTACCAATAGCTTTGTCTTGTCAAAATTTTTTACATAAATTATTAAATCTTCACATTTAACAACAAATCCTTGAATTATTGTTCTCTAGACATACTAAATAAGGTCATCCAAGCAATTTCACAGGCTAAATCGACTTTTCATAAATAATGATATAATTATATTGCCACTAAATTTCCTACATGTTGTCCATACAAAATTTGCCCACCATCCTGCAAAATCTGAGGAGTTTGCCAAATACTTCGAAATGCGAGTAGAGGACCTACAACACATTCTGCAAGAGGCACACAAAAATTGTCCATAAAATACAATTAGCAAAGTAAAATCTACTCCTTGAAGGACTTTTCTCTGCAAATAATCAGAATTCCAGGACCACCTAGTTTGTTTTTTGTTTTAAAGGACTTATTTTTTTAAAGGACTTTAATTAAAGGATTTTCAAGGACTGTGGGAACCCTGCACTAGGTAGCAAAATCTTTGACTCCTCTTGAGTATTCAAAAAAAATTTGATAGTCACCAAAGTAAAATTAGTCGTGTGACCCTAAAAGATGTTTTGTTCAAACTATTACTCACACTTCATTCTGAACTCAGCTCTTACAGAAAGGGGTTGGAAGAAACTAATCAATGAACATGCCAACTTCAGAACAGTATTAGACTTTAGGATCACTCAAATTAACTTTATAATATTGACAATTATGCACAATAAGTTTTCCTGGTGACAATCATCGATGAGCCTCAGGTGACAGCTTCTCACTTGTAGCCAAATTCTTTTTCAATACATATTTAATTGTTCTCCATCTTGCGTTTAGTTAGTTCTGCTCTGGTCCTGCAATGGAAGAAAATGCACAAAATTATTTTGATTCCAGTCCCATTTAGCTGCAACAAAGCATAAGGGACAGTAAAAATAAATCCATTTAATTTAATAGCCAATTTTCAGTTTGATCGTCAAATTAACAGTTGTCGTTCCCTTATCACATTAAGTTTGTGGGCCATTAGCATAAGAAAAAAGGTACAAAGTAAGTCTCCAAGCAGTGATGTAGTCAAGGCCGGGACATTCGAGACTGAGGCATGAGCCTCTGAGACCAAGGCCATCAACATATGGCCCAAATGCTGGCTTCAAGGACAAGGCCAGTCTCGAGCAGGGTGAGCTCCCCAATAATGCCTCCAACCACAGCAAGAACGGGTATGAGATGAATGTTGGACTCAGTCTCAGGATGCAGCCCCCTCAAGGGCTTTAAACTTGAGTGGAAGCAGGATAAGCAAAAAGCTGGTGTAACATGGAATACAGCACTGACATAATTTTCAAAGCATGAACGAGGATGCTGAAAGTGAAATGAAACTACAATTTGTCTACAAACATATGAAAATCCAGGAAGACTAAAGGACACAGCAGCACACAACTGAACTGAACAGGTTGAAAGAGTAAATCACAAAGAGAACTGCTCATCAGAAATGCTGCAAAGACAAATTCATCTCAAGACTGAGCTATCAGAATAACCAGAACTGATTTATTTTCATTATTTCAGGTATTCGGATCCGCAATAAGACTATTTTCAGACTAAAAATGTGTTTTTATAGGGTTTTTCTGGGTTCGTGAACAAGGGACTATGGAGCTAATTCACAATCTTTTTAGATTTGAATCGCTGTCCCACGGCCTTAATCAAGTTCTGAAAATAGGTTATTGCGGAAGCAAAGTTGTCAGTAAGCAGTATGCCAAAATTTATTATGATCCCTTCAGCGCTTTTTGAGATGAATTTTCTGTAAGCAATCAAAGTCACTAAAAATTTCAGTTTTTGGAAAGTGGCAAAAAGGGAAATAAAGGCTGTTTAACAGGGTTAGAATAGGAATTTTTGAAAAATTTCAGTTGCATTTGTTGTCTGGACATCTGTTTTTATTAAAACAGTCAAAATCAGAATTTCCATTTTCTAAAAAAATTTCACCATTTTTCAACCAGCATGTGCCCTTAAATTGCATTAATTAGCTGAAGTAAGTTGAAGTTAATTCTGACGAAATTACGAAAGTAGATCTTTTCACAGCAGTACACCAACTTTTGGGCCCAGCAGTGTATCCTTTAGTATTAAATATAAAGGCGGCATTTGTTAAAATTCCATGTCTACTTCAGACAGGCTGCCCACTCTAGTTTTTTGCTTGAACATTGTTGTTTACATTATAATAAAGGTATTTCAACTTGTTGTCAACCTCACAAATAATTTTTTAATTATTTTCTAATCATACCAAATTACGCTGATTAAATGGCACAAAATCGAAATTGAATGTGGCTGAGGAGTCAATATTTGCTTCACATTGCATCTAATAACCTTAATAATCTGGTTGGATGACCAAACTAATAACTAACATAACTATTTGCATCATAATGAATATCCCAACATATATAATCTGTACAATTATGGCCAATTTGGATCATGTAGCCCCTATCGCAAATTGCACATTTTTCGTATTTTTTCCTTGGTCTGTCAATACATTTACTAAGTTTTATATAATAGGCCTAGTACAGTAAAATTATGGGATATTAGGCAACATAAATTGTTTTTACCTTGGCCTGCAAGGTCAGCCAGGCACAGTGACCTACATTGCTTACCTAATAACCCTGGACAGCCTCTCAAGCATCAGGTCTTCCAGAAGATGTACTTCACATAATCATTCGATTGGGCTGAGAAATATTCAATGTAACTTTCATAAAGTTTCGTTTAGGCAAAGTGGAGTTATGCCATATATTCAAATATTTTGGTGTCTTACGAATTATGCAAAAGCAACATAGTAAGTGGACAGTAAGAAAGTTTCATTTTCAAATAATTGTGCTCAAAACATTAGCGTTTCATCATTTCACAAGTATTCATATCAAAAAATGTTGCTTACTTGCTGTCACTGCCAAACAATATGCATAAATTGCCTCTATTGGAATGACATTGATTTTGCATATTTTTTGATAATTTATGCTCTCCAAAATATCAAAGAAGTTCTGATCCTTTTAAAAATGCCTTCAAAAGTTACCATCTGATATCAATGAAGTTCAGTTAGACTGAGAGATAAGCTGTGCATCGGAAATTTACAAACTGTTGAATAAAGAACTCCACCTCATAAACACAATGCAATTCCAATGGCAGGTCGCGGAAATAATTTTTGATTGCTAGCCATTTCAAAGTCAGAGATGTTACTTCAGTTCTCTTTTTACACAGCTAAATAGACAGAATTCGGTGACTGTTAGAAGCATGTTTCAAATGATTGGAACCATTTTGAAGTGTTAGGGAACATACATTTGAAAAACATAGGTGAAATCAATGTTATTGATATATAGACAATTTATGCTTATAATTACTTGGCAGTGACACAAAGTAAGCAAAATTTTTTTATGTCAATAGTGGCCAAATAATGTAACGTTAATGTTTTGAGCACAATTATTTGAAAATTAAACTTTCGTACTATCTTTCCACTTACTATGTTGCTTTTGCATAACTTCGTAAGACACCAAAATATTTTAATATATGGCATAACTCATTTTTGCCTAAACGAAACTTGATGAAAGTCACATGGGAGATTTCTCAGCCCAATCCAGTGATCACATGAAAAAGACACACTGTTGGGCCAAAAAGCTTTTTTACTATTGCGAAATAAGCTACTTGCATAATTTCATCAGACGTGGTGTAGTCAGTAGGAGTTCCCGCCAAGCAAGTCATGCTCTGACTACTTCTTGATTGAGTTGCAGTCTAGTCTTGAAAGTGATTATTGACCAACCTGCTACCTCGTTACAGCCTTAGTAAGGGCAATGTTAAATCAATTCATACATTTCTGGCTGTTAGCAATTTTTTGCCAAAGGCATCATTTCAAACATTTCAAATGAGTTCGTACAAAAACCATCACAGTGAGTGAGTTTGTGTTTTACGCCCCATCAGCACCGGTGTGGGCTATTTAGAGGCAAACAAAAACCATCACAGATTTCAATACACTTACCTTTACAATGAGATGTCAGTTTTGGCGAGTAAACTTGTATGACCGTGAACCACAGCTGAAAAACAAGAATAAAGAGGTCAATTGTCTGTATTTTCATTGTTCATTGCGACCAACTGATATAAGAGTATTCAGTATACGCTCCCGGCCACAAGTTTGGAAACAGTATGTTGCTTGTCATTTGATTAATGTTACACAAAACGACTTGCAGGTGCTCAGAATCTTATTTGACCATACCAGAAAATACCTATATGAGTGCGAAGAGTAATATAAGGTGTTAATTTGTAAAATAGCATTGAATTTCTGAGGTTGTTCTCAAAATTAGGGGAAGGTCAAAGTGAGTAAGCCTTGGCCAATGACAGACAGACAGACAGACAATATTCATTTATTTGACCATAAGAGATACAACATGAAGTAGTTCAAAAATAATTACATATATACGGTCTTTGGAGACCCACATTAAGGCTACTGCCGCTATCATGTGGGCCACCAAGAAGCAAGCGTATAACAATAAATTCGACATGTGCAAAGGCTGTTGATTATCATATGATCAAAGTAACTTACAATGTATAATTCGGTTAACAGAGACAGGAAAGGATTTATATGTATACACAGGAGTTCACAAAAGGATAATAAATAAATAAAATATTGACAATCAGCATGATTATAGATTTTGACATGGTTAATAATATACTACGGTTTAGGCCTAAGTACTGTTGAGATTCCTACAGATGTAGCAATTCACAACAGAACAATTGTTGCTATAGATATTCAAATATGTTCTTTTCAGATAAAATTTCAGACCATAGATGGTGTGAGTTTGAATTTTGTCAATGATACATGAAGGGGCAGAGTTTATAATTGAGGGAAGTCTGATTCGAATTGCGCATTTAGAAGTATTGTATTTGAGACGAGGAACGGCTAGTAAGGAGCAATTTCTAGTTTGGTGGTTATGAATGTCACTATTACGAAGCAATGATATATTCTGGAAATACTTTGGGATACTTTTGTGAAATAGGTTATAGTAGAACTTCCACTCTTCTATTTTGAGGACATCTGTCAGTTTTAAGATACAAAGCTGCTTAAAAAGTGGTTCAGTATGGGCATTGTACTTGGATTTAGATATCACCCTTATAGCCTTCTTTTGCAATTTCTCAATTGAATTGGGTTTCCAACCCCATAAGGTCACACCACAGAGCAAGTGGCAGTGAATGAGGGAGTAATATATGGTTCTTAATATCTCATTTGGAAAATACCTTTTAATCTTTGTCATTATTCCAATAACTTTGGATATTTTCTTTCCTATTTTACTCAGATGGGGTTTCCAGGATAAATTCTTATCAATGGTAATTCCAAGAAAATCAAAACTATCAACTCTTTTAATATTTACGCCTTCCATTACTAGGTTTGTGGGTGGGATGATTTTGTTTGGAGTATGGAATACCATGTATGTAGTTTTCTTAAGATTCAATGATAACCTATTAACTTTTAACCAGTCAGACACTTTAGTAATTTCACTATTTATTTTGTCAATTGGGTTTTCGTGACCATCATTCAGATGGTTATTGCATAATGTTGTAGACAGGGTTGTATCGTCTGCATACATAATGAAACTGAACATATCAGTGGACCTGCCAAAGTCATTGACATAGATTAAAAAAAGGAAAGGGCCCAAGATCGATCCTTGCGGGACACCTGTCTTGATTATTAGTGGATTTGACACGCAACTCCGAAATTCAACTTGTTGTACCCTATTATCCAGATAGCTGCGACATAGTTCTAGAGCACCATCTCTGATTCCATAATTTTGTAGTTTGTTAAGTAGGATAGAGTGGTCTAAAGTGTCAAATGCCTTCGACTGGTCCAGAAATATATTCAGTGGAATTTTACCTTGTTCTAAATTGCCAACAATTCTGTCTATATTTTCAAGCACTGCATGCTCTGTGGAGTGACCTTTACGGAAGCCATATTGATTATTAAAATATAAATCTTTTGAAAGGAAATAATGGTCTAGCTGAACTAGCATAACTTTTTCAACAATTTTCGAGAAAGAAGGCAAGAGGGAAATTGGTCTGTAGTTTGCAATATTAGTGGAATCATCTTTTTTATAAATAGGAATAATTTTTGCATCCTTCATTCTATTAGGAAAAATTCCACTTTCAAATATTTGATTGATAAGTGTGGCCAAAGGTGAGCTAATTGTATCTTTAATAGACCTCAAGAACTTCATTGATATGCCATCAATTCCACAACTAGTCTTTGGGGCAATTTGCGTTATAATTTTATCAACTGTATCAGCATTTATAGGTGCAAATTCAAATCTATCAACAACAGGTTCCGTGAGGTAATGCCTGAAATTAACACCAGGTGGACAATTGATATTAGATGCTAACACAGGCCCAATATTGCAAAAATATTCATTAAATTTATCTGCTATAGTCTGTGAATCATTAATTTCTGTACCATCAATTATAAAGGAGGTAACGGGATTTTCCTTATTTCTACCATTTTCTATTACACTCCGTATAACATTCCATGTATTTTTGATATCATGCTTATACTTTTGAAAGAGAGAATGATAATGAAATTGCTTAGCTTCACGAATAGTGACCTTCAAAATTCTGTTGTAAGTAGAAAGGTTGTTCTTCAATGTGAAATATTGTGGCGTATTATTTTGGCATTTCTTCATTGCAACATAAAGCTTGTCCCTAAAACGTATGGATTTTAGTAAGCCAGTTGTCATCCATGTGTTTTTCTTGTGTTTGTGTTTGTGATATTTAACATATCTAATAGGGAAATATTTCGACTTGAGTCTCAATATTTCAGAATGCATCAGTTCAAAATTGACATTCGGATCTTGTGAAGATCCAAATTTCTTGCTGAGCTCCAAGGACTGCAATTCATGTTTGAACTTTTCCAACCTTTCTACTGAAAAATGTTGCATCTTTACATATTTAGGTGGAAGGGATTTACTGCACAAGTAATCTAGGCATATAAAATATGGTTGATGATCAGAAATTTGAGATGTTAAAATCCCTGTTGTTGTTGTTGAAAAATTGGTGGATAATTTACAGAAAACATTGTCAATCAGAGTAGCTCTTTCAGAGGAAAATCTGGTTGGCAGAGTGATCTTAGGTATATACCCACTGGATAACATCAATTCAAGGAATTCATTTACATTGGCCTTTTCATTTAACTTGAGCAGGTTAATGTTAAAATCTCCACATAGAACCATATCCGAGCAATTACTTGTGTAATATTGTAACATATCAGAGAATTCCTTTAAGAATTTATCATAATCCTCATTAGTTTCACGGGGGAGACGATAGATATTTCCAATACGAAGACTTTTTTCCAGTGGATTGTCCAACTTAACGTCTATGATTTGGTATTCCCAGCTAGTGCCTTCATATTCTGAACCTGAAGTGATGTCATACTTATACTTTTCATGTAGGTATATAGCCAAACCGCCATGCATGCTACAAGACTTCCCTTGACTGATTAACTTGTAATTTGGCAGGTTAAGGTCAGATATATTTTCAGAGCAAGACAGCCATGTCTCTTGCATGCAAATCGCATCAAAAGTAAGATTTTTTTCCGTAAATATACTCACATACAGTTTCAACTGATTTATTTTAGCACGAAGACTTTGACAATTAAGGCTAAGAATTTTGAAACCACTCTTGCCCTTGAGTATATCAGACATTGCATCTACTTCAAAATACATGGAATGTTCCAGAATATTAGGTTCATCATTGTTTAAATCCATGTCAGGCTGAAGGATCTCAATAAGAGAGTTACGACCACCGTAGTTATTTAACATGTCAATGCTACTATTGTGATACATTATTCCTGATATTCAGAAATGTTTTATGGCTTTCAGTGCCTTTCCTGTAAAAATCTGTCCCATGAAGTATAAACATAATAACTAATGAAATAAACGTGTACATGGCAATCCTAGGATGGTAAAGATAGAGCATTGGTGGGTTTAAAGGATAACTAAAGAAGGCTGGAGGCGCGAATGGGAGGTTGTTGGATAAGTAAATGGAAAATTTTGGGGAAAATAAGATATCTATATTGACTTAAAGACTTGAACTTTAAAATACTATTAGGAAACATCTCATTCATCAAATATTTTGAAATATTAAGCAGTGGTAACATGATGAACTATGGAATAAATATAGGACGAAACTATATCTAAGTAACACCTTACTGTCACATATTATATCTACCAAGCTAGAGATAACAAATACCTCATAAGTACTTAAATTAACTAAGTAATTTCTAAGGTTCCAAAGGAAATCATTGACATCGGCCGTAACCACCCCTGGCACAGACCCTGGCCGCGGTGGCTGCCTAGGTCTGAGCCAAGAGAAGCCACAACCACTGCAATACTACATCATGCACCAGCAGCGCTAGTCAGCACAATTATATCTCGTGACAAAGTGTAATGGTAGTGTCTAGAGTATCACAAGTGACATACTGTAACAAATAGACAAATGATTTTTCCTTAATTAGCATATATACAAACTATAATAAGAAGCATATATATCAGCTACGATAAGAAGCGTATATATCAGCTATAATTAACATTATATATCAGCTGTGAAAAGAAACGCAAGAACCGGTGAAATAATTAGAAATGAAAGAACATTAGACAGTATCTCAGTTACCACAAATAATCATTAAACAGTATATTTTCACTGCCATTAGTCGTGACCTCCCCCGGCTCGGACCCTGGCCGCGGTTGCTGCCTAGGTCCAAGCCTAGAGAGGCCACAACCAATGCAATACTAAATGTATCATGCACAACAAATACATTTATGATGTAGTAATGTATAATAGGAATGTTTAAACTAACACAAATAATCTATCATACAGATAGAGATGGCCATAACTCAGATAGGTAAACGGGTTGGACATTGTCCTTGCCATTGGCTGAAACCACCCCCCGCCTGGACCTCAGCCGCTCTTGCTGCCTAGGCCCAAGCAAGGAGTGGTCACAGCCCATGTAGGCAATGCTGAAGATGAACTTGTACAAATGTTTTAAACTTGTAGAATTAAATATCTGGATGTTTAGCTGTGATTTAAAGGAAACAAAACACACAGATTAGCATTAAAACTGCAAAAGATATAAAAGCCAAAAAATATGATCCTCTTGTTATATCATTGTGCCTACGGAAGGACAGTGTCCTAGATTTCTCGAGAAATTTTCGATTCTCGTGCACTAGACCATAACTGTTCTCGAGCGTCACAAGCGAGACTCATTGGAAACAGTAATTCTGGTGGTCATTGGCTGGACTGAATTCACGTCCCACAAATATATCTTCCCGGATTACTCTACTTGTTAGCATAGGACCGTTGAGTTTTCCTACGCACTACAGTACGTAGTCAATCACAACTTGGCAACTAACACTCAGCACAAGGTAACAAGAATCCAAGGATTTAAAGCACAAATAAAATGACTCTAAGGGGCGAGGGTTTGTGCTGTGAAACCAAACTCCCCCACTTCAATACAGATACTTGGTGACTTACACTTAATTGTTGGCGATTATGAGCAGTTTCCACTTTGCACTGATGTTCTCCTCCAGTTTGCTGTGGTCTGTTGTTCAGTTTGTAGTAGCGTTGGCATCCAATTTGTTTTTGCTCAGTTGGTAATGCGCTCATCCAATATTACGCAAAGCTTAGCCTACATAAAACAACCAATATTTATAAACATCATGAAACTGCATACATCGTGTGACACAATATTATGAAACAATCAACAAATTGCAAGTAACTGGCAGGAATTTTTTTGCTGTTTTAGTGGTCAACGTTATAAATGTGACATTTCAATCATTGCCATGAAAATCAAAATTACAAGGTAAACCATTCAACAATCCCATAAGTGACATTACTAAACATAATCTGAGTGGCAAAAAACTCTGTTTGGCAAGAAATTAAACATGACACTTATTAGTCTAGACTAGAAATTATTCGTTGTCAGATTTACCTGAAACTAAACACTTGTAATCAACTTGAACTTACTTTTGCAACATTTGTTGCGATAGGCCTATAGTGCTCACACGTCAACGTCTTTTCACAAGCAAGGCTTCAATCTTCCTTTCAATGCTGAAATAAACCAGGATGGATGAATAATTTTTCGCAAATTTCTCACAGTTCTTACAAATTCTCATGACCTTTAATCGTGGCTTCGGAGTTGGGTAGCAAGTGAACCAACTCCGACTCGCGAGCCTTCCTGAAAACTGCTGAAAAGCAATTTCTGACTCCTTAGAAATAAGTTCTCCTGAATTTCGATCAGGGCTCGCGAGTCAGAGTAGTGGACAGGGTTCCCACAGTCATGGAAAGTCAGGTAAAGTCATGGAAAAAATAGTAGTCATGGAAAAGTCATGGAAATTCAAAATATTTTGAAAAGTCATGGAAAATTCACATTAATACGATTCCCACTAAAATTTAACACATTTGGGCGCTTATTTGGTCATGGAAAGTCATGGAAAAGTCATGGAATTCCGGTCGTAAAATTTTGTGGGAACCCTGAGTGGAGTTGGATGTTTTCAGGTGGAGTCAGAATGGAGTGGAAAGATAATCTGGTGACTCCTGAAAATTATTAAAATAATTGACAAAAACACATTATAAAGCTGTATCAATTTTTTAAAGGCCAGACACCCAAAAATTAGTACTAGAACGGTCTGGTTTCAATAACAAAATCACTACTCCTCAAAACTTTCAGGTAAAAACAATTGAAGTTTATTTGCTCTGATAGTATCAATGAAGTAGAAAGTGATGATTAGAGTTCTAATATCACTGACGCAGGACTAACAACCTCTGCAATATTTATAATAGTAAAAACTAAACTGATATTGGACACTCTTTAAAAACATCGGACATTTATAAGTTTAATCACTAGAACTGGGACCAGTATTGTAATAATAACATTATACTTAACCTTGTTTTTAGCTTTCTGTAGATTAGTGTAGACTTTGATTTTGCTTTGTATTGCGATATTGATGACACATGTATCTTTTTTGATATTCGGTTTGTCATAATAAAAGTTTATATATATATAATTTTCAGAAAATCCAAAAAAATTATCGTCAATCACAAGTGCTGGTTGTCATCAGTCCTACTTGCAGAGTTACTGCAATTTCAATCAGTATGAGTTTAAATTCTGCAATTGGATAGAGAAACGTAGCAAATATAGTTCATCTGATTGGTTGAGGCATTGAATTACCTAGCAAATATCTAATCTGAATACTGCCTATAATGCTTTGTATTACTGTAGAGTTCTATTTTGGGCTAAACATTTACACTTCATCAAATTCATGTCACACCGTTAGTTAAGTCTCAAACCAATTACACATTTCTATTATTATATTCAATATGTCAAACCATAAAACAATTTTAAGGAATGTTTGCGCAAACTCCATGGCGAAATATAATATTTGTATTTCCATGTACGTAATCCCGTAGAATATTTTTCTTTAAAACTCATATTTGTATCAGATGGGAATACAATTGGCTTTCATTTTGTAC
This sequence comes from Platynereis dumerilii, assembly GCA_026936325.1. NCBI lineage: Eukaryota > Metazoa > Annelida > Polychaeta > Phyllodocida > Nereididae > Platynereis > Platynereis dumerilii. The sequence continues at coordinate 57,116,337 of JAPTHN010000007.1, forward strand.
TATTTGGAGGGTTCTTCTATGATTTCTCATTTAAGTTATAAGACAAAAATACAACACAAAATCACAGAAAAATACGCAATTTTGAGCAAAATTACAGCAAATTTTCATGGTTCTTGAGATAGATTTCCCATAATCCCAGACAAAATGAATATGACACTTGGATTTCCCAAATGAAATGCCTCAGTTTATGACTTGCTACCAACACCAGCTAACTTACAGCTATGGGGAAAGAGACAAGATGCAGAGTGTCCATTGTGCAGAGGAAGAGCAAGTCTGGAGCACATCCTATCAAGTTGCAAAACTGCACTAAAGCAAGGCCAATACCGATGGCGACATGACCAGGTATTGAAAGAGTTGGCAAGGGAACTAGACGAAGCAAGGAAGGAAACAAAGGTCACAGGAGGCACCAAGTTCATCCACTTTGTAAAGGCATCATCTGAAGTGAGGAAAACAGAGAAAGACACTGGTCGAGGCCTACTGGCCTCAGCAGAGGATTGGGAGATAAGAGTAGACCTGGAGCGGCAGTTGAAGTTCCCGAGGGAGATAACAACGACAAACCTTAGGCCGGACATAGTCATGTGGTCAAGGAGAAGCAGGCAAGTCATCTTGATAGAACTCACCGTCCCTTGGGAAGATCGAGTTGAAGAAGCCTTTGAAAGGAAACGTCTGAAGTACCAAGACCTGATGGCAGAATGCACGGAGTCCAGATGGAAAGCCTGGATTTTCCCTGTAGAAGTCAGTGCCAGAGGATTTCCAGCACACTCACTATGGAAAATGTCGTCAATGTTGGGCCTCAAAAGAAGACGGAGCAAAAGTGCAGCGAAGAATGTTTCAGAAGCAGCTGAGAGAGCATCAAGCTGGCTATGGCTCCGAAGCGGAGACAAATTGTGGGGTGGCAGAGATACAGCCTGAAGAAACAGCAAGGCAAAACGATGGCACGTAGGACCTGATCAACCCTGCGGACCCACCACCAAGAGGAAGTTTTGAGATAAGGGTCGAAACTTCTGAAGACGGGTGGCACTCAACTGAGGATGCCATCGTTTCATGCAGTGAACCTGTTTTGAAGAAACGAAACCCTCAAATGATGCTCAATTACAGGCATTTGTGCAGTTTTACTCAAAATTTTTGGCACCAGGAGTTGCATTTCTACTATCAAAATTCAATCCTCGGCCTCTTTCTTTAGTGTTTTTATCCGATTTCAAGCTAAAAATAGCTTTTTTTCCTTTATTAAAAATACAGTGACCCCCCTTGACATATTTTCTTAGATACCTTATACCGAAAATTAGGATGAAATATATGCAGAACTGCCTTTAATACAGCAGCATTTAGAGAAATAGCAGAATAGGCCTCAAAAATCTCAAAAATGCATTGACCATGTTAACCAACCAGAACAGCATAGAATATCAGAAATTTAGGTGTGATCATGGACAAAAACAAGACAACGGCCAAGCGAGTAAACAAAATGTGCCGAAATGCCCACCTGCCAAAAATAAGACTCCGAAAGTTGATGAGCCAAGACACAGTCAAAACTGCGGTAAATGCTTTGGTCACACCTAGTGATGGGAATCGGTCTGATTTTCAAAATCGATTTATCGGATTAATGTTCCTTTTCGATAGTTGATTCTAAATCGATTACTTTATCTCACTCAGAAATTACCCCAATCTTGACAATTATTGCACTATAACACAATAAAAGCCATATGATTCTTCCTGTGGTAGATACATATCTTCAAGAGGTTTAAAATGATGGGTGATAGCTCTCTGTGGAGCAAATAGTCTTCAACAAATCGGAAAAGACAAAATCGATTTTGGATTGTTGCAAAAATATGAAATCGATGTTGAGAGTGGCGAATCCCCCACTGGCGATGATTGTCGACGATATTTTCGCCTATCACTACAATACTAGTCCGACTCACAAGCCACCTGGACAACGGAAATGGCCTTTTGTATGGCATATCCAGGGTGTCCACCGAACATCGCCCAAAATATTATAGGAATATAGGAATTTTTTACCGTAAAATATAGGAGGTTTTCCCCCTATTTTAATAAGGCAATATGTATAATACAGGAAATATTCAACAAGAAAAACACTGGCCAATCACGCGATCGCTTCCACTGTAAGGTGAAACCTTCATGTCGCGGACAAAAACGTGTCTAAAAATTCATATATCTGGGGGGAATAGACAAATTTGTTTATACGCGCGAAATATCTTGAAAACTTGAAAAATATAGCAATTTACAGGAATTTTGCCAAAATATAAGAAATTATAGGAGGCCTTAAAAAATATAGGAATTATAGGAAATATAGGAGGAGTGGGCGCCCTGCATATCTCAGCATTTAGTAAACTAACTTCAGCTGTTCAGGTGGCCCAAAACTCAGCAGTTTGTCTCATAGAGAGGTTCCAGAGCTTTGGAGTCACTTGCTACCTGACTCCAAAGCTCTGGAACCTCTCTATGAGACGAACTGCTGAGTTTTTCATTTTGCCTGAGAATACTTTGAAGAAAATTTAATTTTGAATACAGTTCACATTTTTGGAGGAGTCAGGAGTCACCAGATTAATTTTGACTCCCGACTCCACCAAGAAAACCCACAACCCCAGGACTCCCAACTCCATAAGCCCTGGTTAAAATGGCACGACAGTGGGGGACCACACAGAAAGCAACTTCATTTGCTGCCAAATCCTGACAGAATACAATTTAAACTGATGACCACAACTTGGAAGGCATTATTAAATAGGCAAGCACACATACATTCAGGAACTCATCCAACTTAAACCCAACCGAGACCATAACATAGGGAGCAACAGGAAACTTTTGTTGACGGAACCAGCTTCAAAGAACCACAATGAAAATTTTTAAAGATAGAGCTTTCTCTTTTGCAGCACCACAACTCTGGAACAAGTTACCATGGCTGCAAAGACTCTGGATTCCCCCACTTGTTTAAGACATTTTACAAGTAACAAGCAACTCGCACAAGGGGCTTTGTACAGTTTACTGGAAAAGGCGCTATATAATTTACTATTTACTATTATATTACTATTATTATTATATTATCATTAAGAAGTTTTGTGTGATTTGTCTTTGAAAAATGAATACAGTTCACATAGTTTATATATCAGTCAGGATCACTTGCTAAAAGCATAGAGGTAGATGTTTTCATCGACCCTCTATGCATTCATAGAGGTAACCTAGAGCTATGAATCCATCTACTTTGCAGTATTTCCTCCCATGCACAAATTAAATGAAGATTGCACTAAATATTTTTGCATGAACTGAAAGAATACATGTTCTGGAAACTTTTCATCGCGGGAAATCAAAATTTCTATGTGGCGTTCTCCAGCTACAGTCTGTAAAATCTGCAGAAGAGGTGCATTGTGGGTGGTTTATTTATGTGATGAAAAGTGAGCTAAACTCTTCCTTTTTATGTTGGAACAAAAAAAAAGTGTTTAATGTTTGATTGCTTTCCTTGAGGTGCCAAAAAATAGTAAAATTGTCAAGGTAGATGAATTCATAGAGGTTATGAAAACATCGAGCTCTATGAAAACAGCGACCTCAATGTTTTTAGCAAGTGGTCCTGACTGATATTATTAACATAATTTTTACTTGTCATGAGATACCAGCTTTCAAAATTTAGTCTCCAACTGTGCTTCTGCCTGACAACCAAAGTTTGACTCTGACTCTACCTGAAAACCTGCAACTCCAAAATTCTGACTCCAAAATTCTGACTCCAAAGCCCTGTCTTTAATTGTCAAACTATTCATGAAAATTTCAGATGGTTATACAGGACATATCAATTTTAATCAATATCACATGGATCAACTAAATTCTCGATCGAAAGTGACAAAGATCTCATCATGGAAGTATAGTAGTACTTACTGCAAAGCACATAGGCGTATCGGAGGGGGGGGGAGGTCCCCCCCCCCCCCAAAAGTTTGGGAAACAGTAAGACTCGGGCAAAAAGGCTAAAAAATTCAGGCAGATGATTAAATAAAAACTACTGAAAATTAATGATTTCCAGGCAATTTAATTTGAAATGTTTATAAATTTAGATCGTGAAATTCGGGCAAATGTCGCTCGCCCCCCAAAAATCGCGCGTGCCGTACGCCTATGGCAAAGCAACACAGAAGACCTGCCAATGAAACCCTGAATCAATGCACAATACGCATGATACAGGTTTCAGTGTCTTGCAGTTCTACCTGAACAATTCTTGATTTACTCTGTCAAAATCAGCCTGTGCGAAAATTGCAGGCTAATAAAAGGGTTGTGCAGATAACTTGGCAACAATTGGTCTGGCTACTAAACAGATACAAATCAAGCAAATAGGAGAACGGAAATTCATGAATTATCAATCAGTACATACTTGGCCAAAGTGAACAGTAGTGATGCAGAGTGGAGCACCTTCTATAGTGGTCTTGTATTCCTAACGGCGGTTCGGTCCAAGTCTGGTCCATGTCCATTCCAGCCTCCAGGGTGAGGTGACATGGTCTGACTGTGTTACATGACCACTGACACAAGTTGCAGTCCAGAAGTGGACCTGTCCATCAAGTTGCATCAACATCGATTTTCTGAAATTATGATAACAAAAAAGATTTTTTTTATACTTTAAGCCATACATTCTGTTCCATTTCTAATTTCAAAAGGTCACAAATCAGTTTACAAATATATATTATATTGTGAAGTGCAAAATCAGTGGAACTGACTGCCTGTTCACATGGAATGGACTCATTTGTATAAACTTGTGGTCTGGTACTTTGGCATTCTGAGGCTGGAGTGCGGAAAGGACTGTTCAAAGGCAGTCCATTCTATACATGTATGTCAACTCTATAATTGAAATGCACTGAAAAAGATCAGAAGTTAATTTTCAGACTCGGGGGGGGGGGGATACCAATCTACAGTCATCCACCCTTGATAATTGTGACTTACACTTAATTTTGATGATTTCGAGCTGTTTGCACGTCACCTTATTGTTGTTCCCAGCTTGGAGTGGACGGCTGTTGCCTAGTTTGTAGAGGCTCCCAATCTGTTTTTGCCCAGTTGCTGGTGCAGTCATCCTTCATGATGCAAATCTTCGCCTAAAACACATTGATACTTTATATTAATATTTATGAATGATATGAAACTGTAGCGACTGAGCTGTGAAACGTCCCACCACTGCTCCTAGACAGCACAATTTTAAGGTTTTCCAAGTCAAAGACAATGATAAAAGGCATCACTAATGAAAACAAATTTACAAATATTTCAAAATATCCAAAGACCAGCTAATTACAGACAGAGGTTACTTGAAGTACCTGAGGCTGGTAATAAACTAATGATTACAAATTTGATGTTAATTGCATGGATTGCAATCAGCTGGCTCATGGTCTGCAACAATGGCCTTTGGCATCTCTTTTCTCCCCAGTGATTACGACTTGGTAAGCAGAAAAAATACTGTGTCTACGACTTGGTAATATTAAACTGTCAGACTAAAAAGTGTGTGTCTACGACTTGGAGATCCCTGCCAATTTGAGTCTACCAGTTGGTATTACCTGATGAGATTAAATGGTGCCCCCCTCACACATTTTTTTTCTCACCTTCAATCATCTACACAGTAGCTGTAGGTGGACCAGTTGTTCCTTTGGGTAGTAAGTGTCCTCTATAACACGTTTTGAACACTTGCAAATGTGTATTGTCACTGTACAGATGCAAAACTTGACCCAAAGAATCCAATTCTTGTTCTCTCCAACATCAGTTCCCGGGATATCCCCCTGGGAATCCCGCCGTGTGACGTCATAACTGCCTCGCCGGGAGAGGGCGCTCCGATCAAAACGACCATGCACACCTATTGTTTTACAAAATCATTACAAATGGCGACGCATCGACTTTTCTTGAGAATTGTTGTGCAAGAGAAGTGGTTATAACATAGTATAACTCATGCGAATCGGCGAAAAAACGTTGCGAACTGTTGGAGGAGAATATGAAGGAGCAGAAAACCAGGTTGGTAGTACATGACAACATGTTTTGTCCATGACAGGTCCTGCAGACTGAATCACTACGAGCTTTTGACAGTCAACTCTTTCCAGCTCAGCCCCATCACAAGGGGCTGAGCTGTTCTAGTTAGTAATAGAGCAAAGATTCTTATAGATATCAAAATGAACTGGCAAAAGAAAAAAACACAACATGAAGCGAAAAATTCAGGCCAGCAATCAAATAAATATTACTGAAATTTATGCCGTCTAGATGATGCAATTCAAAATATGTCGCTACAGCTGGTCAGAGACCTCAACACCAAGATGTCACCAAAATGTGACTTCTCGTCATATTTTGCTCATTTGTTGGAAATCTAGATTACCAACTTTGAACTCATTTTGGTTCGGGTAGAGCAGGCTGATAATGTTGACTGTGATGAACACCTTGAATGTCGTCTTAAATATAGTATAATATATATGTATTTTCGTCGTCTTAAATATAGTATAATATATATGTATTTTCTATTTTCTATATTGTGTATGTAATATATAAAACATACGAAATAAAGATGATATATATATATATAGAGAAAAAAGTAAATATATGAAAGTTGATGTTTGTGCGAGAGACTATGATACTTTGAGAATACAGTCATAGCATAGGTTGTTGTGTTGTTTGGTTGCTTGATAGCAATGATAGGTTGGTTAATGGGAAAGGGGGAAGTTTTGAACTTTTTTTTTTTTTTCACCAAGACTAGTTGGGCAATTATCTATTATAAAAATTTCCAAGCCCCTCCCTCTTTTGTGTAGCCATATCTTTGCATTTGTTTGGGAAATTGAGACATCGTGTTTGTAACAGCTGATCTGTTACCACAATATATGTAAGCTTTCACTTAATTGAAATCCCTTGAAGGGCGATATTTTTTAACAATGGTTATGACATCACCAGCATTTCAGATGCCGATGACGTCACAAACCAAGCAATGGCCAAAACAATAGGATTGTGACGTCACCTCCATTGTTGCTCCATGGTGACGTAACATTTTTGTAATGCCAGAAAATAGTCCCTCTTTATAATTGAAAATTTGAGGTAAAACCAGGTGATAAAAACAAAACAACCACGCGTCAGGGTCACTTCGTACAATATCACTCGCTGTTGTGACGTCACTGGGCAGATAACATTGTGACGTCACTACAATGATAGCTTGCCAGCACACTCCTCAGTTATTCTTGAGTAGATTTGCGCAAAAAATCTGAAAACATCGGTGCAGTTTTTATTTTTTCCCGAAGCACCTATTACGGTACGTCTGGATGTTGAATTTTTTTCAGAGGATGTCCACAGATGTATAGAGCAACTTTGGTGTGAAGGACACACCATTTTGACACTTCAGAATAATAGTATGATACAGCTTTTTAATTTAGATGTTTTGAAAAGCCTTACATATTTTCTCCTCTGATACTTTAAGCCTACATTTAGTCCTGGGCAATATAAAAATACCTGGCCTCTTTGTCCCTTTGTAAACCCATTTAAAAACAATATTGGCCTAGTTTTTAGTGTGATGTCTGAAGATCATGGCAATAAAAATAAAGCTATTCATAGCATTTATTACTTTTGTTTGCATGTGGAAATAATAGTAAAAACATGAGAAATTCCAGGCCGACATAGCTTTTGGTAGCCCTAGAGCCACATTGTCAGCCCTCCAATGAGGCTCTTGGGCTGCCAAAAACCTATGTCAGCCCTCATTGCTCATGTTATTGTTATATTGTCAAAGGGGAACACACATTTCTTCATTGTCAAAGGGGAATATTCCAAACAGAACAGGTAACTTCAAGTAATATATTCATGGTCTGGTTAATTTCAACAACTATGGCATAAAATTTCATAAAACCTGATGGCATACGGTATGGTTATGCCTGGGCATAAAATCTGGTGGTATACCGTATGGTTATGCCCGGGCATAGAATCTGGTGGCATACGGTATGGTTATGCCCGGGCATAAAATCTCCTTGGCTTACAGACCGATAATGGAGAGCAGGCCATTATCCAAGGGTGTTGGAGACACCAAATCTGCATAGGGTATGAATGTTAAGTGACCAGTGGTGTCATTTCGAGGTAGCCTAGCCAATCGATCTTTTCCGATGGCAAGCTAATAAATGCGATCCGGAAGATCAGGATTATTGTAACAGCCAGAATTGGTTGATACAATCAAAGGCAATCAGTTCCGGGGCAGAGCAATACGAATGGGGGATAGGAGGAATGGCTATCCAAGAGTTAGGGAATACCCTTGTGATTACGGTGCGGAGTCGTTCAAGCGTGTTACGAAGGTCAGGAATTCTAGTATTCCGGTCGTTGACCCCGACCGCAAAAATCACTATTCGTATGCCCGAAGTGCGAGGTGGTGTGGCCTCAAGCATGGCCAGAAGATGTTTAAGTTTCATACCAGAGTATGATTGCTCACCATCCTTCTGGTGGCAGGCAATATTCCAATGCATTACAGGCGATTTCATTAGTACAAGATTCTACAGTCTCTATCCACCTTGCTGCAACGCATTTTTGCCTAATCTGATTGGTTCATGATCGCTAAAAACGTCAGACACTCACTAGATAGGACATAGTTATCAGCCCAATGCATTGCATTCACACAGTCAGGGCTGGATGACCAGAATCGTGTGGTAATGAAATCACCAGTAATTTAACAAGATTAATGTGACTTTTGATAAGTTGATGTTAGTTTTTTAAGTCTTCAAGTCTAGGCCTTTTTATTTGAAATCTTTATTGTAACCAAAATAAGATGAATACAAAACCTATCACTTTGGAAAAACCACTACAATTTATAGAGGAATCTTTATATGGACCTTTCTAGTAATTCAATCTGCAGAAATTCCATTTGCATTATCTAAAAATTTGATCTCATTGAGAAAAGATTTTCTCATTTTTGTAAAATTGTTGACCTAAAATATGCCCTCTCAAAATGTGTCTTCTTTGATAGGTCTACATCATGGAAAGGTCCCTTGAATTTCAACTGACACACACATCCATCTGAACATTGAACAAGCTTTATCCTTCATCTTTTTCAAAAATTGTGCACTGAAAGAAGACACGCTTGAGTGTCATGGAGGAGAACATCCCATATAACAACAATGGTATCTTCGACTGTTCGATCGCCTGATTGCAGGTATAATAAGCAACTATAGGGAAAGCAGTTACTTGGACGTAACCAAAATGTACAGCTTGAATTTGGTCCTGTAGCATGCAGGAATAGTTTTCACTGAAGTCATCAACCAAATTGGCAATTTTGTTAGGGTATCTCTAGTTGCTGGTACTGATCCCTCTACCAGTGTGCAAAGAAAATATGCTGAGGACATCCCTTCACTTTGGATGATTTTACCTTTGCATTGAAGCAAAGCATTTTTCCACTTTGTCCTTGCACATGTCGCACTCCTCAGTCAGGCATTTCATGTTCTGATATTTTTCATCAGTGGACTTCGGACACTGAGCTGTTTCGATAACCCCATACTTGTCCTTGAAGAGTGCAGTAGTTGGATTGTATGCCTTGATTGCTTGCACTGCATGCCATTTCTATGTTGACACATTACAGTCGCATAAAGAATGACTGAACTTATTTCTATTTACAATCAGCCCCCACAAGTCTCGGGCCTCCTCGTGGCGGTGGGTGGTAACACTAAGGTGAAGACCTCTATCCTTACTGGCCAACATGAGACAGTGCGCATGCACGGTGTGTCCCCTACCTTACAGGCGAATATCAATTAATATATCATTTACCATGATTCCAAACCGGATCGTACATCAACTGGGTTACCAAGGTGCACGTCCCTCAGCGGGAAACCAGGCTGAGATCGAAAAATTTGCGACTGGACTACCAAGATTTCAATGGACAAGGAAGTCTCCGGATGACTTGACTGACCCTGACCGCCCCCCACATCTGTCATAAAAGGTGTTACAAAATCACTGGAAGACCTATCATCTGTTGCTATCTACGAAACAATTGCAGACCTTTGCGACACGACAATTGCAGATAGCCTGAGACGCCAAACCAATGGCACATTCCTTCTTAAACCTGCGACCTCTGACCAACAAGATAAATTGTCCAGCATCCATGAGATAGCCAATACCAAAGTCGTCATTGAACCTTTTCAAAGATCAGGCAAAGGCGTTATCTTCTCCAAAGAAAGTAAGACCTGCTCAGACAATGAACTTACAAATTTGTTTCACAAGCACGGCATCGCAAAATTCAAACGTCTTGCAAACAAGAATGGTTATGAGTTACTGTTGCTAACATTCAAAGACGAAAGATTACCAAAGAAAGTACCTGTAGCCTTTGAATGGTGCAGAGTTTCTCCATACTTTCCCCATCCAAAACGCTGTTTCAATTGCCAAATGTATGGCCATTTTAGTCATACATGCATCAGGCCAACAATTTGTGCCAATTGTGGTGACCATGGTCATGCACAAACACACGATAAACCTTGCTCTAAACTTTCACATTGTGTCAACTGTTCAGGGAACCATCCTGCCTTTAGCCACAATTGCAAAGTCTTCAAGAAGGAAAAAGAAATTCTACAACTGCGAACTGAAAGACAACTATCCTTTCCCGAAGCCAGACGCCTTGTAGAACAGGATCCGGACAAATCTTGCCTAGAAGCAGATTACCCTAGACCACCTCTTCATTCATCACCACAGAGAAAGATTCATCTGGACAGGACTCTCTTCACAGATGTCTTAATGAAAACACCTTCACCGCCTCAACCACCAGACCGGCCAAGCAAGGAAGAACCTGTGAACTCCCCTGAATCACCGAAGAAGATGATCCAACAAAGTCAAATATTCTCTTCTGTTACCCAAGGGACTGAGAAGTCCCTCAACCAACCACAGGAAAAGGATGTTGCTCCAGATAACAAGACACCGCCCAAGAAAACAAAACAAAAAAGCTCAACAATCGGCTTGCTACCTTACAAAGACAAAGGTAAAACGACAATCACCAACAGCAAAAAAGAACTCCCCACTGGTCTCAAATTTCACATCAAGTCCAAAGATGGAAGACTGAAGGATGTATCACCATTTGTTAGCTACACAACCATTCTGAAGAAATTTGGAAAACCACACTCAGTCGATCGACAGCCTGGCGGTAATTTATTGGTACAAGCAATAAATGCCACTCAAGCAAGGAAACTTCTTGAATTGAAAATGATTGCAGATATACCTGTCAAAGTGACACCTCAAAGATCTAGATGTCACCAACCAAGATGAGATGACTAACTCAACATGACCACAAACTAAGTATGTCTCTAAATAGCCCAATCAGGTGCTGATGAGACGTAAAACACAAACTCACTCACTCACTCACTCACTCTATTTACAATCACGCATTCCGCAGGCGTTCAATGAGACATTCATGCCAGTTTTGTGCTCAAATTCTTCATGCAATATCTTTGTTGTTTGCGCAGAATGGGGTTGGTCTAGTGGTGGCGTGCTGGGCTGCCAATTTGGGTCCAGGGTTCGAATCAAGCTCTTGCCGGGTCACCTGGGCCTATGTTGGACAGCTGTTTCAATCACCCTTCACCTCTTTGCTGTGTCCTCCCCCTTTCCTAATTAGTCTACCAAGTACATAAATACAGGACGTGAAGCCCCAATCATCCATCCATCATCCAAGATAAAACCTGGCTTCCGGCTTAAAATACTCTTCTGGCCTATGCTGTCTTGTACTGTTTGTACAGATAAACTGGGCACATCTAAGCTGCAATGAAAAAAGCCATGCTTAATTATGCTCATGCAGATGTGTAAAACAGAATAAAAGTATTACTTTTTTACTGCACTGCATTGAGACTCGGATACTGACTGTAACGAACAAGCTTCTTTGCTTGTAAATTTCTTTCCATAAAATGACATACCTACTACCACTCTGTGCACCAAAAGCCTTCGACGCAAATGCTCGCATGCTTCCTGAGGTGCCATTTCTTGTTTTAGTAGCCTTTTCATTGTATTCAATGTACTTTATTCCGTTATGTCGTCTTTCAGCTGCACATCTCCCCACAACATTTGGACGTGTTCATGTTGACTTTGCAACCCAAAGTGCATAGTATTGGACAACCACACTGAAGTTATCAGGCTCCTTGGATTTCCTGAATATTATAAAAAATATAATTAGGTCCTGTATGATAGCCGATAGATTAAACAAAAACAACATAAACCATTGATATAAATTATACAGTAAACCACAGGTCAATTATTTATTCCTGCAATTATTTAAAATGTGATTGAGAAAATGTTGGTGGTCATGCTTAAATATTCAGAATATGTACATACTATAAAGTTGATGGTCTGCTTCGTATCTTTGACATGCTGAACCAGCACTTGTCAAAAGGGCCTTACTAACATCGACATTCCAATATGATCTTTGACAATTCTGAAATTGACCAAATTTTTCAAATAAATTGTCAACAGAGATGTGTTTGTTAAGAGAGAAACCTCGTTCAATAGCAGCTTGTCCATGGGACAGCAATAGAAGTTTACTTACAACATCCCACAGTTTTCTAAACTTCACTCTAAAAAATTTCGGGACAAAACTGGTTTTGTAATGGAAAATGGTTTATTGAAAAACCAAACTTCCATGCATAAACCAACATAGATTTTTCAAAAAATCATTTTTGATTTCAAAAAACCAGTTTTGTCCCGAAATATTTTAGAGTGAATTGGCTTCACCATCCATAGCACCGTATATTATTTCATCCAAATGATCCTCAATGCTAAAATTTCGAAAGTCTTCAAGTTCTGCAACACTGACTAAGATCATCAAATTGTTCTTTGATTTCATCTGCATCATCAGCTTTCACCCTTTTGGCATCAACCAGGGCAGTCAGTACTTGACCAAACTGTGTTGCACACAGCTGAGAATTTGAAATCATCAGCCTGGGATCCAGACATGACAAATTCTGCACTAAGCGAATTTAAGTGGAGCTTTCTCCAGTAAAGAATCTGTCACGGTACACAGAAATCGCAGGCATCCAATTCAGAATTCGTACACTTGTTTCTCACTTATCTTTTTTTCTTTCAAAAGGCCCAATATTTTCTGTTGTGCCACAAAACCTAGACCAACTTTTGAAAGAGGAACATGATTTGTCTCATCATTTGGACCAATGCGCAAACGCTGTAAAGTTTTTTTGGCATCTGACAGCACTGAGGGTTTTACAAATCTCTTCAACAGTTTTCTGATCATAGTTTCCATGTCACTAGCCCAAAAAAGGCAACATGACACGATCAGTCTGGTAAGCAGTCAAAAACGTTTCAAGTGGTTTGGCAACAGAAATGAAGCAGGCTATAGACGGTTATTTTATTGTCGTCCCAAACATGAACCATGAAATCTAATTGCTTTTTTCTGATGTGGTAATTTAGCCTTTCATTAAAGATAAGAACATACGACTTGGTGGTTTCCATCCTCCATTGAAGTAGCCGTCTAAAATAAGGTGCTAGACCAAAACAAGCAAGCTACATAGCTTTAGTCTCGTGGCAGGTTGCCTTTTCTGCGACTGTACCTAGAGATTGCTTTTGCCAGACAAAGCCTATGTCATGTGATGATCTGATCGATTGACTTGTGTTTACTAAATTCAAAACATGTGATAGTATATACGAAAGACACTAGAGTGACAGCGAAGTCCTAATAAGGCTGAGTCATGTAATGAAAGTCAGTCCTATAAGGCTGCGTGACATGTATACATATTATCGCATGACATCTTTGATATCAACCCTCATATCATGCCCGACAGCCACGTATATATTACTGATGCCAGAGTTGATACAAGAGATATTCCTGCAAAGTTATTGTGACTTTCAAACAGTTGACATATATTCAATGTTCATGCTGACCTGCATCAATCTCGTCTCGTGGATTCCACTTTCTAGGGCTGTGGACATTAACGTTCTCCGCACTGAATGGTTGGTGTGCCACTGTGCCTCCCTCTGATGCCTGCCTTCTGGTACATATCCTTCACAATGTTTCCGATGGAGTTCTTGGCAAGAGGAGGTACATCCTGGCATCTTACGTCAATGCCGCCTCTGGACAATGTCGCCTGAATTTTTTATAGATGTGAACAGGACAAAGATCGCTGTCTGAAAAATAGATAAATGAGAGTACTGATTAAAAGAAATATCAGGACCTATGTTGCAAATCTATATAGATAATGCAATTTCAAAAATAAGGCACATGACATATCGTTATCTATGGAAAAAACATGACATACAGTTATAGATGGAATAAAAGATGGTTGGGAAAATTAATGAATCACCTTTAAAATTAATATCCTTACTCAGTCTGACTGATCAATATCTATCGATGTATTAATTTTCTCACAGAAACACAATTTACCAGAATTAGCAAAGCCCTTTGGGGGGAATGGGCGAGTGTCGTCAGTCTTCCCAGATCTGGTCTTCGTGGTCCTTTCGTTGAACTCAAAGTATTCAACCCCTGGCAATCAACCTTAAGTTTGACTTCTCCCCAAAGTAGGTTCGTTTGCGGTGTGACTGATCTGAGTCCCAAGTGCATCGTGAAAAGGAGCCAAAGGCTGTTCTGCAAGGTCCTGGGATCATCTGCAAGAAACCAAACAAAGTGGAACTTTGAAACCTTTTGTTTTGGTTAATTATTTTTCAGGAAGTATATATACAATTTCTGCCATAGTAGTTTTAAAAAGTGTGGAGGAACCTCCCAAGATCCAGAAAATGTGGACGAATATGTACTTTATAAATATTTACATGAAAATAGCATTTAAATATTTTGGCACTTGTATTATTTGCCTAATGTACATTTTTGAGTGTGGATTTTCATCATGGAGATCTCTTATTAATTTTAAGTTTTAATATCCACCAGTGCTCAGTTGGCCTTTTTCTTTCAGGTTGTTTACTTCATCCCCTTCAAACCTGGAGGACCTAAGAGGGTGGTTTTCTCGTCCCTGTCTTTTTAGTTCCTTTCTCTTGGCTTCCAGCATTGTCGGCTTTGTTGATATTCGACAGAAGTTTTGACGTCATGCTTGCATCCCTATGTCCGCAGACAACGGCCTATGCTGGCCACCTTACTTGTCAGAGAATCTGGCTCATATTCGGTTCCGTCGGTTTTCCTGACACTAATAACAAAATTGACTCAAAATCAGTTTAGTTCTCTTGCAGTTATTGCCTCTATTCCTGAAAAATAAAAATAATTTAGAGAAACTTATCGAGAAAAAAATATACAAAATTATACATAAATACAAAACAGCACATCAGGAATAAATTTTGTAATATTTATTTAAAAACCTTCATTATATCAAGAGTATAATTATTCACAACGACATTAAATTTACTCTAATTTTATTTGATTCATTGCAATTGTTAACACTGAATTGTTGTTTTACTGCAGAGGCTCTGGATGGGGGGGGGGGGTTGTTATGGGGGACGGAGAATTCAAAAGATAGGCTGTACTTGTTCTTCTGTTGTTGGCTGATGGAGGAAAATTGGTCAGAGACTGCGTCCGGAATTTATCGTTCTTCACTCGTGTGCTTAGAAAGACTTTCCAAACTTTTACTGAAGACTTCATTACTGTTTCGAACGTGACCTTCGAAACAAATGCGGTCTAATTTGTCACTGTTGTTCAACTCTACCAGTCTTGTGCTTACTGCTCATGTATGACGCCCCGACCTATCAGTGGCATAGACCAGTTATCAATTAGCTAATGGAATTACCCCTTGGTTTGTGGTTGGGCATTGTCCAGGAGTGCTTGACCACCTTGAACTTTTCAAAGTGCTAAAGCACTTTTCCTTTGAATTGATATTGTTAGGCTGCACCATCCAAAATTAATTAGTTGCTGTGCATGCACATTACCATATTCAGGGAATTTGTTAAATTCAGATAGACAGCCTCTTCTTGGTATCATTGTTGTGTTTCTTCTGCCTTGCGAAGTTCAGAAATATTGTAATACTGCACATATTTTTGACATAATATGCTGTTAGTTTCCTTTTTTTTTTCATTTTGTTGACAGAATGCACCACTGAATGGATTGTGGCTGTAAACACCCTGGAAAAGACAAATCATGTTTTGATGAATTAATCATATTTCTGCACGTATCCTGCCAAGACAAAAAGTGCTGGAAACTGGAAAGTTCAATCGACACTAACTGTAATATTTCTTACAACAAGGATCCAATGTTGGGAAAGAAGGAATTCCCATGAAGTCAGTAGAGCGCTCGCCTCACAAGTGAGGGACCTGGGTTCAATCCGGCTGGCCATCATGTCATTCCACGACATCGTAGTTCGCATCAGATGTAAATTGGAGGTGCTGCGGGCCCAAATAGAAACAAGTCACTGACCTAGCTTGGCTACCGACGTTAAATAAAAGTCCCTTTACCTTTTACCTATTTTTTATAATCTGGAGATAAAAGCAAACAAATAAATTCATAAGGCAGGATGATGGCCACATAAGACACTCTTTTCTTCTTCTTTTTTTTAACCCTTTTACTTTGCAGTGATTTGTCAGAGCAGAGACTGGGGTAAAAACCAAGGGACCTCCTTCTGGAGCAGTGTATCTTCCAAACAAATCTCCTTGGCTTACAGGCTGATAATGGAGTGTAGAGCATTATCCAAGGGTATTAGACCAGCCTCATTTGCAAAGGGTATGCATGTTAAGTGACCAATGGTGTCATTTCGAGGTAGCCTAGCCTATCGATCATTTCCGATAACAAGCCAATGGGATCCAGGAGTTCAGGGTGATTAGCTGTATTCCCCGTTATCCTTCAGATGATAGAGGCCTGGGACTTTTTCATTACATTATCTCTTTGACAGGACTGGTCAACTGTCTGCCTGTCTACATTAAAAGTCCTCCTTTACCTGTGGTATGTTATGCAAATAATGAAAGTAACATTAATTGGCTTCCTTTCACTACATGTATTTATACGTGAAGAATCCCAATTCAACGAAAACCACAGCATTTTATTTTGTCCTCTGAGGTATTTAATTTGAGATTCAAATGGCAAGTTAATTTCATCAGCCAACCCGCTAGATGTCTCTCAAACTCGCAAAACTAAGTTGAACAACAAATCTTGCATAAAAATATTTCAGGCTTAGGCCTAGGCAGTAAATAGAAGTCTTAAATTATGAAAAAATTAATGTTTTCTAAGAAAATTGTTTTCTTCTCTTTTTCGGAGAAGCCACATGTTAAATCTTAGATTAACAAAATCAGTTTAGGCTTCGCCAAGTAAACGAGACATTTTACTGGGAGTCTCTTTTTATAATTTAGTTTTCTGTAATATAATTTGGGAAGCTTTTCAGCATTATGCTCTTGAATTGAACATATACAGCTTCAGAATCAGCCACTGGGAAATCAATAAACTCAACAGAATGAAATGTTCAAATTGTGAACCTCGTTATATTATTAGGCCTATTACAATTATTACTGGCAAAATCATATCTATTATTCAATCAATTTACTTATCGATTGAGTCCGTTCCTCGTAGCCATTAGGCTGGTTATCTTATAAAATTGTTGATCATCCTTCCTTGCCCTTGTAAAGAAACTCAGCAACTTTTCATCAAGTTCATCGGCATCATTTGCTGCAATCAAGGTGTCAATATTTGGGACATTCACATCACTGGTGCTGGAACCACTGTCAGGCCTATCTTGTGTCTCAGCCAAGAAGTGGTTGAAAAGCTTCACTGTCTGCTGTGTTGCCTTTTTAGTGTTTTCACTTTCTCTTCTGTCTAGAATGTTGTGGATGTTGTCTTCAGTTAATACTGGAAACCTTTCGGATGCCATTGTTTTGATTTAGAAGACGACAATATCATTTTGAAATAAAATGTTAGGTGGCGCAACGTATATTTTCTGACAATTAATTATAGATGGCGCATCACGTTCCCTTAAATATCTTATTTCCACAGGATCACATAATGTGCCTAATTTCTCATTGCAAACTGACGCAACACCAATAGATTTGATATGAAGTCGTAATGATTATATTGCTTGGCATTTATCATCCATAATTTTTTTTTTATATTTGTCTCGTTTTTTAGTTACGTCCAACAAATGAACAAGGCTGACCCTTTGTTTACCCAAATCAGTGAGACTTCAATGAGTACCCACCGTGCAATATCTCCATGCAATACCATCGTGCAATATGGCACGGCTCCCGACCAATCAGGAGCCAGTATTCCCGCTTGACATATGAAATAAAAAAATGTTTGGACTCCAGCCGCCGTATATCCTTAAAAATGCCATCTTTATATTGATGATTGCAATTGTAGGACTGCTTTCAAATTTGATGATTACTCTTCAAATTAGTATGAGTGAGCCTGTGGGCCTCAAACTACTTCCCAGAACTAGTAAATAATAATCCACATAGTCATAAATGATGATTGGTGAGTGATAAATGACGATTGGTTGGAATAAACTAATTTTATGAATCTGTTTTTTTTTTTACATTGGATGAACAGTTGTGCAGACGCAATTTGTAGTGCATCAGAAGCCCATCACGTCAGTAAACAAATCAGGGCAATGGCTTGGACAGAGTTAATGTAATGAGGATACAGCAGACTGACATCCAGGATTAGTTTGCCTATCTTGGGAATCTTATCTGAGCTATGCTAGTGGATCAATCATTACTGGAATTGGTCAGTGATCAGTTTATAGGTTTCAGGCCATCACTTTGATTGAAAAATTACTTCAGTCACCCGACAACCTCAAATGTAGTCTTCCTGTTTATCCAGCTAGCAGTATATGAAAACTTGTTTATTTAGCTATGTGTCCAGCTAGTCAGAATGGATCTGCAATAATGAAAACAAAGGCCGGGGAAGGGGAATGCCGGTCCTGTGCAACGAATGATAACTTGTCAGCTCTTAAATTCTGATAAACATCAAATGTATAAATACAAATCAAACTTAAGGTTCTTTGGTTTTCACAGAACAATTAGCTGCATGAGGCAAAGTGACAGCCTTGTAACTCTTTGTACTTTGCGGTGATTTTTTTTTCAGGGCAGTGAGCAAGTCATAGATTCACTCCTTGTGAGAAGACCAGCCTACTTGGGTATCCTGCTCCACAGCGGTTGATCTTCCAAGCAAATCTTCTTGGCTTACAGGCCGATAATGGAGAGCAGGCCATTATCCAAGGGTGTTAGAGACACCTAATCTGCATAGGGTATGAATGTTAAGTGACCAGTGGTGTCATTTCGAGGTAGCCTAGCCAATCGATCATTTCCGATAGCAAGCTAATAAATGTGATCCAGAAGATCAGGAAGATTATAGCTGTATTGCTCACTACCTTCTTGTGGCAGGCAATATTCCAATACAATGTTGGCGTACATATTCATGATCACGTGATTGTAAATTGCTTTTTTACCTGTATACAGAATTTTCCCTCTCTATTTTCCAGGCAACAGATACTGTGTCGGGGTAAAAGTATACCGAGACAATCCCCTGAATCTGTACAGGAAATTATTAAACCAACAACCCATAATTATAAAATTAACCAGATTTTACTGACCTGTAGCTCTGAGTTTTCTCAAACTGGAGATATCTTCAGACTTTTTGGGATATCATTCTGTTTGCCGTCTGAGAGAACAGAGAAATAAGGCAATGCATCCAAACAGTGATGGTTGTACATAGTCTCTGCAGGAGAAACTAATTTCGGGATTAGGGAGGAAATTGAGGTCTTAAATGCTACAAATCCCATCTCGTTGCGAGGAAATTGATTTTCTGTCTTTTTCTAATTAGTCATTCCTTGAACGGAGTACAGTCATAACGGCCAACACCCAAAACGGCCAATTCTACGACGGCCACTAACCAGAACGGCCAAATTTATGACGGCCAAAGCCCAAAACGGCCAAATTTATGACGGCCACCCCCCAAAACGGCCAATTTTTATATTATATGGTCAACATTATTACCTGTCACACTCGATCTTGTGATTAATATTGCTGATAGCTTGTTCTTCATATTAGTTAATTGCTGATAGCTTAGTTTTAAGATCTGGTTGATATTCTTTATAAAACCAATATATCTGTAATTATAACTATAATTTCTGTACATAAAAAACATAATGCCATATATACTCTCAACAAGTTTATTGTTTGAGACAAAAAAAATCAAAAAATACCAATACATGTACACAATTATATACAAAAGTCAAATACCAATATACAAAATACAATACAAAAATTCAAATCAAATACAATACAAAATACTAGGTCTAAACAAATCGATTCCTGTGCAGTAAGGCCAGCTGTCGGTGAAGTTGGCAAATCCCCAGATTCTTCTCAACATAGCGGTTCCAGAGTCTGAAGATCTTGGCCTGGAATTTCTTGTAAGTCTTTTTCTGCCCTTGCATCAGCAGGTCGGCCGCCACCAGGGTGAACTGTCAAATAGATTTTAAAAAAAGACTTAAATACATTTAGTAAAATTGATTCATAGGAATAAATAATTTGTAAATTCAACTTGTCATCGCATCCTTGTCCACAATTGATGTTAATTGTTTGTATAGAGGTTTGGTTGAATAATTATATCTGAATCTGTAAACATCAAGTGACTGAAACAAAGTAATGATCCGAAACAAAAGTAAACAAATGAGCAGGGAAACATACCTGTATTCGGACAAACTGGGCTTCCTCTCGCAGGAGCTGCAGGAGCTTGTACAAGCTGGGCTTGCCCCTCTTTACCTGTAAAGAGAAATGTTTCAATATTTATACAAATAAATCATTCATAATCAATCAACATGGATAATATATAATGCACAAAATTATTCATTATGATTTAATCTAAACAAAATTTGATAAACAGGACATACCTTCACATTGAATCTGTAGTGCCAGCCCTCTACATCGTTGTTTGTGCGTATGGGCTGACCATACACACTCCACGATGCAGGGGGCCACAGGTTGCTTGAGATCCAAGTCGTCTGGATGTAATTGACGAATCGTTCTTCTCTTTCCCTGGAATCTCGGTCTTCACAGCCCGGAAACAAGCTTCGATCTTGGTGGCTGGGAGTAGGGGCAGGCACAAAAAGAAGGAAATCCACCGGCGGTACCTTTCATCGTTTTCATACAAAGTCTTCAGACCCACATCCTGTACCTGAAAATAGCCGAAAATTGTCAAATAACTGAAGCAATACATTTCAAAATACAAAAGAAGCAAATTTCTCAAATTTTATAATCTAATTTAACGATAATGTAATAATAATCTATTTCTGATTTGATAATACAACAAACCTTTCTCATGATTGCCTGCCCCCAGTGGAAGGCACACCCGGAGATCTTGGTGGCTGGCAGCACCTCTTGTACGGCTTTCCGCACTGCAGCCTCAAAAGTCAGCGACGACCTTCTGTGCTGAGCAGTGAGGAAGCAACTCAAGCACCTGAAATTAATGGAAAAGTTGGTTTTTAAAAAATATAGTAGCACAGTCCCAGGTATAGTGTTAAAACAAGCTAAAAATATAAAATATCATTATGCTGTATAATTGTACAAAATCATAGTAACTTACAGCTCTCAACACTGCTACTTAATCTTCCTGGCGTTTGCCACTCATCAAAATGAAACAGAGTGGCGTCTGCTTCATGCCCTTGTCGTTCTTCAGAAAGGCATGGATGCTATACAGCTGTGTGAATGGTCCCTTCGCGACAAAGAAGGTGCCGTCCATGTACCTGAAAAGAGACATACCCGATATTATCAATAGGGCTTAATCTACAGAGCATAATTTTGTTAATAACCAAGCAATACAAGAAGACAAAATGACATAGATCTATGATCAATATATACATACCACGTCTTTGCTTGGCTCAGCACACGCAGCATAGCATCCGTTGCCAGTACAAGATGTCTCTTGCCTGCTACCCGCAAGTCTCTGCGCAGAAAATCATGAGTGTAGGGCAGGTCAATCAACTGAAAAGACAATATGACATACCTCAAAAAATGTACAAAATATAACTAGAATTATACACTTGAAAGCAGTGTCAGAATATAGTGTAAATGTGCTATTTACAAATGTGAATTTGTTTATATATTATTGAAATTCTCACCTCAAAGTCCAAGTCGCTGGGGTGTTGAGGATGACCTTTCTCCCGTATCCTGTTAGCCTTCCTCTCCAACAGAGAAGGAACCGGCAGGTCCATAGCCACGGAGTAGGGAGTCAGGGTCTCTTGCACAATATCACCAGCTGACTGGAAATCCTGAAATTACACACAAAAGAAATAAAATTAATATTATTCATATTAATAAATGTATAGCATACATACAAACAATGGTACATGTATTTAAGTTGAAAATTAAAATGTCAATTAAGTATCTTACAAATAGTACAGGTATTTAAAATGACAATTAAATATCTTACATCAGCCTTTGCCTTGACTTTCACCGCCACATCGATCTTCGTACGGTTGATGGCCCCCAGTTCCCAGTTGTGGCTGTGTTCTGCACTACGTTTGAAGTTCTCGCCCTTCTGGGTCACAGTGACTTTGCAAGTCAAGGACTTGCATCGTACACTGCAACGCCAGTAAGTGGTAGTGTCACCCGAGGCAGTCTTCTTCCTAGTCTTGACAACATAGGTGAATCTGAAAATATAGTAGCAAAACAAATGTCATAAATTGGAATTAAGTCACCAAAATTGTATGATGGATATTATTAACCTTGCATCTATATTTATGCTGAAAGTTGTCCAAACTGTATACATGTTGCTAATACAATAATCATCAACTGCAAATTAATATACATGGAATGGGGTAATCAAAAACCTTCTTAAATTATTTAGGCTTACCTGTCATTCTCAATTAGCCTGGGCTTGCCCTTCTGTGATCCAGCGTCGATGACCAGCCACTGTGGTCGCTCAACTGGAGGTGCGTCTGCCGCATCAGGATCATCATGTCTGGACCTATCAAAGATGAAGGTATCTTCTTCAACCTTAAAGTAGAAGAAAAACAGTGTTAGTTTTACCATGTAAAAAATTCACTGTTAAAACAATACAGTGTTCTTTAAGTACACTTTGTATTATATATATATAGGTTATCATCAGCTCATAGCATGAATGTTATAACATTTATAACAAATTTTTATGTTATAACCATAAAGTATATCCTTATTTATGAGTTTTTCTTTATTTTACTAACCAAGTCAGGCATTGGAACTGGGTCAGACACATCAGCAGCATCATCATCATCTTCCTCATCGAGGTCTTCTGGATCATCATCAACCTGTAAAATATAGAGGGATACCATTTCATATATTGGATATATATTATGATGTGAAGCAAAAATATTCTCTAAGGAGATACTTAAGATATATTTGCTTCAAAATCAACATAATCAGAAGAAAATTATAACCGTAAATTATATCCTTATTTATGAGTTTTTAAATTCACATTTACAACACTTACCAAATCTGGCATCAGTGCTTGGTCTTCCATGCTTCCAAGTTCACCAGCATCTTCATCTTCACTGTTTTCCTGAAAATAGAAAATATACATTTTTTAACATTCCAACTTTGTATTTTTATGATTTGGAAAGATCTTATCAACTTCATGTTTTGGCATTTATATAAATGTTACAGTTCTTGTCAACTTCATGTTTTGGCATTGACATAAAAGTTACATTTCTGAACATTATGTAATATTCGCGCAGCGAAACGGCCTCATATATATGAAAGACTTACCAGGGCAGGTGTTGGTTCAGCTACAACAGCAACCTGGTCAGCTTGCCGACTGTCGATGTCCTGATTCCGCTGGGCAACTGGTTCGATATCAGATGGCTGAAAAGAGAAAAAAGGAAATATATATATGTTTGAACAAACTGATTTGGTCCATTAGGTATAGAATATTATTTCATGGAATCAGAGTGACATTATATGAAATGTTCAGATATATATCAGTGTGAATATTACTATATGAAACTTTCAGTTAAAATAGTTACCATAGGATCATCTGCCATCATGGAGTCCAGTAAATCTTCCCGGAAGGATGCGGCAGTTGATCTGGTGGCAGAGGAAGAATCGATGCTAATTCCTAGATGAAAGGATGGACGTTCCACGATAGAAGGTCTCATGGTGGAGTTGAAGTGGATGATGGCTGGGACAGGGTGTTCGGACGTATCAGTGGAAGTGGATGGAAGTGGATCGGTATCAGCAGGACTGGGACGACCTTTTTTCGATGCCTTGCTTGGAGCCGCTTGAATCTTTGGCATGCTTACTTTAGTTATGTAATGACATTAAAGCAACAAAGACAAGGCATTCACACCTAGTAAGAACAATAGGCTAGCCAGTCTATCAATAACCCATAAACCCCACTTGAATTTTTTGTACCACTCAGTAATAAATAATTTAATAATTTAAAAAGTAATATATATGAAAATTAATCCCCAAAAATAAACATGCAGTCAATAATTAGCATAATGAATACACAACAGACATAGGCCTATATACATGCAAGAATTTTTTTCTTCTTTATAGTGGAGACTAATTTGACTTAATAAATACCTAAATATATTGCAATAGGCCTATTAAACCCCAGAAATAAACAGTCAATAATTAGCATAGTGAATACACATCAGGCATATATATATACATGCATATTTTTATTAAAGTGGAGACTAATTTGGCTATATCTGTACCATTACCTAAACTTATGCATTTATTCTAGATATCTATAGGCCTATGTAATGAGTGTTAAACAATAAATTGCAGGTTCTTACCAGAACGACAGGATCTGTGCTGCCAACGTTGACAACTGTCACAACAAAGGCCTTCATCTTCTTCTGTAACTGCAACACTGCAGACAACACAGAGGTTCTTCTTGGCTGTAGCTCTTCTTCTGGACATAGTGTATTGGTCAGAGTAGAAACTCGAATGAACATTGACTTTTCTTGGCCATTTATATATGTTTTTGCACAATACCTACTTGCAATCATTATTTCTTTGTGTTCATTGTGAGAGCCAATGGATTGTAATTAATTGCTGTTGGTTGTCCTTCATCGAGGATCACAGAGGAGCATTTGACACTTGGTTGACACTTCAATTGAAATCAGTTGACACTTCAATTGAAATCAATTGGACTGTATGAAACCCCGATTGAAATTATAGAATAATAGATCAGTAAAATATTTACTAATATTGTAGATTAAAGCCACATAGATAATAGCATTAAACTGTTCAGTTCTTTAAACTTTTTTAAATATTGTAGATTAAAGCCAGATAGATTAAAGCATTAAACTGTTCAGTTCAGATAGATTAAAGTATTAAACTGTTCAGTTCTTTTAAACTTTTTTAATAAAGCAAAATATAACTTTATTAAGGTAAGAAAGTCAGTGAAGATGAAATAAAGCACAGAAACAAATTTTGACATTGATACAACTTTTATTAAATTATACATGAAAACCTGCAAGAAAATGACTGAAATCATTGTTTTGGCCGTTTTGGTTAGTGGCCGTCCTAGCGAGTGGCCGTCACCCCTGGTGGCCGTCATTGGAAGTGGCCGTCGTAGGCAATTGGCCGTTTTGAAGCTTAAGTTATTAGTTTTGCCCCAAAGTCTATTTAGATTTCTCAACAGATGAGAAAAAGGAAACTTCACTGGAATCTTTTAAAGCAATTTTCTTCAAATTAGCTTTGCATTGCAGCATTTGTCTGACAGCCTTTGCTTGATTAACTCTCATTTCTATTTGTGATGAGGTGATTCATTCCATGCAGCTAGGAAAATCGCTCTTTTGTGACTGTCTTTACCTATGCCCTCATTAACATGTCAGCTTAAGATTCAAGATAGGGTCGGGAATTAGTCACATGTAAGGTAGTTTTTGTGATTTTGAGACTTGTATGTTAAAATTTCGCAGATAACATTTTACTAACAAGTTTGTGTCTTTAAACCAAAAACAAGTAAGCTTCCAGACGTACATGAAATATTGAAACCAACCTCTGCATATTTTTAGAGAATTTTTATCAGGTAGATTACAAGCAGGCAAGACGTGCAGCAAGAAATGGCAATTATCTCCCAAAAATATACTTTTCCTGAAGAAGGGAAGTGAAAGAAGTTAATATGTAGTTTGTTCACGAAATGGTTGGGCATGTAATTATGTGATTTCAATCAGGAAATATTCATTGGAAATGATAGATAATTTGCTGTGCAAATCTTCAATGATTATGCAGTCTGCCTACAGAGGAAGTAATTTTCAAATTCTATTTGACTTATTTTCCGAAATTATGAAACATATTGCTGTCGCAAGGTTGTGTGTGAATAAATGGTTCAACAATATTTCAACAGCTGCAAACTTTAAAACAATTCTTTACTATCCCAGCTAATTAAGTTGTGAGTTTCCATCAAGTAAACTGAGAAAGTGTACTGGTAAGCCGTTACTGCAATGAGGACAGAAGAGACGGGCGTCCGCTATTAGAATTTAGATCTCCCGTCTTGAGAATCTCATCCAAGCGGCTGTATGAATCAATCGTGGATGCTTTCTGGTGCATGTAGTGTTCATTCTAGGCCAAAATGTTCTAGATGTAATTTTAGACTGGTTCCAACTGTGTAAAAATGCCACTTTGTTGACCTCAGTCAGCGAGGCCTTATATCAGTCTCAAAGGTTGATGCTTTGGTCTTGGTATTGCAGGTCCATGTCTCCATCTATGTCTTGGCAAATGCAATTTGATCTACAGTGCTAGGTACACTGCTTTGTAGCTGATGAAATTGCCATGATAAAAAAGGGTAGGAATATTGAATATTTCTTACACAGATGGTATATGATCAAGGTGTGGTGATATCCATGTCCGGAAGACATAGACCTATGGTGTGTTTGTATCCATGTCTAACAGTAATAAACTCAAGTCTGTGTATCCCAGCCATATTGGACGATTTATTTTGCGTCAACTAATAACAATGCGATTGTGTTGTCTGTAACACTGATTCTCTCTGGGGAAGACATATCAAGGATGACCTGCATGGTTCAACAATACCTTGTGAAGAAATATCTCATCCCCTCATAGCCATTGGTGACATGATATTAACTGCTTGAGGCAGGCTGGTAGTCTCATTAGTCCATTTTTATTCATATATATATATATATATGCTCGCTAATTGCTCTAATATCTTCTACTTTGCAGTGATTTGTATGGATTCACTCCAAACTAGTAGAAAGACAAAGGAGATCCTGCTCTTCAGCAATTTATCTTCCAAACAAATCTCCTTGGCTTACTGGCTGATAATGGAGCGCAGGGCGTTATCCAAGGGTGTTGGAGACACCTAATCTGCATAGGGTATGAATGTTAAGTGACCAGTGGTGTCATTTCGAGGTAGCTTAGCCAATCGATCATTTCCGATAGCAAGGTAATAAAACAGGATCCAGGAGATCAGGAAGATTAGAGCTATATTTGTACTTCACCCTTCTGGTGGTACAATTCTCATTGCAAGTTTTAGTGCCTCATCATATAGGTTGGAAAATATTGTTATTGTACATTGTAAAACATCAGAGATCGGTATTGCTATTGTATATAACTCCTTAAATTAATTCAGTAAATGAACTAAAAGCTAAGAGAGAACGATCTGCTTCTGGTGTGTCAATTGTGTATGTATTTCATCACCCAATTATAGGTATAATTATATTTTAGCGACAGAAGCAATTGAAATATCTCGCAAAACAAGGCAATTCTTCTTCTGAAAATAAAAATCCAATAAAAACCCCAAAAACATTGGACATGTAAACGGACCATAATTACTTCCCGCAACTAATTTTATTTCATTGTAGAAAATTTTTGTCTTCTGTTACAAATTAGTCATTCTCTTTACATTGTAGCTTGAGCGATACCACCTGATTATTGTGTTATAAAATTGTAAACATACCCAATGTCACACATGCCTCCTATGCCAAAAACATAATTGTTTCCAGAAATTGTCCAGTATGTGCTGGATCATATCATGGTTGATCTGTCTTTAGAGTAACAATACCCTTGAACATAATTAAATTAGCAAGATTTTCCTGACATCTGGCTCAAACAGAGGATTCCCAAATATAAGAGAATAGTGTGTTGGCTATCCATAAAAAAGTAAGAACATAGAAGAAAAACATACGAAAAAAAGCTACTCATCCAAGCGGCATGGATGAGGGTTGTATATAGTCTCTGCAAGAGAAACTAATTTCAGGATTAGGGAGGAAATTGGGGTCTTAAATGCTGACAAATCCCATCTCATTGGGAGCAAATTGATTTTCTGCCTTTTTCAAATTAGTCATTCCCAGAAGCTTAAGTTATTGGTTTGCCCCAAAATCTACTTAAATTTCTCAGCAGATGAGAAAAAGGGAACTTCACTTGAGTCCTTTAATGTCATTTTCTTCAAATTAGTTCAGAGTTACCACATTAGTCTGACAGACTTTGGAAGTGATTCACTTTTATTTCTAATTATGAAGATAAGGGTTGAGTTCAATTACTTTCATTAATTACAATTACCAATTACAGTGTGTCTCACGAGTCAATTACAAATACAATTACTATTACAGTTAACTGAAAAACCCTCAATTAAATTACAATTACCAATTACAATGGTCAATTACAATTGAATTACAATTACAATGTTGAGGTCAAGTATGACTAGTCCACACCGACCAAGAGTCCCACATCAGACTTTAATCAGTACAAAAGGACTGTTATATAAATGTGAAAAATATCAGTTTTAAAAATAAACTGGAAAATAATACTTTGAGAGAAAAGGCCAGTTTAGAAATTGAAGAAATATAGGTGTTTTTCTTTTGATTTGAAATGTTATGATGGATCATGTAATTGATTTGTAATTGGCGTGTAATTGATCAATTACAGCTCTACATCCAGTCAATTACAATTACAATAACAACTAGCAGTCAACCTTTGAAAAGGTAGGGAATAAATCGACTGGGAAAGAATTTGGGATTATTGGCAAAATATTGACCAAATTTTACCATAATTAAGAGGATTAATAACCCTACAATCAAACGTTTTTGCTTCAGAATATATATTTACCCCTTGCGACCTTGATTATGCAGGTAAAGTATCACACAAAATCAAAATTGTACTTGCGCTATGTCTCTAAGTCAGCATACTGAAAATGTGACAAATTTGAAGAAAATCGTCCTATTCAATCAAAAGTTATAGCTATTTACCCCTTTTTGGGGGAAATTACAAAATGCCAAAAAACAACAACTTTTATGATCTTGTAACACCAACAGTGAAAAGGTAAGACCCAGTTGATGCCTAATAAATTATCAAATATACAAGAAATGCTAAGAATACATATTTACCCCTTTCCACCTTGATTACGGGGGTAGTTTACTCCAGAACACCAAAAACCTACAAGCACCATGTCTCAAAATCATCTGACGGAACATGTGCAAAGTGTGGAGAAAATCGTCCAATTCAATCAAAAGTTATAGCTATTTACCCCTTTTTGGGGGTAATTACCTAAAAACAACAACTATTATCTTGCAACACATACATTGGAAAGGTAAAACCCAACTGATACCTAATATGCCATTAGATATGCAAGATGTGTTCCGAAAACACATTTACCCCTTTCGACCTTGATTATGAGGGTAAATTACCCCACAGCATCAAAATTGTACTTGCACTATGTTTCCATGTCAGCATACTGAACATTTGAAAAATTTGAAGATAATCGTCCAAGTCAATCAAAAGTTATAGGAATTTACCCCTTTTGGGGTAATTACCCTAAAACATCATTTTTATTGCATGATAAGATTCCAATTCATGAATACTTCATACACACCAAGTTTCATCAAAATCCCTCCATTCAAACCAAAGTTAAAAAATGTTTTCACTTTTTTGACAAAACACCCATTTTTGAATCAGTCATAACTGAAAAACCCCTTCTCTGATCAAAATATAAAACCCCACTTACCATGGGTATTTAGTCAGGCTATCAATTACAGCAAAAACCGAGCCTCTAACCATTATAGTTTTCTCTGAAAACATGAGCAACTGGTTTTCATCAAAAGGGGGTAAATACCCTTTTACCCTCATAGCACAAAAATGGCCAGATATGAAAAATGTAGCAAATCATGTTTGTTTAAAGATTCCTTAGACTTGAATCTGTAACTTTAATATTAAGAGAGATAATCCACTTTGAAAATAAAAAAAAATTGACTTTGAGATGACCTGTGACCTTGAATTCAAGGTCAAGGTCAAAGATTTTTTGGAAAAATGATCAACTAACCCATGGCTATATATGTACCAAATTTCAAAGCTCTAGCTCAAAGTGAAATAAAATAATAATAATAATAATAATAACTAGCAGTCAACCTTTGAAAAGGTAGGATATAAATCGACATGGAATACGTGGGCTTGCAGGCAAAAGATTGAACAATTCATACGAAAAATCAATGGAAACACATAACCAAATATACCATTGAAAACACAAAAACTGCTCAAAATACTTGTTCATCCCTTTTGGCATTGATTTTCAGGGTAAATTACCCGGTGACATCAAAGTCAAACTTGAATTATGTCCCCATGTCAAGATACTAAACCTGTGCAAAATTTGAAGAAAATCATCCAAGTCAATCAAAAGTTATGAATATTTACCCCTTTTTTGGGGTAATTAACTAAAAATGGCCATTTTAACTCAAAAACATCAATGGTGTGAAGTAAAGTCCCAACCGATGCCTGTTATACCATTGCAAAGATAAGAACTGCTCAAAACACATATTCACCCCCTTCGATCTGGAATATGGGGGTAAATAACCCCATGACATCCATATCGTACTTGCATTATGTCCCCATGTCAAGATACTAAACGTGTGCAAAATTTGAAGAAAATCATCCAAGTCAATCAAAAGTTATGAATATTTACCCCTTTTTTGGGGTAATTAACTAAAAACGGCCATTTTAACTCAAAAACATCAATGGTGTGAAGTAAAGTCCCAACCGATGCCTGTTATACCATTGCAAAGATAAGAACTGCTCAAAACACATATTCACCCCCTTCGATCTGGAATATGGGGGTAAATAACCCCATGACATCCATATCATACTTGCATTATGTGCCCATGTCAAGATACTAAACTTGTGCAAAATTTGAAGGAAATCGTCCAAGCCAGTCAAAAGTTATGACTTTTTACCCCTTTTTGGGGTAATTACCTAAAAACGACAATTTTTATCCAGGAACATCCACAGCACGAAGGAAAGTCTCAAACGATGCCTATTGTATCATTCAATACACAATAACTGCTCAAAACACATATTCACCCCTTTCGATCCAGAATAAGGGGGTAAATTACCCCTTGACATCAAAATCATACTTGCATTATGCCCCCATGTCAAGATACTAAACTTGTGCAAAATTTGAACAAAATCGTCCAAGTCAATCAAAAGTTATGAATATTTACCCCTTTTTTGGGGTAATTACCTAAAAACGGCAATTTTAACACAAAAACATCAATGGTGTGAAGTAAAGTCCCAACCGATGCCTGTTATATCATTGCAAAGCTAAGAACTGCTCAAAACACATATTCGCCCCTTTCGATCCTGAATATGGGGGTAAATTAACCCATGACATCAAAATCATACTTGCATTATGTGCCCATGTCAAGATACTAAACTTGTGCAAAACTTGAAGGAAATCGTCCAAGTCAGTCAAAAGATATGAATATTTACCCCTTTTTGGGGGTAATTACCTAAAAATGGCAATTTTAACCAAAAAACATCAATGGTGTGAAGTAAAGTCCCAACCGATGCCAATTGTACCATTGGAAAGACAATAACTGCTCAAAATACATATTCACCCCTTTCGATCTTGAATATGGGGGTAAATTACCCCATTACATCAAAATCGTACTTGCATTATGTCCACATGTCAAGATACTAAACATGTGCAAAATTTGGAGAAAATCGTCCAAGACAATCAAAAGTTATGACTTTTTACCCCTTTTTGGGGTAATTACCTAAAAACGACAATTTTTATCCAGGAACATCCACAGCACAAAGGTAAGTCTCAAACGATGCCAATTGTATCATTCAATACACAATAACTGCTCAAAACACATATTCACCCCTTTCGATCCAGAATAAGGGGGTAAATTTCCCCTTGACATCAAAATCATACTTGCATTATCTCCCCATGTCAATATACTGGACTTGTGCAAAATTTGGAGAAAATCGTCCATGTTAATCAAAAGTTAGAGTCAATTACCCCTTTTGGGGTAATTACCCCCAAAACGTTATTTTTATTTTATAATGTGACTGTAATTCATGAATACTATATACACACCAAGTTTCATTAATTTCCCTCCATTCAAACCAAAGTTAAAAAATGTTTTCACTTTTTGGACAAAACACCCATTTTTGAAAGTCCAATAACTCAGAAACCCAAGTTTGATCAAAATATAAAAAGTGTCTTACCATGGATGAGCAGTCAGGCTATCAATTACAGCAAAAACTGAGCCTCTAGCCATTATAGTTTTCTCTGAAAACATGAGCAACTGGTTTTTGTCAAAAGGGGGTAAATACCCCTTTACCCTCATCTCCCAATAAACGATATAGGCCAAAATTGTAGCAACACATGTTTATATAAAGGTTCCTAAGTCCTAATAATCTAACAATGATATTAAAAGAGATAATCCACTTTGAAATTTTGGAAAATTTGACTTTGAGATGACCTGTGACCTTGAGTTCAAGGTCAAGGTCGACCATTTTCACAAAAAATGAAAGTACTGACCAAGGACTACCTATGTACAAAATTTCAAGTCTCTAGCACAAAAACTAACTGGCAAAAAGTGGCCAAATAATAATAATAATAATAATAATAATAATAATAATAATAATATCAAAGAAAACAATATAAATCTCCTTAGAGTCGATTTATAATAACTAGTATTCAACCTTTAAAAAGGTTAGGCAATGATTCGACCTCAAATATATGAGTAAAACAAATTATATGAGACTATGTCGGACTATTATGGTAGAGACCCTGTAAGCTGAAGTTTCTACTTATATTATGTCGTAAAGTAGACACACTTAGCCCATGCAAAATTTGAAGAAAATTGTCCATGTCAATCACAAGATATAGCCATTTACCCCTTTTGGGGGTTACTACCTAAAACCGAAACTGTTCATCCAGTAACATCCATTAAGTACAAGCCTAGATCCAACATAAACTTGACATTCCATTTTAAACAACCAAATTCCTCAAAATACGTATTTACCCCCCTTTGACCTTGATTACGAGGGTAAATTATCCTATATTGTAACATTTTCTCTTTCAACATGTGCCTGAGTCAATATCCCATACGTGTGCAAAATTTGAAGTAAATCGTCCATGTCAGTCACAAGTTATAGTCATTTACCCCTTTTGGGGGTAATTATTAAAACCGAAACTTTTCATCCCGTAACATCCATACGAATAACCTAGCCCAAACGTGCAACTAATATTCCATTTTAAACAACCAAGTTCTTCAAAATATGTATTTACCCCCTTAGAACTTGATTACGAGGGTAAATCACCCTATTCTGTGAATTTTTTCCTTTTAGCATGTGTCTGAGTCAATGTCACAAACGTGTGCAAAATTTGAAGTAAATCGTCCATGTCAATCACAAGTTATAGTCATTTACCCCTTTTGGGGGTAATTACCCAAAACAGAAAGTTTTCATCCAGTAAAATCCAACCGGATAGCAGTAGACCAAACATACAGCTGATATTCCATTTTGAACAACATAACTCCTCAAAATATATATTCACCCTTTTGGCATTGATTACGAGGGTAAATACCCTATGTTGGCAATACTGTTAAAATTATTTGTTTAATATGTGCCTGAGTCAATATCCCAAACGTGTGCAAAATTTGAAGTAAATCGTCCATGTCAATCACAAGTTATAGACATTTACCCCTTTTGGGGGTAATTACCCAAAACAGAAACTTTTCATCCAGTAAAATCCAACCGGATACCCGTAGACCAAACATACAGCTGATATTCCATTTTGAACAACATAACTCCTCAAAATATATATTCACCCCTTTTGGCATTGATTACAAGGGTAAATACCCTATGTTGGCAATACTGTTAAATTTATTCGTTTAATATGTGCCTGAGTCAAATTCCCAAACGTGTGCAAAATTTGAAGAAAATCGTCCAGGTCAATCACAAGTTATAGACATTTACCCCTTTTTGGGGGGTAATTACCAAGCTTCGGGCAACAAGGATTACATAATACAGAAACCATTAATATATTACCAGACTATCATTGAAATCCTTTCATTAAAACCAAAGTTTTACAATGTTTTCACTCTTGGGGCAAAACACCCTATTTTCAACACCCCATTACATAGTTACCCCTTCACATAATCAAAATATAAAATATCACTTACCTTGAATGGTTACTCAGGCTACCTATCAGTGAAAGAACTGAGTTTCTAGCTTGCTTAGTTTTTCTGGAAACCTGTGCAAACCTGTTTTAGTCAAATTGGGGTAATTACCCCCTTACCCTCATTGCACAAAAACAATTATGGGTTACAAATGTTGGGATACATGTTTATATATATATTCCAAAGTTTCAAATTGATTCTTGTAATATTAAAAAAGTTATTCCACTTTTAAGTTTTCCAATTTTCGACTTTGAGATGACCTGTGACCTTGAGTTCAAGGTCAAGGTCAACCATCTTCTCCCAAAATGAAGTACTAACCATGGACTATATATGTACCAAGTTTCAAGTCTCTAGCACAAAAACCTACTGGCCAAGAAAAAAATAATAATAATAACTAGCAGTCAACCTTTGAAAAGGTAGAGAATGATTCGACATGGAAAAAGTGGGCTTGCAGGCAAAAGATTGAACAATTCATACGAAAAATCAATGAAAATACATAACCAAATATACCATTGAAAACACAAAAACTGCTCAAAATACTTGTTCAACCCTTTTGGCATTGATTCTGAGGGTAAATTACCCCGTGACATCAAAGTCAAACTTGAATTATGTCCCCACGTCAAGATACTAAACCTGTGCAAAATTTGAAGAAAATCGTCCAAGTCAATCAAAAGTTATGAATATTTATCCCTTTTTGGGGGTAATTACCTAAAAACGGCAATTTTAACCCAAAAACATCAATGGTGTGAAGTAGAGTCCCAACCGATGCCTGTTATACCATTGCAAAGATAAGAACTGCTCAAAACACATATTCACCCCTTTCGATCCGGAATATGGGGGTAAATAACCCCATGACATCCATATCGTACTTGCATTATGCCCCCATGTCAAGATACTAAACCTGTGCAAAATTTGAAGAAAATCGTCCAAGTCAATCAAAAGTTATGAATATTTACCCCTTTTTTGGGGTAATTACCTAAAAACGGCAATTTTAACACAAAAACATCAATGGTGTGAAGTAAAGTCCCAACCGATGCCTGTTATATCATTGCAAAGATAAGAACTGCTCAAAACACATATTCGCCCCTTTCGATCCTGAATATGGGGTAAGTTAACCCATGACATCAAAATCATACTTGCATTATGTGCCCCTGTCAAGATACTAAACTTGTGCAAAACTTGAAGGAAATCGTCCAAGTCAGTCAAAAGATATGAATATTGACCCCTTTTTGGGGGTAATTACCTAAAAATGGCAATTTTAACCAAAAAACATCAATGGTGTGAAGTAAAGTCCCAACCGATGCCAATTGTACCATTGGAAAGACAAGAACTGCTCAAAATACATATTCACCCCTTTCGATCTTGAATATGGGGGTAAATTACCCCATTACATCAAAATCGTACTTGCATTATGTCCCCATGTCAAGATACTAAACCTGTGCAAAATTTGGAGAATATTGTCCAAGTCAATCAAAAGTTATGACTTTTTACCCCTTTTTGGGGTAATTACCTAAAAACGACAATTTTTATCCAGGAACATCCACAGCACAAAGGTAAGTCTCAAGCGATGCCTATTGTATCATTCAATACACAATAACTGCTCAAAACACATATTCACCCCTTTCGATCCAGAATAAGGGGGTAGATTTCCCCTTGACATCAAAATCATACTTGCATTATCTCCCCATGTCAATATACTGGACTTGTGCAAAATTTGGAGAAAATCGTCCATGTTAATCAAAAGTTAGAGTCAATTACCCCTTTTGGGGTAATTACCCCCAAAACGTTATTTTTATTTTATAATGTGACTGTAATTCATGAATACTATATACACACCAAGTTTCATTAATTTCCCTCCATTCAAACCAATGTTAAAAAATGTTTTCACTTTTTGGACAAAACACCCATTTTTGAAAGTCCAATAACTCAGAAACCCCAAGTTTGATCAAAATATAAAAAGTGTCTTACCATGGATGAGCAGTCAGGCTATCAATTACAGCAAAAACTGAGCCTCTAGCCATTATAGTTTTCTCTGAAAACATGAGCAACTGGTTTTTGTCAAAAGGGGGTAAATACCCCTTTACCCTCGTCTCCCAATAAACGATATAGGCCAAAATTGTAGCAACACATGTTTATATAAAGGTTCCTAAGTCCTAATTTTCTAACAATGATATTAAAAGAGATAATCCACTTTGTAATTTTGGAAAATTTGACTTTGAGATGACCTGTGACCTTGAGTTCAAGGTCAAGGTCAACCATTTTTACAAAAAATTAAATTACTTACCAAGGACTACCTATTTACAAAATTTCAAGTCTCTAGCACAAAAACTGACTGGCAAAAAGTGGCCAAATAATAATAATAATAATATCAAAGAGTTCAAAATGATTCTCCATATATGTCGAATCATAACTAGCAGTCAACCTTTGAAAAGGTAGAGAATGATTCGACATGGAATACGCGGGCTTGCAGGCAAAAGATTGAACAATTCATATGAAAAATCAATGGAAACACATAACCAAATATACCATTGAAAACACAAAAACTGCTCAAAATACTTGTTCAACCCTTTTGGCATTGATTCTGAAGGTAAATTACCCCGTGACATCAAAGTCAAACTTGAATTATGTCCCCACGTCAAGATACTAAACCTGTGCAAAATTTGAAGAAAATCGTCCAAGTCAATCAAAAGTTATGAATATTTACCCCTTTTTGGGGATAATTACCTAAAAACGGCAATTTTAACCCAAAAACATCAATGGTGTGAAGTAGAGTCCCAACCGATGCCTGTTATACCATTGCAAAGATAAGAACTGCTCAAAACACATATTCACCCCTTTCGATCCGGAATATGGGGGTAAATAACCCCATGACATCCATATCGTACTTGCATTATGCCCCCATGTCAAGATACTAAACCTGTGCAAAATTTGAAGAAAATCGTCCAAGTCAATCAAAAGTTATGAATATTTACCCCTTTTTTGGGGTAATTACCTAAAAACGGCAATTTTAACACAAAAACATCAATGGTGTGAAGTAAAGTCCCAACCGACGCCTGTTATATCATTGCAAAGATAAGAACTGCTCAAAACACATATTCGCCCCTTTCGATCCTGAATATGGGGGTAAATTAACCCATGACATCAAAATCATACTTGCATTATGTGCCCATGTCAAGATACTAAACTTGTGCAAAACTTGAAGGAAATCGTCCAAGTCAGTCAAAAGATATGAATATTTACCCCTTTTTTGGGGTAATTACCTAAAAATGGCAATTTTAACCAAAAAACATCAATGGTGTGAAGTAAAGTCCCAACCGATGCCAATTGTACCATTGGAAAGACAAGAACTGCTCAAAAAACATATTCACCCCTTTCGATCTTGAATATGGGGGTAAATTACCCCATTACATCAAAATCGTACTTGTATTATGTCCCCATGTCAAGATACTAAACCTGTGCAAAATTTGGAGAATATCGTCCAAGTCAATCAAAAGTTATGACTTTTTACCCCTTTTTGGGGTAATTACCTAAAAACGACAATTTTTATCCAGGAACATCCACAGCACAAAGGTAAGTCTCAAACGATGCCTATTGTATCATTAATACACACAATTACTGCTCAAAACACATATTCACCCCTTTCGATCCAGAATAAGGGGGTAAATTTCCCCTTGACATCAAAATCATACTTGCATTATCTCCCCATGTCAATATACTGGACTTGTGCAAAATTTGGAGAAAATCGTCCATGTTAATCAAAAGTTAGAGTCAATTACCCCTTTTGGGGTAATTACCCCCAAAACGTTATTTTTATTTTATGATGTGACTGTAATTCATGAATACTATATACACACCAAGTTTCATTAATTTCCCTCCATTCAAACCAAAGTTAAAAAATGTTTTCACTTTTTGGACAAAACACCCATTTTCGAAAGTCCAATAACTCAGAAACCCCAAGTTTGATCAAAATATAAAAAGTGTCTTACCATGGATGAGCAGTCAGGCTATCAATTACAGCAAAAACTGAGCCTCTAGCCATTATAGTTTTCTCTGAAAACATGAGCAACTGGTTTTTGTCAAAAGGGGGTAAATACCCCTTTACCCTCATCTCCCAATAAACGATATAGGCCATAATTGTAGCAACACATGTTTATATAAAGGTTCCTAAGTCCTAATTTTCTAACAATGATATTAAAAGAGATAATCCACTTTGAAATTTTGGAAAATTTGACTTTGAGATGACCTGTGACCTTGAGTTTAAGGTCAAGGTCAACCATTTTCACAAAAAATTAAAGTACTTACCAAGGACTACCTATGTACAAAATTTCAAGTCTCTAGCACAAAAACTAACTGGCAAAAAGTGGCCAAATAATAATAACTAGTTCTCAATTATTCCCAATAAATTTATCGGGAATGAGCATTCACCAGACTTTACCTGGAATTTAGAAGTATAATTTTTTTAAGATTATGACATCACCTTTCATCTATGATTAAATAGTAAGGTAAACGGGACAAATTGTAGACTAGTGCTTCCTATATTTAAACTTTCAGGACTTAGACTAAGAAAGACATCTAACGTTAACAACTATTAACATGGACAGTTAGTGGGAGTTGTAGAAGCTAATGGTAACTAGCAGGCAACCTTTGAAAAGGTAGGAAATGATTCGACATCGAATACGTGGGCTTGCAGGCAAAAGATTGAACAATTCATACGAAAAATCAATGGAAACACATAACCGAATATACCATTGAAAACACAAAAACTGCTCAAAATACTTGTTCATCCCTTTCGGCATTGATTTTGAGGGTAAATTACCTCGTGACATCAAAGTCAAACTTGAATTATGTCCCCATGTCAAGATACTAAACCTGTGCAAAATTTGAAGAAAATAGTCCAAGTCAATCAGAAGTTATGAATATTTACCCCTTTTTTGGGGTAATTACCTAAAAACGACAATTTTAACCCAAAAACATCAATGGTGTGAAGTAAAGTCCCAACCGATGCCTGTTATACCATTGCAAATATAAGAACTGCTCAAAACACATATTCGCCCCTTTCGATCCTGAATATGGGGGTAAATTATCCATGACATCAAAATCATACTTGCATAATGTGCCCATGTCAAGATACTAAACTTGTGCAAAATTTGAAGAAAATCGTCCAAGTCAATCAAAAGTTATGAATATCTACCCCTTTTTGGGGTAATTACCTAAAAACAGCAATTTTAACCCAAACACATCAATGGTGTGAAGTAAAGTCCCAACCGATGCCTGTTATACCATTGCAAAGATAAGAACTGCTCAAAACACATATTCACCCCTTTCGATCTGGAATATGGGGGTAAATAACCCCATGACATCCATATCGTACTTGCATCATGTCCCCTTGTCAAGATACTAAACCTGTGCAAAATTTGAAGAAAATCATCCAAGTCAATCAAAAGTTATGAATATTTACCCCTTTTTTGGGGTAATTACCTAAAAACGGCAATTTTAACCCAAAAACATCAATGGTGTGAAGTAAAGTCCCAACCGATGCCTGTTATACCATTGCAAAGATAATAACTGCTCAAGACACATATTCGCCCCTTTCGATCCTGAATATGGGGGTAAATTAACCCATGACATCAAAATCATACTTGCATTATGTGCCCATGCCAAGATACTAAACTTGTGCAAAATTTGAAAGAAATCGTCCAAGTCAGTCAAAAGTTATGAATATTTACCCCTTTCTGGGGGTTTTTACCTAAAAATGGCAATTTTAACCCAAAAACATCAATGGTGTGAAGTAAAGTCCCAACAGATGCCAATTGTACAATTGGAAAGACAAGAACTGCTCAAAATACATATTCACCCCTTTCGAGCTTGAATATGGGGTTAAATTACCCCAAGACATCAACATCATACTAGCATTATGTCCCAATGTCAAGATACTAAACCTGTGCAAAATTTGAAGAAAATCGTCCAAGTCAATCAAAAGTTATCAATATTTACCCCCTTTTTGGGGTAATTACCTTAAAATGACAATTTTTTCCTAAAGACATCTGTATTGTGAAGTAAAGTCCCAACCGATGCCTGTTATACCATTGCAAAGATAAGAACTGCTCAAAACACATATTCACCCCTTTCGATCTTGAATATGGGGGTAAATTAACCCATGACATCAAAATCGTACTTGCGTTATGTCCCAATGTCAAGATACTAACCCTGTGCAAAATTTGGAGAAAATCGTCCAAGTCAATCAGAAGTTATGACTTTTTACCCCTTTTTGGGGTAATTACCTAAAAACGACAATTTTTATCCAGGAACATCCACAGCACGAAGGAAAGTCTCAAATGATGCCTATTGTATCATTCAATACACAATAACTGCTCAAAACACATATTCACCCCTTTCGATCCAGAATAAGGGGGTAAATTACCCCTTGACATCAAAATCATACTTGCATTATGTCCCCATGTCAATATATTGGACTTGTGCAAAATTTGGAGAAATTCGTCCATTTTAATCACAAGTTAGAGTCTATCACCCCTTTTGGGGTAATTACCCCCAAAACGTCATTTTTATTTTATAATGTGTCTGTAATTCATGAATACTATATACACACCAAGTTTCATGAAATTCCCTCCATTGAAACCAAAGTTAAAAAATGTTTTCACTTTTTGGACAAAACACCCATTTTTGACAGTCCCATAACTCAAAAACCCCTTCTTTGATCAAAATATAAAAGGTGTCTTGCACTGGATGAGTAGTCAGGCTATCAATTACAGCAAAAACCAAGCCTCTAGCCATTATAGTTTTTTCTGAAAACATGGGCAACTGGTTTTTGTCAAAAGGGGGTAAATACCCCTTTACCCTCATCTCCCAATAAACGATATAGGCCAAAAATGTAGCAACACATGTTTATATAAAGGTTCCTAAGTCCTAATTTTCTAACAATGATATTAAAAGAGATAATCCACTTTGAAATTTTGGAAAATTTGACTTTGAGGTGACCTCTGACCTTGAAAAATAGGTCAATGTCAAAAAAATTTTGCACAACTTCTCCTCTCACTTAGGACTACCTATCCACAAACTTTCATTAACTTTCTCCAATTTTAGGTGGGGTGAATAATAATAAGAGCGAAAACAATACCATTCACCAAGTATTGGTGAATGCTAATAATAATATCAAAGAGTTCAAAATGATTCTCCATATATGTCGAATCATAATAATAATAATAAAATCAAAGAAAACAAGATGATTCTCCCGATAGGTCGAATCATAATAACTAGCAGTCAACCTTTGAAAAGGTAGAGAATGATTCGACATGGAATACGTGGGCTTGCAGGCAAAAGATTGAACAATTCATATGAAAAATCAATGGAAACACATAACCAAATATACCATTGAAAACACAAATACTGCTCAAAATACTTGTTCACCCTTTTGGCATTGATTCTGAGGGTAAATTACCCCGTGACATCAAAGTCAAACTTGAATTATGTCCCCATGTCAAGATACTAAACCTGTGCAAAATTTGAAGAAAATCGTCCAAGTCAATCAAAAGTTATGAATATTTACCCCTTTTTGGGGGTAATTACCTAAAAACGGCAATTTTAACCCAGAAACATCAATGGTGTGAAGTAGAGACCCAACCGATGCCTGTTATACCATTGCAAAGATAAGAACTGCTCAAAACACATATTCACCCCTTTTGATCCTGAATATGGGGGTAAATAACCCCATGACATCCATATCGTACTTGCATTATGTCCCCATGTCAAGATACTAAACCTGTGCAAAATTTGAAGAAAATCGTCCAAGTCAATCAAAAGTTATGAATATTTACCCCTTTTTTGGGGTAATTACCTAAAAACGGCAATTTTAACCCAAAAACATCAATGGTGTGAAGTAAAGTCCCAACCGATGCCTGTTATACCATTGCAAAGATAAGAACTGCTCAAAACACATATTCGCCCCTTTCGATCCTGAATATGGGGGTAAATTAACCCATGACATCAAAATCATACTTGCATTATGTGCCCATGTCAAGATACTAAACTTGTGCAAAACTTGAAGGAAATCGTCCAAGTCAGTCAAAAGTTATGAATATTTACCCCTTTTTGGGGGTAATTACCTAAAAATGGCAATTTTAACCAAAAAACATCAATGTTGTGAAGTAAAGTCCCAACCGATGCCAACTGTACCATTGAAAACACAAAAACTGCTCAAAACACATATTCACCCCCTTCGATCTGGAATACGGGGGTAAATAACCCCATGACATCCATATCGTACTTGCATAATGTGCCCATGTCAAGATACTAAACCTGTGCAAAATTTGAAGAAAATCGTCCAAGTCAATCAAAAGTTATGAATATTTACCTCTTTTTGGGGGTAATTATCTAAAAACGGCAATTTTAACCCAAAATCAAAAATGGTGTGACGTAAAGTCCCAACCGATGCCTATTATACCATTGCAAAGATAAGAACTGCTCAAAACACATATTCACCCCTTTCAATCCAGAATATGGGGGTAAATTAACCCATGACATCAAAATCATACTTGCATTATGTGCCCATGTCAAGATACTAAACTTGTGCAAAATTTGAAAGAAATCGTCCAAGTCAGTCAAAAGTTATGAATATTTACCCCTTTTTGGGGGTAATTACCTTAAAATGACAATTTTCACCTAAGGACATCTGTATTGTGAAGTAAAGTCCCAACCGATGCCTATTATACCATTGCAAAGATAAGAACTGCTCAAAACACATATTCACCCCTTTCGATCCGGAATATGGGGGTAAATTACCCCATGACATCAAAATCGTACTTGCATTATGTCCACATGTCAAGATACTAAGCATGTGCAAAATTTGGAGAAAATCGTCCAATTCAATCAAAAGTTATGACTTTTTACCCCTTTTTGGGGTAATTACCTAAAAACGACAATTTTTATCCAGGAACATCCACAGCACGAAGGAAAGTCTCAAACGATGCCTATTGTATCATTCAATACACAATAACTGCTCAAAACACATATTCACCCCTTTCGATCCAGAATAAGGGGGTAAATTACCCCTTGACATCAAAATCATACTTGCATTATGTCCCCATGTCAATATACTGGACTTTTGCAAAATTTGGAGAAATTCGCCCATGTTAATCACAAGTTAGAGTCAATTACCCCTTTTGGGGTAATTTCCCCCAAAACGTCATTTTTATTCCATAATGTGACTGTAATTCATGAATAC
Organism: Platynereis dumerilii; assembly: GCA_026936325.1. Taxonomy (NCBI): domain Eukaryota; kingdom Metazoa; phylum Annelida; class Polychaeta; order Phyllodocida; family Nereididae; genus Platynereis; species Platynereis dumerilii. The sequence goes on from JAPTHN010000007.1 coordinate 57,159,843, forward strand.
TATATACACACCAAGTTTCATGAAATTCCCTCCATTCAAACCAAAGTTAAAAATTGTTTTCACTTTTTGGACAAAAAACCCATTTTTGAAAGTCCCATAACTCAAAAACCCCTCGTTTGATCAAAATATAAAAGGTGTCTTACCATGGATGAGTAGTCAGGCTATCAATTACAGCAAAAACTGAGCCTCTAGCCATTATAGTTTTCTCTGAAAACATGAGCAACTGGTTTTTGTCAAAAGGGGGTAAATACCCCTTTACCCTCATCTCCCAATAAACGATATAGGCCAAAATTGTAGCAACACATGTTTATATAAAGGTTCCTAAGTCCTAATTTTCTAACAATGATATTAAAAGAGATAATCCACTTTGAAATTTTGGAAAATTTGACTTTGAGATGACCTGTGACCTTGAGTTCAAGGTCAAGGTCAACCATTTTCACAAAAAATGAAAGTGCTTACCAAGGACTACCTATGTACAAAATTTCAAGTCTCTAGCACACAAATTTTCTGCAAAAAACTGGTGAAATAATAATAATATCAAAGAGTTCAAAATGATTCTCCATATATGTCGAATCATAACTAGACATTAGATATTCCCAGTGCAACTGGGAATGAGCATTCACCATTTCATCAGTCAAATGAAATGATCAATGAAATGATCAATGAAATGATCAATGAAATGATCAATGATCAATGAAATGATCAATGATCAATGAAATGATCAATGATCAATGAAATGATCAATGATCAATGAAATGATCAATGAAGTGATCAATGAAATGAACTCAAAATGAAATTATAATGAAATGACTTTGTATTGACTTTATTGACTTCATATTGACTTCATATTGACTTCATATTGACTTCATATTGACTTCCATTGACTTCATATTGACTTCATATTGACTTCATATTGACTTCATATTGACTTCATACATGTGACACATCTAACAGCAATTGTGACAACTACCTGGGATGGTGCTAGCTGTGCTTTATTTTGCCAGCCGCAACGGATACCAAAAAATTGAAAATCTATGGAAATTGAAAGTTGAATATGTCCAAAACAAAGTGTGTGATCCAAAAATAAAATACCACTTACCATGGACCCATCTCTAGGGAACATAATACACTTATCAGCATCATCCTACCATTTGCGGTTTCTGAGAAGACGTCCGGCAAAAAAATTGGTGTTTTGTCAACTTAATCGGTTGGGGTAATTACCCCTTTATGAAATTGAATAATGTTTTTGTTGACGTTGTTCAAGCTATTGATGGGTTACATAACAATGAAATCCAGACCTCTCTATCTTCATTAGTTTTGAAGTTAGCCCTTTAAAAATCTCAACTTTGACGTGACCTCTGACCTTGAAAAATAGGTCAAGGTCAAAAAAATTTGGGGGATCATAATATCTCACCTAGCACTATCCATCCACCAAAGGACAACCCTGAACTCAACCGAAAATGACGGAAAAATAATAAAAAATAAAAATAAAAAAATCTACAAAAATAATAGCATTCACCATTATGATGGTGAATGCTAATAATAAAATCAAAGAAAACAAGATAAATCTCCCGATGGGTCGATTTATAATTACATTAGATTGAAAAGTCTCAATTACAAATACAATTACAAATACACTGTAATTGTAATTAATTACGCAATTACAATTATAATTGAACCCATCCCTGATGAAGATACGCCTGAGATACAGTCCATTCTAATTTATTTTTCCATTCAAAAAGGCACTTTTTTGTTAGCTTGTGTGTAGGTACACCCATTTTAGAGGTCAAAATATCTTCTAGGATCTCACTGTGGAATGGAAGCACTGCTGTTAATGCTGTTAATTTTCTAGAAACCTGCCTGCACTTCAATTGAAGTTTTGAAATGAACACATGAGGCCATCATTTGGAATCTATGTGATAAAACTTTGCAGATAATTGTTGGTGTCTTTTTGCCAAGTAATGAATTTTTTTCTGTATTCTGTGGTAACATGTTACACCCAAAAATATACTGTAGAACAACCCAATAGTTTATCCTGGCATAATTTTTCCTAACCCCTGGTTTGAACAGTATTTCCAAAATTTAATTAGCTCTTTAAGCATTAAGGTATTTTGGCTACCTATCACTTGGTACCAGAATTGAACTTTGTCCTACAATGTTTGATACATGCAATCATCCCCTAGTACACAGCTTTTCAGTCCTTAATGTACAACCTTCTATGTTTACATATTGCAATCACTTCTGAAAAGTATTAAGGAAAAACATGTAGAAAAAGTGATATCTACTGAAAGTTGCTGTACTTGTAATGGAAACTTTAGAACGGAAATTGCTCTCCAAGATTACACAACTAAAAGTCTTTGTTGAAGTTATCAGTCTCTGATCTCTGATCTCTAAGCAGCAGAGCATCATGTTAATTTCCTGTTGGGTAACGACTGCTGATATCAGGGGAATTTCATTACTGAGTGTGGGTAGACTGTACAGTATACTTTGCTGCCTTGTGTATCCCCCCACCTAATGGAGTTGTGAACCACTAGCGATAAACGTAAATATTTAGCATTAACTTCACCAATATTCAGTGTATAAATACAGTAAAAAGAATAGGTGCTTCCGGGCAGTATTTGACCTAAAGTCTTGAAAAATAAATACAAAATGATCTCATGAAACCAACATTTAAACACTGCTTTTAAGCTTATTTACCAATATGAGTGCAGCTTGGACCCATACTTGTTTATTTGCATGGATGGTATTGCAACAGAATTTCAACCAAACAACGAACACTCAAAACAAGCTAGAAAGCTATTGAAATTGACAGAAACCTAAACCTCAGCACCGATACATCCATAAATGGAATAATTTGCTTTCATACTATGTACAGTGTACAGTATTTATTGCTCTACTGGTCTGTCTTTAGGCTTGATCTGTAAGGTTGTGGGGGGCTGTTGTTCCGCAGTTCAGACTATTTCAAAATGACCTCTAGCAACAGTCTGGAACATTTTGGCCTATAGAACTGGCACAATAGGGCAGCCATTATTGGATATAAAACCATGTTACCATGTTACTTTAAAATATACCAGAATTTGATGCACTGGCAATAATACAGTAGCGTACAAAAGTTTAGGCCACATCAATTTTTTGGCAATATTAGGGTAAATAGGTGCTCAGCTGAAAAATTTCCGCATGGATTTTCTTGCCTATGTGTCAGGGCAGTTCTACAAGAGAGAAAACTTTATCTATTTTTATCACTTCCTTGAATATGTGTGACAAACAAGAATTTCAGGTGGTCTGAACTTACATCTGATGCTTGCTTACATCCACAAAGGCCCTTAATGGCATTGTGCATTAGCGGAAAGGTGGCTAGATTATTCAATGTTATTTTAGACAAGTTATTCAAACATGTTTCATGTGATTTAAAGGCAATAAGTCATGAAACAGGAAAAAACACTTTTTAAATAATTTTTTTAAATTTCAACTTAGGAGGTAATAATGGTGATTCAATGAGCCAAAATTGTTAATAAATAAAAGGCCAACTAAAAACAACTAAGAAAATATGTGTCTGACACATTTTCATCCTTCTAATGGAGTATGAATACACTTGACACCCAGTCATACTGCAAAAAATTGTGTTTTTGCCTGGTTTTGTCTAAGAGACTCCTATGTGAAGCATTATAAAACAGTGAAAGGAGAGTTTTCAATCATGAGTATGTGTCCTGATAGAATCAAACAACTTTCGTTTGTTCGCTTTACTTATGATGAATCTACAGCCACTTTTATGCAAGGCGTAAAACTGGCCCATTCATTAACATTGCGTTTCAGTACACTTTCCAGAGTGGTATCTGTAATTTTTCCTGTACTGTGGGAAAAGAACAAAAGTTAGTTGATTTTATCAGGACACATACTCAGATGAATGAAAACTCTCCTTTCACTGTTTTATGATGCTTCAAATAGGAGTCTCTTAGACAAAACCAGGCAAAAACACCATTTTTGCAGTATGACCGGGTGTCAAGTGTATTCATACTCCATTAGAAAGATGAAAATGTGTCAGACATATATTTTCTTAGTTGTTTTTAGTTGACCTTTTATTTATCAACAATTTTGGCTCATTGAATCACCATTATTACCTCCTAAGTTGAAATTTTTAAAAATTATTAAAAAATGTGTTTTTTCTTGTTTCATGACTAATTGCCTTTAAATCACATGAAACATGTTTGAATAACTTGTCAAAATTAGCATTGAATAACTTAGCCACCTTTCCGCAAATGCACAATGCCATTAAGGCCTTTGTGGATGTAATAGTCAGGGAGTCAGCCCTATTGATCCTGTACATAAGGTGTGACATAGGGTATGATTACAGTTTTTTTGCATAGAATGATGCATGGGGTGCCCCAGATTAAGAATCAGGCGGGTGCCGCTCCGGCACCCTTGGGCATTCCATTCTGGCGGCCATTTTCCAAAATGGCCGCCAAAACCCTATTTTTGGCCATATATCCTCATATAATTGTCATAGGACCATGATTTTTGGGTCTAAACCTAGGTTTTCAGGTATAAGGAATTCAATGAAAGTGGTTTTGATTATGCCAGTTCAATATTCCGGCAGCCATTTTGGAAAATGGCCACCAAAACCATATTTTTGGCCACATCTTCTGATATAATTGTCATAGGACCATGATATTTGGGTCTAAACCTAGGTTTCCTTGAATGGGGAATTCAATGAAAGTCGTTTTGATGACATCAATGCAATAGTTTGTCCTTTAACCCTCTCCTTAATGCAAGATGGCTGCCATCAAAACTCAAATGTGGCATTACTTCTTGTAACATTCTCTGCTATCTAGTCAAATTCGGTCACTTTCGTTTCTTTTAGTTGACCAGCCAATATATCATTCTTTACTGTTAGATTCATTTCTTGTTAATGGAAGGTACCTATGCCTATTAGGAGGTTTTTTAAACAAAAATCCAATATTAACAGTAGGGTAAATGTCTGATGGGGTTTCTACAGCGGGCCATTTTAAATTGAAGTTGACAGCAGAAAAACAATTCCTAGAAATTACCAGCTTAGTTCAGTTTAGTTATCTCAAGAAATATCATCAAATAATTAAGGTACTAAATGAAGGCTGACACCAAGAGCTTGATGTCAGCTTTTATTTAGCTCCTTGGTTTCCTTTTCACTTCAACTTGTCAACCCTCCAAAAGTTAAAGTAATGTTGCCGTCACTATTGAAAATGTCCTTAGAAACTCAAAATCCTGCCATGTATTTACAGTTCCACTTATCCTTATCACTGATAAATTATTTCGAACCAAATAAAATTGATGTAGTTGGATAGCCCTTTATGTCAGCTTTCATTTGACACCTTCATTTCCTTGTTACTAGAACTGTCAATTGTGCAAGTGATACATAAATGTTGCTGTCAATGTCAAAAATCTCCTCGGAAACACAAAATCCTCTCCTGTATTTTTAATTGCACCTATCCGAATCACTGAATAAATCATTCCTAACAATTCAAAATGGATGTGGATGGATATCCCTTGATATCAGCTTTCATTTGGCACCTTGGTTTCCTTGCTACTACAAGTGTCAATCTTGCAAAAGCTAAATTAATGTTGCTGTCATTACTGAAAAATATCCTCAGATATACAAAATTCTCCATTGTATTTTTAATTCTGCCTATCGTTATCACTATATAAATCATGCCTCACCAACCAAAATGGATATGGTTGAATAGTCTTTTATGTCAGCTTTCATTTGACACCTTAGTTTCCATGTTACTTCAACTGTCAATCTTGCAAGAGCTAAATAAATGTTGCTGTCAGTGTCAAAAATCTCCTCGAAAACACAAAATTTTCCCCTATATTTTCAATTCCACTTATCCATATCAACAAATAAATCATTCCTAAGCAATCAAAATGGATGTGGTTGGTTAGCCCTTGATATAAGCTTTTATTTGGCACCTTGTTTCCTTGTTACTGCAACTGTTAATCTTCCTAAAGCTAGTGAATCCTCCCGTGTATTTTTAATTCCACCCATCCTTATCACTAGATAAATCATTCCTAACGAACCAAAATGGATGTGGAGAGATAACCCTAGGTGTCAGCCTTCATTTGGCACCCAGTTTTCCTTGTTATGACCACTGTCAATCCTCCAAAAGCAAAATAAATGTTGCTGTCATTATCAAAAATATCCTCGGAAACGCAAAATTCTCCCATGTATTTTCAGCTCGACCTGTCCTTATCACTAGATAACTCACTTCTAACCAATCAGAATCCATGTGGATGGATTGCCCTTAATGGCAGCTTTCACTTGGCACCTTGGTTTCTCTTGTTATTACAACTGTAAATCTTTCAAGAGCTATATAAATGGGGTGCATATTGTATTACAAGCTATTACATGGGAGGATTTTGTGTTTCCGAGGGGATTTTTGCCCCTGACAGCAACATTAATTTTTCTTTTGGAGGGTTGAAAGTTGTAGTAACAAGAAAACCATGGTGCCAAATGAAAGCTGATATCAAGGGCTATCCATCCACGTCCATTTTAATGGTGAGGAATGATTTATTTGGTAATACAGATAGGTGCAATTGTAAATACAGGAGAGATATTTTGTGTTTCCGAGGAGATTTTTGACATTGACAGTGACATTTATTTAGCTCTTGCAAGATTGACAGTTATAGTAACAAGGAAACAAAGGTGTCAAATGAAAGCTGACATAAAGGGCTATCCAACCACATCAATTTTGGTTGGTGAGGAATGATTTATCGAATGATAAGGATAGGTGGAATTAAAAATACATGGCAGGATTTCGCCTTTCCGAGGATATTTTCAATAATCATAGCAACATTAATTTAGCTTTTGGAAGATTAACAGTTGCAGTAACAAGGAAACCAAGGTGACAAATGAAAGCTGATATCAAGGTCTATCCAACCACATCCATATTGCTTGGTTTGGAATGATTTTTTGGTGATAAGGACAGGTGAAATTAAAAATACATGGGAAAATTTTGTGTTTCTGAGGATATTTTCAATAATGACAGCAACATTCATTTAGCTTTTGGAAGATTAACGGTTGTAGAAACAAGGAAACCAAGATGCCAAATGAAAGCTGATATTAAGAGCTATCCATCCACATCCATTTGATTGGTTAGAAGTGAGTTATCTTGTGATAAGGATAAGTGGAACTGAAAATGCATGGCAGGATTTTGAGTTTCCAAGGACGTTTTCGATAGTGACGGCAACATTAATTTAGCTTTTGGAGGGTTGACAAGTTGTAGTTAAAAGGAAATCAAGAAGCTAAATAAAAGCTGACATCAAGCTCTTAGTGTCAGCCTTCATTTAGCACCTTAATTATTTGTTGATATTTCTTGAGATAACTAAACTGAACTAAGCTGTTAATTTCTAGGAATTGTTTTTCTGCTGTCAACTTCAATTTAAAATGGCCCACTGTAGAAACCCCATCGGACATTTATACTACTGTTAATATTGGATTTTTGTTTATAAAACCTTCCAATAGGCATAGGTACCTTCCATAACAAGAAATGCCTCTAACAGTAAAGAATGATATATTGGCTGGTCAACTAAAAGAAACGAAAGTGACCGAATTTGACTAGATAGCGGAGAATGTTACAAGAAGTAATGCCACATTTGAGTTTTGATGGCAGCCATCATGCATTAAGGAGAGGGTTAAAGGACAAACTATTGCATTGATGTCATCAAAACAACTTTCATTGAATTCCCCATTCATGGAAACCTAGGTTTAGACCCAAAAATCATGGTCCTATGACAATTATATTAGGAGATCTGGCCAAAAATATGGTTTTGGCGGCCATTTTCCAAAATGGCTGCCAGAATAATGAACTGGCATAATCAAAACCACTTTCATTGAATTCCTTATACCAGAAAACCTAGGTTTAGACCCAAAAATCATGGTCCTATGACAATTATATGAGGATATATGGCCAAAAATAGGGTTTTGGCGGCCATTTTGGAAAATGGCCGCCAGAATGGAATGCCCAAGGGTGCCGGAGCGGCACCCGCCTGATTCTTGTTCTTGGGTGCATAATCCATCATGATATGCAATAAAACTGTAATCATACCCTATGTCACACCTCCCCTCTGTGACTCCCTGACTATAAGCAAGCATCAGACGTAAGTTTAGACCACCTGAAATTTTTGTTTATCACACATATCCAAGGAAGTGTGAAAATATATAAAGTTTTCTCTCTTGTAGAACTTCCCTGACACATAGGCAAGAAAATCCATGCAGAAATTTTTCAGCTGAGCACCTATTTTCCCTGATATTGCCAAAAAAATGACGTGGCCTAAACTTTTGTCCGCTACTGTATATGTCTGATGCATTGTATCATCTAAGATATGAGATTTCTTACTGTCTTACTATTATGACAAGTGATGTCTTATTACCATGCAAACTAATGTCCATTGGCACATGAATCCAATTCAAAATGTAAAGTGACTTGCCAGACATACTGAAACTGAGTTATTCATATTTGGCAGACATTTCCATTGTATTTTTCATCACAACTTCAGCTGACAGATTCACAAGCAGGCAAGCAATTATGCAGCAAGAAATTGCAATTTTCTCCCAAAATGTACTTTTTCCCAAAGAAGGGAAGTGAAAGAAACAATGTGGTTTGCTCCAGAAATTGTCAGGCATGTGATTATGTGGAATCAATCAGGAAATATTCATGGGAAATGGTTGGCAATTTGCTGTGCAAATCTGTGATGATTATGCAGTCTGCTTACAGAAGAAGTAATTTCGGCATTCTATTTAACTGATTTCCTGAAATTATGGAACATATTTCCATTGTAAGTGTTTGAGGGAATAAATGGTGCAACAATAATTTGACGGCTGAGAACTTTGTTAGCAAGTTCTTTACTATCTCAGTAGATTATAAATTCCACAATAAGTGGTCCCTGTGTTATGAGGCCCCCTGTCATAAGACCAAATTGTAATAAGTTTTTCGGACTTTTCCTTCAACTATATATTTGCCAGCCAAGGCATTCCACTTTCTGCAAACATTTCATAGCTTTTGTCAATTGGGCATGATGTTTTATCACACTCTTATGCAAAAATGTTCTGCCTTATATATGTGTGAAATTCAAAACTTCTGTTATCTAGAATTGTGTGGTAATTATAATAACTAAAATGATTCCAATTATTACAAACACATGATAGCAAGCAAGTTTGAGGCGGACTAACACAGATCAAGACAAACATATACTAGTGCTCCTTTTGAGTGGAGAGAAATTTAGAATAAATTATAGTCCAGGAACTTCCACGAAAATCATTTTTGAGGCATCTTGGGAAATCAAAATGGCGTCCAAGATGGATGAATTTCATATTTCTGCTTTTTGGTGACTTAATGTGGGCTACATGTGAAATTAAAGTGTCAAAAATTAAATATTAAAGCTCGAGCAATTAATTGATATCACCCATTGTCAGATTAGACCATCCAGATGGTATCCAAAATGGCCGACTTGGCATTTTCTGATTTTTCTTCTTGGCCCAAAATTTCCATCACTGCAATGAAGGTTGTAGAGGATCATAAATTGGTGTAACTCCCTTTTTATTGCTCTTGTTTAATTTCCGAAAGATGGCTAAAAAGCCAATTCATCTTTCGAAAGAGGCTTCTGCTTCATTCATCCAATCATTGGAGTCTGTTGTAGCAGTAAACTTGCATCATTTTGCGACCTAGGCATAGTACATCAGCAGGATTTTTAAAAGAACTATTCTGAGGAGGAGAAGGGGGATCAAGGGATCAGAGCAATATCCTGTTCTGGAAAGGCAAAGCCCTACACCATACGCGACAGTCAAGTTTGACACTTTTGTGATAGACTTCAGACTGTGGGCAAAGCGGTAATTGTAAATACGTGTCCTCGTCCTATGGTACTGAATGATGGCAAAAATAGTTGGCAACAAATTCCTTAGCCAGTCTTGCTTTGTCACGGAGCTGTAAACTTGCATGACAGTCACTTATCAAAACTGCAGGCCAAATTCAGCCTCGCACGACAGCTGAATTCGCCAGTTACAGAGGGTAGCATCAGGGTTTTACTTCTGCGTTTTTCCAGTAGAGGGCTACATCTGGGTCATGGAAAACTAAAGAACCAGCCCACAGGTGCCTAAAAAAGTAGCGTGTGTAGCCTACTCATTTCAGAACTCCTGATCGATTTTATGATTCTGAAAAAATAGATTTTTCAGTTGCCTGACAAAACAAAAATTACTGAATATATTGCTAGTACCAGGTACAGCTATTTAAAATGATGTTGGATTTCATCCCAGATCCTTAAGTTGACTCCTTACAGTTGACTATACATAGCCTATAGTAGCGTCTTGTCAAAAGTGAGCTCTAATTGGTCAAGGGGCTGCAAAAAATTGGTTGTGTTTGGGGGTAGGGAAATGATTTCAATGTTATTGTTCCGTGCGAATATCAAACCTTCTACAGAAAGGTGACAAGACGCATTGTCCAATATCAGGAGCACTTATTTTTTCATTTTCTTGACGTACAGGAACACTTGTTCTCAGAAAATCCAGCATCCAGTATCACACAGTTCCTCAGAGACAACGACTACTTCTACAAATTATGAGAAATTAGTTCCAAGATAATCTATCGGACCAATGTTGCCTCAAAATAGCCCACACCGGTGCTGACGGGGCGTAAAACACAAACTCACTCACTCGCTCTTGACGTACGGGAGAATCACAACTTGCAACCAAAGCAAAAATAAAGTAGAGTTCTTGAATCCTGATTCTGACCTATTGTAGTGCCATTGATATGGCTGTTAATTTTGGATGGATAATGTGATGCTCCCTTTATAAACTATGAAAGGGGTTAAAATCTGGCCGTTTCCTGATGTTGTATGTGTTCTTGTAATGTGGTCAATTGATATGCATTTGTGAGTATTGGGGCGTTTTCCTTTTTCCATAATGATTTTTCGTTTGAACTGTTGACCTTTTGACCATCCGGTCTCATTCATATTCAAAACCAATTGAGGATCACACACAAGTCAATGGAACTTTAATAATCATGCAGGAGGCCAAAATAATCAGAAAGGATGGCATCTGTAATTGAAAAGGACTGGAGGCCAAGTTTTTCCGGGGTTAAGAGAGAGAATCCATTCCGTTTTACAAAGCTTTGTGCCCATCTTATCGCATGTTGGGTGTTCCACTGCCTCCCACAGCTTTGCATCAGCCCTCTAGCCAGCTCTGCCACCGATCTTGTGTCCATTGGCACTCCTCGTCTGCTTTGATAACGAATATATTCAACCAGGTCATTTTCCTCAGCAGTGGCTGAAATTATAGATTTATATATCCATAATATATAACAATTACAAATTACATACGAGGCCTAATCATTATTTGTCTTAAAGCAAATTGTGTATCTTCTGTTGCTTAATTATTGCTCCCATTGCATGAAAATATTTATTGCACCTTCATTAATGAATTGTGCCATTGAATAATTGACATAACTTGGAGTTAATTTGGCTTTTCTGAGGCTCTGGTCTGGATGGGAGGTTATGGTGGACAGGGAATTCAAAAGTAAAATGGCCAAGGGACATGCAGGACATACAAGTCTGTCAAGAGCTGAGGGACAGGGAATTCAAAAGTCAATTATAAAAAATGCAAGCGACAAGGACAATTTCAAAAGTAAAATGGCAAGGGCAGGGGGCCCAAAACCCCATCCAGAGCCTCTTTTGTTCTCAAGTTTTAAGGAGTTTTCACTGTAAGGGCCTGTTCTGAATTCATTACTTGTTGCCAGTTGTAGGGAGGAGTAGTTAGCGAAAACATCACAGGATTTGTAAAAACCTATATAGATATTGCTTTTTCTAAGCAGGGAGGGAAGGGGGAGTATAGGCTACCAAAGATTCACATGGAACGGCAGTTGGGGAGGAGAGTAAGAGGGTCTAAATTGCACATGGGTAAAATGACCCATCAGTCATCTACTTTTCTTGCCACATAATTCAAACGTGGCACCTTTCAACACTCTTGACTTCCTCAAAACATTGACTTTTGCCCACACTGTGCTACCCTGAAAGCTATCCGTTTGTGCTTGTTTATTGCTGCAATATTGGGTTGCCCCAACATTTTCTTCTTTTCGTAGTGACATATTTGAGATCAAAAGTGAGGAAATGACTTCTTTCTATCTTTAACCTGGTCATTGGTTAGCTTGACAGGTCATTGTGCTTCACGTTGACATGGCATACAATATTGCTAATATCTGAGGATATTTTGAGACAGGTTAGTGTGATGTCATGGTGTTCCCAAATTTTTTTTTATTCTGATCCTTGAAACCATATCTATATCAAGATATATCCATGTTTGTGTAAGAATAAGAGGTTCAAGTTGTGAAATTCAAGTAGCTCTCACTGCCAAAACCAGAAAAAGTGATATTCTATCATTTCTAGTATGTAGATAACATAATATGTTCCTCATGTCTCAGAATTAAGAGAGTAAAACATAAATTGAGGATGGCAGACTCAATGCTATTATTGTCTCTCTGCTGTGTAACTTATGAACTTTTTTGGCTCAAAAAGATTGTTTTAGAAGCAAATCTACTTTTTAGACACACAGTGTCAAAGGATAATAGCCACATTGGGGAGGAAGAATGTGCCCAAATGTTGAATCCAGATGACATTGGCAGTGGCAGGTTTATGAAGACATTTTAGACCCATGGTTGATGAGGGAGACACAGAATATTTAAAGCTAACTCAGGTGATGGCAAAGAACCTCTTTGTTCAACTGCCAAAGTGTGGCATAACCTTTGTGTTATGACAATTGACAGAAGCTATGAAATTTGTGCAGAAAGTAGAATGGCATGGCTGGCAAATGTATTTGAAGGAAAATACATTTCAACTTGGTCTTGTAACATAGGGCCTCACTACACACGGACCACTGCTTGTGGAACTTATAATTTACAGAGATAGTAAAGAACTTGTTAACAAAGTTCTCAGCCGGCAAATTATTGTTGCACCATTTATTCCCTCAATCACTTACGACGGAAATATGTTCCATAATTTCAGGAAATCAGTAAAATAGAATGCCGAAATTACTTCTTCTGTAAGCAGACTGCATAATCATCACAGATTTGCACAGCAAATTGCCAACCATTTCCCATGAATATTTCCTGATTGATTCCACATAATCACATGCCTGACAATTTCTGGAGCAAACTACATCGTTTCTTTAACTTCCCTTCTTTGGGAAAAGTACATTGTGGGGAAGAAATTGCAATTTCTTGCTGCATAATTGTCTTGCCTGCTTGTGAATCTGTCAGGCGAAGTTGTGATGAAAAATATAGTGGAAAAGTCTGACAAATATGAATAACTCAGTTTCAGTACGTCTGGCAAGTCACTTTACATTTTGCATTGGATTCGTGTGCCTATGGACATTAGTTTGCATGGTTATAAGACATCACTTGTCATCTGTATAGTAAGAGTCTGTAAGACAGTAGGAAATCTCTATATTCAACATCAGCAGATATACTGTATCAGAAAACATCGCTTGTGCGTTAAAATACTGGTACATTTTTTAGTAATTAACATGGTTTTAATGTTGTTAATGACATACAGTGTATAGGTATATGTGGCAGTCCAGAAGTGTTGTAACTACTAATGAATGCCTAGCAACTGGGTTAGGAAACCAGAGCAGTAAACAGGTATTGCGATAGCGCAGCCGTAAGGCCAGATTGAGTTAATGGAATGAGGATGTAAGAGACGGGCATCCAGGATTAGATCTCAGAGCCACAGTTATGGATCAATCATGGTTACCCTCTTGCGCTGCTAGTTGTCATTCCAAGCAAAAATTTTTAAGACTGCCATTAGAGGTCATTTCTAAATAGTCTCAATAGCCCAACAACAAACTCCCACAACCTCACAGATCAAGCCATAAGATTGACATGTGGAGCAATAGTTAATTTTTACCATTACACATAAATATTCCATTTATAAACAGGGATTGGGGAACCTTTGTACAAATGATAACGTGGGTGCTGAGGCTTATGTTTCTGTCAGTTCCAATAGGTTTCGAGTTTGTTTGAATGTGTGCTGTTTTGGTGAAAATCTGTTGGACCGAATTACAATACATGCACAGTGATCAAAGTATGTTGAAAAAACACAAATGACCCAATTTGTCCCAATACTAACTGAAACTGTCTTTAAAACCAGCCGTGAAAATACACAGGTATGGTTCCAAGTTGCATTCATGTTGGTAAAGAAGCTTGTTAGCCAGATTTTAAGTTCTGTTTTTTTTTTAAACTCATTAATTATTTTTCAAGATATTAGGTCAAACACTCGCTGCTTTCAAACACCTCTTATTGTTTACCTATAATTATGCAACATAATAATAAAGTTGTTCCTTTTTTGAAAATATTTGCATTAATCTCTAGTTTACCACTGTGTTGGGGAATGAACAAAGCAACAAAATGTACTCTACGGTCTACACACTCACTGTGAGTGATGATGAAATTCCCCTGGTATCAGCAGTTATACCCAACAGGAAATTAACATGATGCTCTGCTGCTTAAAGATCAGAGATCAAAGACTGATAACTTGTACAAAGACTTTTAGTTGTGTAATCTTGGAGTGCAATTTCCTTTCAAGAGTTTCCATTGGAAGTACACCGACTTTCAGTGGACTATCACTTTTTCCAAGTGTTTTTCCTTGGAAATAATTTTCAGAAGTGATAGTGATTATAGTAAGCACTCAAAAGTCACTCATAGCTACTACTATCTCTTCTGGACTGTGGTTGGTAGGACGTTTCCCCCACAGTCACTGGAAACTGAGACTGTGTTCTGCTGTCACCTGGTACAGAGTTCAAGCTGTATGCTGCTCCAAGATATAGTTCCAATTTCATTGCACATTCAAAAAGTTTATGTTAAACATTTAGGTTAACCCAAGTTAAACTAGACAACCATGTTCTCTGAGAAAGCAAACTATAGGCCATCTGCATTCCCTGGAACAGCCCTGGTTTCTTCTGGACAAAAGTTGTGTGAGCTCCTCAAACTCATTTTCCGTTGGGCCGTCTGCATGATTTGTTAGGATTCCCTTAGCTTACTGGATTGTTGAAGTTAGTGAGCTGAAACATGAAAAGGTAAAAGCACCGTGAATTTTATTTCTTAGGTAAACCTTTTTTGTGTGACTTTATTCATTTTTAAACATCGTCTAATAGAATGCAATAACGGTTTACATCACCGACCATTTCAATCAGGTAATCTCAAACACTTGTTCTTAGAAAATTCAGCGTCCAAGTCCAATTTAATATAGTTCCTTAGAGACAATGACTACTTCTAGAAGTTTTGAGAAATCAGATTCTGAATAACACAATGTATATCCCAAACCAATATTGCCTCTAAATAGCCCATACTGGTGCTGATTGGGCGTAAAACACAAATTCACTCACTCACTCACTTCAGATATGTATCAGCTTAAATTTTTGGTAAGAAGTAAAACTAAATTATATATACATTAATATTGATTGGACTGAACAAACGTAATTTGGGCTAGTTTAAAAGCTTGCAGCTCTTGGATCATATTAAATTAGCAGAATTCTTCTGTTTTGCTTCTGGTTTACAGTCTTTCACTTTGATAAAGAAAAAATGAGGACCAGTTCACTGTGAAAAATGCACTTCGTGACCCATGATAGCTGATGAAGTGTCATCTTCTCTACTTTCAACATGGGAAACATATAGGCAGTTCAATTAGTCATGATCAAGAGAAGGCCATTTGACTCATAACTGATTTTGTAGTGAAAATCAGATGTGTAATCCTTTCGTTTGGCTGTCACCAACAAGAGGGATAAGTCTCCTAAAATCAAATTAACATTGATAGTATTGGGCATGATCATGACAAATCATCAGTGTGATGACACATGAAGTGCCACTTTCTCAGTGCAACAGTACACTCTTTTTCAGTATAAAAGTGACAGGCTGTAATTTCAATTAAACTTTCGAAAGAGGCTTCTATATCTTGCATCCAATCAGTGCAGTCTGTTGTAGCAGTAAACTTGCATCATTTCGCTACCAAGGCAAAATACATCAGCAGGATTGAAGAGCTATTCTGAAGAGGAGAAGGAGGATGAAGGGATCAGAGCAATATCCCAGTCGGGAAGGCAAAGCCCTATAATGCGTCTGTATCCATGTCTTACAGCAATAAACTCTGTCTGCCTGGCTCAGCCTAATTGAAGGATTTATTTTGCATTAACTCTGGGTAACAATGCAATTGCACTGCCTATCAGGCTGATCAGATTCTCTATAGAGCACTATGCATCAAAGTAGTGGGGTGGAGCAGCGGCTTCAACAACGAAAATCACTTCATCATGGATAGCACAAAAGACATTGAAATAGATTTGGAAGCCATAGAATGCCTTTGTAGGAGGTAGTGTTGTTATACATTTAGTCATTACATTGCTGAATTCTGATATGAAATTTGAAAAGTCATGAATTATTGGTTTGAACAATCAGTTTGGTTACACTAATGTACAAGTTGCAATGATTGTGTCTCCTGAAATTCATAAGGGCATGACATACTATTCTCCCATTTCATGCATGTCAACGATTTTATTAAGTGAAAAATTAGTGAATTAAAAGGTTTCATTTTTGTCCTGTGTGAGATATCTTTTACTCGGCCTGCACTGATACTGATACAAACCAATTTAACATATCGTCCATAAGACATATATTCAGCTGGGATTTTGCTCTTGAAGGTCCATTGAATATTGTATTACATTGGGTTCTCCACCCAGGGTTCTATTCCATTCAGAAAAAGACCCTTCAGTGGAGCAGGGCAAGACAGTAACCACACAGTCAAGCAGGCTTTTGATATCATATTATCATACACATTATTTGCTAGTTTTAGAATACCGTTCTCAGCCTGTTATTAGTTGATCAACATTTGGAAGTGATGCTAATGAGGTGCACAATATGAAATCCGCTAAACCTGTACAGTGTAAGCAAACATGGAGACTTCATTTCGTGTGATAAACTGTCAACACCTTGGCAGCCTCTGGCCTGTCCACCCATTAAAGTGAATCTTGCCTTGGTCTCTGTGTGATAAATCCCAACCAAGGGCAAGCACACTTGTTAAGAGCAAGTTACTTCATGTCAATGTCGTCTGTAGCATTGATCTTGTCTGACACCAAGTCATAAACAGCAGGCACTACCTTCAGAGTGGCTTACTACATTTTATTCCGTTGTTCTGCATCATTCTCCACAGGGTGTTCTTCATAAGCCTTGGCAAACAATATGCATCATGGCAGATAAGCACATGTCATGATTTATAAACAGGTACACTGCATGCCATTTGGTTATGAAACCTTGCATTTTTAATATTTAAAAATCTGATTTTTAATAAGTCTATTTTGATGTCCTTTGCATACAATGGTACATGGAGCCTTATCCTCTTAATTTTGTCTAATTCTACTGTGCAGTGAGGAGTTACATGTATACGATAAATGGAATATATTTGCCTTTGGGTTACTTTCTTACATTCAAGCACTTTGTTTCTTATTAAACTTTAATTGCATTGTCATATACATCAGAGTTTTGGTCATAGAACTATCTGCAAACATGGCCCTTATATTGGTGTACTCACCTTCATCGTAAATTATGTACAGTTCTGACAACTTGTGCTTCCATTCAGTTTGCCAGTGGAAGCTATGTTTGATTGATAAGCTGACTTCGGCGGCAGAGCAGGTTGATCCTTCTACATAAAATATAGCAGCGGAAAGCTCAGAGGGTATAGCTTGACAATTGATGTTAGGCTTGACCAAGGGCAACAACGATTCAATGCAACCAATACACAATATTTTCTTTGGTAGGAAAGTTTTATTGGGCTGTGTTGAGACTGCAGTCAAACGTAAGGCCAATATATGTGAATTGGACTTCTATCAAAGGGTGTTTCTTCATTGAGGTGTTGTTGTAGTTATTGTACACTATTTTTAGGAAACACCTCTATCATTCTCTTTATAACATTTATCATTGTGTCTATCTATTTTTGCCTGCTATACATTTCAAGCATCATGACAAATTATGACAAGACATATAATCATACATGAAAACCTGTTTTTGTAAATTAAACTTTTAAAATTCCTCCGATTGAAATAGTCAAGACAAATGTAATGTAACTTTTACAAGCAGACAGTAAACTGCAATTGACTATGACCTACATTGCATTTATGTGAGCCTTACTGTGACAGTTTTTTAAATTTTTTTATGCCATTAACCAAAATACATTTTTTGTGCAATTCCAACAATGAACGTCAAGTGTGAGGGCTAGTATTGCAATCAATTTTTCATTGCTGACACAACACGGACATTTTTAATTACCAAATAGCTATTAAGAAGCATTAACAGGCCAGAAAAGCTGTTTAAGTAACAAGTTTTTTAATCACGTCTCTTCAATTTAACACTGTTGGAAACAAGCTCTATTATTAATTATACCTAGAACTAGAAGCATTATTCAATTTAACTCGGGACTCCATTTATTATTGCAAGGAACCTCTTAATAATTTTACATCCTAATCACTGATAACTGTCATCTCAAACTGCTTTAAAGCAGCAATGTTTGGGATGGTTGAAACGCAAGAAAAAAAGAAGGGTCGGAAGGGATACAGCTTATACATTAGAAAAGAGAGAGGCAATCAAACCTACAAAGGTGTGATATTCCTTTATGAGTCTTTTGTAAATTGACCAGAAATTGTGACTTCACTTTGAATATAATTTGTCAGAGAAATTGCAAAATAAAATAAATACTCCAGACAGAAGAGGATTTATTTTATTCTTTTACTAACATTTAGCTAATGCTGGGTGACAATGATTCAAATTCTGCACACTTTCCTGTTACATTTGCTTTCTTGTTTATTCTGATTTTGTACAGAGCATGACTTATGCAAATTACTGATCTTTGTTATCACAGCATAAGAGAACTATGATGACCAGACCGTTTTTGACCTGGTCAATTCGGAGTGCAAAGAGTTGACCTGAGGTGTGACATTGCCTTGATATGGAGCAACAATGCCACCTTACAGAGACTTTGATGGTAGCCCCAAGAAATCAGTGTTGACTCTCTTTTCATCTCACAGACCAGGCCACCAACATGCCTCTGCCTGCTCAGACTGTTAGGTTAGGTTTCTCCAGACCCATCGATCATCTACTTTTCCTTCCACATAATTCAGACGTGGCACCTTTCAACACCCTGACTTCCTCCCAACATTGACTTTTGCCCAAATTGTGTTACCCTGAAAGATATCCATTTGTGCTTGTTTATTGCTACAATATTGGGTTGCCCCAACATTTCCTACTTTTCATAGTGACATATTCTAGTTTTAAAATTACTTTTTTGCTTTGATCTCATTGTTTTTTAGATTCTTGTTTCGTACATGATATTGTTAAAAATATTAGAGAACTGGTTAGTCTCTCGGAGTGTTTCAAAAATGGCGTTTGATTCTGATTTTTGAAACCTCACTTATTTCCAGATATATCAATCTTAAATTTTGCGAAACAGTTATATAACTGCATGATTTTAAGTTATTTTTAAGATTGAATTTTATGTTTGTAAAGTGCTCCTGAGATGGAGGTGACTCATTTGAAGCACTATAAAATAAATAAAATGTTAAATGTTAAATGATAAACACTCCACCTCTAAATGACAATTAATGTTATCATTAAATATGTTTACTATGCCTCCTGCATCTATGATAAAGGTAAAGATATATTGATATTCTAATAGATATGTTCCATACGTCACTCAAAATACTATAGAGAATAAAACAAAAATTGAGCTTGGCAGGTTCAATTCTATACCAAGCCTAACACAGACAATATCACATTAGTGTCTTTCTGCTGTGTAGTATGTGGACTTTCTTGGCAGGAAAATATTGTTTAGAAGCAAATCAACTTAGACATTAAGTGTCAAGGGTAATAACAGCCACGTTTGGGAGGAAGACTCTGCTCAAAAGCTGGATCAAGATGTCATTGGGTGTGGCAGGTTTATGAAGAAATGACAAGACTTCACAGTTTATGAAGGGGGCATAGCATATTTCAAGTTAACTCAGCTGACAAAAAAGAACATCTGAGCTGCCAGAGTATCCACAACATAAAGCACAGATCACACTATAAAAAAAATTGTTTCTCAAAAATATTTGCAGGAAAACTGAGGACTTGTTTCGTTATGCATGTATTTTATTCTATTGCTAGTTTGTATGACACAAGAAATTATTTGAGTGGAGATTGAGCACCTCTTGGTAAAATACATTTTAGACAAGTGTAGACAAGTGCAATCATAAATTTTTTGACACTCAGGGTCTGCTGGCTCAGACATAAATATGCAATCAAGCTGCAAATACACAGTCATAGTGTCAATATGCAAGCCTGCAACCTGGACAACTGTCATAAAATTCAGAGATGAGATCATTGAGATATTCAAGTTTTTGTAAACTTACAGTAAAGGAGGACTTATTTTTATATTTTCAGACTGAATGTAGTCCTTGTAAAATGTGCATTTATGGCAAAAAAATAGAGGATAGGGGGTAAATGTTATTTGATGCCAAGTATATTCCTGGAGTAATTCTCCCTGCATTAGGCCATTTCAAAAGCAAGATCAAGCTGTTATTGGAAGTGACAGGTTTATGAAGGAATGACACAGAGGCTAAGATATATGAGTGGGCTAAATGTATATGAATGTGTTCAATGACAGATGTAATTGATGCAGGCTCAATGGACAGGAAAGCATTCCTTGCTTATATTGCTGCAGGATACCATAGAGAGAGTCTTGCAGACTTCCACTGGATTCCTCTCCTGAAGTCCTTTTCCAACATTAAGTGCACAGTTTATACCAAAATCAAAAGGCACATAATGATATTTTTCCCATTCATCTCAAAAAGTCCTCCGTTTGAAATAACATAGGGCATATAATCATTTATTGTAAATTCTAATTCTGCAATGTATTATATTATATGTTTTGTTTATGTGTGTCTGTGCTGGACAAGTAAATGTGTAGCATGTTGAGCACTCCCACTCTCTCTCTCTCATCTCATCAATTTTAAAACCCTCTTAAGCGGCCAGAACTGGGCTTAGAGTGCTGCATTTACCATATCTATCTATCTATAATGTATAATGTTTGTATATGTACCTTTTGTGGTGATAAAACAACTAAAGGAAAGGCAGATCAATGCTAAAAGAGTCTTGTGTCTCACCTTGACTTTCTCATTAATATTGCTGATTGCACTTCCACTTCGACTTCTTGCTTCATCACTGAGCATTGATTTCTGCACATCTTACCGACACATGCATGTTGCAACCAACGTACATTTCTTCTGTTGACGAACAGCTTTTTCGTGACAATTTTTCTGATGGAGGCTTCAGCATAGTAGATTTGCACAATCAATTACAAACAATATACTGCAAATATTTCCTTCTGGGTTCCTTGTAATTTCATAACATGAAATCTATGATGAAGCAATCTTCCATCTTCTGTTAGTGCAGACAGTATCCATTAAGGAGAAAAAGAATAGTTGCAAATTTGTTACCTTAAGAAGTCAATCAGACAAAATGCAACAACGACCGGAGGCCTTCAGCAAAGTATAAGAGATGTCATCCTGGCGTCATCACGCAGAGCAAAAATAAGGATGACACATGTGCCTCTCTTGGTATATGCAACAATATCAGGTGAACAGATCCTTTGATCTGCAGAAATAGACAATTTATGAGTGCCTTTGATATCCTGGATCATATTTTACACCTCTGAAACGGAATACCTTGACAGATGAAAAATTTCCATAAATCAGAGCAACATAAATCCATGTATATATTTTTCATTATTTGGCATGTTCACGAATTCGTGGAGGTGTAAAAACAAGCGTACGAATTCGTGGACATGAAAAAACGAGCATAGGTGCTCGTGTACATGTAAAAACTAACACTCATGTTCGTAATTACACATACACAAAGTCGTGAATAGCAATATTTCACACTTACACGAATGCTAAATTCGTGTATATGTTCGTTTTTGCAGGTTTACAAATTCGTGTGCATGCCAAATAGTGAAAAATATATACCTCCATAAATCTGCACACGAAAATTGCAGGCACTTCTTTGACAAATTACAATACCTTTCAAGTGTTCAAAGAAATTGTTGAGGAACAAGAAGCAACCTCATTTGTCCCATGCAATTGTGTATAACCCTAACTATACTTTAAATCAAGTTCTGTAAACTAATTTTTTTCTTCTTTTACATATATGATTATATATTACATTACTATTTGTGTGTGAATAAAATGATTGTTAAAAAGTAGTATCGCACCTAGTTGTAGTTATTGGTAATAAACCGATAACCTAGATTTCAAATTGGTGCCATTCATTCTTTCTTGCTCAAGATACTTGGGCAAATACTCATTGCTCTCAAAAACTCCTTAAATTTTCAGTGTACTCACAGCCAGAAGAATTGCTAGTTGCAGTTGTTACTGCTAAAAAAAACAATTATTACCATTTGTTCTTCAGTCTGTCAGAGCATTACAGGAATTCGCGTTGAAGTTGACTTGTGCCAAATCGAGGATGTTGAAAACTGCTGAAAATGTATTTTGGTTATTGTATACAAACCCTTCCCTTAAATTTGCTTATGAACTTATCAAGTGGAGGGCAGTTTGTTATGAAATGATCCTGCAAAGTCCTGCTGCTTAGAAGTGAGTTTAAGTTGAATAATTGAGAAAAAAGTAATTATGATCGTGATTTATGGTGCGCAGATGACGTGTGGTACATACAAAATGAGATCTGCTGATGCATGAAAGATTACAACAAGTGTATAAAAGAGAGAGAGCTGACCATGAAACATATAAAAAAACAAACAGAAATAGTGAAATACTGCATGGAAATCAATTGTCAACCACATCACTTTGGTTGACACGTGTCTGCAAGTGATTCAACTGGTCCACTATTGGCATGTCCAGACTGCACATTTTTTAAAGCATTCTGATTCATAAAATAATTACACAACAATACCTTTTCTTGACCATGTGAACGCATCAAGTCGTTATTATCATTTTATACATACATGTAGATACGGAGATTTTTATATTCATTCAATCAATCAATCAACCAATCAATCAACCAATCAATCAATCAATCAATCAATCAATCAATCAATCAATCAATCAATCCATCAATCAATCTATCTATCTATCTATCTATCTATCTATCTATCTATCTTCCATCTATCTATCTATCTGTCTATCTATATATCTGTCTATCTATCAGATTCTATCTATCTATCTATCTATCTATCTATCTATCTATCTATCTATCTATCTGTCTATCCACCTGTCTATATTTTATCTGCCTATGTATGACAGAAATAGTTAATTGTAATTTTAATAATCAGTCTACTTGTATTTATATATATTATATATATATATTCATTATTTCAGAGCAGTGCTTATTGGTCAAGCACTCACAAAATGCGTTTTGAGATCGTCAAACTTGGGCTTGTATATCTGTGCATCAGTATCTGCTCACCAATCAAACTGTAAAACATGTTAACTTGACGATTGACAAGGGATCACGACAGAGAGTTATCAGTTTGTTTCGGTTTTACATAAAGCGGAAAAACTGATACGAAATGTTTTTATTCACAGTTACATAGTATGCACGGAACTGAATGAAAATCAGTCACAAATGAGTGGTTTTCTACTATACGTCACCTAGAGCTGAATTGATTCACAAATCCACAAATCTACTTCTGTGCGAATACCTGTAACAAGGCAACAGTAAACAGGTTGTTGATACGACATCAGGATGACTGTTGACGAAATTGCCTTGGTTTCAGCAGTCATTACCCAACAGGAAATTAAGACGATGCTTCATGGCTCAAAGATCAGAGATCAGACACTGGTATCTCCAACAAAGACTTAGTTTCACAATTTTAGTGGGCAATTTCCTGTCCACAGTTCCATTTGTATAAATTCATGCAACTTTCAAAGGACTACAACCATATAAGTTTTTCCAAAATTCAAAGACATTTGCTAACCTTACCATAGAAGGTTCTGTCGCAAATCTTTTTTGGGGCTTTATTACTTTACTTCAGAGACATTTTTTGGCTGTATTACAGAGTAAATCGCATACATTTTACTTATTAATTAGCCAGAACAAACATAATTTGCACTAGATTACAAGACTGTAGAGGTACAGAAATCAATGTGATTCTGATATTATTCCTGGTTTCAGTTCAGTGAGATGACTAAAAAGCCAATGTTACTTTGAAAAGAGGCAGTTATATCAGACAGCCAGTCGGTCGAGTCTGATATAGCAATAAACTTGTGTCATTTCGCAAGCAAAGCAAAACAAGATCAGCAGGATCTAAGAGCTATTCTGAAGAGGAGAAGGAGGATCAAGGGATCAGAGCAATATCACAGTCGGGAAGGCAAAGTCCAATAATGCACCTGTATCCGTGTCTTACAGCAATAAACTCAGTTTCCCTGGCTCAGACTAATTGAAGGATTTATTTTACATTAACTCGGAGTAACAAAGCAAATGCATCTATCTGGCAGATTGGATTTTCTCTGGAGCATGATACTTCAAAGTAGTGGGGGTAGACCAAATGCATTATTTTCTTCCGATCTATATTTTAAGAAATTTTATTTAAGTGTAAATGAGTGAATTAAAATGTTTCACATTTATCCTGTATGAGGTATCTTTTGCTTGGCCAGCACAGACACTAATACAAGCCATCCTTTAAATTTAGGTCTGGAATTTTGCTCCATAGAGTGTAGTATTATATTCGGTTCTCCAACCAGTGTTCAATTCCATGCCGAAAAAGACCCTTCAGTGGAGCGTGGCAGTAACTGCACAGCTAAGCAGGCTTTTGATGTCATAACCATTATTTGGTAGTTTTAGAGTTCCACTATGAGTGTGTTTTACTAATTGATCAACACTAGCAAGTGATTTAAATGGTTGCAGACTTTGAATTCCACCAATCCTGTAAAGTGTAGACTAAGACAAAGACTTCATTTCGTGTGATAAACTGTCAACACCTTGGCAGCCTCTGGCCTGTCTACCCATTAAAGTGAATCTTGCCTTGGTCTCTGTGTGATAAATCCCAACCAAGGGCAAGCACACTTGTTAAGAGCAAGTTACTTCATGTCAATGCCGTCTATAGCATTGATCTTGTCTGACACCAAGTCATAAACAGAAGGCATTACCTTCAGAGTGGCATTCTACATATTATTCCAATGGTTTTGTGTCTCAACAGAATACCATATCTCAAATTTATCTCTGGAAACAATATGTATCGTGGCAGAGAAGCCTTAGTCATATTTTGTAAGAGGTACACTGCATGCCATTTGATCATGCTACCATGCTTTTTTTAGAAACAAATTTTTAAAAGTTCTGTTGTAATATTCACATGGAGCCATTGTCCACTAGATTTTGTCTATTTGTACAAGTGCCGTTAGGAGTATATGTACGCCATGCAGTGTAGTATATTAGGTTTTGGTCACTTTCTTAGATTCTAGCACATTGTGTCTCAAACATATTTTAATTCAAAAGTTTGGTCGTATAATTAGCTGCAAACATGGCCCTTATTGGTGTATTTGCCTTCATTGAAATTGATGTATAGTTCTGACAACTTCTGTTTCCATTCAGTTTGCCACAGGAAGCTGTGTTTGATTGATAAGCTGACTTTGGTGGCAGAGCAGTTTGATCCTTCTACATAAAGCAAAGTGGCAGAAAGCTCAGAGGTAGCTTGACACAATTGATGTCAGGGCGGACCCTGGGCAACAACAATTCCATACAACCAATACACGTATTTCATTTGATTGGAAAGTTTTATTGTTCTGCATTGAGACTGTAGTCAAACATAAAGCCAATAAAGCTGAGTTGGACTTCTATCAAAGGGCGTTTCTTCCGTGAGGTGGTAGTGCAGCTATTGTACATTATCTATCATCGTGTGTTGTATATGTTTGCTCACTACATTTCAGGCTTCAGGACAAATTATGAGAAGACACTTATCAGAACAGGGACTGGTATCTTTTTAACGTCCTGAACAGGCTGAATTTGTGACTTATAAAAAAAAGCTGTGCGGGTTTGTCACTTTTCATTATTGGTGTTATTGTTTGTCTGATTTAATGAAAACCTGTTTTTGTGTTGTTCTTTTATGAGTCTTTTTGTTAATTGAACAGAAAGAGTGACCTGATTTTCGAATTTATATGTCTGAGAAATGACAAAAACATTAAACTCCTAACCGAAAAAGATTTATTTGATAGTTTTCACTGAATGTTACGTGACATTGACTAATAATAATAATAACAATAGGCATTTATATAGTGCTAATTCCAGTACTGCTCACAAGAGCAATGTTGCTCACTTTCCAGTGATTTGTTCTTTATTCTGGTCGTTTTTTCTTTCTTCGGGTAATTTGATTTTGGACAGAGCATGACCCGTAGGAATTACTGATCTTTGTTATCACAGCATAAGATAACTATGTCAACAACGCTTTTTTTCTGGTCAACACTGAGTGCCAATAGATGACCTGAGGTGTGACATTGCCTTGATATGCAGCCAAGACGCCACCTTACAAAGACTTTGGTGGTAGCCTCAAGAAGTTGCATCAGCGTTGACTCTCTTTTCATCTGACAGACCATGCCACCAACATGCCTCTAGCTACTCAGACTGTTGGGTTAGGTTTCTCCAGACCCATCAATCATCTACTTTTCCTGCCACACAACTCATACGTGGCACCTTTCAACACCCTAACTTCCTCCCAGCATTGACTTTTGCTCAAATTGTGTTACCCTGAAAAATATCCATTTGTGCTTGTTTATTGCCTCAATATTGGGTTGCCCCAACAATTTTCAGTCTTCAGAGTGACATATATCTGATTAAGAAAGAAGGAAATGACTTATTTTTGGTGGTTTGTTAGATGCTTGTGCTTCGTATCAAAATGGCATACAATATTGTTATTATCACCTGGTTGGTTGTGAATATTGTCGCAAGCCAAAAATATCAGAGCCTGTCAGGGCACTTCTTAACAATAGCACTCGCCATTGGGTGAATTAATATTAATTCACACAACAGCTTGCAATGTTTTTACTCAGTGATCCTGACTTGGGTAGTTTGGTTATAATATTAGAGGACGGGTTTCTGAGGTTTGTCTCCTGGGGTGTTCCCAAAATGGTCTTTGATTCTGATTTTTGAAAGCGTATTTATTTCCCGATAAACAGTGTACCAGTCTTAAATTTTGTGAAACAATTATCTAACTGTGTTATAAAAACTCCCATCTGAAAATTAATGTTGTCATTAAAAAGGTTCGCTCTGTTTGCTGCTTCTATGATATACAGATAGAGTGAAACTCTTTTTTATCTTTTCATTGCTGTCACATTTATTATATACATTAAAATAATTTTGGTGAACAATTCAGATTTCAATATATTCCCATTGGTCTACCACATCTTGGATTATTTTGGCTTGTAACATATCCTCAATTTGACGAATTGTAAAACATAGTGAAACAGGCTCCTGTTGGCTTTCTCTGTTGTACAGCATTTAAAGAACCAGAACAAAAAGAAGTATTATTCTTTATAGATGTATGTTCCATACGTCACTGAAAATAGAGAATAAAACAAAAATTGTTGGCTTTCTCTGTTGTACAGCATTTAAAGAACCAGAACAAAAAGAAGTATTATTCTTTATAGATGTATGTTCCATACGTCACTGAAAATAGAGAATAAAACAAAAATTGAGCTTGGCAGGTTCAATTCTACACCAAGCCATACACGGGCAATATCACATTAGTGTCTCTCTGCTGTGTAATATGTGGACTTTCTTGGCAGGAAAATATTGTTTAGAGGCAAATCAACTTAGACATAAAGTGTCAAGGGTAATAACAGCCACGTTCGGGAGGGAGACTCTCCTCAAAAGCTGGATCAAGATATCATTGGGTGTGGCATGCAGGTTTATGAAGAAATGACAGACTCCACAGTTTATGAAGGGGGCATAGTATATTTCAAGTTAACTCAGCGGACAGCAAAAGACATCTTGGCAGATGTACTATGCCATAACCTTTCTTTTATGAGCTACCAGTCCCTCCCTGCCATAAAGCACACATCCTATAATAAAATTTGCTTCTCAGTCATGGACAACTGAGGACTTTTTTTGTAACATCTAATTGTTTCGGGTCCTTGGATGACCTAGAATTCATTTGAGTAGACAACTAGAATGAACGTCTTTTGGTAATCGAAATTTTGGACAAGCCTGATCTTAAAGTTTTTGAAAAGAGGCAGAAGGAAATATTTGCAGTATTGTCTGTAATTTATTATGAAAATATATTATGTTGAAGCCATCATCACAAAATCTGTTATGCAAATGCAGGCCACCAGAAGAATGATTACAAACATTCTTTTGAGATATGCAGCATGTTTTAAGTACCACATTTGCTCCAACATCAGGGCTTACTTAGATGCTTAGACGTTGGCAGAGCAGAAAACAAATTGACATTGTGAACAACCTGATTTTGGTAAAAATAGTGTGCTAAATATTGGGGAAGGACTTGGAGGAACTCAAAGGAAATCTGCAAGTCTCTTTATGGTATCCCACAGCAATATGCCTTCCTTTCAGTTGAGCCTGGTTCAATTACATCTGTCACAGAACACATTCATATACATTTAGTCCTCTCATCCACTTTAGCCTCTCTGCCATTCCTTCATAAACCTGTCACTTCCAATAACAGCTTGATCTTGCTTTTGAAACAGCCTGATGCAGAGAGAATGCAACATTTCCGTGGAATGCATGAGCTTTGTTTTGAAAAGTAGATCTAAGATTAGAAGGGAAAGGCCAACAATCAGAACCAACAGCATACAATCCAGTGGATTCAGATTATATATATATACTGTGTAATTCAGTACCTCAACCAATCACATGAAATACATCGGCTACGTTTTGTCATCCTTTTGAAGAAACTCATACAAGTTTGTTGAATTTGCAGTGATTGCAAAGACTGCGTACAGAAGATATTTGAGTCCATCCAAGCCTTTGACTCCCTGCACAGAACAAAATTAAAGACAGGACATATTTCTTGCACTCTAAAAAATGCCGGGACAAAATTGGTTTTTTAGATTCAAAATGGTTTTTTGAAAAACCAAATTTCAATGCAAAACCAACATGGATTTTTAAAAAAATCCATGTTGGTTTTTTGCATTGAAATTTGGTTTTTCAAAAAACCATTTTGAATCTAAAAAACCAATTTTGTCTGAAATTTTTTAGAGTGTGCTTCAAAAATTCCACTATATCAAGTGAACAGTTTCTTTGATCTGTAGAAATAGACAATTTGCGAGTGTCTTTTATTATGTTGGATCGTATTTCCCTTCACCCAAATGAGTTTCTTTGAGGCTAGAAAAATGTCAATAAGTCAGAGCAACAAAACACTTCATATATGTAAATGTCAAACACTTTTTCTTTTTTTTAATATTCTGCAACTGCACCATTTTCTCTCTGTGTAGCATTGACTTAAGTAAATTTATGTTGATATCTTTTGCACTTGAATGTTCATTTTGTTATCCATCCAATAACAAAGTACCCTTCATATTTGCTTCTTTGGCTGAGCCAAATCACCTGCCAGTATTTCATTGGGATAATACCCTTTTTTTTTTTTTGTCCGCTAATCATCCCTTGTTTAACTGTTTTGACTCAAAAAACTTTTGAGTGTTTGCCTCATGGTATAAGCCGGTTATTCACCATAGGATCAGGAATATGTACATCTCAACTAAGGTGTGATAAACTGCATATATTCCCTCTTCCATGGTCAATAACCTATACTTATGGAACATCTCTTTGTTTGGCAATTAAAGATCTCTGAACTAAACCATTATTTCAATGACATATTCAGGCTTACGATGAAACCAGTCACAAGCAATTATTTAACGTTTGTTTTATATCTTATTGATTACTGCAGGTTTGTTTAGAGATCTTATACTGTGAATTGCCAAACACACTGAAATTCCACAACCGGCCTCAGAGAGACATGATGCCATCCCGCAAAAAATTTA
This sequence comes from Platynereis dumerilii, assembly GCA_026936325.1. NCBI lineage: Eukaryota > Metazoa > Annelida > Polychaeta > Phyllodocida > Nereididae > Platynereis > Platynereis dumerilii. The sequence goes on from JAPTHN010000007.1 coordinate 57,189,865, forward strand.
AGGATATGTGTGCATACTGCATAAACTCAGCAACATTAAAAACGCACACATTTTCAAAGTATCATAACTTTTGCAGCACTAAATTTATCTCGATATAACTTGGCAAATGTGCTTATTAGCTTCTCAACTAAAGTATGTTAAAGTTTGAACAGGATCCATGAATATTTAAGAGAACCAGGCATGCTTTTGTGACATAATGTCAAATTCGGAATTTGCAAAATTGAAAAAGCGATTGGGGAGTAGAGTGCAGATGCTATCAATTTATTATTGATTTAAAATGGTCAAAAATGATGTCCAAAATGATTTCCGCGCAAAATTTGACCAAAGACAGGATAATTTCCGATGCTTATGATGCAAAAATGTTGAAAACCATGTGACAAACAAATGTGAAAAACACAGACTTGACAGAAAAATCAACAAAAAACTCGCAAAATCCCATGAAAAAGCATGATTGACCATCTTGATTATTTCCACACTCCAAATATTGAGCTGTGACAGACTTTACAAGAAATCTATTTTGGACCAATTTGCTTTGTTTGTGATTTTGGTTTTTTGACATGTTGAGCTAAAAGTGGCCTAATCCAGCCGTTTCATACTCTTTCCTTGTGAAATTTTTTGGACTTCCACAAGAGATTTCAACTGATATCAGTGTCAAGTTTCATGGAAATATCTACATAACAAATTAGTTTTTAAGCTGTTCAAAAATATGTGCGTTTTTAATGCTGAGTTTAGTTATGGTATTTATAATAATTTCATAAATGAATTATATTATTGATTTACCAAATCCTATTTGCTCTTGGCTAATGCTCAATAAATTGAAAACCAACTTTTAAAATGACTTTTACTCCTGTGTCTCTGGTCATACTTCCTCTAAACTTCTTCGATAATTGCAATGTCGTTATCTCGTATTCACCAAATTTCAGCATTGGAAGGTGGGGCACAACATTTAGAGCAACTTAAAGTATTGACCGTTTTGAAGGTAGTTCCTGCTGTTTATACGTTGCACAGTGTCCTTGAACGAAGTTTAGGGTTTAAAAAAATGTACAAAGAATCTGTCAACGCAGCATTGTAGTATGTGGTCTCAGCTTCGATTTGATGTAAAGATCAAAAAAATCTGTTGGGAAAATTTTGAGAAAATTGAAATTTAAAATTTTTGGTTTTTCACACCCTTGCTGCATGCAAAATATCTGTTATAGATATATCAAATGGCAGTTCAGTGATACTGAAACATCATAATTTATTTAGTTATACATTTTAAGTTACTCAATCAGGTAAAAAAATCAAAGAAAAGCCTTTTATTTTTAATTTTCACATCGTTTCCAATACTTAGGGGTGTTGCAAACTCACCAAATATTATAATGTGTTTAAATCATATATAAACATGACTATTTCGGCTTTATTATTTCTTGAACTAAGGAAAAGCGGCAAATGAACCACCAGAGTGTCTGAAAATGCCTTGTTAACTTCATTAGTGATTTAAAGTGAGATTTTTAGCATTTCACCAGTTGATGTTTTTCAAAAGAAGTTCACAAAACATCTGTAAAGTTATCAGACAATAAACAGCAGATTCCTGTATTAATACCTACTGCTGGGGTCTGACAAATTTTGTATCTTCACCACATCTTTCATGTAAGCTGTATTTGATATTTAAGGAAACTATATATTCTGATAAAATTATTTTCTAAAATCAATACCAAAAACTATGTGGGTGGGCTAATGAACACAAGATTGTCAATTCCTAATTTTATTGCAGTGTCTTTATCCATATTGAAATATAGGTGGCAAATTGTGGTCTTCTGAAGGATTTTAAGTGCTTTGTTTGCCTGTTTTTGCAATTTGTTAAGATTATTTCTTAGAATTTAGTAGTTGCAGACTTCCAAGATTCAGTTGTTTAGTAGTATCATGCATTGGTGCAATCAATGTATTATTAAACTATTAGTCAACAAATTCTACTCTATAGTCACATGGTTAATAGCGGTTATCTGTGAACTTTCAATACAAAATGAACAGTTATCAGCATTTTAAACAAGTTAACTTCACACCAGAGGCTCTGAAACAAGTAATTATTGGCGAAATTACTTATTTTTCTTTCATGGTCATAATGAAAACACTCAAAAATGCATCTTATACGTATTTTCTTGCCAATTCATTGCATTAGTGATGTAAAATCTACGGAGAAAGTACTAATTTGAGAGTTATGCACAATTGAAGAAAATCTATGATATACCTTCAGAAATAAAGTTCCTGAACAAATATATCATATTTAAGGAATAGACAATTAAAACAATCATATTTCTTCAGATTGGGATGAGAGGTTTTGATATTAATATGGAGAGACGCACTCTGAAAGTGTTGCAACATATGTCTCGGGATATGGGTATAAAAATGCTATAAAATATCTAAATATGTCTTATTATTGAATATATTGCTGCAGTGTTTGGCTACTTTACTTATGCACTCAATGAATTAGTAACACTATGCAGGTTCAGTTGATTAAGAATGCAGGATGTAGTCTAGCAAGTTTGTAACACCTTCTCAATATATTCCTTTAAAATCCACTTGATCATAATTCTGAATTTGTTCAACTGTTAATATAAGCACCAGGGTGGTCAAAGAAAGCATTTCTACATTCAACGCATTCCAATAGATCGTTTTCAAAATTCTATTTTGGATATTTTGCATGCAACAAGGGTGTGAAAAACCAAAAACTTTCAATTTCAATTTTCTCAAAATTTTCCCAACAGATTTTTTTGATCTTCACATCAAATTGAAGCTGAGATCACATACTACAACTCTTCATTGACGGATTCTTTGTACATTTTTGTTTAACTCCAAACTTCATTCCAGGACACTGTGGTTGGTGTCAGCAAAAGATCGATGCAGTAGACAGCAATTGACTCTAGGTGACTTCTTCCAAAGCAAGTGTGCTGTGGAGCTTGTCCTTGGAAGTTATTTATCACAGCAGAGAGGCAAAGATTTTCTCCAAACGAGCAGACAGGCCAGAGAGGTGCCAAGACACAGCAGTTTATCTTTCCAACTCAAGCCACCTTGGCTCGAAGACTGACAATGGTGTTGTGGTTTTATCTACTAAAGGCATTCAAAGTGCTGAATCTACATTTTGTATGAAGGTTGGAGTTGCCATGGGTTAGGCACCAGCCAATTAATTAGTTTTGACTACCATCCTACCTGAAAAGTTGAATTGTGCAATGTGCATTTGATTGTGGGATATCATATATAACTGCTATGCAACTGGCTATAACTCTGTATAATAGATTTATATAAACCATTTTAGAATAAGGTGATCATAAATTAGCTTCTGACATTGCATTAAGATATTGGCATTTATATTTTCAATTAGGCGAAAAACATACACTTTTTGTTTCTTTTTTCAATTTTCCTTGTGCAAAAAACCCAATACCCTGGATTCTTGCATCAATTATTCTAAGTGTTGCGCCTTTTTTTCTGTTTCTAAAAAAAGTGGGCTGAGAATTTTTCCTGAGATAAAAACATTTAGCAACACCAGTGCGGAACCTTGACAATTCTCTGGTACAATAGAAAGGAAATTACACCTGATACCACTTCACCGAGATTACGTAACTACCAGTCCATACTACAGTCTTTATCAGTCACTGATCTCTGACCTTCTCATGTGGAGTGACATTCTAATTTCCTGTTTGATAATGACTACCAAGAGAATTCATCAACAGGCACTCCTTATGGCGTCCTGTTCTCGTTCGCTTTTATTTCACTTCTTTTCATCATTAAATGTTACTGAAAAGAGACGGCTGTCCCATATGCCTGTGGAAAGCTGTATGTCCCAAGCAACTAAGCTTGCTGACCACTTTGTTTTCCTGCTGCAAAACTTCAGTGATGTATTGTCCATGATTTTATGAGATTCGGAAAAAAGCGAAAGACCCGATGGACTTATAGAAGTTGGTAATGCAAGATAAATCCCTCAATTAGGTTGAGCCAATGAGCCAGGCATACAGAGTTTATTGCTGTAAGACTCACTAAAGTGGATATTGCCAGGGTATTACTATGATCCTTTGATCCTCCACTCCTCTATATATGCTGTCATATATCAGTCGGGTATCTCCTTCAGTGGAGATGAGAGTCAATTCCGATGCACCATGAATATGTTATTGGTTATTGTACAGTGTTCATTAACTTTTACTTGCAGTCAATGGGGGAGGGGGATGAGTGAGGGTATGTCTAATGGTAGCGTTCTAGGCTGCCAATCGATCGTTGCATCCAGGATTCAAATCCTACTCTTGCCAGGTTATCAGGACCAATTTTGGACGGCTGTTTCAATTATCCTTCGACTCATTGCTGTGTTCTCCTCCTGTCCTAATTAGCCTACCAAGTGCATAAATATGGGGCATATTTGCTTCGATGCAAATACTTCAAAATGTTGTACCATTGGACTGGAAAATGACCAATATGAAATGGTTATTCGTCGTGACAGTTTTATTAGTAAATCGTCCCATATTGCGAAAGTAAGCATGTATGGTATACCAATGTACGTCTTGACAAGTTGACAACCATAATTATCGATGCCAGCTTTGGAGATGGGAAGGCAATGGGCAATTCCGTAAAGTCTGATTCACAGATTTGACACTTTAGCAGCTTGTGTAGCCCTACCATTACACCTCAGCTATTTCATTGTTATCCAGGCATGAGGGCAGGTTATAGGGGTATCAGACAAGCCATCAACCAAAGCTCCAAGTGTAACAGGAGCTGAGCTACAAAGCAAATATCATGGTGTCGGACGTACATCACACGGTGTACGTCCGACACCATGATATTTTGCCATAGCTCGACTCCTGTTACACTTGGAGCTTTGGTTGATGGCTTGTCTGATACCCCTATTACCTGCCCTCATGCCTGGATAACAATGAAATAGCTGAGGTGTAATGGTAGGGCTACACAAGCTGCTAAAGTGTCAAATCTGTGAATCGGACTTTACGGAATTGCCCCAATGCTAATTTTAAGAACTGAAACATGCCATAAAGTTGTCTTGGCACTCATGAGCCGCCTTCCAGATCCTCCTCCAAAATTAAGTGCCCAATTTTCATCCATGTTTGATGGGCTTGTGGTGATTTATAATTATACAGGGCTCACTTGTCAATGCTTCTCAAGGCAAAAAATAAATCTCCAATGTGGCATGGATTACCCGATTTTCTTTTTCCAAAAACTGAATTTATGACATCGCAAGATGTTTCAGATATCTTTGCCTTGACATGGACTGAACTGATATTCCAGTAAAAAAGTTCTGGTCCATACTTTGACACTATTATTTTAATTTCAGAATGCAAGTCTCACTCCAGAAATTTCCAAGAGATGGTGCTCAACTCCAGTCCAAGTAAATCAACTTGCAGTATGGCCACAATGGTTTAATTAACATTGGTCCCAGCCCGAAGCCCCACCTGTTGATAATTTCTGGAATGAAACTGATGCTCTGTAATTTAAGAAATTCATTTCTAAGTATCGACCTGGAACTTTTTTACCGGAATATCAGTTCAGTCCATGTCAAGGCAAAGATATCTGAAACATCTTGCGATTTCATAAATTCAGTTTTTGGATTTTAATGTTTTTTGAAATGATTGTCATTTTCACTTTAAAAATTTGGCCTTCAATGCCATGAAAGATTTTTTCTTATCAATATTTTGCCTTGAATTTTTTCGTCATGTCTCAGAGTCATATTGGAAACATCGTGGGAAAAATTTCACAAAAATGGCACAATTCAAAAGGCATGAGACTCAATCATTTTTGGTACAAGTATGCTTGTCGACGATAGAATCAATTCCATCTATTTGGTTTTGGCCAAAAAAATGTATTCACAAAAATATGAGCTAAAATCAAGTGTTGTGTTTCTTTTGCTGGTGAGTGTATATATTTATTAAGTTTAGATTTTCGAGAATTGGCCCATTACCCCAGAGTGTGTGTGTGTGTGTGTTTGGGCTTTACGTCTCATCAGCACCTTGTTGGGCTATTTAGAGACATACTTGGTTTTTACTAAGTGTCTTTATAGTCCTGTTTGATTGGTAGTTAGGTATTCTTTTTTTGTATCATGTTTGTACTAATTGTCTGTATAATTCTGTTAGATTGCTACTTAGTTATTCCTTTTTTGTGTTATGTTGTCTGTTGTCCGTTGTTTTCTTATCAATTTCATAGCAACAGACAAATGGTCATGTAAGACCAAAATACTGAGGATTCCATAGAACTCGTCAGTGAAGGTGCAGTTGGTGACTAAATTGAATATTTCTCTTTTGGTTGTATGTGTGTCTTCATGCCAGCTGTGCAACTTCTGTTTTGTTCGTTCAGTCAGCTTCCGAGACACATTGCCAAAGCCAGACATTTGAAGATGCTTCACTGCCGGTTCTAGCCAGTCTCGTACAAACGTCGGTCGGAATTTTTCAATCTTTTCAGGTGATGGTTCTTCATCTAGGAAGTAGTTAAGATAATCTTTGGTTGTGATTGTTTGGTTGTCTTCGTTTTGTGCCCTGTCTTTTCCTTCATCCACAGGTTTTGTTTCCTTTTTGTCCATTCCATCCTGTTCTTGGTTTCCTGGATCATCTTCTTCCTCTTCCTCTTGTCCTTCTTCGTTTTTTTCTTCCTGTGAGTCCCCTTGATCCTCTTCATGTTCTTCCTCTTCCTCTTGTTCTTCTTCCATGGATTCGTTGCTGGGTGTCGTGTCCCCGCCATCATTTGATCCTTCCTGTTCCTCTTCAGTGTCTGCTTCATTTGGATGTTCTTCTTCCATTGCTGTATCTGGAGGAGTTGTGGTGCCAGGCGGTGTGTTTGATTCTTCAAGGTCCGCCCGGGGAGTAGACTGGTTTGTGGTGTTTGTTGTCTTTAGAGTGGTTTTTTCATTTGTTCTTCCCGAGTGTCTGCTAGTGTCTTCTGGGTTCTGTGTGTGTTGTTGGTGTGATCTGTTGATGCTGTGTTCTTCGAGTTGTAGTCTTCGTCTTGGTGTCGCACGTTGATGAGGATGTCGATATCCTGCCATGTCCGCATAGCTGGGAATTCCTGAGTGCTGGTCCACGATCCTTCTAGCCTCCGGAAAAGATATCGCTTGGGTTGCCTTCAATGTGAGGATTTCTTTTTCCTTAGTCCACTGTCTACAAGTTTTGCTGTAAGAGGGATGATCCTCCTTACAGTTGACACAAAGAGGAGGGGCTGAGCAAGGTTTTTCCTTTGATTGAACGTGGTCCTCGGATCCACAGTGTGCACAAACTTCTTGTCGTCTTGGCACCACTTGCTCAGATGACTGAAACGTTGACATTTATAGCATCTTCTTGGATTGGGGATGTAAGGTCGTACCTTACATTGCTCCCATATAACTTTAACGCTCTCTGGAAGAGTCGTGTCTGAAAAAGTCAAGATAAGAAGCTCCCGATTATCCCTCTGTGGGATTCTATGAAAATGAATGACATCGGTAAAAGTTTCAAACCATTCTTGTAAATCGTCGTCTGAGTCTAAATAGCTAAGGGAGGAGAAAACCACTCCCTTGGAAGTATTCAAGGTCCGATGAGGCTCGATTATTGCCTGTGTACCTGCAACATCTTTCAGCCTAAGGAGTTTCCGAGTCTGGTCGTCGTTTCTGGTCTTAAATAGGATGGTTCCATCTCTCTGTAAGGTTGTCTCTGCAGGTTCGCCGACTTCTTGAAGTATGGTCTTGTAGATGGCGAAGGGAGATAGCCTGTTTGTTGGTTTGAACACTATGTACCTGTGTCGGTACTCCGACTTTCGTGTTGTCGTTTGTCGATTTAGCAGTTCTGGGTCGATACAGTCATCCGAGGATGACCGCTGCCGTTTTAGTCGAGACTGTGAATTAGGAAGAGAGTATGCCATAGGAATTTATGATGTTCATCCCCCATGCTAATATGGGTAGGGCTGCGCCCAGTACCCTAGGCCAGGGATACATGGGGGATATACTCGTAGAAGGCTTGGTAAGAGATACAGCTGCAATCATATTTAAAACATGGCCAGCATGTAGACTTGGTCAGAACCTTCTTTGATTGACCCATCAGCCATGGCCAAATAGGACCGAAGTCCTAGTGACAACATGACAAGCCGACTGACTGGACCGGGCCAATCCAGCCTTTCGTCTAGGAGAAATCCAGGCCAAAGTAGTATATTGTATGGGAGGGACCAACTTAGGCCCACCAAACTCAACTACCAGGACGCCTTCATCCTCCGACACGGGTCGCAACCCATGGCAAACAGGTTGCCCCATTTCCGTCGGGGAGACGTGTGCAAGCGCACTGTCTCGTGTTGGCCACTAAGGATAGAGGGCTTCACCTTAGTGTTACCACCCACCGCCACGAGGAGGCCCGAGACCTGCGGGGGCCATTACCCCAGAATGGCACTGGCGAATCCCAGTAAGTCTATCTCTTACTGCACAGACTGAAATTTAAAAGTTGATTTTCTCAGAATGTCCTAAATGTGACTTACTAGGTTTTCCCTTTGGACGCTAGCCTTGTGTGCGTAGCAATTTAGACTTACCTGATTGATTAATGAACAATCAAACATCACCCAAATCCATGTAATGAATGCAGGAAGCACTGAAAAATATCCTATTCTGATTCAGTGAGCAGCAGAGTTTATAACTTGATCAGATCAGCAGGTAATTGCTGCAACAACCAAACTAGTCACTTGGATTGAGATTTATGCTATGCAGTGCAGTGCCTCAACCAAATATAATAATATTATAAACTATATTATTTGCTAAGTTACATTAAATGGCTGAAACTCATACCTATTGCAACCACTGTGACACAGATAATAAATTTAAACCAAGCAATCTGCGCGGGAATGTCAGGAATGTCTAAGCATACTTTTATTCTAATTTTTCAGCAGACTGCTACTTCCTCTATATTTTGCAAAGTTAATGTGCTTAAAATTACTTATATAGAGTAGCGCGGGGCATGCAGCCCCCCTTAACTTCGAGGAGCGATTTGACCTACTTTTTGTGGTCGATTATTTATAAATGCTTATGTTGTCAGGAAGGGATCACTTGATTCCACTTATAACTAGTGAACTTATGTCTATAAATCTTAATAAAGGAGTAACAGCCCTTTTGGTAAAAATATAAAATGGCCTTCTTACCCCACCCATTGGGCAAGAAGCCCTCCTATTATAGTCCTATGGAAATTTTTTTTGCGAGCACATTCAGCTTGAAAATCATTTCTTGGGGTCCTTCTATCATTTTTAAGGCATTCTATTCACTTTTTCTGAATTTCAGAATTTATCTGTTCATACAGTTATTTTTTAATATTTTTTGCCCTGTTTTAATTTCGGCAAATTTTTTTTTCGATTTCATTTAGCTATTCTATCAAGATTTAAGGTAAATTACACATTATGAAATGGTTCCTGAAGCAGCTTCGAGGCCTCAGTGAAGGGGGGCCTCATGCCCCATACCATGTGGGGCCTCATGCCCCTTACCATGTGGGGCCTCTCGCCCCAAACACACATATATTAATTTGACCTCTATCTTTTGAACCAAAATGCAAAAAATTATGCAAATCGTATATATGTAATGGTCATAAAGTGAAGAAATGCAGATATCCATTATTCTTTTAAAAATTTCCAAAGTTATTTCTGACAACCACTTTCAAAGAATTAATCAAAGTTACAAAAACCATGCACCTTTTTTTTTCTTTTATTACTTCTATGGTTTGATGCTGTTTGCCCTGAAAATTTGTGACGTCACCTAAAAAGCCTCTAGCTTCAATCCTATCAATAAGAAAAAGCACCAAAAATATATAACCCTGGGGGGGCCTCTCACCTAACCCGGGCTTCTTGCCCCGACCCACTCTATATAAACTATTGAGAAATGCAAGAAATTATGTTGGTGATGTTTTAAACGAGCCTTTTTGGAGGGTGTAATATTGTTTCAATAAAACATTTACTTCTGCTTGAATGATGAATCTTTAAATTGAAACCGACGGAATTGAGTTGTCAGTTCACTAATCTCATTGGATGGAGTAATTGAAAAATTTAAACTGACTTGGACTGCATAGCTTGCAAACTTGAAACTCATACAACTTACAGGGTCACCAATTGGATGACATCAGCTCATCTGCTTGCACGACCACTAAGAATTAAAATTAGAAATGGTGGCAGGCTTTACTTTTTATTTAAATTGTTCCCAGAGACCAGCTTCCGGCCATCTTCTTTCATCTTGAAGTGAAACTAGCTCTGATTCCAGCGTCTTGTCAGCTTCTGGTCAAGTGAACCCAGCTACTAGATTCCAGCTTCTTTTCAGCTTCCAGTAATGTGAAGCCAGCTACCAGTTCCAGCTACTTTTAAGCTTCCGGCCAGCTTCCAGTTACGAGAATTAATAGTAATTGTCATAGGATGTCAGTCTGCACACCAAAAGATGGGGAATTCAAATGCCTTCAATGTGGTATGCATAAGTTCCCTTGATGTCACAGATATATATAAAGCTCCCAGATTTTTATATGGAAAAATGTGATTTTTTGCCATTTTCCTCAGATAAAAATCTGGGAGTTGGGTTGTTATATTATAGCTTATATTGGTCATAGGAGGTCAATCTGCATACCAAAAGATTAATTGAATGGCCTTCAATGTGGTAAGTGTAACTCCCCTCGATGTTCCAGATAAATATATAGCTCCTATGACCAGTATATAACTACCTAGCTCCCATATTTTTATCTTCAGAAAACTGCAAACAATCACATTTTGCCACATAAAAATCAAGGGGAGTTATGCATGAACAAGAAAAATTGTTATAACACTTTATTAAGTGCCTATGTAATTAAGATACATCCTTGATTTTTACTGAGCCACCAAAGACTGAATGCCTAAAGCATAGATGATTTTTCAAAGATAACAGTGTTGTCCCTATTCACCCAAGTTAACAGCTACAACCGGAGTAATTTCTGAAAGCTATTTGATGGATGTTGTGGCAGAAGTAACTGATTGTATTTCATGATAAAAATTATGAATATACTTCAATTCAATATGTCAAGACACAGATAATGCACGCAAGTGTTCAGTTCCGTTTTATGTGAGACTACACCTGTACACTTATACCGGGAATCCCAATGGGGTTTTAGAATTTTCTTGCGCCATGGTAGAGATAGGCTTTTTGATGATTCAGCGCTAGTTTAGTAGTTTAGTCATAGGCCGTCTGAGAGTGGTGGCGCTGCAGTCGAGGCTTGGGCTGCAGTCCCCAAAACCTCCAGAATACCTTTGTTGACAATGTCAACACAACTGTGTACATAATTGTATACCTTTGGCTTGAGTAAACAGTTGGGGACCCAGAGCACTACCTCCCCCCTGACGTCAACAAGTTTATATTTGCTTTGCTTAAAGGGCCGCCTTTCTGGCATTACTCCTTGAATGGTGTTTATATTTTCTTTCAAATGTTTACCAGGTCTCTTTGCTCATTGTATCCACATATCATCAGAGGTCTTCATATATTGTGAAGGTATGAAACCTATTTGCTGCACGGATAATGGAGAACATAGTGATGATGAGGAAGATGCCACGGACAATGGTGACTTTTCTGTTAGGAATGCTACAGCTCTGAGAGATTATAGAAAAGGTGAAATTCTATTCTATATGCAGTGTACGCTCTTAAGCATAATAATTTTAATTAGTTTAATTCAATTATGTCTAGAGCGGGGAAATCAGACTCTGTGGACTGGAACTTTGGGGTCAGCGATTGGTTTTGCATGTCCATCCCCAAGCTTTCCAGTTTTAAAGACAAAAGTGAAGCGTGTTAGAAGACAAGATGTTGTCTGAAAAAAAAATACTCAATGGACACTTACACAAACCGATTTTTGCTACAAAAAAAAAAATTTTTATTTCATGTATGTAAAGTATTACATCATACAATTAGTACATATTTCATTGTGTAATATTCCACTCTTGCACCACTTTATTTCGCAACCTATTGCTGATGTAATTTGCGCGTGTTTCAACATGTTATTTCACAACTCATGATGTCATTAAGATTTGGCAAGAAGCTTATGTCATACACTCACTCTACAATGGCCAGCAGGAGCGAGAGGATTGCACAGGTATTGTGTAATGCAATAATAGCTCATATAAAAGCCACTATACCACCCCACTTTACCCATACCCATATGATATTGGATTTGTACAGAACATTCAACAACACCTTCGTAAAGTTTATTTCTGCAAGCGAGAAAAAGATGTCAGCGTCATTCATACCACCACTCAGCAAGAAGAAGAAGATGGACCCCAAACTCGGAAGGATTTTCACCCTGTCAGATAGGGCTGAAGCCAGATGCATTTACCCTACCGACACAAAGGAAGGCTACCTGATTTTTGTGAGGTAAGAATTTTGACAATTATTTATTCTTCACGACCTTTTTATCCCCAATGTCTCGTATATCTGTGTATATTTATTTGTAAGCTCATCACTTAATTTCTGTTATTGATGTATTTTCAGAAAAGTCGTTTATCCTACCAAATTTGAACGCAAGATATATCTCTCGAAAAGGTCTTTGGAAAGAATGTACAATAACATTAAGAAGTTCAGCCAAGAGATGACTTCTGATGAACAACTTGGGGATGGCATCGATCTGACTACCTTTCAGCAGGCAAAGGTGGTGCAATTTGAAGTGAATGATGAAAAGTATTTCAGTATTTGCTCTACCAAGAAAAACAGCGGGAAGGGAGAGATTGACCCAGCCAAGACCATGAACATGTCCAGGGAAGAATTTACCGAGTTGATGATGGCTTTACCAACAATTCATGAACTTTTGACAGCAGTGGACCATGACAACGAAGACGAGCAGACCCCAGAAGGCGATATATACGAAGGTGAGGATGGAAACATTCAGGCTTTTGGTCTCTTTATTGTCGATGAATCTGGCGACGATGACGTGCCTGATGAGCTAGTCAATGCTTTTTGCACTGAGAGTCAGGCAAATTGCAGACAGATGCAAGATTCGGCCCCTGATGATGATGACGAAGAAGGACATAATGCACCAATTCTCATTGTAAAACCTGTGGAAATCGCTCGACCTCCTAGGGCAGCAGTCCTAGCCAAAGTTGTAGCCCAAGAGATACGTGCCTGTGCCATCGTCAAGAAAAAGAAGCTGTCTCCAGAAATCTATGAGCAGTGTGATAGGGCCCGCATTATTGCTCTGTACCAATTGGCCATGAGAGCTTTGCAATATGTAATACCTTATCGTGGTAGAGAATTGCTTGACATGTTCACTTATATGAATTGTGTGCAGAATCTTTTCACCAAAGCTGGTGTGCTTCAACCCAATGTAGTCAAGTGTCCATTACAGGACAATCTTTTGCTCACGGCCTATGAGGAGGCTCTTACTTACTTTCCTACCTCGCTAAAGTCAAAATTTAATTGATATTGTTAATCACTATCAGCAAGAAGCAATCACTCACATACTTTTCTTCCTATCTTTTTTTCTTTACATGAAAAAAAATTTATAAAGGAGGAAGTCGGGGAGTTTCAGACATATTGGGTGCCCTTGCCTGCAATGGACATGATGGTACATTTCCCGATGACCACCAAAATCAGCTAGGTGCTTTAAGATGTCAGATATGTAATCCTGCAGACTATTTGAATTGGTAGGGGTAAATTAAAATGTTATATAACTTTTATTTCACCTTAATCATTTCAAATCAAAACATTTCTGCTGTACTGAATCTTTTAATTCAACTGTTTTTTTTTTGCTAAAAGAAGAAAATATAATTTTATACTATTTTTATTTAAAAGAATTGTATCTCATTTTGTTTAAATACGATTTTTGGTAATGTTTTTTATAAATGTCTCAGGGATTTTGTGTGTAAAAAAGAAAAAAGAAAGAATTGTTCTTAATTATTTGTGTGTAAGTAGAAACAAAAATATTGTGGAAGAAAATGTTTGCTGTGTGATAATCAGATTTTTGTTTGATCATTTTATAATTCGACTTTTTGGATTGCTTTTGTGATAAATCAGATTTTTGTTTTTGATCATTTTATAATTCGACTTTTGGATTGCTTTTGTGATAAATCAGATTTTTTTGATCATTTTTGTTTAATTCGACTTTTGTAAATGTACTTTTTTGGATTTTTATTTTTTTGAAATAAAAGAGTACTTTGTTTTTTTGGAACGAACAATTTTGTTTTACTTTTGCCTTTTTTTAAAGTTAGCATAGAAAAAGAAATATTCTCTCACGCCTACAAGAAATGTCAACATTGTAAGAATCCTATTTCAACAAAAAAGCACATCTGTAGTACAATTTTGTTTGCTTTTGCTTCGAGAGTTCCAAGTCAGACACTACTAGCAAAAATATATTGAGATATAAATTCGCTGACACAAAGAAGAAATGCATGCATTGTAAGAATCAGATTTTTCAACAATAACAATCAGATAGACAGCTTTTGACTTTTATCTTGAAACTGTTTGCATTGGTTGGAGAAAAGATAGATAGATAGATAGATAGATAGATAGAAAGATGGGTCCTTCACCTCATTCTTCACCTCATTCTCCACCTGGTGGTGCTTGTTGTAATTAGCATAGCTGGTGCATAAAAGCTTCAATCACTTTCACGTTTTATTTTTTGGTTCTGATTGTCATCCTGAGTGCCATTCTGACCCCTGTTAGTTGGTTGGTTGGTTGGTTGGTTGGTTGGTTGGTTTTGGTTGGCTGGTTTTTTTGGTCGGGTGGGCTACTCAATCTTGATGTTTCTTGAATTTTGTAACTGACAAAAACAAAATATCTTTTCTTGTGATGATAATAATAATAGTCCAAAAAAGAAATGAAAAATCAAATCAGATATTTTCTTTTAAATTTAAAAAAATACTTTATATAACATTGTGATATATTTATATACAAGCATATGAAATATACATTGAAAAAAAATATTAAACTTATTATTATTATATGATTGATATATACAAACATAGGAAATATATATACAAACATAGGAAATATATATACAAAAACATAGGAAATTATACAATTGAGGTGAAAATATTATTTATATATATACATTAAAAATATTGTCTCTGGGGTGTTCTTTTCGTGTTCTTCTTTCAGTCCTGGTCCGTTTTATCCGTTGTATCCGTTAATCGTATCCGTTAATCGTATCCGTTGTTTTCTTTGTGGTGTTGGAAAGGGGGGGGGTCGGTGGGCATTTCAACCTGGTGGCGCCGGTTTGTCCTCCTCCGGGTCTGGGATGTTCCAGTCTTCCGGATCCTCCTGGTAATCGACTACCAGGTATCCATCGTACTGGATACTGAAATCAGCATCATCCTCCAGACCACTGAAAAAGAGAGAAAAGAGTCAATATCTTGTTTTTTAGAGTTCATACATGTCTACTGCACATGGGATTCCCTTTTTGTTTTAAAAACTAACTGACCGACCACCTATATATATGTCAATAAAAGAATTATTACTCGATGTTTTTCAATTAAAAAATCTTTCTAAGCTTATATGTATATTATTTTCTAACATCCAGTAACCAAAAAAAAAAATCAAGAAAATGAAAATTAACGCACCCTTTTTTGTTTCTCTGGCTAAGCTCTTGTTTCTGTCTTTTTTTTGGTATTTTTGGTTCAGAAGCCATAAGGGACAGTGTCAAAAGAGCCATCTCTAAGCAGCTGGCGCTTACTGTAGGTGACTCTAAACTTCTTCTTGACATCTCTACCGTAAAGCTCAAACTTGTATCTATCCCTGTGGATTTTATCAGGGTATTTGGCTATCAACTCCGATGACAGTGAATCGGGTAGGGGAAATTCTTCCGGCGCAGCATAGTGCAATACCAGTGCCTTGATGCTGTCGAAATTGACAATTTGATCAATCTCGTAGTTGATTGTGATGCCCTTGACTTTCACCACCGTCTCACCGCACCTTGTCCTGTAAGCGTAGGATTTTGGGCCCGAGCTGACAAACTCCACCATCGTGTCCCCTGCTTTCAACTCCCTTGTCCACTGGCCGAGATGTTCCCCGTAAGGCGGATGCAGTTCACCAGGACTCCCGTTGCATGTGTAGATGATACTATCCGTATCTATGTACACCGCTCTTCTTCCAAGCCGGGCCAATTGTCGATATAACTTTATCCTACCGTAGGCCGTCGTAAAAGAGGCTACAAAGGTGTTTACGTAGTCCGATTCCGGTACGCAGTCCGAGCGGTGGTGAAATTCCACTTGACAGCATTCGGGGGATAGGCAGTGGAAGTCGTCCATCACCAATGTCGGGTCTGTCAGTACACTGTAGAATTCTTCTGCGGTGTGGACCAGCTTGTCCCTCTTCCGGTGTAAAACTTCTGCGAACTTCCCCCACAGCGCATTTGCGCACTA
Organism: Platynereis dumerilii; assembly: GCA_026936325.1. Classification (NCBI taxonomy): domain Eukaryota; kingdom Metazoa; phylum Annelida; class Polychaeta; order Phyllodocida; family Nereididae; genus Platynereis; species Platynereis dumerilii. The sequence continues at coordinate 57,206,176 of JAPTHN010000007.1, forward strand.
CGGTCCCAGGACACAATCCGGAGGCAAGGCAAAATCCGGAAGGCAAAAAAGGGAGATGAAAAAAAAAATTTTATATAGCATTAGTACGTTTTTTTGGTAAGAGAAACATGAGAAAAAATTGGGATAAATACTGTGCAATACTCACGAGCTTGCTTATCTTGCGAGCCCCGGGGTTGTAGGCTATCCGTGAGGCATCCAAGGTAATTCCCTCCGCTCTCCTGTAGTCCTCGATGTAGGCGTCTTTCTCTTCCTGCGACATGTCCGCCTTGGGCCAGCCCGAAGCCTCCTGCTTCCCCTTCAAGAAGAGGTCTACGTAGCCGGAGAATATGTCGGAGGATCTCTGCTCAAAATGGTAGACCTCGTAAATCTCGACGACTTTGTACCCCATCTCGACTGCAAGGTCCAATTCCACAGAGCACCACGTTCCTTTGAGGTCCCTCCTATCATACATGCACTTGCATTTACTTTTGCTGTTGTTCTCGCAGCAGGTTGCACATAGGGGGAATAACAATTTCTTGCTATTATCGCCCGCCCCACCGATCCTCATTGGGAGTACAGGGTGGTAGAGCTTGCGAGGGGCTCTCATCCTGCAATAGATGAGTCCGAAGTACTGGGAGATGTCCGTAGTTTGGGGGGCAATGATCACCCGCGGAATGCCCACCGGCAGGGTCTCGTATTTTAAAGCTGCGGGATAGAGACTAGTCACATCGCCGTACTCCATACTGGTCCACTCCGAATCGGCCTCCTCGCAGTTCACGTAGAGCTTGATGGCGTTTGTCCTGCCGCCGTACAAGGCCTCTCTGGGATCCAGCCTGGGCCGGACCGGATTCTCTTTGAGAAAGGCCTGCATACGCTTGTCCCTGGACAATTCCTCCCTGAATTGACACTCCCACTTTGACACTATGGTACACCCCGGGATGGCCTCCCTGATTGCCGCCTCCCTCCTGGCATCCTGCGCGTGCACCTCTGACATGGATTGCCCGGTGTACGGATGCTTGTAATTGCTTCGACCGCTCAGACTGTCCTGCACCCAGTCAGGAGCCTCCTTGGGAAAGCAAAGTTGACATGCATGCATAACGCAACCTTTCACCTCGTAGATGATCTTCTCCTTGTCCTCCAGCTCGCAATACCCATCCACTTTTAGATAGCCGCGTCCTGACCTGGGAGTGACCACCCTGAATTCGCCACCTTCGCTCAGAGCATGCCTAATGTTTCTCCCAGTGCGGAAGGCTTCGTACTGCAAAAATTCTATGGCCACCTGACTGTAGGTGTCCTGTCCTCCGAATCCTCCTCCAGCCATTCTGGCCAGAGGCGACCTCAGGAAGGTGGAAATCTCCACCTTGGTAGACTGCTCTGCCCCCCCTCCTCCTCCTCCCCTGCCCCCCTCGGAGTCTACACCACTGCTGGCTAGCTCGCCGGACATATCTGTTTGGCAGGTGGACATATCTATAGGGGAGCCATCCTCAAGGTCTGTCATGCTCGTCCACCTGTCGTCCACCAGGGTGGCCTCCACCTGACGACCGTCCTGCAGCGTGCATCGGTGGGTTTCTGCAAGGAATTTGTATCTGAAGATTGCCATGCAGACTGCTGCCATGGTGTTGTACTGGAGTGGGTCCACTGCCAAAATCTCTGTCTTAAAATCTCCACCATCCCCGACGTCTGTGATGATCTCTTTCTTTGTCATGTCTATGATTTGTTTTCTGAAGGCCATGCAACTCTCTTCAAGAATGCAGCAGTCAGTCTGACAGTATGAGATGATTTCCTCCATGAAGTCAAAGCTTTTGCCCGACTGCTCGGAGTGCCAGTTGAGAAAGGCTTCTCTATCTTTCCTTTTCATTTGATCGCAGGAATAGAAGTGGGGGGCCGGTGTTGTCGAGGAATACGTATAGTTCTCGGGGCAGTTGAAACGGAATGGAAAAGTCCCCTTCTTGATATCCTTCAGGGAGAACACCTCAGGCATGGCGGACAGAGGCATGGGCAGGAAGCTGAGAGAATCTATGAGCCTTATGTTCAGCCTGCCTCCCAGCTTCACCGAAATGACCTTGCTTCCCCGGTAGATCACAAACGGGGAGCATTCCCCGAGACTGCATACATAGCTGAGCAAAAAATACCCGTCATAGCCGGAAAAATTATGGAAAATCAAAGTATAGCCTCTGTGTAAATCGTTGAAAAAGAATTTACAGAATTTCAGTGCCACATCCTCTCCGAAAATCTCAACTCTACGGCTCCCGCAGCCTGGCCTCTTCATGCAGACCTCCCTGCCCTCCTGGCCCTTGCTCTTGCCCCGGTTGGCATGGGGCGAACAGAGCTCGCAGGCCGTCCCGCACTGGCTGCATGTAGGGGCCTCCCTGAAGGAGCTTCCCTCGCACTTTCCACAGCTCCACTGAGCTATCAGCAGGTTGGGCACATGGACTCTTCCCGACACGATACTCTCAAAGTCTGCATAAATCAGAAGCGGACTAATTTTGTGAGGCCTTTTCGATCTAATGCTACAGAAGTGGCTCTCCTCCAACGACACCTCCATCTCGCAGACTCGGCAGACCCGCATGTCGCAGCGATGCGGCGGGTCCACCTTTCTGTCATAGAGCCTGGTGCACTCCAGACACTTGGTCAACTCCTGACATGTGGCGCTGTTCTTGTGGCGGTCCAGACAGGCTTCAGACCTGGTCATTCTGTTACAGTCCGGACAGAGCCCGGCCTCGGCCGACAAGTAGACGCAGGGCTCGTGCTCGCACAGATTGCAGTGCCAAAAGCATGAGTGCTTCCTCCGGTCCCTGGACGGTCTGAGGCAGTGGGGACAGAAGAAGCCGAAACGATGGAAGCCAGAGATCTTGGTGATGGGCTGGAAGTGGCCGACACCGCCGCCGTATTCCACGTCTGAAGTTTCTTTGCACGGTTTGACGTAGAGCAGGAACAGAGTCCTGGTGGTCGACTGTCCCTGCTGACCGGTAGTAATGGCGGCGGCAGCAGCAGCAGTAGTACCCCCGGCCTCCCCCCCCCTCCCGACGTATATTACCCTATTGTGAGCATTCGAGCCGAAAACTACTATGCGTACTCCCAGAGCCGCCTCGAATCTGGGTATGTCCGTAAGGCTGACTCCCGGTCCGCCGGTCTCCCTCTCCCGAGTGGCCGCCCGGCCCCGCCCCCCACCTCTTCTCGGCTGTAGCCTCAGACCGGCCAGCCTTTGCAACCTCTTTGCCTCTTTCAGCTGAGAGTCTCCGCGCGAGTCCGCGACGTCTTGGTAAGCTTTGGCGGCCCGCTGACTCTCCGGGGAGTCCCTCCCGTGCTTCGCCTTGGCCTCTTCCAGATCGGCCCTTGCCATGGTCACGGCCAGGGATCTCGCGAAGCACAGGCCGTCTCCAAAGGGCACCTTTGCAGTCGATCTGTTGCGGGCGACGTCGTCCGTGGATTTGTCCTCACCCAGGAAGAGGTAGTATCCGCGGCTACCTCTCCCGCGACCTAGAAAATTCCTGGCAAGGGCTATGTGAATTTGTAGGCCCTCTTCCAGGAGCAGTTCGTCGTCGGATTGAGTGACCTTCTCCACCAGGTCCAGGATCTCCTCCGCCACCAAATCCTCCAGCGGCTGCAGAGTGAGTATCTGCGGTATGTGGAAGGAGGGTGACATCACTGTCACCCTGACCAGGTCAGTCGGACCGTATCTCGTCCTGACCCTGGCCACTACGGAGGCCACGGCCTCGTTGAGGTCTTCCATCGTGTCGACCAGGCGTTGCCCCAAATATTTTTCGTCAAACGTCAAACGATATATACTCTCCTCGACGGTGCCCTGGGCAAAGGAGGTCCTGAGGTTGCGGGTGAGGCCCACATTTCTAGTCCTCCAGTACTCCAGGCTGTAGTCCGCCGTGCGCAAGTTCAACCCCTCTCGGTCCCCCCCACCCTCCTCAGGATCATCCCGATTGTTGTTGATGTTGTTGTTGTTGTTGTTGTTGTGGTCAATTGCTGCGGGTCCGTCTGCGGTTGCTGCTGCTGCCGCGGGTCTGACTGCGGTTGCTGCGGGTCTGACTGCGGTTGCTGCGGGTCTGACTGCAGTTGCTTTGGGGCCCCCCACCCCCCTCCCCTTTGACCGTCTGGTCGACGGTCTGGTCGACGGTCTGGCCGCCGTCGGTCTTGCCGCCGTCGGTCTTGCCGCCGGGTCTGGCCGCCCGTCGGGGGCTCTCTCTTCTCTTCTTCTTCTTGTTCTATCTTTCTCCTCCTCCTTGTCGTCTCTCTTGCGCTTCTTCAGGCTCCTGCCTCTGCCGCCCGGAGAAGGCGCGCGCGCCCCGCCCCCGGCAGGGCCCCCCGCGGGGCCCCGGCTGGACCGCCCGGCCGCCGCCCCTGGATTCTCTGGCCCGCGGCCGGCGGCAGGTCCTTGGCCGCTGCTAATACTTGTTCTCGTTCCGGCTGCCACGTCTTCGGCCACAATGTTGGACCTGTCCCGGTGGATCCGTCGGAGTCTGGACCTCTGCCTGAGTCTGCGAAGCCTCCGGAGCTCCCTCAGCTCGGCGAGCCTGAGCGTCCTGCGGCTCCGTCTGCCCCCAACAGACCCCCCGACGCCGACCCGCTTCTTGGGGCCGAGGCCGTAGTTTGAGGATCTTCGGAATTCCTCCAGGATCAGCATCAGGTCGGCATCTCTGTCCGGATTCCGGACCTCCCCCTGGACCCGGGTGGGGTTGGGCAGGACCGGAGAGGCCGGTCTTTCTGGTGGTGGCGACTCTGCTGGTGGTGGTGGTGGGACTCTGCTGGTTGCTTCTGCTGGTGGTGGTGGTGCTGGTTGTTGTGTTGGCTGCTCCCTGTAATGTTTTGTTGGTGGTTGGTTTTTTGGTGGAGGGGAAAAAAAAACAGTCAAAATGTTTTAATTTATAATTTGCATTATATAATATTTTAAATTTTTTTTTTTGGTCATTCCTCTTTTATATACATTTATAGATAGACTGGATATATATAATATATATATATATGTGTTTGTGATCTATCTATCTATCTATCTATCTACCTATCTATCTATCTACCTATCTATCTATCTATCTATCTATCTATCTATCTATCTATCTATTTATCTATCCATGTCTGGAGAGGGCCCCCATGTTTTATTTTTCAAAAAATTTGTGTTTAGATGTAAATAAATCAAAAATTTTTTAATGCAATAAAAAATTATAATTACTCGAAGTGTGGATCATAATCCTCATCATCCTCCAGGTCTAATGGGCAGGCTGCTCCTACGTCAGAGTAGCAGGGGTGGTCACCTTTGAGCCTCAGCCACTCCTGGGGTGTGGGGAAAGGAAAATGAATCATTGCTTGTGGCAAGGGTCCAAAAAAAATGAAAGACACCAAAAAGAATACAAAATTACTCACTTCGAAGCCTTCCTTAGTCGGCCACTTGTATTGCCAAGGATCTTCTCCACCAACAGCCCCATTTTCTTCAACGTCAGCCTGTCAACAAAAAAAAATAATTATGAGGTTTTATTTATGGACAAAAAAATATTTTCATTGCACAAACAAACAAGACCATACAAAATAGCTTTTTTTTTTCTCCCACTCACATCATAGCCATCTCGGCTGCAGCCAGGTTGGGGGGTCTCAGTTCGCGGAGTGTCCGGTCTACGTCTCTTGCGGGACTGAGACTGAGGCATTTTGAAGACTGTTTCCTCGCAGACATCCGGGGATGGGAGCTTCAGAACAACAGCCGGTTTTTTCCATTTCGGGAAGAAATCCGGATAGTCATCCTGCTTCATAGCCACAGCTCGCAGACTTCTAGCCCGGTCTTCCCCGACAACATCTTCAGGTGGGTTGTGGTGGATGGCTGGCTCCTCTGCTTCCCCACTCGCCCATTCCTGTCGGTTGTGGGAAGAAAAAAAGTTGCATTATTTTTTAGCATTTCATGCAATTTTTTTTTTTTAAATATTATGTTTATGAAGAGATGTTACTCACAGCCATAAAAAGCTCTCTAGAAAGTTCCTCGTCATCGCTGTCTACTACTAGTAGGTCGGTGTCCAGCCTGAGGTCATCCAGCAGGCTATACTGTTGTAAGAAAAAAAAACAACAAAATAACAGCAATAAGTCCAAAAAGTCTATGATTTTCTATTGGTTTTGGAACGCCTACACCTTTGCAATATGATCTATATTAAAATAATGAAAATTATTATAATACTAACTGATCCTTGAAGAGACTCCTCTTCATCAGTCAAATCTGGAGATGGACACCCCTCTTGACCCCATCTGTCAAAATTGGCCATTTCGTCAAAATCAATCCGGTTGTCATCCTGTATTGGTGTGGTGGAAAAAAAAAAAACAATAAAATTAATATTTCTAATTTGTTAAGGCTTTTTTTTTTTTGGGGATCCATTGGGAGAACTGGCAACAAAAATAAAACAAATATATATTTTTTTCATCTACTTACATTAGTGGCCAACTCCCTTTCCAGGAGCTCCATCTCTACTCCAGGGGTTGGGTTTGACCTAGTCCTCCTGCTTCGGTGCCCTCGTCGTCTCCGTATTGGCCTCATCTCCGGTCCGTCCTCCAACTCCTGTTCCTGAAGGCTCAATTGAGCCATTACCTGCATAAAAAAAGGATCATATGTAAGAGGGAATGAATGAGCAAATTCATATATATTTCATATATATTTAATATATATTATTATTTTAATATGTCACTTTATTTTATTTTTTGAAAATAAAAGGTCTACTATGTCTTATAAGAAACTCACATGGACAAGAAAGGTGCTGAAGGTAGCATTCCTCCTTCTGAACATCTTTATTTTTTCTTCTCTGATAATTTATACTTATTCTGAAAAAATAAAAAAGTGATAGGCATAAGAAGAGACAGAGAAAGATATAAAGACAGATAGAGAGAGAGGGCGCCCATTACTTGGGGAGAGGAACAGACAGCATCGCCCCCTACATTTTAATATGTACACTGCAACAGCAGAGCCAAAAAATAGCACTTTCTCCACTTGACACGAGAGGGACATGCTGCAGATTACTTTGTAGCCCCCATCCCACAGCAATAGCGCCACCTACACTTTTTCATAACAGTTTGGCAAAAAATAGGACGTTCAGGTGGGGACAAGAGTCATACATTATGTAGGCTCCTCCCCCTTCCTTCAAACCCCTCCTTCTACTATCCAACAAAAAAGGTTCCCCCCCCCCCTCCCCCCCCCCAAAACATGGCAAAACTTCTGTCTAAAAACCACCAATACACCATTAGCAATACATCAGCAGGTCTTGTGGTGAATGAACAGGTGGTATTTTTCTTTCTTTTTTTTTGGAGGAACGACTACGATGGATGAAGGTGGTCAGGAAGGCGATGATTATGACACTTTACATAGAGGCAACAATTCAGAGTTGCTCAAGGAAAATGCTTTTCGTTTCTGTACACCGTCCTCCATAGCCATTGTTGGTCCAACATGTTCAGGTAATTATAAGATATCACAGCAGACGAGGAAAGAATTTAAAAAAAAAAAAGCCATTTAAATGAAGCCTAACAGCATTCTTTTCTTATTTATTTTTTTTTCATCATTCAGGCAAGACTTATTTCACTTTGAGATTGATAAAACATTCAGCTCAGATGTTTCAAAAGCCACCGAAAAAGATAATCTATTGTTATGGCATATATCAGTCAGCAGTCAAACAATTGGAGACAGACTATCCAAATTTGGTGCTCACCCACAAAGGACTTCCAGGGGAAGAATTTATAGACTCGGAATTCTCTGGCATGGATGGAGGCTTAATTATAATTGATGACTTAATCCAAGAAGTTGGTGCCTCAAAGGAAATGGCCAATTTGTTCTGCATGGGAGTTCATCATAAGGTATGTCTATAAAAAAATATTTTTTTTTTCCCCTCCAATTTTTTCTTCGTTTCTTCTACAAATGTAGCATCTGTTTCTTTGCTTTTCATTCACCCCAAAAAAAAAAAAAACTATTTCTACCTGTTGCAGGGTCTGACTGTGGTGATGCTATTTCAAAATCTGTTCCATCAATCAAAATACATGAGGACGATAAGTTTGAACTCACAATATCACGTGCTAATGAAGAGTTTTAGAGATCGTCAGCAGGTATTGACATTGGCAAGACAGATGTTTGGAGATCAAAGTGGACGGATGATTGAAAGTTACTCAGACGCAATATCTAGGCAAGAAAGGGGCTACTTAGTCGTCAGCAATTTTCCTACAATTCAAGAAGACGAGAGGCTTGCTACAGATATATTTCCTGGAGAAGACTGCATACTATATATGCCTCTGTGAAATTTTTATTTGAGTCAATAAAAATAATCTCAATCTGACTGAGGTAAATGTCTCTGAGATATTTTAATTTATTTATTTTTGTAATGAATGAAAAAAAATAATAAAGAGTCAGAAATTCTATATTGAAAAAATTTTAATAGTACCTTTGTTTTGTTCTTGTTGTTATACATGTAAACAGCTACTTGGTACATTATTTGACATTCAACAGCTACTTGATACATTTTAATTGACATTTCATACATTTTTTTTTTTGACATATAATTGACATTCATGCATGTTGAGCTATATATATATAATATATAAAAATAACAATAAGTAATGATATATATAAAAAAAATTCCTTTTTATTTTATTTTATATATAAATTTACTTGAAATACGCAGTAGATTCAGAGCGTCATGCTTGGACAAACCAGAAGTTCTGAGTGCAACAAAATATAAGCATGCCCAGCCACAGTTAGTATTGAAATGCTTCTGACATTTTACAATATTTGTTATGCAATTATTGGAAATGATGAATTTTAAAATGTGACTGTCCAAATTACATATACTTGCATTGGGATCGAAAAGTTCATAATGATTCGAATGCTTCAATAGAACTATATAATGCCCTTGACGGGCTTGATCAGTATTTGAAATGTTGCACAGTACTATGAAGAATTTAAAATTAGAAACTTTCCTTTCTTTGGATCGAGATGCTGTCAATAGCCTGTCAATCCTTTCCAGCCTACACAATAGGTGCGATGGCATGACTGTTACAAAACGCCTTAAAATTCTACTGTCCATACAAATCTTTGCCTCGACACTTTTGGGCCTCATTCTTCTATCTGTCTCTCTCTCTCTCTAGCGCTCAGTTCACCTGGCCAGAAATACATTGCGTGCATAATCGACTTCCACGAAGGAGCCAGTGTAAGCGATGACTCCCATGATTATAGTTTCCGGTAGGGGTGAAGAGAATCTTAATTCCAAACGAGTCGAGCCCTCTGATTTCAGAGGGAAGAAACTCCCCATGAAACTTTGAGGCTGTAAATTCAAGTGGACGAAAAAGTTCCCATTAGCATAATCCTTAGCAGTAATTCCATTGGTGACTTCCATACCTCTGCCTAGAGTCTGAGGGTTCGTGCGCATTATCGTTGAATACGCCTCTGAAAAATCATCCTGTTCGAAATTTGTGGAAATTATTCCTCCTGGGGCAGTTTCTCCGTTGATCGTAAGAGCCAAACGTGTCAACCCATAATGGGCAAAAAGATATGGATTAGATTTGAATGAGGAAGTCTGAGCCCCACTAGCCATGAAAAAAATAACCATTCTCTGTGGTATCGAGTTTGAGAACAAATTTTCACAAAAGAAATTGCTCATGCCAGAAGTTATGCTGTATCTGTGAAATGTCTCCTTAATGTAGAAATAGCGCAGCAGTGAATTTTCGCTCAATAGTTCTTGCGTAGCTAGCAAAGCATTCGGGCTGGGGTGCACGTGTGCCATTATCAGAGTGTAATCCAAAATTTCAATTCTGTAATCAGGCGTGGGCTCTTCGGCTGTCAGCAGTCTGAAGGCATTAGACGTATTTGTGAGAATTAGGGTCAAGCTGATACCGTTGGCGAGATACTTTTGCATATTGAAAAAATCCACGTCAATAAATCCACTCAGTGTGACGACTTTACTGTTCTTGCATCTTTCGTAACGTTCAGTAAGTCCCTTATTTGTCCCAACAAAAGTGGGGTTGACATCGTCATGACAGCCAGCAGTGTCCTTGGCGTACATCTGAGAATACAGAGACGTATTTTTGACACTTTCACTTGTGTTAAGCTGAGTGTTTACAACTGCTTTGAATGCATAGCCCGAAATGTTTGTCACTGTCTGACCTCCCAATTGTAGCTCACATGTGTCGAAAAGGGAGTGAAGAGTAAAATTCACAGGCCCTACAAATCCATTGGGGGCAGACTCCCCAGGTGAAGAGCCCCCTGGTTTGGCGGCTGGTCTGTCCTGGCTTGCTCCTGCTGTCCCGCGACCTGCCGAGGATCCTCCTGGTGCATCCCTTTTTTCCCTTCCTTCGGGAGCTTCGTCTTCTCGAATAAGCTTGTTGTCCCCATATACTATACGAAATTTGACCTCAAGAGAGGTCTGGGGCAAATAAAGGTATGTCGATCCGTTGTTTGGCACATGGAAACGAACAGAACTCTCGGCAGAATAGGAATTAATAGGTTTATATTTCAAAAACCTTATAGTTTTAATTCCGAGATTAACAGATGGCTGAGACCAGGCATCAAGAGCCGAGTCAAAACTCAGGGCACTTGTTGATAGGACTTTATCGTCCGTCATATTTCCTAGGTCTGCTTCTTGTTATCTTTATATTTGGTGAAAATTGTCTTGGTTTTGTTTGTCAATCTCTTGGCAGCTTTTGCGGCCCCTGCTTTGCCTTGGCCGTTTTTTTTCTGAGCCTGTAGTGCTATATTCTCCTCTTGCAGTCGTTTGGTCAGGATAGCAGAAGCTTGCTTGGTTGTCTGTGCGACTTCAGAAACTACTTGAACTTTTTTTGCGTCATCGACTCCCTCACCTTTGATGTCTTCTTTTAAAATAATCACTGAATGCGTAGGATTGGCATGCCATTGACTTGTCCTCGTAGTCTGCTTTTTAAAATACTCGGTCCAAGGCTTGCTGTCTGTGAGAGTATTCACAAACTTGTACATCATAAAATCAAAGTCCACTGGTGCTTATTTTGTCCTTCTTTCATTAGGCTTCCTTCATTCGAAAAGTACACCTTGTAACTCCACTTATGTTCAAATCGCTTGCAAGTCTTGCAGAGCTACAGCACTTGTCTGCCAATCGAACAGATACGGTGATACTGTTCATGTAATCCTGTCTAATTGGCAAGTAGAGTACGTTGGGGAAACGTAAAATTGGAGTGCTCTTGAGTAAGTATTCCCTCAGAGACACTTGTCGCAGGACTGGATGCTTGTGAGAGCCCACTTCGCAATCCCTACAAACATCAACCATGATGTGTAGCATGGCGTCACGGTTGGCTAGCTTTCTGACGTCCTTACTGACTTCGAATGAGATTTCAACCAATCCCAGCATGTGGGTGGGAGTTGGGAACATCTGAGAGAGTTGACAGGTGAATTCATGGCCTGAGTTTGCTGGATACAATTTTATAGAATCTTCACTGGTGAGGTAGAACAACTTATCATTCATCGTATGCTGTGTGGGGAAAGACAATTATAAAAAAAAAGCAGTCTTTCTATAGGCCTATTATTCACTTTGAATTATTCCTCTTCTTGACAAGAGATTTGATGTCACTAGTCCTCTCCCAAGAATCGTATTGCTTTCCCCAAGATTGCCATCGAATCAAGCTCTCTTCTACACCATTCTTCAGTCTAGTTTTCAGAATTTTCTCAATCTTAAAGGACTTTTTAGGATCGTGATCGATTCCTCTCAACTCGAAGGAGTAAAATAATCCCTTGACATCATTGCCTAAATAATCCTTAAGGTAGTAGACAGCTTGTCCTTGGACTACCTTCCTATCTCGAATGAAAAAGATCTCTCCAGAATAAACTTGATCGTAATCTCTTGAAAATACACTTTTCAAATATGATATGCGACATGCACTGCCCACTTCGAATTGGAAGCTCTTCTCCTTCAACCTCTTTCTACGGTGGGGGCCCCTGGTGTGGGCCGCTTGAAATCCCTTCCTGTACTCTTTGGGTGGGAAGAACTGTCTGTCCCACACTTCTTGGGCATTCTCGGGGGTCACTTCGGCAGGGGTCATCGAAATAGACGAATGAAAAGTATTATTGTAACTGGTCACAATATCCTGCAATCTGTCTATGTAGCGATAGGTTGAATTGAAATAAAAGAATTTAAACAGCCGACGTTTTAATGTTAAAATAAACCTCTCAGCGAAATTCGACTTTACGCTTGAGGTTGCAAAGTAAAAGTTGATTGATTTACTTTTCATGTAATCTGAGACGAGTTTATTGTCGTACTCACGTCCGGAGTCCGACCTGATACTAAGCTCATTTAATTTTCCTTGGGGTAAGATTTCTTTAAATCCATTGAGGACGTCAGCAGCACTCTTACTCTTAAGAGGCGCCACTCGAGCGTAACGACTAAACACGTCTATGCAGATAAGCAAGAAGGCAGTTTGATCATTTGCATCTTTAAAGCGCTTTTGACTTAAATCGAGTAAATCGGTATCGTACATGGATCCGATTTTAGCTGTGACAACTTTGAGTCGAGGCTTCTTCTGCATTATCCTCCCAGGATTCATGGTTATAGTGTCCTGCCCCCTAGACCATTTTTGTATTTGAGAGAATGTTATTTTGTGCGGATTTCCAATTCGCTCCAATTGCTGAAAAAGTTTGGTAGGACTGCTGAAACTGGCTGCTTTTCTAGGGTCGTAAAACTGTCTAGAAAGATATCCATCAATATCTTTCAACTTCTTATGTCTCTTCCTAGCCATGGTAATGAGCTTGTCTTAAAATAGTTGTATCCAACTGTTATCGTCCTGTTTCTTGTCCTTTTTCCTGTCCTGTTTCTTGTCCTGTTTCTTGTCAGTCTTCAATTTCTTGACGGCTCGTTTTGGTTCCTTTTGGAGCTTCTTCTTTGATCCTTGCTCTGTTGCCTTGAATCCATCCTCATCAGCCTGTCTCTTCTCCGACTTAATCTGTGGGTGACCTTTTTTTCTCTTATGTCTTGCAGCTTTTGACTTGGCTAAATAAGTCTCCCAAGCTCGTCCGAGGATTTGTCCAAAATCTTCATCTCCTTCTGTATCGGAATCCTCACTTGATTCCTGATCGTCGCTCAACTGATTGTCTTTAAAAGTTCTCAAATCTTCAAGAGCCTCTCTCAAAGCTTGATTGCCTATGAGAGCTGGGGGTACATCTGAAATGTCCAACTTCTGGTAGAGGAGCTTCTTGTCCAGGGGCGAGGGTAACCCTTCTTTTTGTAGGTAGAGGAGCAGCTGACTGTCTTTGGCATTGCTGGGGTTAAGGCGCAAAATGTAACTCAGTGCAACAGAATTCTTGAACTCCTGTCTGTCAGGGAATAGTTCATGTAGAGCATTAAATAAAGTATGCTCATTATCATCACCATCTTTAAGGCTACCTCTAGAGCCTTCATCAGCAGTGTCATCCTTACTTTGCTGGTTCTGAGCCTTAATGGAATCCATCTTCTCATAAGGGATAACATAAACCTTTCGTCCAAATTTCAATGTAGGTCTATGTAGTGACATCATTCAAAAAAGCAAAGCAAATATACAGTCTCAATATTAAAAATATTCCGTGAAGTTTTTTGGCTATTTTCCAGATGTTTCTTCGGCCTCTTGCATAAGACTGTCATCGTCTGATGTAACATCCATGATTTCACAATTTTCTTCTTTTGACAGACAACTGTCTGGTGTACTAGGGCGTGTCGACTGTTGTTGACTCAGTGCATTGAGACCCACTTTCAATGCGCAGACCACTGCTGTGTGATTGCGTTTTAAAATGTCGTTATCAACACGCTTGCCTGCCAGAACTATTTTTTTCAATTTTGCCTCATGCTTGAGTAATTTTTCAGTTTCACTATGGCATGAAGGTTCGAGATTACAATAGACTATGTTTGTTAGAATTTCCACAATAGCCAACCTCTGTAATCTTGAAAGTTTACCCAGAATAGACCTGCGTTGCTTCATAGTCAATTGCACTGATATCAACATATTTAAAAATCCATTGACTGAATCGAAGCGTTCCACATCAGCCATAACTATATAAGTTAAAAAAAACAAATCCAGCTGGATCCAAGAATAAGAAAGTTGCATGGACAAAAGCCAACATGAGAATGAATAAGATATTTCTTCTGACTCACATATTTACATTGGCGCACTCAAGCAAAACTAAAGTGTAGGGCCCCAGCACTTAGTTGTGGCCCACTTACTTGTGGCCCTACTAACACAAGCAAAGAATCTTGCGGTGTAAAATAAATAAAGATCACTGCTAAAGAACACAAGTGGATGATTTCAATGTTTTTTTTCAACCATACTGATTTCACTTGTAATAACTGTTCATTGCCCCCCCCTACCCTTCAAGTAAGCCATCAAGAGGCAAAAAAAAAGTTTATAAATGGATTACATTTTTGTGTCCCCATTGCACAACATGTCAGGAGTCGAAAATTTAAGAATAGAATGACATGTAAATTTATAGAATTTTGGCCTATTTTATAAAATGTACCAAAACATTTGACAATTTTCTATCATTTAAGTCACAACTCAAAGCTTTCCCTTCCAGCCAAAAAAAAAAATATATATATAATTGACAACATGATGTATAAGATCAAAAAGTATATATCCTGCTACTGCTGCCTGCTGCTGCTGTCGCCTGCTGATGCTGCTGTGAGAGGGGGTTGGGGGGCCTTACTGAGGAGCCCTTACTGAGGAGCCCTTACTGGTGGCTCGCAACAAAAAAAAAGAGCGCGAAAACTTTTAAGAGTAAAAATGTCCCCCCAAAAGATCAAAAAAATCTAATAGGACATTTAGGTATTAGAAGGTGCTTAATAGCCATTGCATAGTTAAAAGATAATCATGAAACAGTTACAGTGCTCCCCAACTCTCCCCACTTAGCCAAAGTATTGATATAAGATCCACTCTTTGAGAAGGTTCAGAAAAAGAAATTTACTTTTGGGCGCCAAAATAAAAAGTGTTGCGACTGGTCCTAAAAATGTGACAATAAGCAAGGATTTGGTTATAACTATCAGAAATTATCTCCCCTCCTCCATTTCTTCTAAATTTACTTTCTGACATGGATCTATTGAGAGTAATTACGGTCCACAATTGGAAAGAAAAGCTCATTTCTCCTAAATTTCTCCTAAATTTCTTTTTCTGAACCAGTCATTTCAACTTTTTCAATCAATGTAATATTGTACTACCATACCTTTCTTCATAAGAATGAAATCATTTAAACTCTGTTTTTTTTTAGATCAATAGATATGATTTCAAATATAGTCTGCCTCACAGGAATTCTATTAATTGTAAAGAGAATGCTACAAGATGCAGATTCAATTCTTATGTGTGTATGTTGGCACAAAATTACAACATTGTATGAGAAAAAATTTGACATTACCTTAAAGATTGACTTTTGTATGTTGTGCTTCTTGTTCTTTCTTCTCTCTTAACTTCTTCTCCTTGTCAGCATCAATGATGGAATGGATTTTCTGGGAAGTGTAGCTCTATCTAAATCGAATTGAATTGCGCGCTCTGTCTGCTTAAAAAAGTTAGTCAAATAATTCTACACCAATTGGAATGGAAGCCAATGTTGCGGAACTGCAGAAAACTGCAGCTCTGACATAGAAGTTCTTAAAACCTGCTTTTTGGAGCTAATTTTTATTTTCAAACAAAAGCATTCAAATGGATGAGTAAGGAAAATTTCAACATTTCAAAATTATTGCGAAAACATTTGAATAATGCTCTCTTTTTTTTTTTTAATACTGTATATCATCCATTTAAAAGTATATTTAATAGACTAAATGGTCAAGGTATAATTTAATAATAAATTGTAGCCATCCCTTTTGTATCAGTACCTGTGGTGGGGGCAAGTAAAAAAGTTCCTCTCTCTAATATAATCAATCGACCTTCGTGAAGGGCACAGAACTGTGCTTAGAGGGCTCCACTCACTATATCTATCTATAACAATAAGGTATAATCTAAATCTCAATTGATCGGTCAGCAGCCAAAAACAATATATAGAAAACATAAGGATTCCTGATTGGGGCCAACAGTACCATCCCCCCCCCCCCCCCGCCTTAATATCTTTAACAATGCTTTGGTGTATCTGTTGGAATTGGCGCGAAAATTGGTCTCTTGCCCATTGACCTACTTAAGTAATTAGCTCAAGAAAATGACAATGGAGTCTTCTCTTTGCGCATTGTTGATTTTCATGTCAATGTTAGGCATTACTGCAGGATTAACATGTGGCAAACTAGGCAATTGTGACTGTGTCAACATCGGGCGAAGTGCCCGGGCAACTTGTTTAATCGAGAAAGGGCAAGGGTGGCCCTTTTTCCCCCCCGATGTCAGAAGTAGGATCGGTTTGACAATCAGCGTGGACATTACCATTGACAATGTGGAGAGCTCGAAATTTATTGATTCTATGGATCATGTGGTTGGATATAAGTATGCGATATTGCTGACTGGGAAAAATGGATGTAAGTTGATGGATGAAGTCCGTGCCACTGCACGTGAATACGGCGTGAAGTTCACATGTGAAAAGGTAAGTTAATTCAGTGATTTTTTTTTTAACATATGAAAATGTCTATTGAGATCATAGAAATCTGTTGATGGGAATGAGGCTGTGTGCCCCCCCCCTTTCTATCCGAGATGAAGCAGGCTAAATCTGTCATCTTGTAGGCGTGTCCCTGTATATACTGACACTTAAAACTATGTAATGATTGGTATCGCGCTCTTGTTGGTATGCAGCTAAATATCATTTTCTGTCAATCTTGTGCTAATCACAACAGATACAAAATTAGACAATCTATTATTGCACGCTCAAATTGTTTGCCCGAGTGGGGAGGGGGGGCTTGGTGAGGAAGTCATCTCGCAATATAATTAATGTATTGAGATTATAATATATGAATAAAATCGTCATTTATTTATAGAATGAAGAGGTAGTCATCAGGGTTATGGAAACCACACTGAAAGTGCAAGTTCAAGGCCTGGCCCCAACAGACGTTCCAGTAAGGCAAGAGAAAGTGGAATCGAGCTCCAAAGAAGAACCCTGGACCAAGGAGAAAGAAGAGGCCTCCACCTTTGACGAACATGAGCCCACCACCTTTGGGGAAGACAAGGCCTCCACCTTGCAGAAAGAAGAGCCCACCACCACCTTGGAGAAAAAGGACGCCTCGACCTTAGGGGAAAAAGAGCCAAGGACCTTTGAGAAGGTAGAAGGCCACACCAATGCCGAGAAGGAGGAATCCCACCCCAATGCTGAGAAGGAAGAAAAACATCACATCAATGATGACTTTGTCACGGTTGAGGTAATTTGTTTATCCTGTACATTTCTTTATTGAAAACATATGTTGACGAGAAAAATGTGAACTGTAATACAAATGTCTGTTTAAGCTGACAGTGGGTTATTTTCTTGTTGTTCTGTATTTTTCAGCCTGAAATGAATTCAGTCTTCAATTCCTCTGGCTTCTTCTCCCTCGCTGTGAGTGCACCTTTGAAATACAGCATTTTGATTGGAAGCCCAATTGTCTCGATTGTCATAATGATTATTGTAATTTGCTGCTTGTGTAAATTATGTAAGAAATGCTGTAAATTCTGTAAGAAATGCCCCTGCTGCAAAAACAATTTAAATACATCAAATACTACAGAAAGTGAAATTATACATTATGAGATGAGTCCTGCCATGAGAAAGGATGTGTAAATTAATATACATATTATGTTATATAAAAGATATTATTATTTGTAACTATTAACATTTTTCTATATATTTTTTTTTGGTGTGCTTATTTTCAGATAAATGTATTTTTTATGTTAGGACCATGTTATTTCCTCTACATATTATGTACAGATCAAGATAAGAAAATTGTCCGAAAAAAAAGGAAATTAGAAAAAGACATAGATGAGACCAATATAATAGCAAGAAGATTAAGAATCAGAGATAAACAAATATAAATAATTATATATTTTTATATACTTGAGCATTCCAAAGAAAGATCTTTTTTTTTTTGTAATTGTTTAACTCAAAACACCTTTGTACATATGTTATTATAGTTTGTTTTCTAGAAATATAAAGTCATGTGTGCCTCTTATGGCAAATATAAAGTCATGTGTGCCTCTTATGGCAAATATATATTCTTTTACAAGGGAGAAATAGTCGGGTCCCACAAGATTGTGGGGGGGGGCTTATGCGTAATAAAGAAATTTATATTCTTGAAGATTACAAATTTTTTTTTAATATTTTGCTAACAGTAACCTATTCAGTATTTCATAAGTATTTGATAAGTATTTCTTTTGATGTGTATAAAGAGAAAACATATTTGTAGATATGTTATTATGGTTTGTTTACACGATTGTAAGGTTGTATGCATCTCATCTTATGGGATGATATTAATATAATTATAGTTTATAGCATTTATACAGTTGTATGGGCTAATATATATATACCCATTTACATGTTGAATTAGTTGGATTCAAGATTGTTGTTTGTAGATAAAGAAATGTATATTCTTGAAGAATACAAAATAAATGTTGATTTTTTTGCTAATTATTTTCCCTTACTTATTTTGCTTATCTTTATACCATAGTAAAAGGTCTAGTGTCTTTCTCATAACAGTGAGCCCTATTGGTTAAGGGCAGGTAAAATTGCAAAATCTTTTCTTTACTTCCATTGGGGCTTTTTAGAATTTCTTACATAATTTCATATTGAGTAATTTACCCCGTCTGGGTATTCGTTCTTGAAGCTACAATATGTCACGACTATGAGAGCTTGTACAAATAAGCCTTTGTTTACTGAAGGCAGTTGCATACACTTATGTACACAGTTGTGTTGACATTGTCAACAAAGGTATTCTGGAGGTTTTGGGGACTGCAGCCCAAGCCTCGACTGCAGCGCCACCACTCTCAGACGGCCTATGACTAAACTACTAAACTAGCGCTGAATCATCAAAAAGCCTATCTCTACCATGGCGCAAGAAAATTCTAAAACCCCATTGGGATTCCCGGTATAAGTGTACAGGTGTAGTTGTGAGCACTACAAAGTCTGGGCAACATTTCATGACATCTAGTTTCCATGGCAACAGATTAAGCGTTTTTTTTTATTTAATGATCTGATTTTTTGGGTATTATTTGCAAATTATGTCAATATAATCTGACCCTTATATCTTGTTTCTACATCAAATCTAACAAAAGTTATGACTAGTTGGACAGAACTTTTGGAAAACCCCTCGTACTAGCCATAATTGCATAAAGAATACAAGAGAAATTTTCAATACCATACACAAAAACAGTTTGTCTTACAATTTTTTTTAACTGGGTGTCATGTATAAATTTGTCTGTGATAATATGAACATTATCAAAGTCCTCTCCTTTGCATTGCTTTCACTTAAACCACCAGAAGTGCATCAGTGAGTCCCCGGCGGTTGTAGTTACGGCAGTTGGCTTCCATCCGACTTGTGTCATTCGATTGACAAATTCTTGTTGGAACATTTCAGCATTGGGTATCATGACAATTCCATCGGTGTCAATGCTAAAATTATACCTGAGTTCCATGATAACATTATCTCCATCTTGGCTTTTAACATGAGATGTCCAACGACTGCTTTTGTTCTGGAAAACAGAGAGGTGGTCATAAAAACATGCATTTCAAAGGGATTTTCAATGAATGTCCGGTATACAAGCTAACGAAGAGCAAAAAGGAGTGACAAATGGACAAAGTATATTCCACACTAAGGGGGTGACCATTTAATAATCAGGGGGGCTTGGAGTTTTCCTCAGCGGGAAATTATTTATTTCACAGTAACGGCAGCCATAATTATTTATTTCAAGCGCACGAAGTCCCTGAATATTCATTCTCAAATCAAGCATTACCTTATTAAGAAATACCCCCGCCAGAAATTATTTATTTCAAGACTGCCAAAAAAGAATTTATTTATTTCACCGAAACTGAGCAAGAAATTATTTATTATAAAAATTAAAAAAACTCCAAGCCCCCTCTTTCAGATGAAATGGTGGCCCCCTAAATTAGACAATAATCAAAAATGTCATGAAGTACTATGTATGAGATATGTTGGCAAAGCAACCAGAATAAATATGTTTCAGATTTCTCTTTGGAGACAAATTTAAGTTGACCTCTTTGGTGGTTTCCATCGCAACCAAAATTAGTCAATGGGATTTTTTCATAATTTTTAAAGTAAGGTTGATCTACCCCCATGTTATATAGAGTTTGGAAGCAGCCGTTTGAAAATGAGGGCCTCATGAAACTCATGGTTCAATAATTTCAAAATAGTTTCTGTAGCAACACTCTCTAACAAAACCTGTTTTTGTAGCATCAGCAGCTCATTGAAAGAGTTGTCCCACAGATTTCAGATCTATGCATAATTTTCTTTTGTTTTAAATGTTTGCTCTTCAAAAGAAAAAAGTGCTGAAATGGTGTTTACTTACGACATAGTTATCCCGCTCATCTCCGAATTTCACAGGAAGTGTTGCAATAATGGACTTCTTTCCCAAGATGATTAGTCTGTAAGTCCCAAAAACCTTATATGTATAATGCTGGACTTCCACAATGTTGTGAGGTCCTAAAAACGAGACAAAAACAGATCAATGTCACCAACCAAGGCCAAGGGAAAATTTGGGCTGACAGGGAGAATAAGAGCCTGTCGAAACAAAGCAATTCATGCTATAATGTTTTTTATTCCACGACCAGCCACGTATTACATTGTATATTTGCTTGAATCACAGACTTCATTATTTTGGGCTGTGAATCTCTGCCAAAAAAATTGAAGAATCACCAGTAGGGGAACGAGGGGCAAAACGGACCGGCGGGGCAAAATGGTTTTTTAAGAAGCATAGTCAAATTCAATACCAGTTTATATCGTTAAATTATTAAGAAAACTCGGAAATCAGAGTTATGTGAATATTCATAAAAATGTCACATTTCCACAAAATTTAACTAATTTTGTTTCCTTTGTAACCTAATGTTTATGGTTAAATAATTTGTCAAATAATTACATAGAATGTAGAATTACTAGCATCACTCCCCAGCTATAATTGCATCCTGTATTGAGATGTTGATTTCATAATTTATTGCTATGTTTACTCTTAGTATTCTGCAATATTCTCACATTGCAATGACATGAATTAATGCATTTTTGTTTGTCAACATTCTTTTTAGTTGGGCTATTATCAAAACAGCTGATTTATTGCAGAACTTTTGCAACTTTATTTCTTCCCATTTTGCCCCATATGAAATTCCATTTTGCCCCAAGCATGGGGCAAAACGGGATAAAGTTGCATTTTTGAAAATAGGGGAAAAAATTGAATTGCAACTATTAAAAAGCACTTTTCTGTGTTTGAGCAAGTGGTATTGGTACTTCTTCATGGATCAGACCTTATTTGGCATTCGCATGATATACCACCTTCGTGCAGCGAGCCTTCGAAGTAAGGCGGCCCGTTTTGCCCCTCGTTCCCCTACTTACATTCAGTTGTATGTGGCCACCAACGACCTCACAACAGGCCCTATCTATCGCATTAAAAATGAACTATCAATTGGATCTCTGGGAGACAAAGTGAACCACCCTTGAAATTCTAAATTTTGGGAAATGGCAAAAACAGTTTGACCAAATTTATCATGCTCATGGTTCTGAAGCAATTTCAGTTACATATCTTACAAGGACAACAACCTGGATGGGGCTTTTGAAATTAACTGCTTTTTAAAAGAAATCGAAGATTCTAATTTTTTTTTCTCATGGAAAATGGTGATTTTAATGAAAAAGATCGATCGCAAGGCAAAGTGAACCAACCAGTATTTGCATGAAATGGTGGATGATTTTGGGTCAAATGGGCCAAATAAGTAGGTCTTGCATTTTTTTTAGATATTTCAAGACCATGACAACTTCAGATTTGCAAAAAAATTAATCGGGGTGTGTTGATTAACCGCACTCTGGAGAGCATATTATTCAGTGAATTTTGAAAATATGGATAGGATCACGTTGCAGCAAAATGGTGGTTGCTTGGGATGGTTCACTTTACCTAAATATTGAATCCTTGACCCAATGAATGGCAATGCTGGTCAGCCATATGGTTGAAAATGACCTTATACCAACCAGAGAGGGTACTATAATCTTTGGTGGAAAATTAGCTAGTCAGCCTCATACTAAAGGGAATTGCAGTGACAAAGATTAAAACTTGGGTTGGTTCACTTTGCTTTGAAATGTGTGGGTTGGTTCACTCAATACCTTGCGGCCAACCGGGGTTATGGCCACATTTGGTTGGTTTAACCCCTCTAAAAATGGTCTTGCAATTGGAAATTAAGGTAGGTCACATAACCATCAGATAGAGGACACTGTTTAATGGCCAAAATCATTGAAATTCCAAAATTATTAATGAGTTCGCTTTGGTACGTATGATCCAATTTTTCATTGAGTAACTTGTGACCTCAGTGGCGAGTGCTATGACCTGTTCCTATAGCATTGAAGTATAGGATATGACCTCACAAACTGTGTGTTAGTCATACAAAATTACATGGCATGGATGGGGATATGACCTCACAAGGAACATTCCTGTATTTCTGTGAGCACTGGTATAATTCATCGACTGTATACAGTGCTGGACAGGCTACGTCTTTGGATGGACTTTGCAAGTTATTGTCCCTCCATAGTTATTTCGCTGTAGTTGGCATGTTTAGTGTTATTGGGGTCAATGCATGGCTCGTCAAGCATTAAGAGGAATGTTTTCTTTACTACAATCTTTCTTTTGGACATTATTTTAATCTGTTGATATACTAGCTTTAATCTAATCACTCACCTTTTACGTCAGGGTTGTTGTTTTCATTCTGCGAAGATGAAGAGTGAACAATTAAGCAAAATAAAATCATCAATTTCATGTTGCTCCTTGATTATTGTTTAAAATGTTGATTTTCTCTCTTGTGATCCAGCTGAAATTCTGCTGAAATCCAGCCTTGTTCACATAATATGAACATTTCTGCAACACAATTACTTAAAGTTCACTAGAACACTGAATATTTAGGCCTATTTATAGCAACTTTTTTTTTTCAACGATAACCATGTCAGACTAATTTGAGGAGTGCCATGAATAATTGTCTCTATAATTGCAAATTTGGCACATCAAGACCATGCACCACAATCTGTGTGCCTAGTATCAAAGGAAAAAATATGATAAAAGATGATTACCCTGAAACCTTCCAAACAATTCATCATTTGTAAAATACTGCCATTATCTGTGTTATCCTGTCATCTATCCAATCAGTATATTGTCTGGGGTAATAGGCTTAGATGTACAACAATAAAACAGCCAAGGACTTAGACAATTATAATCAAATTGTCCAAAAAGAAAAAGTTTTTTTTTTAGAGTATAACTTAGAATTAAAATTAAATTGGCGACGTTTTCACAACATTGTGAGGCAATGCCGATGGTTCAACATCAGCTTGCGACATTGGGGCAAAGGTGTAATAAAACCCGACGTTGTGTTCACGTTGTGGCAACATAATCTCTACCATCATGTCTACATGACCGACTGACCAGTCCTCCACCAATCAGCAATGTGGGGGTTTACGTTGTGTGCCTCTTGGGTATTTACCTATTCCAAAAAGTTATAAAATATGAGTGACCAAGTATTCATTTGGTGTGAAACTAATTTTTTGCCAGTACGACCATCTGTCAGGAATTATTTTAAAGATTACGCCATTTAACAATAATTTGAAGAGATCATTACTCACGGAGAACGTAAAATTTAATCAAACAGTTTACCATGTTCTTTTTAGTTGTGTAAATTATTTCATGATTTGTTTAAATATAAAATGGCAATTTAACCCCCCCCTCCCCCAAGTTAAAAAATATGCTTGCACCGGAAAAACCAACCAATGTAAAGGTACTTCAGCTACATACCTTTCTTAACAACGGTCCCAAAATGGCCTTCAGAATGGCTTCCTGTGCTGACATTGATTTTATCACTTCCTGCCTGGATGCCACTTGTTAACCTCATAATAAATATGACACCATATAAAAGGGACCTTGTGATTCTTTACGAATCGTTTTCCCCAGCAATTTATGCTTGTCATAACTGGCCGCAATGCGAATTTTATAACCAATCCTTTTATTGCCACTTTTTCAGGTCTTCTCTATATATATCCCAAGCTGGGATAGCTCAGCAGTCTGGGAGTTAATCATCACATGAGGACTATTGCAATTTTAGGTAACTCTTGACCCTAACAGGATGATTGAGTCTATAGATGGGGTTGATCAGCCAGGTGTCTAAAAAGGTCTGACCTCTGTACATCCATCCTCTCCACATCTATAAATATATATTTTATGATTAGTGTTTATACGAATCACTTCCAATAATTGTCAATCTAAATCTGTAAGAAAGTTTATTTACAGAATATTGGCTAACAAGACTCTTCTTATTCTCATCTATCGAGGGTTCTGAATTTATTTTGGGGCAAAACAATTAAGGCTACAACAAATGACTAATATAAAAAATAGACAGTTATTTGCCAAAATGAGATAGATCAACATTTAAGAACCTTATTTCCTCCATAATCCTGAGATTACTTTCTTCCAAAGAGAGTATAAAATTTTACACATATTTCCTTGACATTGAAATTATATTTTGTAGTTTATTTAGGAATTTATAATTATAAAGGATAACAAGACACCACAACATGAGAAAAGACAAACTGAGTGGCTGAGTACTATATAGTTTTCTAACTGACATTTTGCATATTTTCAGGAAATGAAAATGAAGTTTTAAGTATCAAAAGAATTCATAGATTCTAAAGGAGCGGACTTGTTGTAGTACTGTTAAAATGCATATGGAGAGGAAAGTGGGACGCAAAATTTTGCACTACTTTTTTTTAACCTTGGTCTGTGATTTCAAGGTCATTTTGTCACTAAGCGCACTATTGCACTAAGTGGAGATCCACAAGACTAATTTTTGCACTGCACTTCGTCACCAGCTCCTTATGGTAGAAGATCACTTTGCCACAAGACACACTTCTGAATACACTGCAAATAAATCAAGTCCTCCAAAAAGATATGGCTCCTGGTAATTTCAATCCTGCAAGATGACCTGAACTCCATACATTTACTGAACAGCTTTAACTGGTTTGACCAAATCCCATGCATGAATTGATCAAGTTGTTGGCTATGTGAAATCAGCTGTTGTTTTCGACACAGATTTTTTTCAGTTTAAAATGAAACCAATAATATTATATCTACAAACTTCAAATTAGTTTCAATAGATGCTGATGACGTTTTGAGACTGATATCGACCCCTATCAATGCTCAACACTGCCAAGAAAAAGTTGCGGCAAACCTTTTTGCCACACAGATAAGGCATGTTGGTGGTTTCTCTCGGTTTTACCGCTTCGAATTGCTCACTTCGGAGAATGACTCTGTACTTCGGAACAGATATGCATTTTGGAGATTCAAATCGCCCAATCCTCAAAACTCTTCAAAGATGTCCCTTGCATAATTTTCAGTTATTTCATTACAATGCATCTTGCAATCACGTGCACTCAGCATAGAAAATTATTTTGCATCAACATTTCCCTTGGCATTTACATATTCCTTTCCCTCATTTCTCAAACGCTTTGTTTGATTTTTGTGCCATTATTCTGGGTTTCTTCGTTTCTTGCCAACAGTTGAGCCTGCTCTATCCTCTTGTATTTCATCTTGAGACTGTCCTGCCTCTTGCTCTTCAATTTCACCATGAGACTCTACTGCTTCATGCTCATCAGCATCATTTTGAGACCCTGCAAGAAAATATTTATTTATTATTATATGGATTGTTTTGTATTGGCCTGAGTATTCTCCCTGCCAACCCAAAATATGGGCTGGCTCGGAGAATACAAGTGTTAATGCAAAAAATCTATGTTACAATGTTTTTATAACATTCTCATGTTTATCGACTGTTAGGATGATGACATCACCAAAATGTATATTAATTACACAACGAAAATAGGGTTTTTTACGTCAACTTACCATAGTGTTGGTCGTCTGGTTCCTCCATGATCATTTTCAGGGCTTCTTGAGCTGTATAGCTACGTTTGCGGACCATTTTTGTTGCAAAAGTGCAGAATTTTTTGTTTGCAACTGCTGACGTCATGAAACACTCTATAGTATTGCAGATGACACACTATAGCACTAAAGAAATTTGCATTTCTTCTAGAACACATTATGAAACTGGGCCAGAGGTCAGCACCTTCAGAAGAATTGACATGAGAGACACCACACGACACAACAAGCAGATTTATACATTTTTGCATTTGGCACTTTTTTTTTGCAGATGACACACTATAGTACAAATACACTATAGTACCCAGACACTCAACGATGTGCAGAAAAACTCCACTTTTAATTCACTTTTAAGGGTTTTTTAAACTATTCCAAACTTTCCGGTGAGCCAGTTTTAATTAGTCTCATGCTCTATTCTTTGGACAATGTCACAGGTCCAGTAGATCAATTGCTACATTTCAGATCCTGTCTGCATGTGTGTGTCACTGTGATGTGGGACTTTCCACTAAGTAAGATGCTGCAACGGTATAGCATGCTAGACTGCCAATTGCTGGGTCTGTGTTTGATGGCTATTTCAATCATTGTTTGCCTCATTGCCGTGTCCTCCTGCTGTCCTAATTAGCGTATGAAGAGCATAAATACAGGACTTAAAGCCCCAACCATCACTACATGTGACACACCAGTGATAACAGCCAAGCACACATCTTCAGAAAAATCAATCTCATCTAATTACACAAGCTGTGACAGTGATGCTGTAAGAGCCAGCTCATGCTAGGAAAATCAAATTGCCAGTAAGTGGTCTGTTTCGTCTCTATGGAGTCTGTATTGATTTCAGATAAGAGGCTGTAACTTATGCTTCAGGGAGTGACTAATTTGAAAAAGAGATGGAATCAATTTGCTCAAATGATGTTGAATTTGTCAGCTTTTAAGACCCTCATTTCCTCCCAAACTCTAAGAATAAATGTTTATAGAGACTCTGTCAATTGTTTGAACATAATTTTCTGGTTGAATGGTGCCAGCAGTCCTTCTCTTATCATTTCCGCTGTTGTTGCTACAGATCTGACTAAGTAGAATGATCATGAACATATTTCTATATATTTGTAGTTTTATCTATTTGCAATGTCTTATATCAATTTGCACTGATATGAGATTAAGAGGAAAAGAAAAAAAAAAGAAAGATAAAATACATGTAGAGTGGGTCGGGGCAAGAAGCCCGGGTTAGGTGAGAGGCCCCCCCAGGGTTATATCTAAACTTACATTTTTGGTGCTTTTTCTTATTGATAGGATTGAAGCTAGAGGCTTTTTAGGTGACATCACACATTTTCAGGGCAAACAGCACCAAACCATAGAAGTAATTAAAGAAACAAAAAAAGGTGCATGGTTTTTGTAACTTTGATTAATTCTTTGTAAGTGGTTGTCAGAAATAACTTCAGAAATTTAAGAGAATAATGGATATCTGCATTGCTTCACTTTACGACCATTACATAAATATGATTTGGATCATATGTTTTGCATTTTAGCTCAAAATTTAGGGGTGAAGTTAAAATATGTGAGTTTGGGGCGAGAGGCCCCACATGGCATGGGGCATGAGGCCCCCCTTCACTGAGGCCTCGAAGCTGCTTCAGGAACTATTTCGTAATGTTTACTTTACCTTAAATCATGATAGAACAACTAATTTAAATCAAAAGATTTGGACGAAATTAAAACAGGGCAAAAACTATTAAAAAATGAATGTATGAACAGGAAAATTCTGAAATTCATACAAATTGAATAGAATGCCTTAAAAATGATAGAATAACCCCAAGAAATAACTTTCAAGTTTAATGTGCTCGCAAAAAAAATTGCTATAGGATTATAATAGGGGGGCTTCTTGCCCGATGGGTTGGGTAAGAAGGCCATTTTGTATTTTTTACATAAAGGACCGTAACTTCTTTATTAAAATTGGTAGACATTTGTTTCACTAGTTATAAGTAGAGGGAAGTGATGCCTTCCTGAAAACATAAGCATTTAAATAATCGACAGCGAAAAGTAAGTCAAATCGCACGTCGAAGTTAAGGGGGGCTGCATGCCCCGCACTACTCTACACCATGTACATCTTTGCCCTTTTTACAAGTTACAGACTCTGTTTGTGTGAACCTCCAAAGTGCACATGTGTATGAGTGTACAGTATGAATGTACCCTATTGCTTCATATGTCAGATGGGGGAGCATCAACTTTTTTCTGCACCTTCTGATAAAACTCTCATCCATTTCCTAGTCATAAATTCTGAACATTCCTTGACCCTTTATTTTTTAAAAGTGATACCTTAGAAAAATAAAGTAACTTTGGACTGAATGAACAAGACCAGATATTTAAATTGTATGAAGCACAATAAAAATGGAAATGAATATAAAAATCATATAGTTAACAAAAACTGAAATAATTAAGGTTAAGGAGCTGCCTCTGGTGGCTCTGCATTTAGGTCTACAAATCAAGTAAGTAGTAAAATTCTGCCAGTGTTTTGAATGTCTCATGAATTATTTCAAAATACTACACCATATAATAAGAATTTAATCAAAACAATTGCACCAACTTGTCTGTCATTTTGAAGGAGCATTGCCATTGCATTTGCTTTACCACTGCTAGTCAAAGAACAGGCTGTAAGGAATGCAGCAGCTGCTGCTCAGAAGCCATCACCTTTGCTGAGTACATGCAGGGAGTCAAGGACCATTTCTTAAGCCAAGTAATAAACCACCAAAATGGCCTTCAGAATGGCTTCCTGTGCTGACATTGATTTTATCAGTTCCTGCCTGGATGCCGCTTGTTAATCTTATGATAAAATAATATGACACCATATAAAAGGGACCTTGTGATTAAGTACACATCATTTTCCGCAGCAATTTATTCTTATTTAACTGGTTGCAACGAGAATTTTTATAATCAACCTTTTATTGCCACTGTCGGCGACAGGCTGCCGGTGACTGAATCAACTGCAAGCACTAGCAGAGTAGAATTGAATATGGAAGCTCAAAAAATGATTATATCCGGGCTCAATTATAGTCTAAGTCTAAGATTCTGCTGATTTGCCTTTGGAATCAGGGAATACAAACTATGTGCAGAAAAACTTGCTGGCAATTCACTTTTAATGGTTTTTAAGACTATTCCAAACTTTCCAATTAGCCAGTTTTAATTAGTCTCATGCCACAGAGATATCTGTGTCTCATGCTCTATTCTTTGGACTATTCACAGGTTCAGTAAACTAACTGGTACCTTTCAGATCCTGCCTGTGTGTGTCACTATAATGTGGCACTTTCCAATAAGTAAGATGCTTCACTACATGTGATGGAGGGAGGTTGATCTAGTGGTGGCATGCTAGACTGCCAATTGCTGGATCCAGGGTTCGAAGAAGTTCTTGTCTGGTCACCTGGGCCTATGTTGGACAGCTGTTTTAATTGTCATTCGCCTCATTGCTGTGAACTGTCCTGATTACATAAATACAGGACTTAAAGCCCCAACCATCACTACATGTGACACACCAGTGATAACAGCCAAGCACACATCTTCAGAAAAATCAATCTCATCTAATTACACAAGCTGTGACAGTGATGCTGTAAGAGCCAGCTCATGCTAGGAAAATCACATTACGAGGCTGCAGTAAGTGGTCTTTATTGCCTTCATGGAGTCTGTATTGATTTCAGATAAGAAGCTGTATTTTACCCTTCAGGGAGTGACTAATTTGAAAAAGAGATGGAACCAATTTGCTCAAATGATGTTGAATTTGTCAGCTTTTAATAACCCTCATTTCCTCCCTAACTCTGAGAATAAATGTTTATAGATTTCTGTCAATTGTTTGAACATAATTTTCTGGTTGAATGGTGCCAGCAGTCCTTCTCTTATCATTTCCGCTGTTGTTGCTACAGATCTGACTAAGTAGAATGATCATGAACATATTTCTATATATTTGTAGTTTTATCTATTTGCAATGTCTTATATCAATTTGCATCAACATAATATCTAGAGGAACAACAGGAAAAAAAGATAAGATACATGTACACCACGTACATCTTTGCCCTTTTTACAAGTTACAGACTCTGTTTGTGTGAACCTCCAAAGTGCACATGTAAGTGACTATAGTATGAGTGTACTGCCTCACATGTCAGTTGGGAGACCATCAACTTTTTTATACTTGTCATAAGTTCTGAACATTCCTTGACCATTTAGTTTGTAAAAAGTTCCCATAGCCTAATGGTTAGAGCACTGCGAATCCAATAACATTTCAGGACATGGGTTTGAACCCTGGTTCAGGAACTCAGTTCGAGTGAGTTGGTTGTGGCTGTGGCCAGGGAGGGTGGCAACATGTGTCGGCAGGTGTTCACCCTCCAGTCAGGTTTGAGCACTTACACCTCCAGCCAGACTCCCCTGGACTGGATGACTGGACAAGGAATGGAAAGTGAAAAACACAAGAAATTTAAGATCTGTCATACCAGGAGTGCCAAAGACTACCAGTCATCACAGATTGTACATTTCCATTGTAAACCACACTAGATTGATCAGGAAGATTATATGCAGCTGTATAAAATGTTCAAATAATTTAATAATAAGAACGATTAGGGCATATGCTGTGCAGATTTGTACATACAAATTTTGCAATATTAAAACTGCTTGCTTCTTTAGATGATCAACAATGGCAGAATACTGAATCCTGTACTCATTGTTATTCTGTCTATGTCAAGGAGAATTTCATTACTTGTGCAATATCTAGTATACAGTAGATGTCAAGCCATCAGCAACTGCCTCACATATCATCTCTTTATTGCATTCCTGATAGTGTACTTGTACACAGCACCATAATAATATACCTGCTTACACTCTAGGTCTATTCACCATTACCAAATCGTCAAAAAAGCGAGTGATTGGTCAAGTAAGTAGAAATATTCTGCCAGTGTTTTGAATGTCTCATGAATTATTTCAAAATACTACACCATATAATAAGAATTTAATCAAAACAATTGCACCAACTTGTCTGTCATTTTGAAGGAGCATTGCCACAGTCTCTCATTTGCTTTACCACTGCTAGTCAAAGAACAGGCTGTAAGTAAAACAGCATGTGCTGCTGAGAGACCATCACCTTTGCTGAATACATGCAGGGAGTCAAGGACCATTTCTTAAGCCAAGTAATAAACCACCAAAAATGGCCTTCAGAATGGCTTACTGTGCTGACATTGATTTTATCAGTTCCTGCCTAGATGCCGCTTGTTAACCTTATGATGAATAAGACACCATATAAAAGGGACCTTGTGATTCAGTACACATCGTTTTTCCCAGCCATTTATTCTTGTAATAACCAGTGGCAATCAGAATTTTTTTAACCAATCTTTTTATTGCCCCAAGCCCGTGAATCTTATTTCCTACTTTCCCAAAATCTTCTCCATGCTACGCAAGATTGCTAAGTTGGCAGAGCATAAGAGCATTCCTTGTATTATCAGGAAATAGTCCTGAATAGGGCTGGTCATTTTTTTACGTATTTGAAACTCAAATCAAAGGTGTTACTTGTCATCATCACAGCTTGAGATGCTATAATGCAATGTATTAAATATTTCATACAAACCTATCTCTGCAATGACAAATTTAAAATGGAGTACATCAAATTTTTTAACGGAGTTAAGAAAGAGAAAACAAGCTTATAATATTTTACACTGAAAACACATTTGAAACTGAGTTCAAAAGCTACAGTAAATGGTCAAGTTGAACTTAATTATATTGTGAAACTAATATCTGATTAAAGATTTACAACTGGAACATTACGATGCATATTACAGGTCAATATAAAAAAATACAACAATATTATTGCTGTTTTGCTTACAGTTACATTGCAAAACAAATCTCATATCTTTAGGTAGCCAACAACATTGCTTGATTAAAAACACTATTCTTAATTAGATAAAGCTTAAGTGTTAGTCTTACAGATGATTTCATATTTGTAGACATTTCTCAAATAAAAAAATATTTTGCAAAATTTCTGGTCTGACATCAGAAAATCCAGCCAGGTGATTGGTCAAGTTGCCCATTGCGTGTCACTTTTTTCAGCTTGCTTCAGGCAAGTGATGTTTGCTGGAAAAATAATGTCATAGTTTTGACCAATAATATACAGCAAAGGCCAACTTGGTATTGTGGCAGTTGTTCACCCAAGTCAAACTGCAATCCACAAGAACTCTTTCACTGCTTCATGAACAGTTGTATTTCACACTCCTGTGTACAACTGTTGATTGTTTCAATTGATAATGAATCAGTTTCAAGCTGACTCTGAATGGCTTCACATCCATTTAAACTTAATTATCATAGTATTACCGTGACCAAGGCTAAATAGAATTTATGACTTGGGGGGGGGGGGGCGAATTGGAGTTTTGCCCAACGGAGCACCAATTTTTCACACCTGTTTCAAGGGGGTACTCATTAATCACAGCATGCTTAAGGGGGGGTATGAAATTTCAATAAAAGAAAAGGGGACATACTAAAAATCCTCATCGAATGTCTGAGAGGTACAAATAAACATGAAACCAATGGGGGTATAAATGTTTTGACAGGAAGTTCCAACAAAACTCCCAACCGCCCCCCCCCCCGGAATCATAAATTATGATGGTCCCTCAGGACAGGATGGTGGCCCATTGATGTGGTCATTGGTCAACATTCATAAGATAATCACAGTGGAAATCAGATAAAGGACCCCGCGATTGGTAGCCCATTGTCCTGCTGCCTGAGCTGAGCCCCTCTTCTGAGAAAATTTTACACTAACAATAAATTACACATCTTTATTTTCTGTATAAACAGTCATTACATGGATCACCTGATCCTAATCGACTTAATGCATGCATGGTATTGGAATTTGCAGAATGTATGTACTAAAATATGTGAAAAACAAACAGAAACTCTCACTTGAAACTGCTAAAGTCAGTCCCTGTTGGGAGATCAATTGCTTAAAATATGCCATGGTCACCCATGTAAAACACTATGTCACTTTTCAGGAGAGAGTGGTGTCATACCTTCTCTCGACCAATGAAAATTGCAAGAAAAATGATGTATTTTCTACCTCAAATGTCTACAAATATGAAATCATCTGTAAGTGGATTGATACAGTCCAGATTTCAGAAAAATAACAACGTCAAAATGAGTCCCTTAAAATGTACTATTAGGTTTTAAATTATTTAATCAAACCCAACCCCCAGTCGCAAGACTAGCATATACATACATACATAAAATGGCCTGCATAAGTGTTCAGAAAATTGCAAAGAAGGGAGGAGTACTTATATGAACTACGGATGTCGAATGGTGAATACTGACTTGAATTGTCAACATTCCGGTGCTTATTTATTCAAATCCTCAGGGTGGTAAATCAAATCTGATGTTTTTGTATGGTGCATCACATAGTGTTGAGATCCCAGAACCTGACCTGGCAAGGGCAGATGAAGTAAACCAAAACACACACTAACCAGAGTCAAGCGCAAGGAGGTGTGAGACTAAGAACTCGCATGTGATGTTAATACCTTTAAGGAAGTCCAACCTTCCATCTTCTCCCACACAATAATGACTCTCCCATAAGGTTATGTGGCCCTATAATAACTTATGTGCAACATACATTGAGATATTTCCTTCAATCTACCTTTGACCCACAAGCCAATCTGTGAAATGTAGGAGCAGGTCAATTTTCTGCTGAGCCTTGGTTCGAACGTTACATACCGAGATGACTATAGTGGGGAGATCACAAGCTAATCTTGAAAAGTGGGAGTAGGGAATGGGGACATTTTCTGCAAAAGCTTTGTTAGTGACCCAATAACATGCCTGTGGATATGTGGCCTGGCTCTAATGTTTATGGATCAGTCCACATAGCCTTAGCACCTTTGCTCTGATGGGCTGGAAATGAAAAGTTACACAGGCTAATGCCAGTAATGGCAAATAAGCTGGTGTGTGTGGAGGGTAGAGTGGATTGTGTTTAGTGTAAAGGCAAGAAATTGACTGAAGCTTGGATGGGCTGCGGTTAACATATAAATAATAAACTATCAAAGATACTGTGGAGAAACTTCTTTACATGGTATTCTCATATGCTGTATTTCACTAACAAGAGGGGTCAACCAATTAACCTCCATCAGGACTCAGTGAAGACTTTTAGGTCTAGTTGTGAGGGTAATTGATTGTTAGCTGTCCAAAGTGTGGACCAAGGGAATTTTAGAATGACCCTCAGGACCCTAGTCCTCTTTAGCCTCAGGAGGGTTCTGATCGTGCCGCTATTGACTCACAAGGTTATTGTTTCCAAACAGCAGATTGTCATACAAACAGATATATCCATAGTTTCTTTGAAGACAAACCATGCATTGAAATAGGAAAACATCAATTGGTTCACTACATTCAGCAAAACTTGTGTACGTTTTTCCTTTTCAGCCATCGAGAGGAAGTTGCCAAGGCTCTGTGCACTGATCCATAACCAACATCAGGGGCAAGGCGAGATAGTTGCAGCCATTACAAAAAACATAGCATCTTCTCAAATATTTGATAAAAATGCTAAAATAAGCCAACACCAGTTTATTTTAGGTTGATGCCCCAGGACCCCCGCCCCCCCAATCCTACTGGACAGTAACATGAAGTAGCCAAGGAGGTGTTTTTCACTTGATATTTAATGTAGAATTCCAAACATGTCCAAAAATGTGTCTCACTTTGTTAGAAAGAAGAACTATCAATTCTGAAAATGGTGATGAGATTATGGACTTTTTGTCAGAAAGAATGTGCAAAGGCTAATGAAGGGTAATTCACCTCTAATTAGACGAGCAAGTGGAGGTGGTGCAAGGTCAACCAATGGTCATCTAAAGTGGAGTTGAGGTCCCCTTGATTGTCCTCAACTAAGTGCTGTTTTACAGTCTCATTAGTTCTATGTCTGCAACAGAATGCTGCAGTGCATAATGCATATACAAGAAGCTAATTAGAGTCGGGAACATTCACAATCTGAGCAGCCTGACCCATTTGACTAAAACTTGTATTATGCTTGTATCATGTAATGAAGGAACAATCAAACATGTAAATACTATTTTTTTTAAAAGACATAGCGTCACTGCCAAGTAAACAGAAATTCATTCTATCAATTGAACCTTTTTGCAAATTGCATGACATATTGCAGCCATTTATGCTGTTAGTGTACCCGACAATTTGGTTAATTAATGTGGTCAGTGGTCACTATTTACCAAAGTTGCATTTCATA
This sequence comes from Platynereis dumerilii, assembly GCA_026936325.1. Classification (NCBI taxonomy): domain Eukaryota; kingdom Metazoa; phylum Annelida; class Polychaeta; order Phyllodocida; family Nereididae; genus Platynereis; species Platynereis dumerilii. Next base: position 57,241,361 of record JAPTHN010000007.1, read on the forward strand.
TATGAAGTCACAATATTTAGCAGTACTAATTGGAAGATCCATTCCCAGACACATATCTTTTTAAAGAAAAAACTACTCCCACAAACAATAATCTGGCATTGCTTTCCTCGACACAACCTTACTGGAGTGGCCGGCAAGCTATTCTGAGAAATGTAGGAGCCGGGAATTGGGTCATTTTTCAGCTGAGCCTTTGTTAGTCACCTACTAAAATGCCTGTGGAGATGTTCCTTTATCTCTTATGTTTATGGATCAGTCCATATAGCCTTGGCACCTTTGCTCTGATGGGCTGGAAATGAAAAACTTACACAGGCAAATGGCAAATAAGCGGGCACAGGGAGGGGAGAATGGATTTTGTATGGACCAATGAAAGAAATAGACTGAAGCTTGGATGAAAAATGGTGCAGAATCTAGTGACTACACTGCTAAGAATGCTGTGGACTTGTATTTCACAGTTAAGAGCTTCAATATGCAATTATTATGCTCCTACAGTTTACATAAAAACTATGAAGGAAATTTCTGAATTAAACTTGTCAAAACCTCCACATGTAGTGACGAGAAAGGTCAGCACAAAGCAGCAATCAGCTAAAACCCTTCCATCATTAATAAGCTGTTGTGTTATTAAATACTGTACGTTTTTTTAATTTGTCATATTCAAGAAATGTCATATCACCAATTGTTTGGCAATGTCTCACATAGGTCAGTTGGAAATAATTCTGCATGCCGGTTGTTAGTTTTGTATTCCTGAGTGATGGTTAATGAAACCATCACAACATCCGCTACTCGAGTGATCAAATGAGATCCATTACTTTTTTCTTTACACGTACATATAGAATCCATAAAAAAGACTTCGAAATTCCTAGAACTATTGATTGTGGACAAAGGTGCTGACCTTTAGGACTTTTTGTCAGAAAGAATTTGCAGAGGCTAATCAAGGGAGACTGACCCCTAATAAGCTGAGTTAATGGAACGGCAAGGTGGCCGACCAAAGAGCTACATAAAGTGAAGTTGCAGTGACCCTGAGTCACACTTTCAACAAAGTGCTGTTTTACCATCAAGTTATTTTGGTGCAGTCGCTGGAAAATTGTGCAGTGGAAGTGACCATAAAAAGGCCAAATACATTTCGGACCACATATAATTATGCTGGGGGGTCATTCCGTGTCAGATGAACAAGTGGTTTCCACCAACCCGTCTGCGAATTAGCTGAAAAAATTATATGTTGCTTTATGTCTCAAAGGATGAACTTCCTGAAAATTTCAGCTTAATCAGTCTATTTTTCACAATTTGACAAAGGATTGAAAATTGCTGATTTTACCAGTTTTTCGGACATCGGTTCGACCACAATTACACTTTTTGCTCAATAAATATGTTAATAATCCACCTAGAACATTGAAATTCGGGATCTACACTAACTGGACAATGGCAAAGGTCCGTGGGTTGACACCTAGTGCCTTGTTAAAAAGGCAATGCAGCTATGGCCTTGTTAAACTACCCCCTCGAAAATCAATGTTCAGTACAATAAAATTCATATCTCCAGGGGTATACCAGGTATAAACATGAAACTTCTAGGATATATTCTGCATATGTACGGTCAAATAATACTTGAAAATTGGAGATGTGTTCAGCCCCATTTTTTTTATATAGATTTAAAAAAAAAAAATATTCTATGTCTTTGGCTAAGTCTAAGGCAAAAATAGCTATATCTAAAGGGGTATAGGTAGCATACCCCTCAAATTTTCTAATTATCTTTCATGGCTGTGGGGTATAATACAGGGAAGAATTCAGGAACATGTACAGCTTCTTTTGGGTTCTTTGGAATTTTGAATATTTTTATGCCTGTAACAGTAGTGCTACTGGTGAGTAGCCTTTCTGCAAAGGGTATTATAGAGACAGCCTTTAAACTTCTCAGATATATTTGTCATAAGTATTGTAGAATATTTCTTGAAAATTTGAGATGTGTTCAGCCTCGTTTGTTAAATATAAATTTTTGCAAAAATATCCTATATCTAAGGTTAAGCCAAAAGCAAAACTAGCTATATCTAAAGGGGTATCGGTGGCAAACCCCCGAAACTTTCTTATTATCTTTCATATCTGTAGGGCATAATACAGGAAAGAATTCAGGAAGATGTTCAGTTTACTTTCGGTTCTGCAGAATTTTGAATATTATATAGATCTGTAATAGTAGTGCAACTGGCGAGTAGCCCTTCTGCAAAGGGTATTTTAGAGACCGCCTTAAAACTTCTCAGATATAGTCTGCATATGTATGGTCAAATAATACTTGAAAATTGTCAATGTGTTCAGCCTCGTATTTTCAATATAAATTTTTGAAAAATATTCTATTTGGTAGGTTGAGTCAATAACAAATCCAGCAAAACATCAATGGGTACAGGGGACACATCCCTGAACATTTCCGGTAGTCTTGCATATTTGTAGGGTATAATACAGGAAAGAATTCAGGAAGATGTTCAGCTTACTTTTGGTTTTGCAGAATTTTGCTAGTTGCACTGCTGTTACAGATATAAAAATATTCAAAATTCCGCAGAACCGAAAGTAAGCTGAACAAGTTCCTGAATTCTTTCCCATATTATACCCTACATACATGAAATATAATTAAAAAGTTTAAGGCGTATGCCACCTATACCCCTTGAGATTTAGCTAGTTCTGTTTTGGACTTAGCCAAATACATAGAATATTTTTCAAAAATTTATATTAAAAAAATGAGGCTGAACACATCTCCAATTTTCAAGTATTATTTGACCATACAAATGCAGAATATATCCTAGGAGTTTCATATTTATACCCGGTATACCCCTGGAGATATGAATTTTATTGTACTGACCATTAAGTTTCGAGGGGGTAGTTTAACAAGGCCATAGCTGCATTGCTGTTTTAACTAGGCACTAGGTGCCAACCCACGGACCTTTGCCATTGTCCAGTTAGTGTAGATCCCGAAGTTCAATGTTCTAGGTGGATTATTAACATATTTATTGAGCAAAAAGTGTAATTGTGGTCAAACCAATGTCCGAAAAACTGGTAAAATCAGCAATTTTCAAACCTCTGCCAAATCCTGGAAAATTAACTGAATATGATGAAATTTTCAGGAAGTTCATTCTTTGAGATCGCAAACAGTTTATAATTTTTTCAGCCAATTCGCAGACGGGTTGGTGGAAAATTTCTGGAAAATTTGATGATTTGACACGGAATGACCCTGGGCATTTAAAAGAACAGGGTGATGCAACTGATTGATCATAAAATAAGTAATGTAGAATTGGGGGCATTCGTATTCTGAATGGTCTGATAAAACTGGCTGATGGAATTTCAACCATTGAAACAAACTGTTCTTTCCCCTGGAAATTGCCATTACTCTCCAAGGTACAATCTTACTGGGGCGGCCAGATAGGTAATCTGTGAAATGTAGTAGTAGGAAATTTGGTCATTTTTAAACCTTTGTTAGTCACAGGCTAACATGCCTGTTGATGGAGATCTTCTTGCCTCGTCTCTGATGTTTATGGATCAGTCCACTTACCCTAGGCACCTTGGCTCTGATGGGATGGAAATGAAAAACTTACACAAGCAAATGGCACAGAGCAGAGAGACTTAATTTTATTTAGTGCAAATGAAAGAAATTGAACGAAGCTGGGATAGATTGTAGAGCAGAATAAAGTGCATTAATTAGATTACTTAGCAAATAAAATAATTGTATGTAACAGTAGCATCAATTAAATGCTCACAATGTATTGCTGGAGTATACATACAAATTACAAACTTCTGAGGGTACTTCTGGTCTGATGCTGATCAAAATCTGGCATTGTATGCATTGCTTATGCAGCTTGATATATCAAACAGAAGATTATTAAACCTAAGTTACAAAACTAAATATACATGTACTTATTAATAGAAAAATTCCAATCATAGGACAAATGACATTGTATTCATTTGTGAGGTCTGCTGCGCTCATCCTTTGGACTCGGACTAATATTACCTGACGTTCATTAGATTCATAGATGTGAATCACACTCTCATTGGCCTGATTTCACCAACAGAGCTAAGACCAGGTTTAAGGTTAAGTCTGGTCTAACGTATTTTGCTTACTGGGAAGTGCTGCCATTTATTACTGAAATTGATCCTAGTGTTAATTCTGAACTACTTAAACCAGGTCTAAAGGTTGGGCCTGGCTTAACTCAGTTGGAGAAATTGGGCCATTAAGTTTTATCATAGCCATGCTACAGTTGTGAGTGTGCTTTACAAATAGCCTGAAATTCGATGTAACGTTGATCCTCAACAAAAATTTTGAATTTACAACACCATGGAGATAGCCCTGAGGAGTTACATCAGAATTTTTTTTTTATTCATCTCACAGATCGGGCCAACAACATGCCTCTGGCTACTCTGACTGTGTTGGACAAGGTTTCTCCAGTGCAATCAATCATCTACTTTTCCTGCCTCATGACTCAGACTTGGCACCTTTCAACACCTCGGCTTCTATTCAATATTGACTTTAGACCTGCAAGGTATCACCCCAATATATGCCATTTGTGCTTGTTTATTGCCATAATATTAAGTTGCCCCTGCTAATCATCCTGTCATTTTGTGGCTCGATCAACAGGAACTCAACTAGAGCTCTGGGATTGGTTCAGTTGGGCCCTCATCGGCGAAAGTGGCCGCTTGAAACCCCATTGGGATTTTACTTTATTTTCTGAGGGAAGGGACCCCTAGGGCCATATATATTTATTGTCAATTTTGCCACATAAAAGAGTGCTACTGATCGCACTTTCAAGCGCTGGAATGTGCATTCCAGCGAATCTTTCCTCTTGGGGATGCTATCACTCGCACTCCTGACTGTGCAATGGAGCGCGCACCTGATCATGCTCTCACTCGCACTCATGAGGGTGAAATCTATTACCTCGAGTGGTTATGAAATCCAGGACACTCGTGAGGGTGAGACTCTTAATAGTGCGAGTGAGCGCATCTAAAATTGCTACTGGGACTGTTTCGGTTGACACCCAATTATAAGTAGACCACATGCGTTGCGTTTTATCCTCAGGAGAGTGAGAGTGTAATCTGGCGCACCCTTGGGAATCTGAGAATACTGTACCAAGTAGGGGTAGATGTTTGGTGAAGGACGGTCACTCTCGATCTGCCCTCCCCCCCCCTGTTCAAGTTGTGAAAGACAACGGAGTATTGAATATGTAAGGGGTAACCATAAAATATTCAAGGGGCAGGGGGCTTATTCCTCAAGGGTTACTTTTTTATAGATAGAAAGATAGATAGATTTCATGAACCTGCAGTGTGAAACTATCACTCGAATTGTTGTATGTTACCTGTGACATATCAAATAATAAATCTTCTGCAGCCGTATTTATCAAAGTACTGCAAATGAATTATTGGACAGTCAATATTGGTATATGGAATACTTAAAATAATTGTTTGTATTTTAAAAGATGCCAGTAGAATTCTTATAATTATATTCTCTCTAATCCTAGCTGGGTTTCCAGATGGAAATTCTTGCCTGAAATTATACTTTGAACAATGATAAATGAATACCTAAATTTGACTGCCTCAATATGGAGCACGGTTATTCCAATTTGGAACACCTCTGGAACAGCTTCCCACATGATCACAGAAACATATCTGTTTCTCGTGTTATTATGCAACATGCTTTTTCACAATATCTCTACTAGAAAATACACTATTTGGATAAGATTTACACATAATGACATGTTTGCCATGAAGCAAATACCCTGTCACTTATGTCCGATTCTGTTGTTCAGTGAGGAGTTAGGCTATACTTGTCGGAATGAAACCAAGGGAGACCTTCATGTTACGGTCTCCCAGTGGACAGATTTGGTCTCCCAGTCATTGGTAGATTAGTATCACTGGGAGACCAATGTTTTTCCAGAAACTCTCATTAATTGTACATTTGGTTGTCTTGATTTGAAGTTCTTTGTTGCATTTAAAACCCAGACTTCATTCCTTATCAAAAATATTATTTGAGACGTACTAGTTGTCAAACCACTCGCAGCTGAGAGAATCTACATTATTTATTTATCGATGAAGATATAAAAACAGATTTCACCTTTTTTTGCAATTTTTATAAGTTCTATTAAGTTTAAAATAAAATAGATGTAATTTCATGTAGAACACCCACTTTGTCTTTTTTTACCCAAAAAGTTGTATTTCTCTGATATTATCGCATTGTAAAAAGAGGCCTCAAAACCTAATGGAAGTAGTCTGTATAATCCCTATTGCATTTGTTGTGTCTGAAACTCATGGGAAAAGATGGATTTCGACACAGCCTTTATGATTTGTGTGAAATTGCCACAAATAACTTGACATCTTTTTAGGGTAGGATAATCTCAAGAAAATAGCTTGCAAATTCCCCAATCCATGCCATCTGTCATCTTGACAACTTCAAGCCCTCTTTTTCCTGACGGTAATCCTCAGGTTGCCAGGAATTTACAAACCTCTTTACGTGAACCGACAGTTTGCCCCCAATATGATCAGATGCATTTGGTTAGCTTCACCGGAAGTAAATTCTATTAGAGGAAACAAAAAATGAATGGATCTAAGATACATGTAAATGTTGGCCAAATATACAAAAAAAGGAAAACTACAATAGTGTTATCGTCATTTCTGATTCCACAAATATCAAGTCAGTGGTATACCTGTGGCAGTAGTTGGCTTTATTGCCACCAAAGGATGGACAATTGAAAATATATAGATTGCCTGTTTATACAAATGTGCAAAAAGTACAAGGGTATGAAGACATATGACTTGATTCTCCCCTTGTCTGTGTAGCTAGTTCTTTATTATCTTGCCAAACTATAATTCATTCATTTCTTTGGTATTTTTTTCTCAAGACAGAAGTTTCTTTTGTCAGCTGAATGAACTTTAGGCTGAAACTGAATTACTGAGCTCAAAGCTTCGACATTGATTAGTTACCCTGTGACTCACTCTGTTGTGCAGAAAAACCAATCATTGGCTATTGTTACCCACAATTGGCTCTCATAGAGTTTCCCAAAACCTCTGTGAAGGAGCAATTAGTTTAAAAGTCTGGCAAAGTTAGGCAATTGTGCAGTTTATCTCTATATGTCAAGGAGAAGCTGTAAGGGACTTTCATTATGGAGTTGACCTTTGCTGAATAGTTACCTAGAAAATATGAAATGGCACAAACATACTTGAAAAATATTTTTAAATAAAGATAAGAGTCTTAAAAGCTATTTTTTAACTTCAGCTGAATTTGGCCCAAAATATATAAATTGTTGCTTTAATGAATGCGATATTCAAAGAGCATTTTATGTGATACTTGATCATTTAACACATCTTTCCTCATTTCTCATGGTTTTACAAGCATTGTCTTTATATTGTTGTAATTGTAATTGTAAATTGTAAATACTCTCAGTCATGCGCTGCAAGGCAGGCACGAAATTCTTGGTGAGCCTTCCACAATGATACAGCTCAGGGCGGCCATAGAACGGCGCCCATGGGTAGAGACTACAGGAACATTGCCCAAGGTTCCCATGCCATAGCACTCTCCAGTGTTGGTGACCGCCGTATGATGTTGATTGATGAGAAGACTGTGAGTCTGGCACATACCCTATTGATTCAGGGATGCCCAGGGTCTTTCAGTTGCCCCAGCACAGAACACTGGATACAACCCACCTCCATTTAATGTCCCATGGGCTCGGACCAAATTGAGTTCCAGGAGTGGGAGTTGAACCCACGACCTCAAAGCCAGACTGGTAGCACAAACAAGCACCTTAAACCATTAGGCCACGGAGAACTCTAAATATATAGAATTAATTCACACCCACATTTTGTGTTTAAAATTATGCTGTGTTTCTGACCTTCAAGTCCAGGCAGGTCTTCCCATCTGAGCCCACACAGTAGCATTAATGGTAGATGAAGCTTTTAGTCTGACCTTTCACAGTTAATGACTGTTAAAAGGATTCTCTTACGACATGATTAATTGGTCTTGTGTCGGAAATAACAATTTTCAAAGTCTGCTGAACTTCCTAGGCCATTTGATGTAATGGAACTTCGTCATCACAAAATAAGATGTGGGTGGGCTCAAAAATCAATCATTAGTAATTGGTAAATGCAGCTCAGTTCTGGTAGCCCAGTTTAATGTGATGGGGGTAGTCAAAACAAGATCATCTAAAGGACAACAATGTTTTGTTAATAGTGATATCAGGAAACCCTTTTTATTTACATGACTGACATCCTTAATGTAGTTACTTACAATAACTCTTTCACAAAAAAGGAATGCCGTAATTGTTCATTTATCATAGTAAAAAGTTAATTCTTACAAAGAATCTGAACTATTTCATTTATAGCAGGTTCGCAGTGTAAGCTATTTTAACCTATTGTATCTTCATGGCGAAAAAAACTGATCACCTTTAAAAGCTAGGTTGATTTTTTGTCCAAACTATACTGATTATTTGTATGTCAGAAGATTGTAAATTCAAAAATGTACAGTTACATATAGGGTAACACTTGCAGTGTAGAATGTAGATAGACTTCCCTCCCTACAATTTTTGTTTTAATTTTATAGAGTTTCCTCTTCAATGCAGAGACCTTCATGAAAATTAGATGCATCAGGTGCAGATTGAATAGGTGAATGATTGATTAGTACACTTTTATTGCTACAAACAGAATACCAAAGACCCATTTAATTACTCCATACCCCAAGGAACTCAAATGCTCCATCTTTCTGTCAGACGCCTGTGTTCTCATGAAAATTAGATTTCAGCAAAATTTTGATTTCATTTTTGTCTATTGTTTTCAGTCGCTTTGTTGTACCCTGACAGCTGCCACTCAAAAACTCATTGACACTGATAAAAAAAAATTTATTGAAGTGAAAGAAGTGACTGATCACATTTTAATTTTTCCGTGTTCCTGCATGCTTGGCATTGCTTGCAAGATCAATTCAAATTTTCCAAAAATATTAAAAGTATCAGAATTCTTTTTCATTGCTTAATGTTTATTCATATGTCCTAATTGTCCTTGTATTTGTCTCTATTGGGCACCAAGTCCACAGCTCTGTGGTGTTGTTGGGGTATATAGCTAATGACACAACTAGACAAACTTATCATTGTTGCATTGGAGGCCTCCTCCTATTCATGCTTTTTGTATTGTGTACAGCCAATATCTTTAAAATTCAGGTAGGCCTATATTTTGTGCATTTATCACTGACCAGCGTCACACTATGTCACCTATATCTGTCAATGTTGAAACTGTCACAAGACATGTCCATGCTTTGTAGTTTACAACAAAATCCTGTCTAACAAAGCAACCTGAATTATATGAGCAATAAGGGCATTAACGTCTCATGCGCCATCTGTCTCTGTCAGAATTTAGATCAGGATCATCAAATAAGTTCATTAGGAGGGCAGATTTATTCCTAATTTTGTGCTGTGACAAAAGTCAATACTCAACTAATGTAATAAAGAAGCTGATCCCGGCCTAAAGCCATTCAATAGCACAGGCTGGAGCATTGATGAAATTGACAGGGAGGAACGTGGTGCTTTCACACTGTTCAGTTTCACCCGATTTTCTCACATGCACTAAATTAAGAGCATTTCAGTTGCCAGCTTGCTGTCTTGCCCGAGAGGATCGAAACGGATAATGCAATCAAGGTCAATGACCTCCAGGGAAAGTCAATAGAGCTCAGTTCACTGAAGAATGATTCACTGTCTTTGAAAGTTTCAAATTTTGATTTGATTTCAGGTATAGGTCATATGAGCATTCCTTATAATATCACGAAACAGGAATAGGGCTGGTATTTATTTGACATATTTGAAACTCAAATCCAAATGTGTTACTTGTCATCACAGCTTGAGATACTATAATGTAATTTTTTACATTTCACATAAACCTGTCTCTGAAATGACAAATTTAGACCAAAAGTGAAAATATATTGCATGGAGTACACAATATTATTTAACTGGGTTAAAAAGGAGAAAACAAGCTTTTAATATTTTACACTGGAAACACATTTGAAACTGAGTGTAAAAGCTACTGTGTAACAGTAAATGTTCAGGCTGAATTTAGTTACATTGTGAAACTAATATCTGATTAAAGATTTACAACTGGAACATTACAATGCATATCAAAGGTCAATATAAAAAATACAACGATATTATTGCTGTGTTTCTATACAGTGCAAAAGGAATCTCATATCTTTTAAAGGTAGCCTACCACATTGCATTATTAAAAACACTATTGAGTCATTCTTAATTAGATGAAGTTTAAGTGTTACCCTAAGTGGATTGATACAGACCATATTTCAGAAAAATAACAACATAAAAATGAGACACTAAAATTTACAATAAGGTCATTAAATTATTTAATCAAACACTACTGCCAGTCACAAGACAAGCATATATATGTATACATAAAATGGCCGGCATAAGTGTTCAGAAAATTGCAAAGAGGGAAGGGACTTATAGGAACTACGGATGTCGAATGGTGAATACTGACTTGAATTGTCAACATTCCGGTGCTTATTTATTCAAATCCTCAGGGTGGTAAATCAAATCTGATGTTTACTTGGTCAAATCCTTCGACTTAGAAGTTCTGATTGACCTATCAGCCACTGATGGATGACCTGACAATAAATATTTTTCTTGCTGTCATGTTGAGGTCCAAAGGTGATCGATGAGGTGACTGGGTTTCGTTTACTGAGGAGAATATCACAGTAAATTGGAAAATTGGCAGTGAACAATTATGTTTATAGACCTGGAGATAACATGATATATCTCATATCTGTTTCAGTATAACAGCAACATACATTATTGTAATTACATATAAAATTACATGAGAAAAGACACAATATAACAAATTGTCTGGTGCATTACTTAGTGTTGAAATCAAAGAACCTGACCTGGCAAAGGGCAGAGGCAGTAAACCAAAACAAACCAGAGTCAGGTGTGAGACTCAGAACTCGCATGTAATATTAAGGCCTTTAAGGATGTCCGAACTTCCATCTTCCATCTCCTCCCACACAATAATGACTCTCACACAAGGTTATGTAGGCCCTATATTAACTTATGTGCAACATACATTGAGATGTTTCCTTCAATCTTTTTCTGATTTTGCTTGCCAAACACAATCTTACTTTGGTGGCCTGCAAGCTAATCTGTTAAATGTAGGAGCAGGTCAATTTTCTGCAGAGCCTTTGTTCGTTACGTATCGAGATGACTACAGTGGGGAGATCACAAGCTAATCTTGAAAAGTGGGAGTAGGGAATGGGGCCATTTTTCTGCAAAAGCATTGTTAGTGACCCAATAACATGCCCGTGGAGTTGTAGCCTGTCCCTAATGTTTATGGATCAGTCCACATAGCCATAGCACCTTTGCTCCGCTGGGCTGGAAATGAAAAGTTACACAGGCTAATGCCAGTAATGGCAAATAAGCTGGTGTGTGGAGGGCAGAGTGGATTGTGTTTAGTGTAAAGGCAAGAAATTGACTGAAGCTTGGATTGGCTGCAGTAAACATACAAATAATAAACTATCGAAGATACTGTGGAGAAACTTCTTTTCATGGTATTCTTATATGCTGTATTTCACTAACAAGAGGGGTCATCCAATTAACCTCCATCAGGACTCAGTGAAGACTTTTAGGTCTGGTTGTGAGGGTAATTGATTGTTAGCTGTCCAAGGTGTGGACCCAGGGCACTTGAGAATGTCCCTCAGGGCCTGAGTCCTCTTTTTTAGCCTCAGGAACGTTCTTATCACGCCACTATTGACTCACAAGGTTATTGTGTCCAAACAGCAGATTGTCATACAAACAGATATATCCATAGTTTCTTTGAAGACAAACCATGAATTGAAGTAGGAAAACATCGATTGGTTTGCTACATTCAACCAAACTTGTATAAGTTTTTCCTTTTCAGCCATTGAGAGGAAGGTGCTAAGGCTCTGTGGACTGATCCATAACCAACATCAGGGGCAAGGTGAGACAGTAGCAGCCAATACAAAAAACATAGCATCTTCTCAAATATTGGATAAAAACAGCAAAAATAAGCCAACAAAAGTTTTTTTTCTGGTGGTGCCCCAGGACCCCCCAACTGGACTATAACGATTCTGAAAATAGCATTGAGATTTAGGAATTTGTTGTCAGAAAGAATGTGCAAAGGCTAATGAAGGGGAATTCACCTCTAATTAGATGAGTGAGTGGAGGTGGTAGCAGGTCAGCCAATTGTCATCTAAAGTGGAGTTGAGGTCTCCCTGAGTTCCCTCAACTAAGTGCTGTTTTACAGTCCCTTTAGTTTTATGTCCTGGCAACAAAATGGTGCAGTGCATATACAAGATGTAATTAGAGTCAGGAACATTCACAGTCTGAGCAGTGTGGCCCATCTGACTAAAACTTGTGTTATGCTTATTGTATTATGTAATGATATGAAGGAACAAGCAAACATGAAAATACTATTAAATCATTTTTTAAAAAGACATAGCATCACTGCCGAATTACCAGAAATTCAATCAATTGGACCTTTTTGCAAACTGCATGACATATTACAGTCATTTATGCTATTAGTGTACAATTTGGTTAATGAACTTGGTCGCTGGTCATTATTTACCAAAGTTACATTTTGTACATGAAGGCACAACAGCAGTACTAATCGGAAGATCCGTTTCTAGACACATATCTTTTCACAGAAAAAACTACTCTCACAAACAATAATCTGCCATTGCCTTTCCTTGGCACAATCTTACTGGAATGGCCGGCAAGCTATTCTGAGAAATGTAGGAGCTGGGAATAGGGACCATTTTTCAGCTGAGCCTTTGTTAGTCACCTACTAACATGCCTGAGGAGATGTCAGTTCGCCTCTAATGTTTATGGATCAGTCCACATAGCCTTAGCACCTTTGCTCTGATGGGCTGGAAATGAAAAACTTACACAGCAAATGGCAAATAAGCTGGCGCAGGGAGAAGAGAATGGATTGTGTTTGGGCCACTGAAAGAAATAGACTGAAGCTCGGATGGAAAATGGTGCAGAATTAGTATTAGTTAGACACCGATTTAGAGGGTTCTAACTGACAAAAATGCATGTTAGAACCCCACAAAGAGATATCTAACTAACCTGGACATCACATGCATCTTCTATTATATGTTTTAACTTATAATTCTTGCAAAATAAACGATAATATGATTGTTTGTTTGCTATTGCTAACAGTGTTGATCCTTAGCAGGGCGCTAACATGCAAAATTGTCAGTTAGATACAAGCTTTTCCAATGGCATAAGTATCTTGGTGATGTCTAAAATGTACTAGATTGCTAAGCAAGCAATGGAATTGTATATCACAGTAAAGCGCTTCAATTGAATGCTATTATTATACTGCTAAACTATGAAGGAAATTTCTGAATTAAACTTGTCAAAAGTATATACTATAGTGATGAGAAACGCAAGCATAAAGCAGCAATCGGCTGGACCTTTCGATCATGAATAAGCTGTTGTTTTATTAAATACTACGTTTTTTAATTTGTCGCTTTTAAGAAATGTCATGTTGCCAACCTAGGACTAAATTGTATGGCAATGTCTCACATAGATGATAGGTCTGTTAGAAATAATTCTGCTTGCCGATTGTGGGTTTTGCATTCATGATTAATGGTTAAGGAAACCATCACTACATCCACTACTCGAGTGATCGAGAGAAAGATCCATTACTTATTTCTTCATGCACAAAATCCATCAAAAATATTTCAAAATGCAAAAGATCCTCATTTGGGAGAAGGCTCCTGAGATTTAGGACTTTCTGTCAGAAAGAATTTGCAGAGGCTAATCAAGGGAGACTGACCCCTAATTAGCTGAGCTAATGGAAGGCCATTGGAATGGGAAGGAGGTCGACCAAAGTGCCACCTAAAGTGAAGTAGCAGTGACCCTGAGCTACACTTCAACAAAGTGCTGTTTTACAATCCAGTTATTTTCGTACATTCTCTGGAAAATTGTGCAGTGGAAGTGACTATAAAAAGGCCAAATACAATTGGGACCACATAATAACATTCAGAGCAAAGGAAAAGAACAGGGTGATGTGACTGACCATAAAAGAAGCAGAGCAGAATTGGGAACAGACATATTCTGAATGGCCTGAGCAAACATATTTTAATTATATACTTCTAAGTTATATCATTAAGAAGCATGAAAATTAATTGATCTCTCTGTCCCAGAATCCGCTACTGTCTCTCTTCTTCTTGTTAAATGCAGAAGTTGAATCAGTGCCATGGAATCGTTGTTGCAACTTACTAGTATTGGAATTTCTGATATATTTGTTTCGGTTTGGTTTTCAGTAATTTCTGACCCTCCAGGTTTCAGTCGCAATATGTACAACACAATTTTGCGATCCACGGTTCAGCACCCTGATGCAAACGGTTTTTTTTCAGCTTGGAAATTTGGTTGCAGCAAGGCGCGTTCTTGGTTTGAGTAAGCAGGTGATGAATTTGCTAATAATTTCATCATTTTCTAAATAAATAAGCGAAAAATATGACAACCTAAAATATGACAACCTAAAACACAGCTGTTTGATTGAACTGGTTTGAGTTTCGGTTTTGGTGGCAAGGAAATTTGGTCATTTTTAAAACTTTTGTTTAGTCACACACTGACATGCCTATGGAGATCTTGCCCCGCCTATGATGTTTATGGATCAGTCCACATACCCTAGGCGCCTTGGGTCTGATGGGCTGGAAATGAAAAACTTACATAGGCAAATGGCAAATAAGCTGGCACAGGGCAAAGAGACTGGATTTTATTTAGTGCAAATGAAAGAAATTGAGCAAGGCTGGGATAGATTGTTATTATTAAACCTAAGTTACAAAACTACATGTAAATACATGTACTTATTAACAGAAAAGTTCTATTCATACAGCAAATGACATTGTATTCATTCACCAGGTCTGCTGCGCTCATCTTTCAGACTCAAGACTAATAGGACCTGACGTTCATTAGATTCATAGATGTGAATCACACTCTCATTAAGTTTTAAATCATAACCATGCTGCAGTTGAGAGTGTGCTTTACAAATGACCTTAAATTTGATGTAACATTGATCCTCAACAGCAATTTTGAATCTACAAGACCATGGAGATAGCCTTTAGGAGTTGAGTCAGATTTATTTTTTATTCATCTCACTGACCAGGCTGCCATCATGCCTCTGGCTACTCTGGCTGTGTTGGGTTCAGTTTCTCCAGACCTATCAAGCATCTACTTTTCCTGTCCCATGACTCAATGGGGCACTTTTCAACACCTCGGCTTCCTTTCAATATTGACTTTAGACCTGCATGGTATCACCCCAAATAGATGCCATTAGTGCTTGTTTATTGCCATAATATTATGTTGCCTCTGGTTATCATCCTGCCATTTTTGTGGCTCGATCAACAGGAGCTCGGCTAGAGCTCCTGGGATTGGTTCAGTTGGGGCCCTCATCAGTAAAAGTGCCCACTTGAAATCCCTTTAAGATAATATTAATTTTTTTAGGGGAAGGTGCCCCTAGGGCAGCCCAAGGGCACTGGCCCAACTGAAATCTTTACACCTGGGTACATAAAGGGCATCTTAGGCCTATTTGAGAAGTTGTGTATGTACAAGTCACTGTTAGATATTCCCGTAAAAATTATTGTGGATTAAACAGTCTATCGATCTTTCAAACATTTGGTCATTACTTTGCTGATTTCTTTAGAGCTGTTTGCAGACCAGCAGTCGAAAGAGTTTCAAAAATAACTTTCAACTTGTTCATTGTGATGTCACTGGCTTAAAAATGTTTTGTTTGTGACAGTTATGGTTAATCAATCAGCTGATTCAGTGTTGATTATATCTATAGCAGCATAGCCGACAATAAACAATAAACAAACAAATTAAATGACTGAAGCCAGTGAAGGTACTTCATCAAATAAGAAGATTATGAGATCAACAGAAAACTGTCAAGGATGTGGCAAAGCCAATTTGCAAATTGAAAATAAGAAAACTAATTTTTCCAGTGGACTGCCAATCTGCAAAGAGCTCTGATAATCAAAGGAACAGTTTTTTTAAAGCAGGATTGACTCAACAATACAAGAGGTTCTCATATGCGATGTGTAATGCAATGGACAGATGACCCTGCACATGAGAAATGCATTATCATGATATTGTCCAGCATTGTAAAAGCCAGAAGGGTCAGCAGTCAGCGAGAGAAAGTTCAGATGTGTGAGATGTTAGTCTCCATCAAAAGGTCATGCTGACCTTGGCTGAGTCATTCATCAGACACAGGTTTATCCTTGTGAATTTATGAAGTATGTACGGTACTTCATGAACCTGAAGAGTGAAACTGTAACTTTATGCTCGAAATTTGCATGTTGCATATCAAATAATAAATCTTCCACAGCTATATTTATCAAGTGCTGCAAATAAATTATCGGCATATGGAATATTTAAAATAATTGTTTTTAATTGATGCTATTTCATGCAGAAGACCCACTTTGTCTTTTGGATGCAAAAAGTGGCATTTCTCTGATATACCACGTTGTAAAAAAAGGCCTCTAAACCTAATGGAAGTAGACCACATAATCTCTATTGCATTTGTTGTGTCTGGAAAATGGGAAAAGGGTGATTTAGGAAAAGCCTTTATGATTCTTGTGAAATTGCCACAAATAACTTGACGTCTTTCAGATCCGTCTTTTTAGGGTAGGATAATCTCAAGAAAATAGCTTGCAAATGCCTCAATCCATGCCATCTCTCATCTTGACAACTTCAAGCCCTCCTTTTCCCGATGGTAATCCTCAGGTTGCCAGGAATTTACAAACCTCTTTACGTAAACGGACAGCTTGCTCCATACCAAATATGATCAAAAGTATATGGTTTGCTTCAATGGGAATGGCTGGAAGTAAATTCTATGAAAGGAAACAAAAATTTATGGATCTGAGATGTAATATGTTTGCCAAACATGTAAATAAAAAAAGGAAAACTACAATATTGTTAAGTTTTCTTCATTTCTTGGAGCATGCTGGAATATATTTACATATTATATATATACTGTGTGTACTTATATAGGTTGGCGACGTTCATCATGACGACATGTCAACAAATTCAGCAGATGTTTTTCTACTGACTTTATGAATTATTTCGGGTCTTGTAACATCAAAGTGTGTTGCCTAAAGCACACTGTAAAATTTGAAAACTGTGTTGAAGCAATAATTTGAGCTGTCTGAGAATATTAATAATTTTCAAGCTATGATAGCTCAATCCTATAAGTTGTCAAGGTATGATAGCTCAATGCTGTAAGTTGTCCAAACGAATCATAACATTAAGCTGTGAAAACATGAAAGTTTCAGTTGTTGCAGATAGCTTGACATCTCAGTCATACCACATATAGCGCCATCTATAACAAGCACTTTTCATAAGACTGCCTTTAGTTTTAAATAATTATTTACTTACAAGAAAAAAGAACATTTATATTACACTATCCCTGAGAAAAAATGAGTAGCACACCACTTTAGCTGGTCACTTTTTTATTTTTATCTCTCTTAAATTAATTTGTTGGAGTAATTAGATGCATGCTTTCACACGTCAACCAACATTTCCAAGTCAGAGTGTGTTCAAATATAGGCTTCTAGCACTGTATACCAACTCAGATGAGCCACAGGCCATTGGGATTTATTCACAAGAAATTGATTTTTAAATCTCCTTGTGATGCAATGGTCTGTGTTGAATGCATCTTGGGCCTGTCCATGGTGTGCTAAAATGAAGCATACTGGATCAGGTGGATCCCCTTGAGAGATCAAACAATATTTTGGAATTACAGCCCATATTCATAAATAACTTTATAAGACAGGTCACACAAATATAAATCAAAAAACAACTAAAAATAAGTCAACACAGCTCAAAATTTTGAGTTGTGTCAGCTTGGATCAATAAGTCAACAAAACTCAATATTTTGAGCTGTAAGTCAACACAGCTCATTGTTTTGAGTTTTCTCAGCTTGAATACCTTAGTCAACATAGCTTAGTATTTTGAGCTATCTCAGGTCGGTATTTTGAGTTATCTTAGCTTAAAACATTAATCTATGTTAGCTCAATCAATTTGTGCAACCATCTCACTCCATCAATTGAGCTGAATCAGTGCCTCCGATTTTACAGTGCAGTTTAGACTTCGTGATCGTCTTCTGCTATGAATTGTGACAATTGGAGGCACTGAAAACAAAGAAATTTCAAGAATCGGCGGAGGACTTTTTCTGGCACTTAGCAACGAATGCCATTTTGAACTTTGTAAGCCCAGTCAACAGTTTTTCACAAGTCATCCACATTCAAGAAGCCCTACAGTAGACAAAACAGCTGAAAACAATTAAAGCCGGCAGCGTAGGGTGACTCCTCGCTACTTTCAGGGAGAATTTCATTCTCCCTGATTATAAATAATCAAAAAAAGTCATGGCTCTCCGGAGCTGCGCTATGTCCTAACGGACGGAAGAGCGTTACAGAAGAAGAAGAAGTGTGTATTTATTCCACAAATATCAAGTAAGAGGTATAGTTGTAGTACGCTTTATTGCAGTGGTAAAGTAGTAGTACGTTTTATTGCCATCGAACGATGAACAAATTAACATATATATATGCCTGTTTATACAAAAAGGTGCAAAAAGAGCAAGGGTACGAAGACATATGACTTGATTCTCCCCTTGTCTGTGTGGCGCGTTCTTTATTATCTTGCTAAACTCTCATTCATTCATTTCTTAGGTATTTTTTCTCTAGCCAGGAGTTTCTTTTGTCAGCTGAATGAACTTTAAGCTGAAACTGAATTACTGAGCTCAAAGCTTTGCCTTTGATTTGTTACCCAGTAACTCACTCTGTTGTACAGAAAAACCAATCATTGGCTATTGTTACCCTCAATTGGCTCTCATAGAGTTTCACCAAACCTCCTCGAAGGAACAATTTTTTTTAAAGTCTGGCAAAATTGGACAATTGTGCAGTTTATCACTAACTGCCAAGGATAAGCTGTCAGGGACATTTCTGATGGAGTTGACCTTTGCTGAATAGTTACCTAGAAAAAATGAAATGGCACAAACATACTTGAACAACATCTTTAAATAAAGATAAGACTCTTAAAAGCCTTTTTTTTAACCTCAGCTCAATTTGACCCGAAATGTGATTTACTAGGTTTTGCCACTGGACGCTAAATTGGTGTGCAAGCATGTATATATATCATTGTGTGTGTGAATGATATGAAAATACTCCTAATTTGTTTTAGAGATAATCACAAAAAAGCATGGTAGCATGCTTGCATAAATAAATTGTTGGTTTAATGAATGCGATATTCAGAGAGTGTTTTGTGTGATACTTAATCATTTATCACATCTTTCCTCTTTTCTCATGTGTTTTCAAGCATTGTCTTTATAAATATATAGAATTAATTCACACCCACATTTTGTGTTTAAAATGATGCTGCATTTCTGAACTTCGAGTCCATGGCAGGCAGGTCTTCCCATCTAAGCCCACACAGTCACATCAACGATCCGTAAAGCTTTTAGCCTGACCTTTCACTGTTAATGATTGTTAAAAGGATTCTCTTACGACGTGATTAATTGGTCTTATGTCGGAAATACCAATTTTCAAAGTCTGTTGAACTTCCGGAGCTATTTGATGAAATGGCAACTTAATAAATGACATGTGGGTGGGCTTGAAAATCAAGCATTGGTAATTTGTGTAAAAATGCCGCTCAGTGTAATGTGATGGGGATAGCCTATACAAGATCATCTAAAGGATACCAATCTGTTGTTAACAGTGATATTCAGGAAACCCTTTTATTTTAATCTGCGTGACTGACAACCTTAATGTAGTAACTTACAATAACTCTTTCACAAAAAGGAACGCCATAATTGTTCGTTTGTTAAAGTAAAATGTTAATTCTAACGAAAGAAGCTGAATTATTTAATTTATAGTAGGTTCGGTGAGTAAGCAATTTCAACCTATTGATGCCTTCATGGTGAAAAAAAACGTATCACTTTTGGAAGCTTGGTCGACTCTTCGTCCAAAACTATACTTATTATTTGTTTGTCAGAGGATTGTAAATTCAAAAATGTACAGTCACATATATGTAACACTTGCCACAGTGTAGAATGTAGAAATGTAGATGGACCGCACTCTCCAAAATTTTTGTTTTAATTTTATGAAGTTTTCTCTTCAATGCAGAGACCTTAATGAAAATTGGATGCATCATGTACAGATTGAATAGGTGAATGATTGATTAGTACATTTTTATTGCTACAAACAGAATACCAAAGACCCATTTAATTACTTCATACCCCAAGGAACTCAAATCATTAATCTTTCAGTCAGACGCCTGTGTTCTAATGAAAATTAGATTTCAGAAACATTTTAGTTTCTTTTTTGGCTGTTGTTTTCAGTCGCTTTGTTGTACCCAGACAGCTGCCATTCAAAAACTCCTTAACAGAAAGTGTGTCCTTGTGTCCAAATCTCTGACGTGAAAGGATAATGACTGAAGGGAAAGACGTTGCAGTCTCAGGAGTTATTGCTATAGCTGAAATGAATGGAAAATATATGATATGTGCCAAAAAATTGTGCTTAAAGTGAAAAAAAGTGATTAATAACGTTTTCATTATTTCGTGTTCCTGCTTGAAAGATTAATTCAAATATTCCAAAAATAATTATAAAGTTTCAGAATTGTATTTTGATTGTTTTATGTTTATTCCTTGTATTCGCCTCAATTGAGCACCAAGTCCACTGTTCTGCGGTTTTGTTGGGTATATATGCTAATGACACAACTTTACAAACTTATCATTGTTGCTTTGAAGGCCTCCTCCTATCCATCATTCCATGCTTTTTGTATTGCGCATAGCCATCATATATCTTTAAAATTCAGGTAGGCCTATATTTTGTGCATTTATCACTGACCAACGACACAATTCTATGTCACCTATATCTGTCAATGTTGCCACACTGAAAAAAAAGATTGTCTGATAGCAGACAGTAATTGTCTAGTATGTGTCCGATCAAGCGATTGTCTAATCCAGACAATTGAATTGTTCACAATGTTGAAGAACTTGTTTGTTTCATTCGATCAATTGTCTGCTTCAAACAATCAATTGAATGAAACAAATCCTTTTTTTCAGTGCACTCTCACAAGGCATGTCCTTGCTTTGTAGTATACCACAAAATCCTGTCTAACAAAGCAGCCTGAAATATATGAGCAATAAGGGCATTAACGTCTCATAAGCCATCTGTCTCTGTCAGAATTTAGATGAGGGTCATCAGATAAGTTCATTAGGGAACCGATTTATTCCTAATTTCGTGCTGTGACAAAAGTCGATACTCGACCAATGTAATAAAGAAGCCTGAAGCCATTCAATAGCACAGGCTGGAGCATTGATGAAATTGACAGGGAGGAACGTGGTGCTTTCACACTGTTCAGTTTCACCCGATTTTCTCACATGCTCTAAATTGAGGCCATGTCAGTCGCCAGCTTGCTGTGTTGCTTGAAAGGATCGAAACGGATAATGAAATCAAGGTCACTAACCCCGAAGGAAAGTCAATTGGGTTCAGTTGACACAGGAATAATTCACTGCCTTTGAAAGTTTCAAACTTTGGTGTTTGATTTCATTTTAAGTCATTAAATTACTGACAAGAGAATTAGTTAAATTTGGGATTTGTGCATCCCTGAAAACTAAACGGAGAACATGCTAAACTCTGTACTAAGCACATGAAGCATGTGTGAATATAGTTGTTACAGGTCTTGACCTTAAATTTGTCAGCTAATTTACACATCCCCACTAATATTTGAGTTAAATGTCAGGTCACATGATCACCACAGTTGCCAGCTATTAACGTCGCCCACAGATACGTAATTCACTCAAACAATCCACCTATCCTTCTTTGTTGCTCTCATACATCAGATAGGACCCCACAATGGTCTAACTCCTCTCTCAATTACGTTTTCATACTCCACCAGGAGTGCATGAAACTGCATATCTCTCATATTTTACTCCACAGAGGGCAGCATGTGTCTTAGTTTTTTTCAAGCTGGAGACACTGCCAAACCAAACGCCACCTACCACGACGCATTGCTCCCACAAGTAATCAGGCTCTACCTGCCTCTTTATAACATCTTGCCCCTCCAGCCAACATTTGCTTCCCATCTACAGGAACATTTCAACACTTAACCGCTTTCAATTTGATAGCCTATTCAGCTTTAAACACGTACATGTCACTCTAAATACCAGTACCAAATGTCCATAAAATATTCCCTTACTTTTACATTGTTTAACATGACAGCATCACTTCAAGATAATTCATTGTAAACTTATTTTACTATAATGGGCATTTTCTAGTACATAACAAAATAGTTAGGCCTATATACAGAGAGTAGTGCGAAAGTTTGGGCACCCTGGAGTGGGATCACATTTTGGTTGAATCCTGTGGACGGCATGACTGCATTGTGGTTCGACTGGTTCGTCATCTCACTAAACTTAGACACATAATCCCTGGCAATTGATTTGCATTATCCCATTTTTCTTGGGAATTATAACAAAAAGCCATTTAGCATTTACTTTTACTGGCTAAAAACAGGATGACAGGATGACACTATTTGTGGAAAAAAGTGGAATTATCAAGTTTTGTTGTCCCTTTTTGTCGCTGCCATTAGAAAATTTCACCCGACGCAAAAAGGAGCATAGTGCTGTTATGCACCTTTTGGCGCTGAAATTTACTTAACAATGATAGTAAAAATACTGGCACTAAGCTCCTTTTTGCACCGAAACAATTCGGCGCAAAAAGGAGCTTAGTGCATCTATGCTCCTTTTTGCCCCACTGATAATGCTTTGTTTAATGCAAGAAGGAGCATTGGTCTTATTTCATAAAAAGTAATAATACTAGCATCATTGTTTTTATATACATTTTTTAAAAAATGTATATGAATGTCCGTACCTAAAATCATTCCAACTGAAAACAACTGTTCAAATGTAAAAGGCCTTTTTCTCAAAATGCCATTTTTCCCTAAGCTCCTTTTTGCGCTGAGCGGTCGAAATGGTCAATACTGGCGACTTGAATTTTTGCCATTCCGGTGCTTATTTATTCAACTCCGCCGGTAGTAAATCAAATCCAATGTTTACTCTGTCAAATACTTAGACATAGAAGTTTTGATTGACCTATCAGCTTCTGATGGATGACCTGACATTAAATATTTTTCTTGATGTCATGCTAGATCCAAAAATGATCAATGAGGTGACTGGTTTTGGTGTATGGAGGAGGACATCACAATAAATTGGAAAATTGGAAGTGAACAATTATATTTGGAGACCTGGAGATAACATGATATATCTCATATCTGTTTCAGTATAACAGCAACATACATTATTGTAATGATGACTCTCACACAAGGTTATGTAGGGCCTATAACTTATATACAACATACATTGAGATGATATTGCTTTCCAAAACCAATCTTACTTCAGTGGCCCACAAGCCAATCTGTGAAATGTAGGAGCGGGGAATAGGGACCATTTTTCAGCTGAGCCTTTGTTGATTACCTGCTGAGATGACTATAGGTTGGAGATCACAAGCTAATCTTGAAAAGCAGGAGTAGGGAATTGGGCCATTTTTCTGCAAAAGCATTGTTAGTGACCCAATAACATGCCCGTGGACGGCGTGGAGTTGTAGCCTTTCCCTAATGTTTATGGATCAGTCCGCATAGCCTTAGCACCTTTTGTGTGATGAGCCGGAAATGAAAACTTACACAGGCTAATGCCAGTAATGACAACTAAGCCAGTGTGTGGACGGTGGAGGGTGGAGTGGATTGTTTTTAGGGTAGAGATAGTCCAAGAGCTTGGGGTCATTTAATTGCTCGGAGTGACCAAGTGTCTTGTTATAATTTTTGGATAGACCTAACCTTCAGGTGTCTGGAACCTAAAGTCTTAAGTTTCCCGAGTGGTGGATTTAGATTTTAGAGCCATTTTAAGATCGGAACGTCGACGCGATTCACACCGTTTGGAAAAATCAGAAAAATCCATCTTATACCACCTTCTAGTCATCATAGATGGGCATATATGGTACCAAATTAAAGGTTATAATAAGCTCTATTCATTTATGGTCTGAATATGGTAGTATGATGTGATTCATTGGTGAAATTAACAAAAAAATGGCATTTTAAAGTCATTTTTTAGGGTAGGACGTAGCATTATTATCCCTGAGAAACTAATTACATATATAGAGATGTCTAAAAGATCATGAATAGAGTCCCATATAATTACTTTCATCATTAGAGGTGATTTTGAAGCTGTTTCTGGAATACTTTTTTGTAATGAGCAATTGATATTCAATACCGCAGCGTCTGCTGAAAATTTGAAAAATTGCAAATATTGCCGTCTTCTCTGTGCAGTTGTACCTTATATGTACATATTTGGTGCTGAATTGTACGTTTTTACAAGCCTTACTTGTTAATGAAGCCACAATGAGAGTAAGGTGTCAAAATAATGTCAATTTACCAAATTTATTATAATATTTTAGAAGTTTTATGCCAAGGTCAGACAGCCTCGAGAAAATATTTTGTCAATTCTCTGATTTTTCACACTCATAATTTGATATAAAATGTATTTATAGGAATAAAAGGGACATCTTTGAAGTATTGGATATATTCTGAGAGTTTCCAAGAATATAAAGATTTCTGGAGGTCTCAAATATTGCAATCCTATCAATTAATGAAACAAAATGTGCTCCTAATCTAATGCATGTATTTTGCTTTTGCAATTACAGGAACACGCATACTATATTTCAGGTTCAAGCAAGTTTTCATTGATTCATGATGCTACTATGATGTTTTGGTGTCATATTAATATGAAATAATGTTAAATTCATGTATACAGTTCTGCCCAAAAGTTTACATACCCCGATGCAAAATGACCAATTTCTCTATTTCTAGAGCAATTTCAACAGCAACAGGTAAATGATACATGAAATACAATGCACTGCATGCGGCTGAACACTCCTGAATCATTGAAAATTCAATATCAATGAGATTCTATGATATTATTGGTCAATTACATTTTATGACATTTTCAAAAGTTTACATACCCTTTTGTAATATCATATATTTTCCCCCTTGGGATCATGAACAGATTGTAGGATTTTACTACATTATTTCAACAGTCCTCAGGGGACATCTGCAATAATTTTAACCCATTCTGCATCACAGAATTTCTGTAACTCCACTTTCATTGTTGGTCTCCGCCAGGGCACGGTCTGTCTCAGATCAATGATTCATCAACCCATAATTTATCAATAACATTCCAGTCTGGAGGGTGTCAAACCACCCGAGGACCTTTTCCCAACTGCCCTTAAAATATTTATGGCCAAGATTAGTGGAAGGTTTTGGATTATTTTATTGTCACAGCACCTGGTTTCATCCCGTTCTTAACTTTCACAATGCATCATGTTGGTTCTTTTCCAAGATTTTATGGAAATCAGTGATATCAGACATTTCTTAAGTCTTGGCAATGTCTCTGGTGATATTCGAACTGAAACAGCTGCGAAACATTGAAGGTGCACCACCCTGGTTCAATTTAGCAATGGTCTTCTTTTTATCATAAATCTGAATAAACTCCTTGCAAACACAGTGCAAAGGATTTTAATGATATAACACCTCAGCTAAGTCTCGCCTATCCAAAAACATTTTGGCAGATGGCTTGTGACTTACCAAACTGCTTTTGGTGTATTGCAGCCAAGTTTGTCCCATAATCACCCCCGCCCTGTCGGAGGCATGTCCATCAGGTATGCAAGCAAAGTAGTACCATTCACAAAGTGAACCAAGATGGTGCAATTTTGACACATAGTGGCTATTTCAGTGCAAAAAGCACTGGAATATTGGTCAAGACTATTGAAAGTTGTAATGGCACTGATTTCCACAAAATTTTGGAAGAGAAACGACATGATTCAGTGTGAAAGTTAGGAATGGAGTGAAACAAGTCAATGCATCAGGACAACAATCCAAAACCTTCCACTAATTCTGAACAAAATGAAATTCTAGGACAGTTGGGAAAAGGTCCTCGGGTGGTTTGACACCCTCCAAACTGGAATGTTATTGATAAATTATGGTATGATCTGAGACAGTCCTTGCCCCGTCCGAGAACATCAATGAATGTGGAGTTACAGAAATTCTGTGAAGCAGAATGGATCAAAATCACTGCGGATGTCTTCTGAGGACTGTTGAAATAATGTAGTAAAATCCTGCAATCTGTTCATGATCCCAAGGGGGAATATATATGATATTACAAAAGGGTATGTAAACTTTTGAAAATGTCATAAAATGCAATTGACCGATAATATCATAGAATCTCATTGATATTGAATTTTCAATGGTTCAGGAGTGTTCAGCCGCATGCAGTGCATTGTATTTCATGTATCATTTGCCTGTTGTTGTTGAAATTGCCCTGGAAATAGAGAAATTGGTCATTCTGGGTCAGGGTATGTAAACTTTCGGGCAGAACTGTATGTAACTGATTAACATTGAAAGCAGTAAAAAAAAACACACTATTCCGCCAACCATGCGAGCTGGGCCAAACTGCCGTATGCGGTGTTTTCGACCAGTGGGAGATTATTGTTGTCATCTATCTAGAGCAGACTGGTTTTTAAACAGGCCTTAGGCTGTTTTATTATCCCAAATAGGATAACAAGCACACACTGGTGAACAATATCCCCCATGAAGCCATGTAAGGTATAACAAGAGAGTACCTCTACAAGATTTTCTTGTCAAAAAACATGAATTGTGCCATATATTGACATAAATAGCAGTTATATAAAAGAAATTAACATGGCAGTATCGGGGGTAATTTTCCTGATGCTGTTATGCTATTAAATTTTCAGAATCGGCAATTTTTTTACTGTGTAACTGAAATTTTAATAAATCAGCAGATTAACCTAAAAACACAAAGGTTATATGCCCAAGATTTGCTGTTGCGCATCTTCCAGCTAATGAAGTCGGATTGTTGAAAGTATTGTTCTGTTTATCAAAATCATGATGATTTTTTAGGGTGTGGAAATCAAATCAACAAATCATTTCTTATTCTTATAAAACATGATCTTGTGCTGAACCATCACTTACAATCTTTCTTGAAATACCCTACCATGTGATGTTAAAGCCCGAGAGGGGGGAGGGTACTTAACCACCTTTTGCATAGAAATGTGCTGCGGCGATTTTGAAAACCGGAAGTATGAGTTTTGGTAAAAGGACAATGAAACGAAGCTAATATAGTTCATGTGATTGGTTTAGACACTGAATTAAATGGCATAAATCTAATTTGAATGCCTCAAAAACGTATATCAAAGCCACTGACGTGTCTGGTGGTGATAGAGACTGTTATTGTTTCCATTCTAATCTTATTTACTTTCCAAACTAAGCTACTCACTGAAGCAGAATACTATATATTCCAAAACGTTTTATTGCTGATAGACCAATCAAGCAAGCTGAAAATACTACGTGGAGACTGAGAAAACCAGCCACAGAAATTCATACTAATTGAAATGGCAGTAACAAGCAAGACCACATTGGTTCCCTTTGGGCATAACATCTTTTGGATTCACTGGGAGACAAACCAGGGTTTGTGATACAATGTATTTCTTGATTGCAAGCTCCTGAAAGTGCATATACCATCAGACATGCACTGCAATGCTGGCGCAAAATTTGTGGTGAGCCTTCCACAATGATACAGCTCAGGTAGCCATAGTACAGTGCCAATGGGCAGAGATGAGGGGAACAAGGTTCCCATTCCATAGCATTCACCAGTGTTGGTGACCACCATATGGTGATGAGTGATGAAGAAGACAGTGAGTCTGGCACATACCCTACTAATTCAGGGATGTCCCAGTTCTTTCAGTTGCCCCAGCACAGAACACTGGATACAACCTGCCTCCATTTAATGTCCCATGGGCTCGGACCAAATTGAGTTGCAAGAGTGGGAGTCGAACCCACGACCTCACAGCCAAACAAGCGCCTTCAACATGTCGGCTTCATAGACACTGGTCAGAATGGAGGCATCATTCAATTTCGGTGTCAAAGAAGGGGATGAAACCACGTGCGGCCCTACCAATCATTGAGAGACATGATATATACAATGTAAGGGCTAGCGAATGGCTTCAGTGCACCTATATACTAGCATATGACAAATCAAAGAAATGCCCTGGACATGTGTGCATTGTTGTATTTGTCACAGATTTTATCAAATTTGACAGTTGACTGCGAAAAACATTTTCTCAAAATTCAGTTATTGTTGGGTGTTGTCGATTCTAGAAGTTAAGGATTTTTTTCTATTATCATCTTGTGTCCAACTGCTGAAATCACACATTGTAATTGTAATAAAAAATAAATGTATAACAGTTTGTGATCACTGCTATTGATATAAGGCAATTGAAATTTGTCATGTGATTTTGGTATCTAGGCTCCCACCAGAAATGTATTTCTTCTTAATATGCAAATACTGGAAATTATTAGCATGTCACTAAATTATAAAAATAAGTTAGATGTCCAAGGTTAGCTATTACATGTGCATATATCTGTATGTTATTAGCAAAATGGTACTGTTTCAGCAATCTCCAAATTCAAGTTGCATATGCTTGTATTGTCTCATAAGGTATTATTGGTATTCATGCGCAATTGCGCATAGATGAAACAGTTTTTCTCAAACGCTTCCGCGTTTAAGGTTAACCATGACTGGTGAAGCTGAAGAGCCTATGTCTGTTCTATGCTTCTGTTTATAAACGATTCCATTGTAAACAAAATAGGTGATATCTAGGCAGAATGACCACAGTGACATTAGTTGCTTGATGTAGTGGATGATCCTGTTGTTTTAACCTGATGATCCGGAAGGCTTCATCTTCATGGAATGCTAGTGAATAGCAGCCCAACTTGTGCCGGGGGCAGTTTTTTGAGACATAACAACTGTCTCAACTTTTGGGTTTTTAGTCACTCTTAAAACTACATTGCCAATAAGTATATATATCTTTCATATGAGAATATCGTTTATTAGTTATTACTGAATGATACACACGTTAGGGACAATTAGACAGGATTAGAAATTTACAATATAAGACAAGTTCTAAAAGTCCTGAATTTCCTAAGGTAGTCTCACAGAATGGAATATAATGCTCCACAGAAATTCCTATTGCTCATATCATTATATCATAATTTAATGAATCAATAATTTATTATCATTCAAATAGATCTATATCACACATCATCTATTTCATTCAATTTCAAGGGTGTCCAACTGACGAGTACAGACTGCATAGTTTCTATGTCACCCATCAGCATCTCATGTACTATGAATTTATTATGTCCAATGTACTTAAATGAAATATTGATGTTGAAAAACAAATAACTTGCTTATTAATTCAATTTATATTGTTCAATTTAATAATAATTTTTGGATATTCAAATTATGAGTGTGAAAAAGCAGAGAAGTGACAAAATATTTTCTCGAGGCTGTCCGACCTTGGCATAAACTTATAAATTATTGAAATAAATTTGGTAAATTGACATTATTATGACACAATAGTCTCATTGTGGCTTCATTAACAAGTTAGGCTTGCAAAAATCTACAATTCAGTAACAAATATGTACATATAAGGCACAACTGCACGGAGATGACGGCAATATTTGCAATTTTTCAAATTTTCAGCAGACGCTGCGGTATTGAATATCAGTTGCTCATTACGAAAAAGTATTCCAGAAACACTTTCAAAATCACCTCAAATGATGAAAGTAATTATATGGGACTCTATTCATGATCTTTTAGACATCTCTATATATGTAATTAGTTTCTCAGGGATAATAACGCTACGTCCTACCCTAAAAAATGACTTTAAAATGCCATATTTTTGTTAATTTCACCCATGAATCACATCATACTACCATATTAAGACCATAAATGAATAGAGCTTATCATAACCTTTAATTTGGTACCATATATGCCCATCTATGATGACTAGAAAGTGGTATAAGATGGATTTTTCTGATTTTTCCAAACAGCGTGAATCGCGTCGACGTTCCGATCATAAAATGGCTCTAAAATCTAAATCCACCACTCGGGAAACTTAAGACTTTAGGTTCCAGACACCTGAAGGTTAGGTCTATCTAAAATCTATAACAAGACACTTGGTCACTCCGAGCAATTAAATGACCCCAGGCTCTTGGACTAAGACAAGAAATTAACTGAAACTTTTTCAGCGATTTTCAGCGATAAACATACAAATAATAAACTAACACAGATACCGTGGAGAAACTTGTTTACATGGTATTCTCATATGCTTTATTTCACTAACAATAGGGGTCAACCAATTAACCTCCATCAGGACTCAGTGAAGACTTTTAGGTCTAGTTTTGAGGGTAATTGATTGTTAGCTGTCCAAGGTGTGGACCCAGGGCCTTGAGAATGTCCCTCAGGGCCCGAGTCCTCTTTAGCCTCAGGACCGTTCTTATCACGCCACTATTGACTCACAAGGTAATTTTTTCCAAACAGCAGATTGTCATACAAGCAGATATATCCATAGTTTCTTTGAAGACAAACCATGCATTGAAGTGGGAAAACATCAATTGGTTCGCTACATTATCAAACTTGTGTAAGTTTTTTATTTTCAGCCATTGAGAGGAAGGTGCTAAGGCTCTGTGGACTGATCCATAACCAACATCAGGGGCAAGGCGAGATAGTTGCAGCCATTAATAAAACATACATATATATTTTAACAGAGAGACTCCCAATCAACAAATAAAGTTAATCAATCAATCAGTCAATCTATCAATCAAATATTGGATAAAAACGTCCAAAATAAGCAAACAAAAGTTTATTTTTTGGTGGTGGCCTATGACCCCCCGATCCTACTGGACTATAACATGAAACAATCAAGGAGGTGTTTCTTATTTGATATTTAAATTTTAATACAGAATGCCAGACATGTCCCTAAATATGTCTCACTTTGACCAATTTGTTAGAAAGAAGAACCATCGATACTGAAAATGGTGTTGAGATTTTAGACTTTTTGTCAGAAAGAATGTGCAAAGGCTAATGAAGGGGAATTCACCTCTAATTAGATGAGTGAGTGGAGGTGGTAGCAGGTCAGCCAAATGTCATCTGAAGTGAAGTTGAGGTGTCCCTGAGTTCACTCAACTTAAAGCTGTTTACAGTCCCATTTTAAAAGTTTTATGTCCTGGCAAAAGAATGCTGTGCATGCATATAAAAGAACTAATTAGAGTCAGGAACATTCACAGTCTGAGCGACCTGACCCATCCGACTAAAACTTGTATTATGCTTATTGTATCGTATATATAACGAAGGAACAAGCAAACATGAAAATACTAATTATTTTTCAAAGACACATGGCGTCACTGTGCAAATTATCAGAAATTCCATCAACTGAAACTTTTTGCAAACAGCACGGCATATTGCAGCCCTTTAGGCTGTCTATGTAACCCATTGATTTTCAAAGTGTTTTCATATAACCAGAATGAGATTTCAACCATGTATGTCAGTAAAAACCTAACCTATCCCGCTATTTGGTTAATTAGCTTGGTCACTATTATAAATTTTACCAAAGTTGCATTTGACTTATGACGGTACAATAGCAGTAAGAGAAACAACCAAAGCCACAAACAAATATCTGGCAATGCCTTCCTCGGCACTATCTTACTGGAGTGGCCAGCAAGCTAATCTGAGAAATGTAGGAGCTGGGAATAGGGTCATTTTTCAGCTGAGCCTTTGTTAGTCACCTACTAACATGCCTGAGGAGATGTCAGTTCGCCTCTAATGTTTATGGATCAGTCCACATAGCCTTAGCACCTTTGCTCTGATGGGCTGGAAATGAAAAACTTACACAGCAAATGGCAAATAAGCTGGGACAGGGAGAAGAGAGTGGATTGTGTTTGGGCTTATGAAAGAAATAGACTGAAGCTCGGAAGGAAAATGGTGCAGAATCAAAAGTATTAGATTGCTAAACAAGCCATGGAATTGTATATCACAGTAAAGAGCTTCAATTCAATGCTATTATTATATTGCAACAGTTGACATAAAACTGTGAAGGAAATTTCTGAATTAAACTTGTCAAAACCTCCTAATATAGTGATGAGAAAGGTCAGCACAAAGAAGCAATCAGCTAGACCATTCGATCATGAATAAGCTGTTGTTTTATTAAATACTGCACATTTTTTGATTCGTCATTTTTAAAGATGACTGTGTGACATTGACAACCAAGTACTAAATTGTATGGCAATGTCTCACATAGGTCTGTTGGAAATATTTCTGCTTGCCGGTTGTTGGTATTGCAATGTGCATTCATGAGTGATGGTTAGCAAAACCATCACTACATCTGCTACTCAATCAAATGAGATCCATTACTTGTTTCTTTGTGCACCGAATCCATCAAAAATATTTCTAAATGCAAAAGATCTTCATTTGGGAGAAAGCACCTGATATTAAGGACTTTCTGACAGAGAGACTTTGCAGAGCAGCAGAGGCTAATCAAGGGAGACTGACCCCTAATTAGCTGAGCTAATGGAACGGCAAGGCGGTCAACCAAAGTGCCACCTGAAGTGAAGTTGCAGTGACCCTGAGTCACACTTTCAACAAAGTGCTGTTTTACCATCCAGTTATTTTGGTGCAGTCGCTGGAAAATTGTACAGTGGAAGTGACCATAAAAGGCCGAATACAATTGGGACCACATAACTATAATTATTCTGAGCATTGGAAAAGAACAGGGTGATATGACTGACCATAAAAGAAGCAGAGTAGAATTGGGAGCAGACACATTCTGAATGACCTGAGCAAACTGATCAGCATATTAAATATAATTATACTTCCAAGTTTTATCATTAAGAAACATGAGATGGCAAATGTTTACAAATGTTTGAAAAACAGTGGAGTTGCTGACTATGCTTATTGCGTCTCAATATCTGCCTCCTAATTGATTTAAATTACCTTTTAATTTGGGGTTGCCTGTCACTAAAATAATGAAAATTGATTGATCTCTCTGTCTCAGACTCTGCAACTGTCTCTCTCTTTCTTGCTAATTGCAGAAGTCAAATCAGTGGAATCATTTTTGCAGCTAACTAGTGCTGGGCGTCTCTGATATATTTGTTTTGGTTCGGTTTTCAGTAACTTCTGACCCTCCAGATCTCAGTCCACATGCAATGTGCACAACACAATTTTGGGATCCACGAATCAGCACCTTGTTGGCAACAATTTTTTGGCCCGGAAATTCAGTTGCAGATGGCATGCGCTTTGGTTGAGTGAATAGGTGATGATTTTGTCAATAATTTCGTTATTTTCTTAATAAAATAAGCAAAAATATGACAACCTAAAACACAGTTGTTTGATTGAACTTCGGTTCGAGTTTTCGTTTTACCGAGTCCAAGTGAAACCGAACCAAAATTTCAAGTACTGACACAACACTACTAGCCTACCACTAACAATATATTCTAGCCTTCTTTTAATGTCAATGTATGCTGATGGGTCCTGTATGTAAAATAGCTGAGCTAAAAGTATGATTCTACATGGTACTCACATGGCACATAAACATTTATTCTGATGGAAATTCAACCATTGAAACAAACAGATTTTTTTCCCCAGGAAAATAGCCTTTACTCTCAAAGGCACAATGTTACTTGGGTGGCCAGAAAGCTAATCTGGTAAATGTAGGAGTAGGAAATTCTGTCATTTTTTAAACATTTTTTAGTCGCAGGCCAACATGCCTATTTTACCTCGCCTCTGATGTTTATGGATCAGCCCACATGTATACCCTAGGCACCTTGGCTCTGATGGGCTGGACATGAAAAACTCACACAGGCAAATGGAAAATAAGCTGGCGTAGGGGAGGAGAGTGGATATCCCTATATTTTGCGCTAAATGTCTACAATATTGACATTTGAAATAAAGGGCTGAGTAATGTTTATGTAATTTACTTGAACTTTGTAATCCTATGGGGAGGTGTGAGGGTGTGAAGAATATGTGATGTCTTCAATAACTGAAGAAAAGAAAACCTCTTGATCCCTTTGATGATACATGCATGTGCAAATGGCCTGCAATTTGATGTAACATTGATCCTCAACAACGGTTTTAAATTTGAAGACCATGGAGGTAGCCGTGAAGAATTGCATCACCTTACAGACCAGGCCGCCTACATGCCTCTGGCTACTCTGACTGTGTTGGGCAAGGTTTCTCCAGACCAATCAATCATCTACTTTTCCTGCCCATGACTCAGACGTGGCACCTTTCAACACCTCGGCTTCCTCTCAATATTGACTTTAGACCTGCATGGTATCACCCCAATAGATGCCATTTGTGCTTGTTTATTGCCATAATATTAAGTTGCCTCTGCTAATCATACTGTCATTTTTGTGGCTCGATCAACAGGAGCTCAACTAGAGGCCCTGGTACTGGTTAATTTGGGGCCCTCATCGGCGAAAGTGCCCGCTTGAAACCCCATTGGGATTTTACTTTATTTTTTGAGGGGAAGGGACCCCTAGGGCAGCCCTGGGGCACTGGCCCAACTGAAATCTATACACATGTGTACATACAGGTCATCATGGGCCTATTTGATAAGTTGTGTATGAACATTGTATAAATCACTGTCAGATGTTCCCGTAATAATTATTGCAAACATTTTGTCATCACTTTGCTGATTTCTTTAGAGCTGTTTGCAGATTAGCAGTCCAAAGAGTTTCAAAATCAACTTTCAAATTGTTCGTGTGATGTCACTGGCTTAAAAATGTTTTGTTTGTGACAGTTATGGTTAATCAGCTGATTCAGTGTTAATTATATATAGCAGCATAGCCGAAATAAACAATAAACAAACAAATTAAATGACTGAAGGTACTTCATCAAACAAGAAGATGAGGAGACCTAAAACTGTTAATGATGTGGCAAACCAGTTTGCAAATTGAAAATAAGGAAATTAATTTTTCCAGTGGACTGCCAATCTGCAAAGAGCTCTGATGATCAAAGGAAGAGTTTTTTTAAAAGCAGCATTGACTCAACAATACGAGATGTTCTATTACGCACTGAACCCTGTGTTATGCGATGGACAGGTGATCCTGCACATGGGAAATGCATTATCATGATATTGTCCAGGATTGCAAAAGCCAGACGGGTCAGGAGTCAGCAAGAGAAAGTTCAGATGTGTGAGAGGTTAGTCTCCATCAAAGGGTCATGCTGACCTTGGCTGAGTCATTAATCAGACACAGGTTTATCCCTGTGAATTTATGAAGTATTACTTCATGAACCTGAAGTGTGAAACTGTAACTTTATGCTCGAAATATTGCATGTTGCATATCAAATAATAAATCTTCCACAGCTATATATATCAAGTGCTGCAAATAAATTATTGGCATATGGAATATTTAAAATAATTGTTTGTAATTGATGTTATTTCATGCAGAAGACCCACTTTGTCTTTTGGACGAAAAAAGTCGCATTTCTCTGGTATTACCGCATTGTAAAAAAAGGCCTCAAAACCTAACGGAAGTAGACTGTATAATCCCTATTGCATTTGCTGTGTCTGAAAAATGGGAAAAGAAGGATTTCGGCAAAGCCTTTATGATTTGTGTGAAATTGCCACAAATAACTTGACGTCTTTCAGATCCGTCTTTTTAGGGTAGGATAATCTCAAGAAAATAGCTTGCAAATGCCCCAATCCATGCCATCTCTCATCTTGACAACTTCAAGCCCTCCTTTTCCCGATGGTAATCCTCAGGTTGCCAGGAATTTGCAAACCTCTTCATGTGAACGGACAGTTTGCTCCAAATATGATCAGAGGTATTTGGTCAGCTTCACCGTAACTGCTGGAAGTAAATTCTGTAAAAGGAAACAAACATTAATGGATATAAGATGTAGTGTATGTTTGCCATGCATGCAAAAAAAGGTTAGACTACAATGTCGTTAAGTTATTGTCATTTCTTGGAGCATGCTGGAATATTATAATTTATATAAATACTGAGTGTACTTATTCCACAAATATCAAGTTAGTGGTATAGTAGTAGTAAGCTTTATTGCCACCAAAGGATGGACAATTGAAAATATATAGATTGCCTGTTTATACAATTTTAAGGTGAAAAAGTAAAAGAGTACGAAAACATATGCCTTGATTCTCAACTTACCTTGTCTGTGTAGCTAATTCTTTATTATCTTGCCAAACTATAATTCATTCATTTCTTTGGTATTTTTTTCTCAAGACAGTAGTTCTTTTTTGTCAACTGAATGAACTTTAGGCTGAAACTGAATAACTGAGCTTGAACCTATGACATACATTTGTTGCCCTGTGACTCACTCTGTTGTGCAGAAAAACCAATCATTGGCTATTGTTACCGACAATTGGCTCCCATAGTGTTTCACCAAACCTCCTTGAAGGAACAATTAGTTTAAAAGTCTAGCAAAGTTAGGCAATTTTGCAGTTTTTCACTAACTGCCAAGGAAACGCTGTAATGGACATTTCTTATGGAGCTGACCTTTGCTGAATACGCAAGCTTTCTCCTAACATAGAAAAGACGAAATGGCACAAACATACTTGAACAACTTCTTCGCATAAAGATGATGTTGGCTAGGGTGCATCAGTTGCCCCTAACCTTTTCATATTTTGATGTCTATGTGATATGTTTGGAGGCTGGACAATAGAAACATGGAAAAAAAATTTCAGCTCAAAATTCTGAAGGGAACAGCCACCTCCAGGCCCATGTTTGTATAAAATCGGAGAATCATAAAAAATCGCATTATCTCAGGAACCACTTGGCCTAGAGACTTGGCATTGGGCTCAAAATGTGCGGAATGTCCATATTTATATTCACTCCAATTGAAACTTTTCCCCTATCTCTAACCGTTTTTCTGTTATTTGACAAAAACACAATTTTATGGGGAAATCCGATAGAAATGGGTATTTATGGAAACTTGGGCCCTACCAAGTCCACAATGGACCTGCTTGCATTATTTACACCTCAGATCCTTCTCTGAGGGTACATGTATTCCATAGTGCTCATTGTGGTGACATATCTTGTTCAGTCCGACTTCTGCATCATCACAAAAGTGGACTTATTCAATAAAAAGTCAGTTTTTCCAACCTGGCTGTGAAACTATTGGTCCCAGGGTCAAAGTTGCAATTGTAATGAATATAAACTCATTTATTCTTCACATTTTGAGCCTAATATCAAGTCTTTCGGACCATCGGTTCTTGAGTTATGATTTTTTTACAAAATATTGCTGTTTAGTCTTATTGAAATATCATTGAAATAAGTAATGCCACGGAGGTGGCTGTTCCCATAGGAATATCAACCTGAAATTTGGTGTGCATGCTCAGGACATCCAACCTCCTAACATATCACCTAGACATCAAAATTGGAAAAGGTCGGGGGCAAATGATGCACCCTAATGTTGGTGGAGCTCAATGTTACTTGTAATCCTTTTGGAAACTGACAGCTGTTTGTATAAATATATAGAATTAATTCACACCCACATTTTGTGTTTAAAATTATGCTGTTCTTCTAACTTCCAAGTTCAGGCAGGTCTTCCCATCTAAGCCCACACAGTCGCATCAATGATCAGTAAAGCTTTTAGTCTGACCTTTCACTATTAATGATTGCTAAAAGGATTCTCTTATACGACGTGATTAATTGGTCTTGTGTCGGAAATAACAATTTTCAAAGTCTGCTGAACTTCCGGGGCCATTTGATGAAATGGCAACTTAATAAGATGTGGGTGGGCTTAAAAATCAATCATTAGTAGGTAAATGCAGCTCAGTTCTGGCAGCCCAGTGTAATGTGATGGGAATAGTCAACACAAGAACATCTGAAGGACAACAGTGTTATATTTGTTAACAGTGATATTCAGGAAACCCTTTTAATTTGCATGGCTGAAAACCTTAATGTAGTAACTTACAGTAAATCTTTCACAAAAAGGAATGCCATAAAACAGAATACCAAAGACCCATTTAATTACTTCATAACCCAAAGAACTCGAATCATCCATCTTTCTGTCAGACGCCTGTGTTCTCATGAAAATTAGATTTCAGCAAAATTTTCGTTTCTTTTCTTTGCTGTTGTTTTCAGTTGCTTTGTTGTACCCTGACAGCTGCCACTCAAAAACTCACTGAAGAAATTATATCTTATTGTCTAAGTCTGAGATGTAAAATGACAAAGACTGATTGGAAAGACATTGTAGTCTCTGGAGTTATTGCTATAGTTGCAAAGAATGGAACATCTTGATTCTGATAAAAAAAAGTTATTGAAGTGAAAGAAGTGATTGATAGTATTTTCATTCTTCTGTGTTCCTGCTTGCAAGAAAATTTCAACTTCAAATCATAATCTTCAAAATGTCGTTTTAATTGTCTAATGCTTTATTCACATGACTTTGGATTTGTCTTAATTGAGTACAAAATCCACTACTGACTACTCTGCAGTGCTGTAAATGTTGGGTTAAATATATGCCAATGACAATATCAGACACACTTAACAGTGTTATCTTATTGGTCTCATACACGCTATACTTTTTTTAATATTTCATACAGTAAACTATAAAATAACCAAAGCTATTAATGCAATTGTGCATGACTGGATAAGTTAAGAACCCTT
Organism: Platynereis dumerilii; assembly: GCA_026936325.1. Classification (NCBI taxonomy): domain Eukaryota; kingdom Metazoa; phylum Annelida; class Polychaeta; order Phyllodocida; family Nereididae; genus Platynereis; species Platynereis dumerilii. The sequence goes on from JAPTHN010000007.1 coordinate 57,279,919, forward strand.
ATTTGATGTCTTTTTTATACACGTGGCAAACACACCCATTTGTAGTATTGTCTTTATAAATATATAGAATTAACCCACAACCTTGTGTTTACAAATATGCCTTATTTTTCAAGTCCAGGCAGGTCTTCCCATCTGAGCCCACACAGTCACATCAACGATCAGTAAAGCTTTTAGCCTGACCTTTCACTGTTAATGATAGTTAAAAGGATTCTCTTAGACGTGATTAATTGGTCTTGTGTCGGAAATAACAATTTTCAAAGTCTGCTGAACTTCCGGGGCCATTTGATGAAATGGCAACTTAATAAATACGATGTGGCTGGGCTCAAAATCCACTCATTAGTAATCGCATGGTAAATTCCACTCAGCTCCAGCAGCCCAGTGTAATGTGATTGGGATATTCAATACAGGATCATCTGGAGGACAACAATGTTTTGTTAACAATGATATTCAGGAAACCCTTTTAATCTCAATGACTGACAACCCTAATGTAATAACTTACAATTTCAATATCTCTCTCACAAAAAGGAATGCCATAATTGTTCATTTATTATAGTAAAAAATTAATTTAATTCTCACAAAAGAAGATGAAATGTTTCATTTATAGCAAGTTCGCAGTGCAGACACTTTTAACCTATTGGTACCTTCATGTTGACTATCTCTTTTGGAAGCTTGGTCGAATTTTTTGTCCAAAACTATACTGATTATTTGTATGTCAGAAGATTGCCAATTCCAAAATGTACAGTCGCATATAAGGTAACACTTACCTCAGTGTAGAATAAATATAGACTGCACTCCCCATAATTTTTGTTTTAATTTTATCAAGTTTTCTCTTCAATACAATGACCTTAATGAAAATTGGATGCATCAGGTACAGATTGAATAGGTGAATGATTGATTTAGTACATTTTTATTGCTTCAAACAGAATACCAAAGAGCCATTTAATTACTCTATAGCCCAAGGAACTCAAATGCTCCATCTTTCTGTCAGACGCCTGTGTTCTCATGAAAATTAGATTTCAGCAAAATCTTGATTTCATTTTTGTCTATTGTTTTCAGTCGCTTTGTTGTACCCTGACAGCTGCCACTCAAAAACTCATTGAAGAAATTATATCTTATTGTCTAAGTCTGAGACGTAAAATGACAATGACTGATTGGAAAGACGTTGTAGTCTCTGGAGTTATTGCTATAGTTGCAAAGAGGGGAACATCTTGACACTGATAAAAAAAAGTTATTGAAGTGAAAGAAGTGACTGATCACATTTTAATTTTTCCGTGTTCCTGCATGCTTGGCATTGCTTGCAAGATCAATTCAAATTTTCCAAAAATATTAAAAGTATCAGAATTCTTTTTCATTGCTTAATGTTTATTCATATGTCCTAATTGTCCTTGTATTTGTTTTTATTGGGCCCTAAGTCCACAGCTCTGTGGTGTTGTAAGGGTATTAAGCTAGTGACACAACTTGACAAACTTATCATTAATTGTTGCATTGGAAGCCTCCTCCTATTCATGCTTTTTGTATTATGTACAGCTAATATCTTTAAAATTCAGGTAGGCCTATATTTTGTGCATTTATCACTGACCAGCGTCACACTATGTCACCTATATCTGTCAATGTTGAAACTGTCACAAGACATGTCCATGCTTTGTAGTTTACAACAAAATCCTGTCTAACAAAGCAGCCTGAAATATATGAGCAATAAGGGCATTAACGTCTCATGAGCCATCTGTCTCTGTCAGAATTTAGATCAGGGTCATCAGATAAGTTCATTAGGGAACAGATTTATTCCTAATTTCGTGCTGTGACAAAAGTCGATACTCGACTAAAGTAATAAGGAAGCTGCTCCCGGCCTAAAGCCATTCAATAGCACGGCCTGGAGCATTGATGAAATTGACAGCTAGGGATGAATGCGGTGCTTTTATGCAGTTCAGTCTCACCCGATTTTCTCACATGCCCTAAATTAAGAGCATGTCAGTTGCCAGCTTGCTGTCTTGCCCAAGAGGATCGAAACTGATAATGAAATCAAGGTCAATGACCTCCAGGGAAAGTCAATAGAGCTCAGTTCACTGAAGAATGATTCACTGTCTTTGAAAGTTTCACAATTTTGGATTAGACTTCAGGTGTGAGTAATCAAAATTGCTGATTAAACACGAAAAAAATAGTTAAAAATAGGATTTGTGTATCCCTGAAAAAATCTGTAATGAGCACTTGTGAATATGGATTTTGATGTTATGTGTACACTGAACAGTTCTTGTCCTTGAGTTTGACAGGCTTAGTTTTGCATAGATAAAAATATAGTAGTTGGAGGACAAATTTCCATACAAAAATTGACTTATTTTGAAAGATGCTGAGTTGCATAGTTTCACTGCAATACCAGAGCACACTGCAATACTGCAAGGTGCACCCCTACTAGTGAGAATTATTCGTATCCTGATTGAAGTAGCAAACAAAACTAATTATCTAAAAGGTGCAACAAAGAAGACACAGTGATTGTCTCATCAGTATGATGCCAACAAAGAATCAATTTGTCGTCTGCGTGCATCTCATTTTTGCCGTAGGATTAACGGGTTCTTGTGACAAATTATGTTTTGCTGATAACTACTAGGCAGAGTCCTGTGGCCTTCAGATTTAGCGCCTTACTCAGTCTCACTAACATATATACAACATGCCAAGGAAATATCGGCAATACAATAAATAAATAAATATAATCCTATTCAACATGGTAATGTAAGTAAGGATACACTATCATATTTTTTCATAATTTAACAAACAATGGCTTTAGATATTAATTTAAAAAGTTTCAATGTATCACAATGTTTGAGAAAACCGGAAGCACACAATTTCTAGTCAACAACTCTATATCAATTTCATGCTAGAATAGTTATTGACAAGATATGTCTATTTAAAGTTTCTCCCTAGCTACAGTGTGTTGATGGTTCTCCAAATACGCTTTAGGAATATCGGTACCTCGCCAGATTCCATAACTTATACGTGGGTCCAATAACCTGCCTTGTGTTACACCTCCTGCCTCAGATTCGAAATTAAGTGGTTACAGACAGGATTTCACCCTGGTGTATACCAGCCCTGCTCACTAATGCTCAGTAATCTGGTGCGTATTCATAACTCCTTTAGTCAAGCAGTTCTTAGCTTTATGATCAAAATATCCCCATCAAGGAGATATTGACAAGCCCCAGTAACTAAGTTAACTGGTAATCCTACTTATGTGTCAGTATTATATCGAGTTATGTATGTTATTATGGAATGATTTACACAATCATGTAGCAAAAAGTTGATGAATGGGATAGAGTGCCCATGAGCCTAGTAAGGGCAACTACGCTTCTGCTGAAAGAGACAATGTCTCTGAACCGATAAGGTGCAATAGAGGAGTTTAAAATTTTTGATAACAAAATAAAACTTGATTTATGACATCACTTGTGCTTCCACATTTCTTCCTTGATATGTGTACTTGGAGACAGAAAGCTGTTTAGTTTTCAGAAATTGGATTTTTTTCAACTTTGTAACACTCAACTATTTCAAGCGTTTTTATTAAATTTGTCATGAAGGTCAATAATAAATTTTTTAACACCATTGGTCCATTGTAAAAGATCATGGATGCCGGTCAAATAATGAAGAAGGAGAGTAAAATTTAAACATATTCTTATGTAGTTCCTCTGGGTGTGTAAAGATCAGTCTGTATACTTTGAGTTGATTGATCAAGCACATATAATAGTATTTATAAGGTAGTGCAACTTTCCAATTTCCCTCTCGGCTTCTCTGCCAAAGGCTAATTCCTTGCCAGACAACACACCTGCACCCATTCAGTTTCAATTAACATCACCTGACTGCGTTTAAAGTTCCTGTTTTGCCTTTTTGGTTTACTTTGTGGGTTTTTATAACCGTTAAAAAACGAGTCTCTGGACAGAGTGAAAGTTACAGCACCTGTAAGTTAGCGAAACGGGTGATATTTCACCATTGCGTCAATGCTAAACATCCTCGACCAAACTGCCTGTAGAAGTATTAATTCTCGTCCGTTGAGAGGAAATTGTATTGGGTCATAAAGGCCTATACTTTAGACATGTGCGATTACAATGGCTGCCAGTTTTCTTAGCTGTACTCGGAGTTAGGTATGGGTTAAAGTCTTTGAAAGTAAGTGAACACCCTTCCGAAATAACATTGGATGTGTGTTTCACTTACATATCAAAGTACAGTACAAATTTCTAAATGTGGCTCAACTTAGATGTCTATAGCTATTCATTACTAATCTTATCCATATCTATCCCTAGCTATACATTTCTGTTCTTTTGTATACACTGAAATCTCTTTACTTCTTGTTTAAACAACAGTAATTGTGGATAGCAATAGATAGCTATGGATAAGCATAGCTTAGTTTAGCTTAATATGGCTATGTATAGATTGCTAAGGCTAGATTTTTAATGATGAGCCACTTTTAGAAATTTGTACTGTATATGGACTTTGATGGGCAACTTCTGAGCTTTGCTTTGATCTGCATATAGAGTAGCCACATTTCCATCATTTCTAAAGTTGCCTGGTTGCATTAGAAATGGTTTTCCCTTCATCTGACAGACCACACCACAAGTACAAACCTTTGGTTACACAGATCTTACACAGACTGTTTGCTTTTGTTGCTCCTAGGAAAATCAATAACTTTCAATACTACTGCCTCCTTGCAGCATTGACGCTTGACCTGGAAAGTATTACCATATATAAAATATGAATCTTTATGCCTGTTACATTGCAGTAATATTTGTTGCTTCAAAGTCTTTGGAGAATTTATCTGCCATAGTTCATGAACAAAAATGATCTATTTCAGATGGTGTAACTACATCACCTGTAAAGGATAGAGCTGTGCTTTGCTCTGTCCTAATTAGCCTACTAAGTACAAAGGACATAAAGTACTAATCATCCATTTACCGTTAATCAAATACAAGAGCACTAGCGTTCAATATACAGTCATTGACAAAAGTTATAGAAAATTATTCATTTAAGCCATATCTTGATAAAATCAGTCAACCAGAAGTCAAGTTATGAAAAATAGCATCTATACCGTTGTGTGACAAGACTTCTTTCAATGACTGTAGGCCCTAGTAATATTCTGGTATGCACTTAGTATGAAATTTTGATGTCTTTTTTTTTCCAGAAGAATTTCTTTTTTTTTTTGTGTTTTCCAACCTGCATCTCGTTAGTGTGCAATGCACATTCAAACACGCTAAGTGTATTTACCCTTCCCTCCTCACTTGCTTTTGAAGACAACAAAAGCACGCCAGATCATCTCTTGGCAATGAGCTCAGCAAAAGCATCCGTAAGAGCTTCGGGGAGAAACGAGTCTCTTGGGGTGGTTCTCATTTGCAGATCGCAATCTGCCTAATTGAGCAGAAATTTTACACGGTCTTGAACACACAAGATATATGTGAGGGGAATCAGAATCGGCTTGATACATCCACAGTATAATCACAAACTGGCATCTAAATTTTGTCATATACAACCTTTAAATGTCGAGATTGCGGTGAGGAATTGGTTATCTTTGGCAAATTCTGTTGTTTTGTTTATTTATTTTGAACTCAAGTAAAGACTGCAAAATTCACCACTTCACAGCATTGAAAATAAACAATTTTTATCTGTGTCTTGGTCGAGAAGGAACTCAACAGGATCAATGCAATCAAACATTGTGCTACCTCTTTTAGCCAAAACTTTAAGAGGATCTAATGTTAGTGTTTGGGAGTTTTCCTCAATGAAAACTTTTGCTTAGCACAAACAATGGACACACTTCTTTTATTTGCTATGACTTAAAATATTGGTATCTACATTTATCAATACAGTGTCAGGAAATTCACTCCGTAGCAATTACTTATTTCAACATTTCCAAGGCAGAATTTATTTATTTCACCATTTGGGTGTATTTCATATCAAGAACAGAGTAAACCAACCAAGTGATGATGTACTCCAAATTAGCAACTATAGAAGCTTCGGTGGTAATGCAAGGAGCAGTGGTATGTGTCAGTAACTGCAAAGTCTCCTTGGTTTACAGGCTAATCCAGGAGAGGGAAGTGGTATTATCTGGTCAAGTTCAAGAAACCTAATCTGCATAGCATTAAATAACAAATGGAGACCATGTAGGGTAACCAAGCCAATCACTCAATCCTGAGAGCTTACAACAAGATCCCAGAGACCTCTGGTGGTAAATTGACTTGACCAAATGCCTTGGTATTGCATTCCTTTATTGTCAACTTTAAGGTATGTTTGCCAAAAGAAATAGGCATACACTGTTAACAAGCGGCTTTGCTACCAATGTTTTATGAATACAGTTCAATTGAGACTGCTGAAGTGATTTACCTGTCTTATGCATGATAACCCTTTCACAACAAACAAGCAGAGATGTCTTACACAGCTTTGCATTTTACCTCTCATTCTGTTCTTGTCCAAACCGCTAAATCTTCACCAAACAACACACCTTCCTTTATGCATGGCTGTCATTGACGTTATTTAAGAGTCTATAATATACTTCAGTTATGGGAACTACCTGAATTATATCAAAAAGATTGCTATGGAATATGTCTTTGCACATAAGTTATCACTTTGCACACTCTAAAAATGATTTAAATACTATTACTTTTAAATTTTTCGCAACTCTACTGCAACCATTTTAGTAGACATTCAACCCAAAATCTTGCAAATTTGTTGCTACTGAGCACTGCAGTCTGTCCCATGTTTATAATTCAGGGTCGATAATTTGCCTGTGTACATGTGTGTGTCATGATATTGTCTCTTTTTGACCTTCTCTCATGCCATTGAAACTGGCATATTTTGACCTCTGAATTATCTTTCTATACTGCAGGCAAAGACTTGTCATGTTCCTTGGACAGTATCAGGGCTGACCATCTCCATAGAGAAGCTAAAAGAAGCCACTTTTCATGACATGATCTCTGGTTTTCACAATCTTTTGCATGATTTGTGAGAGACAGAGATTCTGCGAGCCATGCATCTTCAGTTCTTGAAGCATTCTGGAAAATACTTATTTCACAAATATCAAGAAACATGAAATTTTCAAAGCTTTGATCGTCTATTTCAGCCAAAAGTTCATTTTCCTGACAAAAACTTCTGGTTTCAGACTCTACATGTATGTCTTGAATTACTGCAAAATCATTATTGTAACTTTTTATAAGGAGATTATCTGCATGCTTACTCTGTGAACCAACCATTAGCTAATGCTGCTCAAAATTGGTTCTAAAAGAGTTTCTCAAAACCACATTAAAGGAACTGTTAGTTTCCAAGCCTGGCTTTTCATTTGATGAATGGCTTCTAACACCTATTTCATGGTGTACCTTGCCAGAAAATGGTGCCATCTAGTGTGGGAATATTATACATACTCATATTTCAAAGTATTGTGAATGTATCATGTGTATGCTTATCTCTGATCCATGTCTTGTTTCTATGCACCAATGTCTCTCAATGTTATCATTATATTCAGTTACAGCATTCTCTGGAATGTGCCCAGATTACAATTAACTAATCTCACAAAGCAAATGCAATACCTGGGAGTCCTATGAAACAAAGCAGCCTGAAATATGAGCAATAAGGGCATTAGTGTCTCATAAGCCATCAGTCTCTGTCAGAATTTAGATCAGGGTCATCAGATAAGTTCATTAGGAGGGCAGATTTATTCCTAATTTCATGCTGTGACACAAGCTCGATACTAGGCTAATGCAATAAAGAAGCTGCTCCCAGCCCAAAGCCATTCAATGGCACAGCCTGGAGCTTTGATGAAATTGAGAGGGAGGAACGTGATGCTTTCACACAGTTTAGTTTCACCAAATTTTCAGACAGACGATGCAATTCATAGGCGGATCCAGGGGGGGGGGCACAAGGGGCGCGCGCCCCCCCCCTTTTGTCAGATAAATCCTTCATATTGCTATTTGGAAAAAAAACTTTTTTTAGAGACTCCAATGTTATAAGTATTGCCGCGCCCCCCCTTTCAAAAAATCCTGGATCCGCCCCTGCTGAATTAGGGTCAGTGAACTCACATAAAGTCAATTGAGCTCAGTTTGAATAAGAATGATTCACTGTCTATGAATTTTTCTGTATTCGTCTGGCAAATAAATCATACTCAATGACTTTTATTGTTCTGTAACAACCGTCATCATGAAAGTGTTGTTAAAGTTCCTTCTGTGAAACATACATTTTTTGAAGGGTTTTCTTATCATCTTTCTTTCTGACATTTCCAGCCTCTGTACCAATGTATGGTGAATGAAGTAATCAACAGGGGCTCCTCGACAGTGGTATAATATTGCCTTTGAAGAGGTCCCATAGCTTGTTTTATAAATACTGTAGCTTGTTTTATAATCTATGTATATAATTTTCAAGAGAATACCAGGTCATACAGGAAGGTGCAAGAACTATGAAATGATTTCTTTCCTATCCCCTGATTTGCTGCAGTAAATGAAACTAATTATTCAAAAAGTACAGCAAAGAAGACACAGTGATCGTCTCATTAGTATGATGTCGGCAAAGAATCAATTTGTCGGCTGAGTGCATCTCACATTGCCTGGGGATTGCTGGCTTCTTGTGGCAAATTATATTCTACTGGTAAACTACTTGCCACAAGATTTTTGCCTTCTTCCTCACTGTTATATATATACAACATGCAAAGGGGAAATATGGAGATTGAGGCTGACACAATGAATATGTTTGGCTTGATAACTTTAATATAGAGAACGTTTGAAGGGCATAGTGTTCATGTATATCTCATAATAATTGACACTGATTGGATTTATTTGATTTGCCCAAACCATGAATATCACAATATTTGAGCAAATCGGTAACATGTATAAGATATTTCAAGATAACAATTATTCAACATTCCTGTTCATGCTAGAATGATTGATAAAAATCAATCTCACTTACTTAGTTCTTTCCTCAACTGCAGTATAGGCCTATGTAGATACGATTATTTTGATTACATGTCACATTCTCTTCCTACATACATGTGCAATAACTGATGAAAGAAAAAATCAATCACCCATTAGAAACTATAACATTTTTTACGTAACCTGCCTTGGGCAACACCTCCTTCCTTCGAATTTGGGATTAAGCACTCGCTGACAAAATTTTAACCTGCTGTAAACCACCTCAGATCAATTATTTGGTGTGTTATTGTAACTCCTCAGTAAAGCAAGGTTGTTTCATGGTCCGACTTGCCATCAAGGAGATATTAGTGTGCCCCAATAACTCAGTTAACTGGTAATCCTACTCATGTGTCTGCATTGTATGGAATTACTTTGTGCAGAGAACTGTATTACTTGATTTACCAATCTCATGCAGCCGTTGACGGGATGGACTGCCAAACATGTGGGACAGGACGCCTCTACCGATAGGGGCAATGTTTTTTAGCCAACTCAGTATAGAAGAGGAGCTAACATTTCCTGAAATTAGACCTTGATTGATAACATACCAACACAGTAAAATTTGAAATTTGGAATCAGCTCAAATGATTGAGTGAGATGGTTGCACAATATGTTTGAGCTAACTAAGCTTGCTGTTTTAAGTTATGATAATCTGCCCATTATCATAACTTAAAACAACGGCTATATATGTTTGCTCAAATGTATAGTGCAACCATCTCACTCAATCATTTAAGCCAACTGAAAATTCATGTTTGTTTTTTTTCAGAATAAAATGTTCCATCCTTTACTGGTACAGGTATGATGTAACTTAAAACTATCAATACACTATTCAATTTGATGCTTTCAAGGTCTACGGAACTGATATTAGACTTGATTCTGAAAAGTAAAGTTCAATAGACTTCAGATGTTACTTGAGACAAGCCATGACCCTTTGACTTGAAGTGGCAGTAAAAGAAATAAATGGAGAATTGATGTAAATTCCTTTCTTTAAAGAATTCAAAGGTCTTGTGAACTGATGTTCTGGTGAAAGAACAGCCTTTTGAAGGGATTCTATTTTCTTGTATTACATCGGACCTGGGAGACTGAACTGCTTCACAGTAGTTTATAGACACAGCACTGTGAAATTTGAATTTTGAGTCAGCTTAAATGATTGAGTGAGATGGTTGCACAATTCCTTTGAGCTATCATAGCTAAGATAACTTGTTGTTTTAAGTTAAAACAATGAGAAGATCATCATAACTCAAAACATCAAGCTATGTTAGCTCAAAGGAATTGTGCAACCATCTCACTTAGTCATTTAAGCGGACTCAAAATTTTACAGTTAGGGCTGTACTCCTCTTTACTAACATATATAAATAAATGTGAACAACATGACATTTTTAAATTCTAAATGGTATTGTTTGCACCTAGAAAATCTGATAAAATGTATCGACAATAGAAACTGAAGAAAAAGCACAGTCTTCAATCAATGGGGCTGAGATAAGAATTTCCCTGACATTATTCTAAAACCATTTAATGAGCTTTGTTAATTTTACTACATTATAAATATGCATGTACACAATCAGCAGTGATTCTCTTGAGCATGTTGAGTGATGACCAGAACTGCAGAATCTTTAGTACCAAAGCCAAAATATAATTTTGGTCTTTGTATAATCGTATATCCAAACAGTAGTGCCTAGAAATTTACTATAGACCTTTCTGTGTATTGCATGAAAGGGAAATTTAATTGAAAGCATCAGATTTAGTGTTTTTTTTATACCAGAGCAGAACACTAATATTTAATGCCTATGAAATGTAGTGAGAGATGCAAAATCTGACATGATATGATGTAGTTCATCTACATGTGTGTATGCCACCCCAGTGATTGCTTAGTCATGTACTTTTGGTATACATAGAATGCATTGAGTAGACTCACTGGACTGAGTATTCATTTAGCAAGTACCGATAACTAAAGACAACTTTCTACTTTGCCTCTCAGCCTCTTTGCCGAGTGGCTAATTTCTTGCCAGACAACACACCTGCACCCTTTCAGTCTGAATTAACATCACCTGACTGACTTTGAAGTTCTTGTTTGCCTTTTTTATGTACTTAGAATTTTTTTATATCCTTTGGAAATGACTCAGATGAGTTTCTTAAAAGAGTCAAATTAAATTACCTTTCATGTCTGTGAGCTAGTAAGGTTTGATGATGCTATATAAAGCAAGCACCTGTATTTGATACTTAGCAGCAAGGTTCTCATTCTTGGGTATCAACCATTGACAGAACTTAAAGCAAGCTGTTGATGCCATTATTATATTAAGCAAGCACCTGTATTTGATACTTAGCAGCAAGGTTATCATTCTTGGTTATCAACCAATGCCAAAACTTAAAACAAGCTGTTGATGCCATCATATTCCTTTTACTATCTCCATCAGCTGCTATTGCATAATAAAACTGTCAAACTCTTAAACATAAGTACACAATTTTGTAATGTCTAAGAATGCACTTCAAAATATAAGATAAAATGTTGGCATCTTCTTTGCTGACAATAGCAATGCACCTCTAAATCATCTCTAACATAAACTAAAATGTTTTTGCAGCCTTCGTCTCATTAGTGTGCAGTGAGCATTCAAACACATTTGAGTGTATTTACACTCCTGCCTTGCTTTTAGAGACAACAATTGTAGGCAGGATCATCCTCTTGGCAATGAGCTCAGCAAAAGCATCCGTAAGAGCTTCTGCAAGAAATGGGTCTCTTGGGGCGGTCTCATTTGGAGATCGCAATCTGCCTAATTGAGCAGAAATTCTACACAGCCTTGAGCACACAAGATATATGTGAGGGGAAATCAGAAATGGCTTGATACATCCATATAATCTTGAACTGAAGACTCATTTTGGCCCCATGCATTCTTCAAATGTCGAAACTTGGGAAAATAATTCATTATCTTAGGTTAATCCTATTTCATCTGCTTTGATGAACAGCATTCTGTATGTGACTGTATCTTTGAGACCAATCCACAATTCAGAACACTGTTTACCATACAACTTACTCCTGTACCAGATTGTATCAATGTTTTTCAAGGGTTGTCCTAATCTTTTTAACTCAAATAACTCTTTACTCTTGAAACAGTGTAGTAATGTCAAGACATGAGCTCAGTTAGTTTTAAAAAACAGTTATTTGAATCATGTTCATTTTTGACACAATATGAGTAAATGACTTAACCACTAAACTGGGATGCAGCTCGTAAGTTTAAGCGTTAACAAACCAGCTGAAGATTTACTGCACGTGAGCACACAGGGTTCCAAGGATGTGGAGTAGTATATCTCGCTAACTGAAGTCGCCTTGGTTTACAGGCTAATTATGGAGAGGAGAGTGGCATTATATGGTCATGCTGAAGAAACCTAATCTGCATGGCATTGAATAACAAATGGCCACAGCATACAGTGTAGGGTAACCAAGCCAATCATTCGGTCCTGTAAGGGAGCTTACAACAACATCCAAGAGATTTTGTTGGTAAAGTGACTAACAGAAGATTGCATTGAAGTTGATCTCCCTGATTTCTGGCTTTTTGTGTTGTGATGCAATTTGAAATTCAAACTTTACTTTACAACAGCTAAAATGGTGTAATTCTTTAAGATTTGTTTATAATTTGTGACATAACACACATCGTAACGTGCGATGCATACTGATGAGACAAGTAAAGTTAGTATAAAACCAGATTAGAAACCTACAATAAAAAACTATCAAAATCAAGGGAAACTAAAAAATTGTTGTCCCATTCAAACACATACTTTTAGATTATTGAAGCAAATTTTATTTACACTTGAGTAATCTACCATTGTACCAGCAAGGAACACGAAAAATCTATAAAGAAGTAAATGATGACTTGACTCAAAACCAGAGCAGCATGCTTTTAAATTTTTGTGAGGAGTGTCAATTTCACCATAATTGGTTCATTTAAAGTTGGATTTGACATCTTCCCACCACTTAATGTATGCTCACCAATTTTCATGTACAAACATGATGTGGTCTTTGTGATTTTTGATGGATACCATTTATGGATATCAAAACTGAATCCCCTACAGCATAGGGTGGGGATAAATTAAATATGAAGATCAACTTTGTCACAAATGCTGTATGATTGTATGATTGCTGTTATGTCCAGACTTTTTGCTATAGTGATTTACCTATGGTATGCTTGACATCCCTTATCCAACAAACCACAGACAGAGATGTCCTACACAGCTTTGCACTTTACCTCTCATTCTGTTCTTGTCCATATAGCTTAATCTTTGCCAAACATCACCTAACTGTGCTTAGTCACCACTCTGTCTAAGATCTACAGGAGACCTTATGTAGAATATGTATTCTAGAAACTATCAACTCTATGGTGAGAGTGTTTTCCAAATAACACAGATAAGCTCCTGACATTCAGCACCTATTTTATATTCATTGGTTCAGTTGCGTACCTTCCCACTCCACATCGCTTTATAAAAGATCAGCTGATGTCCTGAACTCAAGATAAAATGTGATTATGATTATAAGCATGGGAGACCAGAGAAGGCACAATATTACATTGTATTGATAATACGCAACTTGCCAGTCAGTTCTGTCACGACCTTTCTTCAACAGTCTGGGTAAATCATACAAATACGATATGCATGATGAGTCAAAATTGTAAGGTATGATAGTTACCCTATTTTACGCACAATTTATTTTGATATCATTCCATATAATTTAAAAGGTGAAAGGCAGCATCCAGCAGTTCCATGGATTAAACACTGACAGCTAAGGAGTCTACATATCAATTCTTATCTGAGATTTCAGTCTTGATAATCTTGTTGCTTTGGTTTCAATGTAATTTGAGATTTGCAATCTCTTTCCACTACTTAATTAAGGAGGGTCAACTGATGCGCATCAGACTCTGTGCATCCCCTAAATTGGTTCGGTGTCAAGTCTAGTCAATCACTGAAATTGCTTGTGTCAGATAACATCTTCAGTTTTCCGAGGAGATATCAACAAACGGCGCTGAGTCGAAAGGTTTCCCCTGCACCTCTGAACATTTACTTTTTACGTATTACCAACCTAATCACTTTAATGAATTGTCTGTTTGAATTGAGAAAGTAACTTTCATAAAGATGAATTGCTAATTTGGGGAAAATTAACAAAATAACATGTCAACAAAATTATAAAGTCTTCCTTGCTTAATATATCATGCAAAAACACCATTTTGCATTAAACTACACACAAAATGTCTATCACAGCTTTCTATAAACCATCCATTCTTACTATTTTACAGTCTTAACTACATTTTCAATGTAACAGTTGTAAATGTATCGCACATCATCTGATGATACTCAAGGGGCATCCATATATCACCATGCAAAAAATAGCTGGTATCTATTTTTGGAGAAAAAGTAAAAAAAAAAAGGATTGATGATGACGAAGTACAAGAAACCTATGATTAACATGCCAATATCTAGTTGAGACTCATCTGGGAGAGATTAATAGATTTAGCACAATTTGTGTGTCTCTGTCACACCTTCAGTCACAATTGCTACATTGATTAATTGTAGCTTCGCTCGGCTACTGATTCACATAGAATTTCTGGTATTCTCTTGTCAAAGGAACATGCGTTACACACCCTTTCAAATGCACCGAGTGCTTACAGAAATGCACTGAATTGTTCCGTGTGAGATCATATACCTAGCCATATTATTCTTTATAACTCATATGAAGTAAGTGAGGTATTATCTTCTATGCTACTAAGACGATATCTTAGGAATTCTAAAGGTACAATATTTAGCATCTTGTATCTTGTATTCAGGAACAGAAAAAGGGTATATTCTGTCCGTCTTTGTCTCGTCTGAAGCAGTTCAGTCCCCAATTCAAAAGTAAAGTAGAGAAGATGAAACACCTTCAATTGCCGGCTCGTATTGATCAGAACATCAGTTCACAAGATCCTTTGAATTCTTTCAAGAAAGGAATTTACATCAATTCTCCATTTATCTCTTTTATTGCCACTTGAAGTCAAGGGGTCATGGCTTGTCTCAAGTCACATCTAAAGTATATTGAGCTTCACTCTCAACTTCAATCTAGTCTCATTTCTCTATGGCTACTAAAGATACAGTAAATCACTGCATGAAAAGGCCAAACTAGTTAACCTTTGTCCTGTCATTGTGTTTGTTAAAAGATAAATTATTTTTCAGATGTTACACTTCATTCAAATGTATGTCTGTTTACTGCTTCCGTCTCAGAACTCCAAATTGAACTCAACAATTTAAGTTCTTGTACACTCTCAAGAATTGAAATACATTATGTTCTCTGATGTCATCATGATGCAAACATAGGTTTTGGATAGAACACACAGGTGCAGTCTGGTGATGGAGTATATGATGCAATGATAATTATATTTAAATAAAGAAATTCCTAATACTTCAAACAAATAAAGACTGGTCGACATTTAATCATATTTTGCAAATTTTTCTAAATTTAATTTTGTTGGCAGAGATAAAGGATATATTAAAAGAGAGATAGATAGATAGCAAGTACAGCCCTCTAAGCCCAGTTCAAGGCAAGTTGAATCGATGATAAATTATAGGATGTGTGCATTCATGAAGGTTTTGCAAAGGGGATCACTTTTCCTGAATTTATTCTCATGGCTCATCCACATTCCGCACTGAGGTTGCCTTTTTTGGAGCCCACTTAATTTTCAACCCTATATCATCCACGGTTCAAGCTCCCTATCTCACATTATAACTTCCATGTTCAATCTTGGAATAGAGAGGTGACTTTCAGGTCTTGCCCTCAATAAAGTACGCTTCTCAACTCTAATTTAATGACCGTCTTATACGATAAAATAAGCCAGCAAAGAATGGCTCTTCCTCCAGTTTAAAGTTGTCTGTAAGCCAAGTCTGCTGGTACTCATATTTCTCCAAAAGGCACAGGTATATCTAGAAGTCAAAATAATTGAAAATGCTCTATAATCAGCCAGAGTAGTATTAATTTACCATAACACATACTGTGTAGATTTCAAGTTTGCTTCATACTCCAATAGACAGATCAATCTGTTGTAACAGGAAAGAAAACCAGTGTATTTCAGACTCGTCTGGAAAGGCAATAGATGTGGCTTGAGATAAACCTGACCCTTTGACGTCAAATGTCAGAGGAAGGACAACAAATCGCAGATGCCTTGCTTCACACAAATGACAAGATCTCTGCGTCTGATTCATAGATCTGCAACTGACACACAAAACAAATCAACTCGTTTGTGGTAGTAGACTAGTTTTGTGATTTTTACAGATATACGGTAGTTTGTGTGTTCCCAGTAAAGAATTTGCTTGTGATACCAGAATATAATTTATCATACTGCCAAATAAATTCGTGAGAAAAAATAAAGAAGATATTTGACAAACATAATTATAACAGTATCTAGATTAACCGGATATTTGACTTGATGGAAAAGCAGTAGATGTGACTTGAAATAAGTCAGACCTTTAGATTTCAAATGGCAGATGCGTTGCTTCACACAAATGACCAGATCTCTGGGTCTGATTCTTAGAACTACTTTCATAATTGCGCGCATCAGTACGCGTGTATGTGCATTCACGATCACCTGTGGACATGTCATCCAGCGTATGCGTGGACCTGCATTCACGAGCAAAGCACTTGTGTATATGCGGTCGTGGGTATGCCAACCAGCTCATGCTTAGACATGCCATACAGCGCAGAGTTCAATATGACATGCAGTGCAAGGTTGGTCAGGCCATGGAGCGCATATATGTATCACAAAGACACAGCCCCTCCGGACAGTGGCATAACAATGGGAGGAAGAGGGTTGGGGGTTATAATAGTACTTACTCCACTTGATTAACAAATTAGGATTTTTGGCCTTTTCTTAGCTTTTTTAGAATTTGTTGTCTTGAATTGAAATCAGCCACCCTCAGGTAACCTTCTAAATGGATGAAATTTGGAGAATTAGGCCTACATCCTGATCTACTTTATGCTTATCACAGATAGTTGTTACAGAAGTTTTGTGGTGGCATGATCAGGAGAGACACATATCTCATTATTTTGCCTTGTATATTCTGTTTCTGTCTGATGCAATCAGTCTGACATACATCACTTTGCTCCTGGTGACTTAATTGTAATCCGAGAGCTCTATCTGCAATGCACTTTGGTTAAGAGAGGGACATACGCTACATGTCATACAGTCTGAAAAAGCAATAGTAGTATACTTATGACAGTGACTTACATCTAAGCCTACAAGTATAACAACTACTTCAACAAGCAATGAAAATTTTGAATATAGTATGCCTTGAGAGATTACTTGCATTTACGGCTGACAATTGCTTGTGCATTGCACTGGTATGTAGCTCATATGGTCATATTGCTACCCATTTTAGTCAGGTCATATCCAATACTTGCAATGCATTCCAAACAAAACACAGCACTCACCACTGAGGCAAAAAAATGAAATGAAAAATTGACAGTTGATTTCAATACAATGGTTAGGGGCTGTGGTGAAATCGTTGACAGCCTGAAAGTGATGAATGTCAGTACTCGTAAATCTTCATCTGTAACATGTATGAAAGTGCAAATATTATGTAAATGAACTTGCTATAGAACCTGTGTGATAACAGGTTATGCAGGTTTTGGATAGCATATTATTATGTGTCTCCCAAGAGATTGCCATTATGTGAAGGATCTTGCTTAAGAAATCGTTGATAAGCAAACCTTGAGACAAATGGAGATTACACAAAGCTCCCTTAGATTGTCAATGACATGCAATTGTTTGCAGTCAAGGTTGATCTGCAGTGCTTAGCCAATTTCTTTGTCTGAGGCAGGACATTAGGATTGTGATAAAGCATCTTGGTATTTATTAAGATACAAATTCTATAAGCTATATATAATTATCAGATGAACATCTACATGCATGATTTTTTTAGAATTGCTGATTAAAATTGTACATGTCAGCCCTTATCACTTACATTATTAAGAGGCACTTTTTGTAAAAACCTGCGGGGGTGGCCGGGGGTCCGTCAGACTTTGCAATGTGCAATACACCGTTTCGAAGCTGTAAGTCCCGCTAAGAAAAATTCACCAAATTTTTTTCCCTGGAGCCAGCGGTTTCCATGGAAACAGCTGCATTGTTGACCAATGTCAGACTCCTTTTTTTCACAAATCCTCAAAAGGGAAAAATTGTGAAACTCAAAATTACCATTTATTGATAGGTGGCCTCTGTTGAGAGTTGTGAATTTAATGACGTAAAAAATTGCACATGACAAGTGGAAGTGTAAGGAAACTTGTTTAGTTCATTCTTTTCAAATACCATGATTTATGACCCTACCACAATACCCCCTAGTGGCCATTGTTTTCAGTCCAGTACCTGAGGTGAAGACATACCAACTTCAGGGGAACTTTTTTCAAAAAAGGAAACGCGATCCAGGTAGGTGACCTAAGTGGAGTTTTTTATTAACACCTGTATTTTCGGAAACTATTTTCAAACTCGTGGGCACTCATTCCAATTTGACTGTGGCGCCACCTATATTATTCGAATTTTTATTATTTTTCAAAATAATCAGCATACTTTAAGCCTGGCTGCAGTGATGAAGGGTAATGTTGAATTATCCAAAGTTACATCGTGTCTGGCCAATAACACTAACTTAGATATAGGAAGTGACAGAAATCACAAAAGTCACATGGTTTTCCAGAGAGAGGGCTGTAACCATGGTAATGTCAGTTGCATTTTACAAATCTAACATTTTTTTGTATGTTATTTGATTGCCTGTCAGTCATTGAGAAACATTTTGAATGGTGAATTAAGGCCATAAAATTAAATTTGAGGATTGGGGGCAATTTTTTTTTGTGGAATTTTTTGGTTGCCATGGTAACTAAGGGAGTATGCCAGGCGTAAACATGAGTATGCAAACAAGGAAATATTTAGGAAATTGTCCAGGTAGCACGACCTATTTGGTGTAAAATAGCTTATTTAGATATCCAAATATGCTGTAACATGGGGGTATAAAATATAATTATTAAAAAAAGTGGGTCAAAGGTCACAATTGTCTATAAAAGTAGGTCAAAGGTCAAATACGGGCAATTTTTTTACATTTTTCTCCTGAATTTGTCTTTTTTAACCTCTTTTACACCTTGCCACTGCTTTTCCGGCACCCTATTGCATTCCTTCAACCTCAACCTAGTTCTAAATAGCAAATTGACCCTTGACCTTGAATATATAGGTCAAGGTCACTGTTCAAAAGTAGGTCAAATGTCAATATTTATGGGTTTTTTCTCCAAGAACAGCCAAAATGTTGGGTAAAGGTTGTGTTTTGCATGTGTTTAAGACTGAGGTTTAAGCAATAATCCCACAAAAAAATGAAAACTTGCAGGTCATCATCCTTAGTGATTGTTGCCATGGCAACATAAAAAAGAAATACATTCCATAGCTTGTTAGCAACTGATGTAAAATCAAGCATATTGGGCCAAAAAAATAAATATCTAGGAAATTGTCCAGGTAGTGTGGCCAATTTTTTGTAAAACAGCATATTTAGATGTCCAGATATGCAATAACAATAGTCCGGCAGTGAAGAGCCATTTCAAGCCCTAACCCAAACTTGGTGGTTATAGTTTTCTTCTCACTTGACTTGTGATCTTGGGACCTTCCTTTAGCACATCCTGGCGGGTGTGTTTGTGCCACCCTTGGGCAATCCAAAATATTCAAGATGGCCGCCAAGATGGCCGCCGAAACACAAATTTGCCACATCTCAGGCCCCAATTGGCATATGACAACATGTGATGGGTCATTTTCTATATTTTCATGGTCAACAAATTCATTTATGTGGGTTTTAAAGCTCTACATGCAATATATCACTCATAAAAATCAAGATGGCTGACAAAATGGCCCTCCGATTGGTTTTTTAGACTTTTTTGGCCATTGATTGACATGAAACATGAACAAGGTGGTCATTTTCCATTTCTTTCATATCAGGAAATGCAATAGGTTAACATTTCAAGCCATTTTTGTAATATTTGAGAATATAAATCACAGATGGCTGCCAAAAATGCAGCCGGTATAGTTGTGCTTGCCCTATCTCAGCTGCTAATTGCCCTATTCTGACAAGTGAGGAGAGACTTTTCATGCATCCAGGATTCTTTTCTTGAGGATAAATAACCATAAAGGCAATACTTGACATTTCATATATATCAAGTATAGTAAACAAATTGCAGCTGGGTAGCCCTGTATGTTAAAGAACTTGTTTTAAAAGTAACCCCAGCAACAGGCCTGCTATCCTGATGAACATAGCCAGATTTAAACCCCTTGCGATATGTGTATCATGTATGTTGGACGTTGGTCGAAAGAGAGATTAATTAGAGGGTTAAATAAACTTTCATTGAAGTGACGTTTCACTGGAATCTGTTAATTCCTATGAATTTGGAGGAGATAGCAAGTAACATTCAGGAAAATGCATACTATGATGGGAGAAAATACTCCACAGTTTCATCATCCTTTACATTCAGACTGACAGGCACTTAGGTCAGAATTTCATATCAACATGATTAGAGCAGATTTCTACAATTAAATGTAAAATTTGATGCAGATTTATCTGGAGAAGAACACAAAGACATGTGAAAGGGAGATAATCAAAATTAGAAGCAGTACCTTTGCTGCCCTGGTCCTGTGTTCCCTGGCCCAATGTTCCCCAGGTCCCATGTCCCCACAGTTGGGAACTAACTGGTTACGCTTTTGTTTGTCACACCTACCTCATCACTGTAGACCTACCTAGTCTGCAGTGATGGACCCCAGAACATAGGACTGACCCCCTCAAAATTGACTCAACAGGCGCAAAATTCCATGATAACTGGCGTCCTGAACTTTGCGGCCCCTTGAATTCCTTGGCTTTGTTAAAGATGTCACACTAGGTCACCACCTTATCTCATCAGTATGTGTAAAGTTTTGTGACAGCTGGACATAAATGTTGAAGATATTCAAGCTTCAGAACAGCAGTATCAGGAAAACTGAAATATTGCAAACTCAAAATAGTAACTCTTGCCTACATAACCACTTACTGCTGCTGTAGATTTATTAAACCACTATAGAAGTAATCATTATTGACTTCAAGCAAAATTGGAAAACAAAACAAAGTGAGTGAGTGAGTTTGTGTTTTACGCCCCATCAGCACCGGTGTGGGCTATTTAGAGGCAAGGGAAAACAAAAACAAAAGAGCATATTCTTCTCGCAATACATATCAATATGTATGAAAATTCATTCAATATTGTTTGGACGACGTTCACTATTAGAATGAGGGAATATCTAGCATTGGCTGGAAGAAGAACCGTTACTCAGATAATTTTACAGAAGACATGATTTTTAAGTTGTAGAGCCATAAAACCATTATCCGATACTGTTAATAGAATAGAGAGGTAGGATATAGTTGCCAAGTGGCCGGAGTAGATAGTTTCAAGAGCAAACGATGTAGATCAAGATCGTTCTGAATCTTATAGGGTAAAACTTAAACCTAATAGTCTCATTTCAATATAAATTATACATGATAATGTGCGAATTCAATCAAACAAGTTATCATTTAATGACAATGATCATAATGGGGACAAGAATTTACAAAGTGCTGCTTTCAAAGATTCAATATACAACAACAGGCAGTGGGTAGTGTCAAAACTGAGAAATTTACTATGTTATTAAACTTCTTAATGCTGTGTTTAGAATGTCTTGCCTTGGATGGGCAAGCCATTGTACTCTTGAGAGCCTTATAAGTTATCACTGGGGATTCACCTGTACCACTTATTTTACTCTAATCCGATACTGATACTGGTATTTTGTTGCCAATACTTCCGATACTGATAGTAACCATCATGATAACGAATCATATTAACGACACCATTCGTTAGATATAGAGTACTGCCTCCGATCATATACAGATACTACTTTTTCATTACCGATATCATTTATACTGATACATCCTTCTAATGTGCCTTCCATGTTTTCGTCAAGTTTTGAAAGGAGATTAGCAGTTGTTGCACTTCTCTTGGTAACTGATGCTTTGTTATTTTTTCAGAATGAGTAAAATTGCTTCTTGAGGTAAAATTTTAGCAAAAAAAACAAAAACTTTGGGGGTATGTAGTATTTTCACCTCTTCCCTTTCAGTATAAAAACTACGTATCATGTATTGCAACAGGAAGGCAACCATACAAGCAGGGGCACCTCATGACAGTGTGTTATTATAATGCCCATATCAGTGTAAGCTCTTGGTTGCACATCTTTTGTGACACTTAGACACATTTTTTTATGCAACTGGGAGAAAATATCTGTTATGCTGCCAGCTGGGTTGCCAGCCAGCCCAAGCGTCACTCAGCGCCTCCCAGCCAGCAGATATAAATCTTTTTTTTCCCAGCCAGCCACCTCAACAGCTTTCTCATTACCTGACTGTAAATATCATCGGTTGGGCGCCAAAAATTGGATCCCAGCTGACAACTTTGCCAGCCAGGAACATCCTAGCTGACAGTCTGCCAGCCAGAAGGGCGCCTGCTGCATAACAGATAATTGGTATAACAGATCATGGGGTGCCCCTGTACAAGTCAGTCTTATAATAGGGGTCTTTTAAAGGTCCAAACCACTGTTATCACACACATCACTATACATGTAGATTTATTTATGAGACAAGGAGCACACAAAAATGCATGATGGGTATGAAGGTATATATGATAGAGCATTGTTAACGGAGACTGTTCTTGAATCAGGAGATTCAGGCTGATTCATATACCATTGAATATGCCTGGCTTATCGCATTACATCAGGTTCTAACAACCGCTGTTTCACATCAATAATGCTTGTTGACTGCTGCTGGCACAATGTTTTCTTGGAGGTCACAAATAGTTTAGCAAGACTGCTGCATGACCAATAGCATGCATAGGCCTACCAATTATGCCAAGTATCTTTGGTAACCATAATTCCTAAGAAATCCTTTAGGTTCATGGTTATACTTTAAGCAATCTTTCCTGGTTTAATGACTTTCTAAATGCCACTTTTATGTAAGTTAAGAGTAAGAAGTAAAGACAAAACTGAAGCAAAAAGGTACATGTGCATACATGTAATCCATATTGATATTAATTATCTCATACACGCTTGCTCTTCCAGGTTGGAGTTTCTGTGTACAGAAATGTCTACTTGAATTAAATATAAAGAAAAGTATTTTGTTATGGCTTTAAAACCCACATAAAAAACAAAGTTCTATGGCTTTTGAATTGATAAATGAATTGGCCTGGGAACATATCTTTACCTAACTAGCATGAAAGATGACCCCTCTTATGCAACTGCATGTAGTTTTGTAAAAGCTAAATGGGACATTACTACGGTCAAATCAAATCAAATCAAAAAACTATTATTTCTCCTCGGTGTTTATAACAAAGAACATTAGCTTGTAAAGCTATTATTACCGAGCTTGTAAAGCTATTATTACCGAGCATATAGTATAGGAACAAGTCTTTTCTGGTTGCCATCTTGCATATCAAATTAAAAAGAATGTTTGTATGGTTATTAAACCTGAATAAATGAATATCTTAACCCGACAAAATATGAAAATTACCTCTCACTTATCATTTATAGTTAGTTTGTGCCTAAGGTACTCCCATTGATGGCCATCTTAGGCAGCATTTCAAAATGTTTATCCCCAAATGTGACATCAATGGCATAAAAAACTTATCCTAAAGAATTTCTAGATCTAAAAGACACAGCAATTTACTTCCCACCACTTGCTCAATGTCAATCAAACGCCAAAATAGGCGAAAATGCCCATCAGATGGCCATTTTGTCAGCCATCTTGGTTTAAAGGGTCAGATATTGCATGTAGAGCTTTAAAACCCACATAAATGAATTTGTTGACCAAGAAAACACAGAAAAAGACCCATCACATGATGCCATATCCCAATTAGGGCCTGAGATATGGCAAATTTGTGTTTCGGCGGCCATCTTGGCGGCCATCTTGAATATTTTGGAATGCCCAAGGGTGGCACAAACACACCCGCCAGGATGTGCTAAAGGAAGGTCCCAAGGTCACAAATCAAGTGAGAAAAAAACTATAACTGCCAAGTTTGGGTCAGGCCCTCCTGCTGCCAGACTACAAGGGGGTATAAAATATAATAATTATTTTTAAAAAGTGGGTCAAAGGTCACAAATATCCATAAAAGTAGGTCAAAGGTCAAATACGGGCAAATATTTTACATTTTTCTCCTGAATCTGTCTTTTTTAACCTCTTTTACACCTTGCCACTGCTTTTCAAGCACCCTATTGCATTCCTCCACCCTTAACCTAGTTCTAAATAGCAAATTGACCCTTGACCTTGAATATATAGGTCAAGGTAACTGTTCAAAAGTAGGTCAAATGTCAATATTTATGGGTTTTTTCTCCAAGAACAGCCAAAATGTTGGGTAAAGGTTGTGTTTTGAATGTGTTTAAGGCTAAGATTTAAGCAATAATATCCCACCAAAAAATGAAAACTTGCAGGTCATCATCCTTAGTGATTGTTGCCATGGCAACATAAAAAAGAAATACATTCCATAGCTTGTTAGCAACTGATGTAAAATCAAGCATATTGGGCCAAAAAAAGAAATATCTAGGAAATTTTTGAGGTCGTTTGGCCAATTTTGTTGCTTTAGTTTGACTTACTGTTGTGCCAACACCAGTGTTTATCAATAAGTAAAAATGGAGACTCAACATGTTGTGTTTAAAAAAAAGATACATCATATATACCTATCCAATAGCGGCAAGGAAGTAAATTAGGCCAAACATAGGCAGCAAAGCACAAACCTTCAGCGAAAAACTTCACAACAGTGAAAGTGTTATTCTATCGTGGTGAGTCAGGTGAGATTCAGGTCTGGAGGGGCCATTCAAAAATTACATAATGCAAAAATAGCTCATTTTTGACACCCACTCCCCCTGTAACAGCCTGTAACACAAGTCCATACCCCCTCCCTGTTACATAACAAGGCCTATACCCCCTCCCCCCAACTTAAAATCTCTGAAGTCATACAGCCGCACTTGTGTTGCGCGACCAGGGCTCACAATATTTTACTGAATTCAAAGACTCAGATTTCACACCAGTACAAATTACATTTCTTTTAATAACTAATGCTCCAAAAAACTCCAACGAACAACAAAAGCACAATTTTTGTAAGCCGTCCGTCATTGCTATGATAAAAAATTTTTCATGTTTCAAAAAATTTTATTGTGTTATGTAACATCTTGTCTTGCACCCCCCCCTCCCCCTGTAACATACTACCTCATATTCTCATACCCCCTCCCCCCTCCGCCGTTACGTAATTTTTGAACAGCGCCGGAAACAGCTATTCTGGGCAAACACCGTCTTTGCTTGGGAGAAATAACAGAATCTTTAAGGCATGTTTTTGGGGTGCTAGATCCGTGGTGTTATTTGCTGAAGGTTTGCTGTTTATGTTGCCATGGCAACACTCACTAAGGATGATGATATAATTTTTCATTTTATAGGTTGGATTATTGCTTTTAAAGCCTAAGCCTTGAACATGTGCAAAACACAACCCTAACATGACATTTTGACTATTATCGGACAGAAACCATAAATTTTGATATTTGACCTACTTTTGAATAATGACCTTGACCTACATATATTCAAGGTAAAGGGTCAATTTTCAAATTTAGAAATAGGTTAGGCGTTGAAAAATGCAATATGGTGCTTAAAAGCAGTGGCGATGTATAAAGGGGGTTAAAAAAAACTAATTCAGGAGAAAAAAAAAATAGTGCCCTTATTTGATCTTTTATCAACTATCATAGACATATATTTGTGACCTTTGACCACATTTTATTATAATAATATTTTATGCCCCCCATGTTAGGGCATACATGGACATCTAAATATGCTGTTTTACACAAAATTGGCCTTACGACCTCAAAAATTTCCTAGATATTTCTTTTCTTGGCCCAATATGCTTCATTTCACATCAGCTAACAAGCTATGGAATGTATTTCATTTTTATGTTGCCATGGCAACAATCACAAAGGATGATGACCTGCAAGTTTTCATTTTTTGGTGGGATTATTGCTTAAATCTTAGCCTTAAACACATGCAAAACACAACCTTTACCCAACATTTTGCCTGTTCTTGGAGAAAAAACCCATAAATATTGACATTTGACCTACTTTTGAACAGTTACCTTGACCTATATATTCAAGGTCAAGGGTCAATTTGCTATTTAGAACTAGGTTAAGGTTGGAGGAATGCAATAGGGTGCTTGAAAAGCAGTGGCAAGGTGTAAAAGAGGTTAAAAAAGACAAATTCAGGAGAAAAATGTAAAATATCTGTCCGTATTTGACCTTTGACCTACTTTTATGGATATTTCTGACCTTTGACCCACTTTTTAAAAATAATTATTATATTTATACCCCCTTGTTAGGGCATATCTGGACATCTTAGGATGCTGTTTTACAAAAAATTGGCCACACTACCTTGACAATTTCCTAGATATTTATTTTTTTGGCCCAATATGCTTGATTTTACATCGGTTGCTAACAAGCTTTGGAAAGTACAACATTTTTATGTTGCCATGGCAACAATCACTAAGGATGATGACCTGCAAGTTTTCATTTTTTTGTGGGATTATTGCTTAAACCTCAGTCTTAAACACATGCAAAACACAACCTTTACCCAACATTTTGGCTGTTCTTGGAGAAAAAACCCATAAATATTGACATTTGACCTACTTTTGAACAGTGACCTCGACCTATATATTCAAGGTCAAGGGTCAATTTGCTATTTAGAACTAGGTTGAGGTTGGAGGAATGCAATAGGGTGCTTGAAAAGCAGTGGCAAGGTGTAAAAGAGGTTAAAAAAGACAAATTCAGGAGAAAAATGAAAAAAAATTGCCCGTATTTGACCTTTGACCTACTTTTATAGACAATTGTGACCTTTGACCCACTTTTTTTTATAATTATATTTTATACCCCCTTGTTACAGCATATTTGGATTTTTAAATATGCTATTTTACACCAAATAGGTCGTGCTACCTGGATAATTTCCTAAATATTTCCTTGTTTGCATCCTCATGTTTATGCCTGGCATACTCCCTTAGTTACCATGGCAACCAAAAAATTACAAAAAAAAAAAATTGCACCCAATCCTAAAATTTAATTTTACGGCCTTTGTTTTCCATTCAAAATGTTTCGCAATGACTGACAGGCAATCAAATGACATGAAAAAAAATTTTAGATTTGTAAAATGCAACTGACATTACCATGGTTACAGTCCTCTCTCTGGAAAACCATGTGACTTTTGTGATCTCTGTCACTTCCTATATCTAAGTTAGTCTTATTGGCCACACAGGATGTAACTTTGGATAATTCAACATTACCCTTCATCACTGCAGCCAGTTTTAAAGTATGCTGATTATTTTGAAAAATAATAAAAATTCGAATAATATAGGTGGCGCCACAGTCAAATTGGAATGAGTGCCCACGAGTTTGAAAATAGATTCCGAAAATACAGGTGTTGATAAAAAACTCCACTTAGGTCACCTACCTGGATCGCGTTTCCTTTTTGAAAAAAGTACCCCTGAAGTTGGTATGTCTTCACCTCAGGTACTGGACTCAAAACAATGGCCACTAGGGGGTGCTGTGGTAGGGTCATAAATCGTGGTATTTGAAAAAGAATGAACTAAACAAGTTTCCTTACACTTCCACTTGTCATGTGCAATTTTTTATGTCATTAAATTCTCAACTCTCAACAGAGGCCACCTATCAATAAATGGTAATTTTGAGTTTCACAATTTTTCCCTTTTGAGGATTTGAGAAAAAAAAGGGGTCTGACATTGGTCAACAATGCAGCTGTTTCCATGGAAACCGCTGGCTCCAGGAAAAAAATTTTGGTGAATTTTTCTTAGCGAGACTTACAGCTTCGAAACGGTGTATTGCACGTTGCAAAGTCTGACGGACCCCCGGCCACCCCCGCAGGTTTTTACAAAAAGTGCCTCTTAAGTGATACCAATAATACCAATTTCAATAATTTTATTATTGGCTTCGCTGAAGGTTAGAAATTAGTTTTTCTGTAACTGTTAAAAACCCCTTCTGATCTAATTGATAGGCCACCCATAATTGTCAGGTGTTTCATCTAAATGTAGGTGAAACAAATCTTCAGTGGCCCACAGTGACATGCCAACCTTAGCTGAGTCTGAGCTTTAGTTGCATACTTGAATGATTTTTGGCGCAATGACACTTGTTTATAATAAGATTAATATTGTACAATTGGTTATGGCCAAGAAAAATCCTACAAATTAAAAGCAAAACTAGACATGTCATAATCGCATAGCGATTAATGATGAACTGCGCTATACTGAGTTTGCAACATGACGCATCCCTTCGTATATGAGAATGATATTCACTAATAAATGTTTATATAAGCTTCTACATATCTGTAAGACATATTTTATCAAAATATGCCTAGGATACTAAATATTAAACTTTATATATTTTTTACAGGATGCAATAGTCTTGAGACAAAATTGGGCTTTCAGGCACCAGGTCTCCTAAAAAGCACTCCCACAGTTGCCCAAAGGCACACTTTAACATGGAAGACTTAGACTTGGGTGTGCCATTTAGGTTACAGTGTATCTTACCTGGTTTTTGTTGTGCAAAACCATAGGGCATTTTGGATTTTTTTCTTAAATTTGCCAGAAAATAAAATGGAAAAAGACATGTTGTAGTCTCCACATGATCTCCACTACCATTATTGCCAGTACACTAGCTTAAATGCATGGAAATCTCATAAGAAATGGAGCCATTTTCACCGGTCCTTGTTTGTGGGTAACCATGCTGAGCAGTAATTCTATAATCAAAGTATTCCCTTCCTTCATTTCTATGTTAGCCATGCACCTTTTTTCAAGTACCCATTTTTGTCTGACCATTGCATTTTATTTAACCGAAGAACCTGGTTGACCTGGTGCATTCACTGTACCCCATGCAACCGATTAACCAGGTGCATTGTGCAGCAGACTGCAGGCCTAGCATATATAGAAGCATGCTCAATGTGCTGAGTAGTGAACAGTTGTGAAATGTCGGAGGCACAACAGTTGGAATATGACACAATTAACCCCCTAACACAAGTCTAAACATGTGGTGGAAAAACTTCATGATAGATACAGAACATACATGTGAAGGAGAACGTTAAAAGTTATGTCAAAGAACCAGGAGCTCACACATGAAATTTGCAGCAAATGTTAGTTGACGAATCTGGAAGGCTATGAAAACAAGGGCACTGCTATAGCCACCTGGCGGTGGGCTAGCGCAGTGCAATAAAGGAGAATGTTTCTTTTTTGGTTAAGTGTATAACCTACATCCTCCCAATCCTAAAAATAAGTTCATTCGGTTATTGCCTTTTTTCTTTATGTTTACCCCAAATAGGTTTTCGGCTTTGGCCCAGTTGAAATTTTGCGAATTGTCGTTAATTATCACTTTCATGGAATTCAAGATCAGTGAAGCCAATCAGTCTGTAACTGCATAAAAATTTGTTTACTCATTAAAGAATAAGGATGGAAGAGAACCGATTTCCAGGGAGTCTTTCCATTAAACCTCACGTATGTTAAGTACTTAGTAAGTAAATCAGAACAACAATTTTCAATCCCATGAAAAACTCTATCAACACCTGCATGGTGATGTTTCTGAAACACATGACACAAATTGCTTGAACTGTTATCCAAATTTTAGACATAATGGTCAGTCAGCTTTATTATATAATAAAAGTATAGTGCCCTGCTGCAGGTGCAGTAACAAAGGAGAATACTTGGTTTCTTCAGCCTCTTGAAAAGATAAATGAGATTCTTAGACCAGGTCCAGCTGTTACCGTCATCTTGTAACCTGGAAACACTGTGGAACACGTGTGAGAAGCCATTCATCAAACAAAGAGACAACAAAGGAAGACAATGAGTGATGTTGAGGAAGTGAAGCTACACTGCATGCACTTGAACTTCCAAGCAGCTAAAAGCCTATAAATGCTTGTGAAATAACAATAGAGTGAGATGTAAACTTTAACATATCGTATTATAATTCATCTCCATGTGCACTGGATACCCAAGTGATTGCTTGGTCTTTTATTTGTAGAGTATAAATGAAGTAGACTGATTATTGATTAAGCAAGTACTGTCTTTCTACTTTGCCTCTCACTCCCAGCCCCTTTGCCTAATGGCTAATTCCTTGCCAGACAACACACCTGTCTGAATTAACATCACCTGACTGACTTTAAAGTTCCTGTTTGCCTTCTCCACGTCCTGAGAGTCAACTCCAAATCGTCTCTTACATTAACTTAAATTTTCTTTTGCAGCCCTCATCTCATGACTGTGAAATGAGCATTCAAACACACTAAGTGTATTTACTTTTCCCTCAGGTGCTGCTTTCAGAGACTACAAAAGCAGTCAGTATCATCCTCTTGGCAATAAGCACAGCAAAAGCATCTGAAAGTGTTTGGGGAGAAACGAGTCTCTTGGGGCGGTTCTCATTTGCAGATCGCAATCTGCCTCATTGAGCAGAATCTTTACACAGCCTTGAACAAACAAGATATATGTGAGGGGAATCAGAAATGGCTTGATACATCCATATAATCAGTTCAGATTCATGTTATCAGAAACAGTGCAATCTCTGGAAGCCAACTCAGTGAAGATCAACTGAAGAGTGCTACTACATCGCCTGGATTACTTGGGTGTCAAATCTCTTCAATCAATGACATTGCATGTGTCTTAAGATAACATAGACTATTCCCCCATATTACAATGCAATGCTGTGACAAATGACATTCTGTATGTGGTTAAGGCTGTTTCTGTGAGACCAATCCATAATTTAGAAGACTGCCCACCATACAGCTTGCAGTTGGGGTGTAATTCTTAAGTTGAAAAGAGTTAACAGACTGAAGATTTACTGCACATGAGCAGACAGGGGTCCAAGGAGGTGGAGTAGTATATCTCGCTAACTGAAGACTCTTTGGTTTACAGGCTAATTATGGAGAGGAGAGTGGCATTATATGGTCATGCTCGGGAAACCTAATCTGCATGGTATTGAATAACAAATGGAGACAGTGTAGGGTAAAAAGGCCAATCACTCAGTTCTGTAAGGGAGCTTACAACAAGATCCAAGTAATCGTTGGCAGTAAATGGACTTACAGAAGATTGCATTGAAGTTGAATTCCCTGATTTCTGGCTTTTTGTGTTGTGATGCAATTTTAAATTCAAACTTAACTTTACAACAGCTAAAATGGTGTAATTCTTTAAGATTTGTTTATAATTTGTGACATGTCACACTCATCCTCAGATGACGTGTGACGCATACTGATAAAACAAAAAAAATTAGTATAAATCAAATTAGAAACCAACAATAAAACACTATCAGAATCAAGGGAAACAGTGAAAAAATGTAGTCCCCTCAAAAGACGTAATTGATAGATTATTGAAGCAAATTTTATTTACACTTGAGTAGTCATCTACCATACTTCATGTACAAGCACAGAACGTTAACTTAGTGGCTGGATGGATTATTGGGGCTTTAAGTCATGTATTTATGCACTTAATTGGCTAACTGGACATGGCAATGGAGTGAAAGATGATTGTAACAGCCATTCAAGATAAGCCCATGTTACCCGGCAAGAGCTCGATTCGAACCCTGGACTAAATGACTGGCAGCCTATAGCATGCTACCACTAGACCAAAAAAAAAAACTACCTCACCCCCAACTTCAACGAAAACTCCTGTAACTAATTAGCCGGGGCCAGAAGTAGACAATTGTTCTGGTCTTGGGTATCTTGACGCCAGACACCCATACTATATAATATTCTTGATTAAATATAAAGAACAACTTTGCCACAAATGCTGTATAATTGTATGATTGCAGTTGTGTCCAGACTTGCTGCTGAAGTGATTTACCTGTGGCATGCATGACAAGTTATCCAACAAACCACAGAGAGAGATGTCCTACACAGCTTTGCACTTTACCTCTCATTCTGTTCTTGTCCAATGTCCATACTGCTAGATCTTTGTCAAACATCACAGCTAACTAAGATCTACAGGATACCTTAATATGTCCAATATGTATTATAGAAACTTTCAACACTATGTTGGGAGTGTTTTCCAAATAACACAGATAAGCTCCTGACATTCAGCACCTATTTTATATTCATTAGTTCCGTTAGGTGCCTTCCCACTCCCCATCGCTTTATGAAAGATCAGCTGATGTCCTGAAATAAGGTTAAAATGTGACCATATAAAATTATAAACATGGAAGACAAATGAAGGCTCAATATTATTGATAATAAGCGACTTGCCAGTCAGTTTGGTCACCGCCTTTCTTCAAAAGCTTGGGTAAATCATATGACTAACAATGTGTGATGAGTCAAAATTGTAACTTATGATAAATTATTACCTTATTTTACACTCAATTTAGTTTAACATAATTCAATATTATTTAAAAGGGAAAGGCAATGGCTAGCAGTTCCACAGATTTTAACACTCGATGAGTTTTAACAAATCAATTCTTATCTGAGATTTCAGTCTTGATAATCTTGTTGCTTTGGTTTCAATGTAATTTGAGATTTGCAATCTCTTTCCACTACTTAATTTAGGAGGATCAACTGATGGGTGTCAGACTCTGTGCATCCCCTAAATTGGTTCGGTGTCAAGTCTCGTCAATCACTGAAATGGCTTGTGTCAGATAACATCTTCTGTTTCCCAAGGAGATATCAACAAAAAGTGCTTAGTCGAAGGGTTTCTCTTGCAGCTCTGACCACTGACTTTTTACTTCTTGCCAATCTAAACACTTTAATGAATGGTCTGCTTGAATTGAGAAAGTAACTTTCATAAAATGAATTGATAATTTGGGACAAATTTAACAAATGACATGTCAACGAAATTATAGTCTTCCTGCATTAAACCACACTAACAGTGTCGAACAGAGCTTTCTACATGCTCTCCGTGTATGTCTTGGCTGCACTGCAGAAACTCCTTCTCACCACAGTCATAACTGCATTTTCAATGTTACCGTCTACTTCATGTATCTCACACTATCTGATGATACTCATGGGGCATTCATGTGTCACGAACCGAAAAATACCTGGTACATATTTTGGCATAGAAAAGGTATTGATGATGACGAAGTACAAGAAACCCATGATTATCATGCCAATATCTAGCTGAGACTGATCTGGGAAAGATTAATAGATTTAGATAAATTAAGCACAATTTGTGTGTTTCCGTCATCCCTTCAGTCACAATTGCTGAATTGATTTTCTGTAGCTTAGCTTGACAACTGATTCACAAAGAATTTCGGAAATTCTCTTACCAAAGGGAGATTCGTTACTCACCCTTTGACACCAAGTGGTTATAGAAATGCACTGAATTGTTCCGTTTGATCATATCCCTTGCCATGTTATCCACCACATCACTGAACATCTCTCTAATTCTGTTGTTTATCTTATTTCTCTTCCATTCCTTTCTCAACCATCACGCCACTTGGCATATAGAGAGGAATTGACATTTTCCCTTGAAATAAGCTCTGTTATCCTTCAAAACGCTCTAATTCCTTCGCAATCTGCTTTATTTTACACCTTCTTCACGGAAAAACAAGCTACCAAATCATAGGGCTCTTCCATCAGCGCTGCTCATATTCCCCCTGCTCCACTCAATAAGCCTATATAATTCGGAGGGCTACTCAATAAAAAGAACAGCCTGCAACCTAAGCCATTTGCATAATTACAAGAGCACCTGCGACCAGTCAAATAAATGACCTGCCACTAGAAATTAAAATTTCAGCTCTTATATTTTTTGCCAATTGCTTATTTGTGTTTACAATAGTGTTAAGTTCAGGTGACATAATCTCAACAAGTGTTTGTATACTTATGCACATTTTTAGGTGACTGGATAAAACGATTGATTCAAAATGTCTTCATATTTGTTTGGTAAGCATGCAAATTTCCTGAAACATACAAATCATGGAAGAAAAAATGTCATATTCATGCTTGCTATAGATGGCGCCACATGGTGCATCTTAGGCCTTCCCCATAGTGAGTTTTTTTTATATTTACATGCAATGCAAGGGCGAACGGATAGCAACAGATAGATCTACTTATAGATATATGTTGATGGATAGATACATTGATAGATAATTGATGGATACATATAGGCCTATAGGCTACAGATAGATACATAGATAGATAGAAAGATACATAGAAACACATGGATGATAGATAAATACATAAATAGACGGACATATAGGCAGCTTATTAGTCTGACCCAATTAAAATTGAAAATTCCCCCCCCCCTTACAACATACAACTGAAGCCACCGTCTCATATTTGCGCAGCGAATTGAGCCCAAGCGACGACTCAAAAATCTGTGCAATAATGGATCTATGGAAATTTAAAATGCAAGTGCAAATGGATACATCTATAGATATCTTGATAGATAGATTGATAGATAATTGATCGATACATATAGGCCTATAGATAGATACATAACTACATAGATAGATAGTGATAGATATACCAATAGATAGATAGATGGATAGACATGTATACTGCTCATTAGTCTGTACCACCAATTTACATTGAAAATCCCCCCCCTTTACAACATACACCTGAAGCCACCGTCTCATATTCGCGCAGCGAATTGAGACAAGAGAGACTCACAAATCTGTCCAGTAATGGTTTCAACATAAACAGTCCACAGCAGGGAATTACGTCAAGTCGCTCCAGCTTCTTATCAATGATTTACTTTCGTCTTTAACAAAACATAACAAAATCCAAAGTACCTTACAAATTCAATTTCCTTCGGTAATATTCTCTGTACTTATCATGTTTCTGAAATAGTTCATTCTCCTTTTCAACAGTTAAATGACTGCCTTTCATACATTGAATATGAAAAACAAATCACAGCTATGGTAACACAATAAACCCTACAACAACGTTTTAAGTGCTGCACGCATTTCATGGCCTTGCCATTTACATATTAAATGCATACATCAAACTCTTCATATGTCACAAATCTGTTTCCAGCGGGTATTCTAGTTCATTATAAAGTTCTCATATGAAGTAAGTGAGGTATTATCTT
Source organism: Platynereis dumerilii (assembly GCA_026936325.1). Classification (NCBI taxonomy): domain Eukaryota; kingdom Metazoa; phylum Annelida; class Polychaeta; order Phyllodocida; family Nereididae; genus Platynereis; species Platynereis dumerilii. The sequence goes on from JAPTHN010000007.1 coordinate 57,314,932, forward strand.
CTATGCTACTAAGACGATATCTTAGGAATTCTAAAGGTACAATAGCATCCTGTGTTCAGGAACCAAAAAAGGGTGTAATTGTCTGTCTCTGTCTTGTGTGAAGCAGTTCAGTCCCAAAGGCAAAAGTCAAGCAGAGAAGATGAAACTCCTTCAATTGTCTGCTCGTATTGATCAGAACATCAGGTCAAAAGATTCCTTGAATCAGAAAATCAGTTCACAAGATCCTTTGAATTCTTTAAAGAAAGGAATTTACATCAATTTGCCATTTATCTCTTTTATTGCCACTTGAAGTCAAAGGGTCATGGCTTGTCTCAAGTCACATCTAAAGTATATTGAGCTTCACTTTCAACTTCAGATCTAATCTCATATATCTACAGCTACTAAAGATATTCTGCATGAAAAGGCCAAACTAGTTAACCTTTGTCCTGTCATTGTGTTTGTTAAAAGATAAATTATTTTTCAGATGTTACACTTCATTTAAATGTATGTCAGTTTACTGCTTCCGTCTCAGAGCTCTAAATTGAACTCAACATTTTAAGTTCTTGTATACTCTCAAGAATTGAAGTGCATTATGTTCCCTGATGTCATCATGATGCAAACATAGGTTTTGGATAGAACACACAGGTGCAGTCTGGTGATGGAGTATATGATGCAATGATAATTATATTTAAATAAAGAAATTCCTAATACTTCAAACAAATAAAACTGGTCAACATATAAATTATATCTTGCAAATTTTTCTAAATCTAATTTTGTTGGCAGTGCTAAAGGATATATTAAAACAGATATAGATAAATAGCAAGTTCATACCTCTAAGCCTAGTTCAAGGCAAGTAGAATCGATAATTAATTATAGGATGTGTGCATTCATGAAGGTTTTACAAAGGGGATCACTTTTCCTGAATTTATTCTCATGGCTCATCCACATTCCGCACTGAGGTTGCCTTTTTTGGAGCCCACTTAATTTTCAACCCTATATCATCCACGGTTCAAGCTCCCTATCTTATATTATAACTTCCATGTTCAATCTTGGAAGAGAGAGGTGACTTTCAGGTCTTGCCCCCAGTAAAGTATGCTTCGCAACCCTAATTTAATGACCATCTTATACGATAAAATAATCCAGCAAATAATGGCTCTTCCTCCAGTTTAAAGATGTCTGCAAGGCAAGTCGGCTTGTACTCATATTTCTCCAAAAGGCATAGGTATATTTAGAAGTCAAAATTATTGAAAATACTCTATAATCAGCCAGAGTAGTATTAATTTACCATAACACATACTGTGTAGATTTCAAGTTTGCCTCATACTCCAATAGACAGGTCAATCTGTTGTAACAGGAAAGAAAACCAGTGTATAGAGATCTCAGACTTGTCTGGAAAAGCAATAGATGTGACTTGAGATAAGCCTGACCCTTTGACTTCAAATGTCAGAGGAAGGACAACAAATGGCAGATGCTTTGCTTCACACAAATGACAAGATCTCTGCGTCTGATTCGTAGATCTGCAACTGACACACAAAACAAATCAAATCGTTTGTAGTAGTAGTAGACTAGTTTTGTGATTTTGATAGATGTAGTTCATAAGTTTCTAGAAAAGAATTTGCTTGTAATAGCAACAGTTATACCAGAATCTAATTTATCATACTGCAATATCAACTGATAAGAAAAATTTCAGTAAGACATTGGACAAACTTGTTACAGTATCTGGATTAACTGGATATATTTGACTCGACTGGAAAACCAGTAGATGTGACTTGAAATAAGTCAGACCCTTTCAAATGGCAGAAGCTTGGCTTCACACAAATAACAAGATTTCTGGGTCTGATTCTTAGATCTATAACTGAGACACATAACAAATCAAACCACTTTAGTAACAGATTAACTCTGTGACTTTTGAAAGATGTAGTTTGTGAGTTTCTAGAATAAAGTTTGCTTGTATTATCTGGATCTAATTTATAATAAACATACCATCAATTCATGAGAAAATTTGAAAGGGAGACCCAGGACGAACTTGTAACAGCCACCATAAAAGTAATCTCACATTGCAATGATGGGCAACCACAAAAAAGGTATCAGAGACAACAATTTATCTCTTTGAGTCTACTTTATGCTTATCAGAAAGCAGATATAGTTGTTACATGCAGAAGTTTTGTGGTGGGCTGATCACTGTGATCAGGAGAGACACATATCTCATTATTTTGCTTTGTGTATGCTGTTTCTGTCTAATACAATCAGTCTGACATACATCACTTGGCTCCCGGTGACTTAATTGTAATCCAAGAGCTCTATCTACAATGCACTTTGGATAAGAGACTGACATACAGTCGGAAAAAAGCAATAGTAGTATACTCAACCAAAACATTTTAGGGCAGCTTTTTCACTCATGTAAGCCTACTAGTATATCAATAACTTCAATTTTTTGAAATGAAAAAAGATATATATATAAAGGGATGAAGCTTTATAGCAAAAATGTTCATAATAAAATTTAATTGTATTTATAGCCAAATTTTGCGTATGCATTACACTGGTATGTAGCTCATATGGCTATATTCCTGTCCATGCAAGGTTAGAGATCATTTCCAAAACTTTCAATGCAATCGGTCACCTTCTGAGTCACAGCACTCACCAATGAGGCAAAAAAAATTCAATGACAAATTGACAGTTAATTTCAATATGATGGATAGGGCCTGTTATGAGGTCTTTGATGGCCTCAAAGGGATGAATGTCAGTACTCGTATCTTCATCTGTAACATGTATGAAAGTGCAAATATTACGTAAATGAACTTGCTATAGAACCTGTGTGATAACAGGTTATGCAGGTTTTGACACAATGATATTTTTGTATGGATATCATATTATTATGTATCTCCCAAGAGATTGCCATTATCCGAAGGATCTTGCTTGAGAAATCGTTGATAAGCAAACCTTGAGACAAATGGAGATTACACAAAGCTCCCTTAGATTGGCAATGTCATGCAATTGTTTGCAGTCAAGGTTGACCTGCAGCACCCAGGCAATTGCTAAGCTGAAAGGCAGGGCATTTGGATTGTCATAGAGCGGCTACATATTTATTGAGATGCAAATTCTATCAGATATATATAATCATCAACTGCACCTCCATATGATACTTATACAAGTGCCAATTAGTTTAAATTAGAAAAAAAATATATCAAGGTTTTTGTTATTTTGTATTGTGAATCAAACAAAAATGCATCTGTGTTTTTTTTAAGCCGACACTAATATTTCTTTCTGCTATTTTTATTTGACCTCAATCCTATCATTAAAGGGAGATAATCCTACTTCGATTTAAGAAACAAAAAGTTATAATATTATATAACAAACTGTCACAAATGATGGCACTCATAATATTTGCGTAACAAAGAATTTTCATGGTAATCTGTCCCAAATTCACAAGTCCACATTTATATGTGAAGTGATACTAAGAACAGCATGCAATCTTTCTCCTTGCCAACATTACTCAGCCAAATATATTCATGTTAGCGCCAAATTTCCATACATTGCCTTGGTTTTTGTATAGTGATGAAAAAAGTAACTCAGAACCTACTGTAACAAGACTCAAGTAGTTTTCCTGTAGAACACAATTTGCCAGCAATCCACAGGCGATGAGAGATGCACTCAGCCGGCAAATTGATTCTTTGCTAGCATCATACTAATGAGACAATCAATGTGTCTTCTTTCTTGTACCTTTTGGATAACTAGTTTCATTTTTACCTGCAAGTCAGGGTACAGGGATACAATCAGTTCTAGAGGTGATGCTAATTGACACATTGTAGCACACTTGGTTATGTCAGAGGAAAATTTATTTTAAAATCGCAAGATACAGAGAGATCACAATGTCACCCTGATATTCATTTTGATCTTATCATGCCGTACCACAATTTGGCAACTAAGAGCTTAAGAGAATATTGGGTGAAATTGAACTATGTATGTAAGAGCATCATGTTCCTCCCTGTCAATTTCATCAAAGCTCTAATGCTTTGCCATTGAATGGCTTTGGGCTGAGAGCAGCTTCTTTATTGCATTAGCCAAGTATCGAGCTTGTGTCACAGCACAAAATTAGGGATAAATCTGCCCCACTAATGAACTTATCTGATGACCTTCATATAAATTCTGACAGAGACAAATGATTCATGAGAACTTCTGCCCTTAATGTCCGTAATGTTCATATTTCAGGCAGCTTTCTTTCACAGGAATAGGTCGTTTACAACAAGGCATGGATTTTTATTGTGCTTTGAAACAGACATATAAATGATAAAGCACTATTTTCATAGGTCGTGTGAAAAATGCTAAATTGTACACCTGAGTTGCAAGCCGGGATATCGAACAATACATTACATATATGGTACATATCATTTATCACTACAATATAATATTAAGCAGTAGATCTACTGCAACTTTCACCATAACTTCAGAGACAACAAAATCTTTTCTCCAACAGTCATCCTGTTTGTGGAAATTAACTATATTCTCTGTCATTCAGAAGAACTGTCTTTTGTTACAACTTACAGAGAGCTTGAATGGCAGCTGTCAGGATGTAACAATACCATAGAAAACAATAGACCACAGACAAAGCATCACACAAAAAACAACCAAAATCTAATTTTATGAGACATAGGCATCTGACAGAGAGATTGATGATTTGAGTTGATGAAATGAACCTTTGGTATTCTGTTTGTGGCAAAAAATAGCAAATCCGTCATTCTTTTTTTCAGTCTGTATGTGTAGGCTACTTGATGAGTCTCTTTTGTCAGACCTCCGTTTTTGAGAAAAACACATTGATAAAAACAAACAATGTGGTGAGTACAGTCTGGTTCAGATTATCTGCACAGTAAAGTGCGGTAATATTAGTATACAGCCAAGTTCTTAAAATGGAATAAGGTTGTGGTGAGGAGTGAAAAGTAGTTGTATGGAGCTTTGGGATGGGGAGGAGAAAGACGATCAAGTTGGTAAACAGAGGAATTCTGAATTGTGACAGAATATTGGTCTTATTCAAATGTTTTGGACTGTGCTGTAGGTCAGTGTATATGTTATTATGTATGTACAGTGGTCCGTGCAGATACATGCAGTCCAAAAGTGGTCTCTCATGGTGTTCGGTGTCTCCTTGGGTTGCAAGATTCACTAAAAATATTCACTCGGTCACATAAGGCAGGTCAGTCTTGTAACTATGGGTGTTATAATACATGGACCAATCTATCCTGAATGCTGATAACATAAATTGAACTAACATTCAGTACTTGGTTTACTCTAACTTAATAAACAAACTGCCAAAATGTTTGTTTTCAGGCATATATAGTCATAAGCAGGAACACCCTCTATAGGCAGCTGGATGGCAGAGTGGTTAAGATGCCCGCCTGCTCGCCTGAAGGTCTTTGCCTGCCCAGGTTCAATTCCCAGTTTGGGTACCCGAAATTTTCAGCGGACCTTCATGAGCAAAATTCCAGCTGGATGTTGTTCGGATGAGACGTTAAAATGGCGGCTCTTGTATCAGAGTCTGTGCTGAGCAAGTAAAAGACCCGTCACATGGGGTAAATGTGCAACATATTGAGGACTCCTGCTCTCTCTCCCATCTCATCAATCAACCCTCATGAGCGCCCAGAACTAGCTGCACTCAGCATATCTATCTATTATATCCATCTATCCCTGTCCAAAATTTCCAAGGGGAAATTTTAAGTAAATCATCTGGTTTTTGAGGTATCAGTTCTTTACAGTTGAACAAGAGGGATACATGCATGTAAACTGCCCCCCATGCCATGGATTTAGGCTCACCATAGCAAAATGTCAAAAACGGCTCATGGTGCCCCGATCTTTCCTAATTTTTTCTTAGAAATAACCATACTTGACAGCATGATTGATGTGAGGAGACCTCCGGGGGTTTCAAGTGATTATAAGCAGTACTTAGCTATTGTCCTTTGTTTAAAAACTCCTCTTTTTATTAGTAGTTTCGATCCATTTCACTTGTTTTCCTCTTTCCTCATTTTTCTTTTTTGGTTCAGTGTATAACCTACATCCTCCCAATCCTTAAAAAAAGTTCATTCGGTTAATGCTTTTCTTTATTCTTCCCCAAAAAGTCTTTCGGCGTTTTGTGGATTTGTCTGCTGATTATTACTTCTATGGAATTAAAGATCAGTGAAGCCAATAAGTCCCTAAGTGCATAAAAAATTTGATTTCCACGGATTCTTTCCAGGAAAACTTACATAATATGTATATAAGAACAATAATTTTCAATCTCATGACAAACTTTTTGTCACCTTGTTATATTTTGTGAGACATGCAAGTCAAAATTGCTTGAACTATTATCTCAGCTTTATCTCTAAAAATAAAATATGGTGCCCAATTCACCTGCATTGTCCTGCAGTAACAAAAGAGAAAACTGTAAGTTTCTTCAGTCTCTTGAAAAAGATAAATGAGATTCTCAGACCAGGTGTTACCGTTACCCTTGTAACCTGGAAACACTGTGGAACACATGTGAGAAGCCATTCATCAAACAAAGAGACAACAAAGGAAGACAATGAGTGATGTTGAGGAAGTGAAGCTACACTGCATGCACTTGAACTCCTAAGCAGCTAAAAGCCTAAATGCCTGTGAAATAACAATAGAGTGAGATGTAAACTTTATTACAGATCTCATATTAGTGTGGCGTGTTCTTTTCAACTGTCACAGTGCTCTCATGATATCAGTATCAGCATAATAATTTCACAGTTGGTATATTCGTAGTTTCAGCTGCGTCACTTTGAGCCCACCCTTATCACATCATTACAAATCCACAATAAGCTGTTAGATTGTCGCTCAACGCTGATTATTCTGTTAGATGTTTTGAGTAAATCCAAAAGTTACTAATTGCAGCTAATGCATAGATTTTGTGTATAACTGCTATACTGCTATCAGTTTTAGCACTTTTACAACAAAACTAATTCATTCACTATCACATTCACTTGTTGGTCTGAGAGGTAATCATGTTCTGCTCTCTCTTGACAAAAATAACATACTGAGGGACCATTCAGAATTTAAGGCTGGGGGGGGGGGCTGGAGTTTTGCTTGAGAGCGTACTTATCACCGATTTCCAATAATGTTTATTTGATGATCGACCCAAATTTTTTACCTCCTTGTCAGGCCTTTTCCCAAATTTTTGGGGAGCAACTACCTCCCTTCCCTCCCCCATTTCCCGTCCTCTGGTATGCCCATGCAACACAACCATGTTCACTTCCAAATAATCTCCCCTTCACCTCCCCCCTTCTCTCCTTCCCCAGTCAGAAATTCTGAACTATTTCTTAGGCCCAGATCTCACCAAAAAGGCTGAAAAGCCACAATGTGCTGCCCTCAAGGAGAAATTTCATGTCAAACACCATGATGGATCAAGCAAGTGGCTCAAACATATCAGTTTCACCATTTCCAACTGAATGCAATTAGCCATACCAATGAATGCATACTAATCAATTGTTATTCACACTTTGACAGCCTGATTTGTTGGTAGCAGCTGGAATCAACACTTAAGGTTTGAGTGCCAATAGTGATGTCAGTATTGGAATACTGACATCATCTCTGCATATATTCACATGAAACATGGCACACTAATATCAGATCTGTAATAACATATCGTATTATAATTCATCTCCATGTGCACTGGATACCCAAGTGATTGCTTGGTCTTGCATTTGAATAGTATGCGTAAAGTGGACTGATTATTGATTAAGCAAGTACTGACAACTCTTTCTGCTTTGCCTCTCACTCTCAGCCCCTCTGCCTAATGGCTAATTCCTTGCCAGACAACACACCTGCACCCTTTCAGTCTGAATTAACATCACCTGACTGACTTTAAAGTTCTTGTTTGCCTTCTTCACGTACCGAGTTTTTTTTACATCCTTTTGGAAATAAGTTTCTTGATAGAGTTAAATTAAGTTATATTTCATGTCTGGGAACTACAGTCGCCCCAAAAAGTACTAATGGCATCTAAGGTGAAATGTGGGTGTATTCTTTGCAGACAATAGTCCTTCAACTCCAAATCATCTCTAACATTAACTTAAATTTTCTTTTGCAGCCCTCATCTCATGAGTGTGCAATGAGCATTCAAACACACTAAGTGTATTTACCTTTCCCTCTGGTGCTGCTTTCAGAGACAACAAAAGCAGTCAGTATCATCCTCTTGGCCTGACTGAGCAAAGTCTGCTGTTAAAGCAGGCGAGCTAGCGAGGCTCCAGACTGAGGAAATTCACATCGAATTTGGTGTCGAATTGGGATCTAGGTCAGTGGGACTGCTGCCCCTGAGGTCCGTGCTGCTGCCTGTCAGGTCCACGCCCAGCAGAGCTCAGCAGAACCTTTGTTGGGCTGCTTCAAAAATGCATGTGAGCGAGGACCTCCAGCAAATTTTGTAGCCTGCTCGCGCCCCCGCAGGTCTCGGGCCTCCTCGTGGCGGTGGGTGGTAACACTAAGGTGAAGCCCTCTATCCTTAGTGGCCAACACGAGACAGTGCGCTTGCACACGTCTCCCCGACGGAAATGGGGCAATCTGTTTGCCGTGGGTTGCGACCCGTGTCGGAGGATGAAGGGGTCCTGGTAGTTGAGTTGGGTGGGCTTAAGTTGGTCCCTCCCATACAATACACTACTTTGGCCTGGATTTCTCCTAGACGGGAGGCTGGATTGGCCCGGTCCAGTCAATCGGCTTGTCATGTTGTCACTAGGACTTCGGTCCTATTTGGCCATGGCTGATGGGTCAATCAAAGAAGGTTCTGACCAAGTCTACATGCTGGCCATGTTTTAAATATGATTGCAGCTGTATCTCTTACCAAGCCTTCTACGAGTATATCCCCCATGTATTCCTGGACTAGGGTACTGGGTGCCGCCCTACCCATATTAGTCCCCCTTGTTGGGCTCCTTGGTGGGTGGGGAGCATGGGGGATGAACATCACAAATTCCTATGGCATACTCTCTTCCTAATTCACAGTCTCGACTAAAACAGCAGCGGTCATCCTCGGATGACTGTATCGACCCAGAACTGCTAAATCGACAAACGACAACACGAAAGTCGGAGTACCGACACAGGTACATAGTGTTCAAACCAACTAACAGGCTATCTCCCTTCGCCATCTACAAGACCATACTTCAAGAAGTCGGCGAACCTGCAGAGACAACCTTACAGAGAGATGGAACCGTCCTATTTAAGACCAGAAACGACGACCAGACTCGGAAACTCCTTAGGCTGAAAGATGTTGCAGGTACACAGGCAATAATCGAGCCTCATCGGACCTTGAATACTTCCAAGGGAGTGGTTTTCTCCTCCCTTAGCTATTTAGACTCGGACGACGATTTACAAGAATGGTTTGAAACTTTTACTGATGTCATTCATTTTCATAGAATCCCACAGAAGGATAATCGGGAACTTCTTATCTTGACTTTTTCAGACACGACTCTTCCAGAGAGTGTCAAAGTTATATGGGAGCAATGTAAGGTACGACCATACATCCCCAATCCAAGAAGATGCTATAAATGTCAACGTTTCGGTCATCTGAGTAAGTGGTGCCGACGACCAGAAGTGTGTGGCCACTGTGGATCCCAGGAACACATCCAATCAAAAGAAGAACCTTGCTCATCTCCTCCTCTTTGTGTCAACTGTAAGGAAGACCATCCTTCTTACAGCAAAACGTGTAAACAATGGACAAAAGAAAAAGAAATCCTCACATTGAAGGCAACCCAAGCGATATCTTTTCCGGAGGCAAGAAGGATCGTGGACAAGCACTCAGGAATTCCCAGCTACGCGGACATGGCGGGATACCCACAACCTCAACATCGTGCTACACCAAGACAAAGGCTACAACTTGAAGAAAACCGCATCAACAGATCACACCAACAGCACACAAAGAACACTGAAGACAAAAACAGATACTCAGGAAGAACCAGTACAAAAAACACTCAAAAGACAACAAATACCGCAGAACATTCAGCTTCCCAGCCGGACCTTGAAGAACAAATCCCAACAGCTTGCACCACAGCTCCTCCTGAGGTAGCAATGGAAGAAGAATGTCCATCTGAAGCAGACACTAATGAGGAACAGGAGGGATCAGATGATGACAGGCACATTACACCCAACAACGAATCCATGGAAGCAGAACAAGAGGAAGAGGAAGAGGAAGAATATGAAGAGGGTCAAGAGGATACAAAGGCAGAAGAAAAGAAAGAAGGCCAAGAGGAAGAGGGAGAAGACGATCTAGAAAACAAAGAACAGGACAGAATGGACGAAATGGAAAAACAGGAAACGAAACCAGTGGATGAAGGAAAAGACGGGGCAGAAAGAGAAGATGACGATTCTATCAGTCCCAAAGAATATCTATACTTCCTCCTTCAAGGTCAACTACATCCTGCTAAAATTCAGAAATTCAGACAACTGGTTATAAACGATTACCTTGACCGAGCAGTTAATCTTCTTCAAATGTCAGGCTTTGGCAATGTGTCGAGGAAGCTGACTGAACGAACAAAACAAGAGCTCCACTCCTGGGAAGAAGATAAACATACCACCAAAAACGAATTACACAGTTTAGTCACCAAGTACACCTTCACTGACGAGTTCTATGGAATCCTCATTTTATTGGTTTTGCATGACCATTTGTCTGTTGCAAAAAAATTGGTTAAAAAACAACGGATAACAGAATCCATGACACAAAAAGAGAAATAACGAGGTAGCGATGTAACACAACTATAAACACACTTAGTACACACCAAGTATGTCTCTAAATAGCCCAATCAGGTGCTGATGAGACGTAAAACACAAACTCACTCACTCACCTGTAGCCTGCTCGCTCACGCTCGCAACTCAAGCAGGCTTCTGTAGCCTGCCTCTTGGCAATAAGCACAGCAAAGGCATTTGAGCAGAATCTTTACAAACCTTAAACAAACTAGATTATATGTTAGGGGAATCAGAAACAAACACGCAAGATATATGTCATCATCCAAAGTCATACTATGACAAAATGGCCCATTACCTTTGCTAATTCATGAATACTTAACTAACTGACCCAGTTTTGGCTCAGCCAATCAGGGACTGCTACATCACAGTTTGAAATTGTTGCTTCTGTTTCACACAGTTACAAATGGAGAAATTGTGTATTGAAGGTGCTATCACAGTTCCGAAAATTCCATTGAATCATGTATTTTCACAGTTCTGAAATGAAACTCTTTGAAAGTTTGCTTGTTTTACTCTGTTTTTCTTAGTTGCCAGTAATCCTCTAAATGTCCATAATCGGATTAAATCTGCCTGCAAAATGCTTATGACCTAAATAAGCAGCCAATCACAGAAGAGGTTGGAAATTGCAGAAAGCCCTGTCCATTTTAGCAGGGCTTGCGTGGGGAGGATGGATATATGTGAGGGGAATCAGAAATGGTTTGATACATCCATATAATTATGAACAGAGGACTCATATTGACCTTATGCATTCTTCCGAATGTCAAAACTTATAAAAATAATTTAGTATCTCCTGTTCACAAGATCTCTAGAAGCCAACTTAGTGAAGATCAACTGAAGAGTGCCTCCACATCGCCTGGATTAATTGGGTGTCAAATCTCTTCAATCAATGAAATTGCATGTGTCAGATAACATAGTCTGTTCTCTGGAGAGATTCCGATGGCAAACAGAGATTATATATTTTTGAAAGATCTTGCTTTTCATATTCTGATCCTAGTATTCCGGAATTATTCCATAATACAATATATTACAAAGCAATGCTGTGACAAATGACATTCTGCATGTGATTAAGGCTGTTTCTGTGAGACCAATCCATAATTTAGAATACTGCCCACCATACAGCTTGCAGTTGGGGTGTAATTCTTAAGTTGAAAAGAGTTAACAGGCTGAAGATTTACTGCACGTGAGCAGACAGGGGTCCAAGGAGGTGGAGCAATATATCTCGCTAACTGAAAACTCCTTGGTTTACAGGCTAATTACGGAGAGGAGAGTGGCATTATATGGTCATGCTCAGGAAACCTAATCTGCATGGCATTGAATAACAAATGGCAACCGTGTAGGGTAACCAAGCCAATCACTCAGTACTGTGAGAGAGGACATAACAAGATGCAAGAAACCTCTAGTGGTAAAGGGGCAATAACAAGGTTTCCGGTCTTCATGTTGGAGTTAAAAAAAAAAATCTTATTATCTAATGGTCACCCCAAAATGAACTTAAACAGTACCTGATTGAACAATAGACTATAGTTCATGTCTTTGGTATCACATGGATGACAATTGTATCACAAATGAAGAACAAGTTTGCCACAAATGCTGTATGAGTGTACACATTGCACCTCCGTCTGGACTACTTGCTGAAGTGATTTACCTGTCCAATACATGGCAACCCTTTCCCAACAAACCACAAGCAGAGATGTCCTACACAGCTTTGCACTTTACCTCTCATTCTGTTCTTGTCCAAATAGCTAAATCTTTGTCAAACAACATACCTCACTCTGCTCAGCTATCACTATCAACATCAACAGGATACCTTATATAGAATATGTAACATAGGAACTATCAATACTATATTGAGGGTGCATTCCAAATCAGGCAGATTAATTTAAATGGATGACATTCAGGGGTGCATCTAGAAATGACCTGAGGAGGGGCCATTGCATAGGGTGAATAAGGGGCGCTTCTCAGCTTTTCCTATCTCTTTCATGTTAATTTTGACCCAATGGCCCCCCTAAATACGCCACTGATGACATTTAAGCCACCACCATTTTTTAGCCATGTGTTAATTTGAGAACATTAGCACTCCCTAAAGCCTGAAAATGAGCTGATGGCCTGAACTTGGGTTAAATCCGACCTTATTTGCATGGGAGAACAGAAACAGCTTTATATATTTATCAAATTATAATGAGCTCAGTTTGGTTTTCACCTTTTCTTAAAAAATCACATTAATGTGTGTGATGAGTCAAAGTTCTAAATTATGATAATTACCATCCTTAACACAATCTATTTTAAGTAATTTAAAAGGTGAAAAGCTGTGGATGGCAGTTCTACAGATCAAACACTCACAGCCAATGAGTTTCAACAAATCAATTCTTATCTATAAGGTTTCAGTCTTGAAAATCTTGTTGCTTTAGATTCAATGTAATTTGAGATTTGCAATCTCTTTCCACCACAGAATTTAGAGGGATCAACTGATGGTTGTCCTAAATTGGTTAGGTGTCAAGTCTCGTCAATCACTGAAATTGCTTGTGTCAGATAACATCTTCTGTTTCTCGGGGAGATATCAAACAAACAGTGCATGGTCCAAAGGCTTTAAATTGAGTTCAGAACATTGCCTTTATATTACTGTACTGTATTACAGATCTAATAAATTTTCTGAATGCCTGCTTGATTTGAAAAAGTATGATTATGGTTACATGAAAATTTGGGACTAAAATACCCGGCTTTTCATAATTACCTTGGCCGTATTGCCCAAATTCCTTCTCAAAACAGACATACCGATAACTTTTATAGTGCCTTCTACTTAATCTATCACACACTATCTGATGAAACTCTTGGCAGAATCACAAATCGAACATCCATCACAAACCAAAAAATAACTGAATCTGATCTTTGGGCGCGGAAAAAATTGAGTATTGATAATGATGTATTATAAAAGGGGTATCATTTACTTGCCAATATCAGAATATCCAGCTGAGATTCACCTCCTTAAAATTAATAGATATAGCACAACTTCGTTTCTCTCTGTCACCCTATCAATCACCCAGTTGCAGAAATGACAACGCGTCTGTGATTTACTGTTGCTTCGCTCGACAACTCATTCCCAAAAAAACTAAAGGCTAAGATGTACTTCACAGCAGTCCACTCCACTTCTCATTCTGTTTGTGTGTGTGTGTGTGTGTGTTTGTTCTTTACGTCTCATCAGCACCTTGTTGGGCTATTTAGAGACATCCTTGGTTTGTATCAAGGGAGTTAATAATTCAGTTGGATTGGTGTTTGGTAATTATTTTGTGTTTCCTGTCTTTGTCTTTATGTTCGTTTGTCTTTGTATTTGTTCTTGTATCACTTTCATAGCAACAGACAAAAAATCATGTTGAATCAAAACAATAAGGGCTCCATAAAAATCGTCTGTGAAATCATACTGAGTGACTAGATCAAGTACGTCTTTTTTTGTTGCATAGGTGTCTGGTGGCCAACAGTACATCTTTTGTTTAGTTCGCTCAGTCAGTTTGTCAGACATTTTTTCAAAGCCAGGCATTGGTAGAAGATATGCAGCTGCCAGGTTCAGGTATTTTTGTACAAACATTGGTCGTTGAATGTCTCCATTTGGTACTCTTCCTTGAAGGAAGCGGAGGAGATATTCTCTGTAAGTGATCTGTTCAGAGACTGGCTTGTCTTTTCCTTTGTCAACTGGTTGTCGTTCCTTTTCGATAATTTCTTTCTTTCGTTCTGGTTCCTTGTCTGGTGAAGAGTCTTCCCTTACTTCCTTTCGACTCTCGGCTGTTTCTTCCTTCTGTGGATTCTCTGGACCCTCTTCTTTTTCTGCTTCCTGTGGAACCTCCGGAACCTGGTCCTTTTCTGCCTCTTCATCTTCTGCTTCCATGGATTCATTGTCGGGTGTTGTGCTTCTGTCATCGTCGGGGTCGTCATTTTCCTCATTTGCGTCTGTTGTAGTTGTGTGTTCTTCGTCCATTGCTACCTCATGAGGAGCTGTGACTCCAGCTGATGGGTTTGGTTGTTCAAGGTCTGCCTGAGATGTAGGCCGTTGTGTGGTGGTTGTTGTCTGTGGAGTGGATGTTTCAGTTGTTCTTCTGGAGTTTCTGTTCATGTCTTCTAAGTTGTCTGTGTGTTGTTGGTGTGATCTGCTGATGCTGTGTTCTTCGAGTTGTAGCCTTCGTCTGGGTGTTGCATGATGTTGAGGTTGTGGATATCCCGCCATGTCCGCATAGCTTGGAATTCCTGAGTGCTGTTCCACAATCCCTCTCGCCTCTGGAAAAGATATTGCTTGGGTTGCCTTCAATGTGAGGATTTCTTTTTATTTTGTCCACTGTTTACACGTTTTGCTGTAAGAGGGGTGATCCTCCTTACAGTTAACACAAAGAGGAGGGGATGAGCAAGGTTGATCTTTTGATTGGGTGTGTTCCTGGGATCCAGAGTTTCCACAGACTTCTTGTCATCAGCAGCATTTGCTCAGATGACCGAAACGTCGACATTTAAAAAATCTTCTTGGGTTGGGAATATAAGGTCGGACCTTGCAACGTTCCCATACAACTCCAACACTCTCAGGAAGAGTAGTGTCTGAAAAGGTCAAGATAAGAAGTTCTCGATTATCCCTCTGCGGGATGCGATGAAAATGTACAACATCAGTGAAGGTTTCAAACCACTCTTGTAGGTCCTCGTCAGAATTTAAATAGCTAAGTGAGGAGATAACCACCCCCTTACAAGTGTTTAATGTGCGATGTGGCTCGACTATAGTCGGAGTTCCTGCAATACTTGTCAGCTCAAGCAGTCTTTGTGTTTGTTGGTCATTTCTTGTTTTAAATAAGACAGTTCCATCTCTTTGTTGTGTGGTTTCTGCAGGTTCTCCGACTTTTTGAAGAATTGTCTTGTAGATCGCAAAGGGAGAAAGTTTGCTTGTTGGATTTAGCACAATGTATCTGTGTCGGTATTCTGACTTCCGCGTGGTCGTTGGTCGATTTAGAAGTTCCGGGTCGATGCAGTCATCCGAGGATGACCGCTGCCGTTTTAGTCTGGACTGAATTTGAAAGAGAATAGGCCATAGGATATTTGGTGTTTCATCCCCCATGCTCCCCACCCACCAAGGAGCCCAACAAGGGGAGACCAATATGGGTAGGGCTGAGCCCAGTACCCTAGTCCCAGGGATACACGGGGGATATACTCGTAGAAGGCTAGGTAAGAAATACAGCTGCAATCATATTTAAAAACATGGCCAGCATGTAGACTTGGTCAGAACCTTCTTTGATTGACCCATCAGCCATGACCAAAATAGGACCGAAGTCCTAATGACAACATGACAAGCCGATTGACTGGACCGGGCCAATCCAGCCTCCCGTCTAGGAGAAATCATAGCCAAAGTAGTGTATTGTATGGGAGGGACCAACTTAGTCCCCTCCAACTCAACCACCAGGACCCCTTCATCCTCTGACACGGGTCGCAACCCACGGCAAACAGGTTGCCCCTTTTCCGTCGAGGAGACGTGTGCATTGCAAGCGTACTGTCCCGTGTTGGCCACTAAGGATAGAGGGCTTCACCTTAGTGTTACCACCCACCGCCACGAGGAGGCCCGAGACCTGCGGGGGCGCGAGCAGGCTACAAAATTTGCTGGAGGATACAGGATTTCACCAATAGTGTTACCACCCACCGCCACGAGGAGGCCCGAGACCTGCGGGGGCTCATTCTGTTTGTGTCAAAACAGTTTAATCTGCTGAACACTACAGATGAGCATAATCTGTGGAAATCTAGGTAATGACAAAAAAAATTCTGACATTCTCTAATCAAAGAAAGACTCACGCCTTTGTTATGTTACCATATCAAGTCTCTCATCTGTTTTCCCTTCTAAACTCAATTAAGGCACCGATGTGTAAGATCTTTCATTTGACTCAGCGACAAATTTATTAAGTAAAAGAACAGTAGAGAAAAAGGCACCATTTGCTGTTATTTGAGGCCAATCGGGTGCAGGTGTTGTCTCACAAGAAGCTGATATAGACTAATTAAAAGTTTAAATGCAGAGACTCAGACTTATACAGTGTACAGTATAAATGTCTAAAAGTCGCTCGTCATCTAAAATCTAGACTTAGCTATCTATCCATAGCCATATCAAGCTAAACTCATATGCTTATCTGCAGCTATCTATACCTATCCGCATTTACTGTTGTTTAAACAAGGGGTAAAGAGATTTCAGTATATACAAAAGAATAGAAATGGATAGCTATGGATAGATACGGATGGTACCAGTAATGAATAAATACAAACAGCTAAGTTGAGCCACATTTAGAAATTTGTACTGTATATCTGTTTTCAGGCTGGGGCTTTACTAGTACCGGTACTTTCTTTATCAGTCTAAGTACATTACACAAATATTTCTTTGGGTTATTCAGACATACAGCAGGATATACCTTGTCTTTGAAATCGAAATGAGAATAATTGATTGAAATATTTCTGATAAAAGAACTAATTGTTACCATATGGACGACATCTGATTTCAAAACGACATCTAATTTGTCACCTACCAACCTGCCTGACAAATGATAAAGTCGTATTCAGCTGTTGCGACAAAATCAGAAGTTGTCAATGTTATACAAATTAGCTCTTTAGCAGGTTTTCCAAGGGCGGACTGGTGACCTGGGGAGTGCATAGGCATGGAAGTGCATACATGTGAAAGTCTGGTATGCCAGTATCAGCATCTGTTTGGAAAATTTATTGTGTTGTACAGTACAACACATAATCTTATATAGTATAAAATGTCTGATGTTTGTATGACACAACAGAAATACCAGGTTTCAGATAAAATTCCATTGAATCAAATAAAGAGAAGTTAAAAGAGTGTACTATTTATTCTGGTCAGATAATTCTAAAGACAATATCCTCAGAATTCTGAAGCTACAATAGCTTCTTGTGTTCTTGAACCAAAAAGGGTGTAACTGTGTGAAGCAGTTCAGTCCCAAAGTAAAGGCAAAAGTCAAGCAGAGAAGATGAAACTCCTTCAATTGTCGGCTCGTATTGATCAGAACATCAGTTCACAAGATCCTTTGAATTCTTTCAAGAAAGGAATTTACATCAATTCTCCATTTATCTCTTTTATTGCCACTTGAAGTCAAAGGGTCATGGCTTGTCTCAAGTAACATCTGAAGTATATTGAGCTTCACTTTCAACTTCATTCCAATCTCAGCTCTCTATGCATGGCTACCACAGCAGGAAGGGTTGAAAATGGTGACATTGTCATCTCTTTGTGCTTGTAAAAAAGTGCTATTCGGATGTTGTACTTTATCGAAATCAGTCCAGTTTACCCAATACCTAGGTTAAATTTAATGTCTTTTGCAGAAATACACAGGTTTGCCTTGCCTATAAGACCACTCTTCTACTCTCAGAAGGTGGTCGCTCATGGAGGATGTGTTCATATACACTGGAAACCATGATGTTTGACTGAGATTAACTTTTGATTCATAATATAATTAGGATTCTTTGGCTCAGTGAGCAGCAATACCTTTACACATAGAAACCATTAATTTCTAAGAAGTTTTTGGTAACACTCAAGTTGACTCAACCAAAGAAATAAGTAAGTAAGTAAGTAAGTAAGTAAGTAAAAGTTTATTTAACGTCGAAATAAAAATTTACAAGAACACAAGCGCAACACTCTTAACCAACAATATGAAGTGCAAGATGAAATGATATAATGCACATCAAAGTACATAATTTTTATGGCCGCAGAACACTAAATAGTCCCAGTAAAACGGAATGTCACAGGCAGCATTTTCTCTTTTCTGCAGTATATTTTGGCTGATAACTGACAGAGAAGTTTTGTGCTGTACACTGATTAGGGCTGACAGAGACGCCATTATTCTGTTTTTGGATGCTTTTACTGTCTGATATAATCAGTCCGACATACATCACTTGGCTCACATTGTGACTTATTTGGGATTTCCAGCAGTCATTTTTTATTAGTCTGCAACCAGAATTTTATGATAACTAAGCAAGCCACGAAAATAAGAGAAATACACTACAGTCCTGACTGCATTTCATTGTAGACTAAAGTTGCGAAAGAGCAAATTTGAGAAGTAATGTTAAAATGGCCGACTGTAGACAAATCAAGTATAATAAAGCTATGCTAAGATATACTTCTACTACCATTAGTATTTTCATGGATGGTTGTCATTTGACAGCTGACAAACATTTCACCAAATTAATGAACGACATGGAGGCTTTAATGTCAGCCTGCATGGAAAAGTCTAAGATGGCAAGCCCATGTTTTTGCTCACGGTGTTCGCTATCATACTTGTTTGCTCACGATGTTTGCTATCATACTTGTTTTTCTGGTACACACATGACTAGTGTGGGAAGGATGGATAATAATTGCAATTTTAGTGGCCCGTGGCTGCATAAATTGCTGGCGCTTACTGCCCTTTAGCATCAATAATTATTGTGAGAGTTATGAAAATCTACATATTAATAAAAAAAAATTTACATCTTTGTAAAATACCAGTTGAGTTGAGTTGGAAGATCATTATATTAAGCATAGATCACAGTGATGAAGTTTATGATCAAATATTGGTGTCGAAAGTAAATGCCAACCTCAGACATAGCAATTGTCTCAGTGCAGTAGATCAACCTTGACTGCAAACAATTGCATGCCATTGACAATATAACAAAGCTGTAATCACCCTATCAGTTGTCTCAAGGTTGAGATTAGACTGAAAATTCATGAACTTAAGACGTGGCTTGAGATAGGCTGTGACCTTATGACTTCAAGAAAAGGCCAAAGCCTGCAGACTTCTTTTAATTGGCACTGGACCTTATGACTTCAAGCACAGGCCACTTGCAAATCACTTTTAATTGGCGCTAGTAAACACAAAGGTACAATGCTATGAATGTATCAGCTAACTTCACCTGGAAAGAAAATATACGCGAGTCTTAATTGGAAACTGCATGTCTTGAAAAAATAGCTGCTCTGATTGATATATCTTGCAATTGACCATTGATTTGGTTATTTTCAATTGGCTGGTTGTGCTTAAGGTAGCTCGCTACTCGTGCCAACTGGTAGTTAGCGCACATTCACGCGCAGCCAGGCAGGCCCTATATCTCGTGACGTCACCACAGCAGCAGAGCTCTGCTGACACTTGTTCAGCATCTTTTTTAATTCTGAGAATTTCATGCGTCGGCCGCTTCGTTTGCAATTTGCGCCACTTCTGTTGGGGTTAGAGACTTCTCGTTTGGAGCATTAGATGCGCCATGAAGAGTACTACACACAGCCGGAGATTCAAGTTGATACACAAAAAGGAAACTTTTTACAGGCGATTTTCGGCAAGCAGGTCTAATTTCTCAAAAATGACTTTGTGATACAAATAAATGTTTATATCAATTTCAAGTGTGGTAGGAAGGCTTGTCTATATCATCATATTGTTCCCAACTATTTTTGGAAATAAATGACAAAGAAGTGAAAAATCCTATCCCGTCAATTTTTTTTAGCGCCATGGTTTATAAAAAAAGTTAAAATTGTCAA
This sequence comes from Platynereis dumerilii, assembly GCA_026936325.1. Taxonomy (NCBI): domain Eukaryota; kingdom Metazoa; phylum Annelida; class Polychaeta; order Phyllodocida; family Nereididae; genus Platynereis; species Platynereis dumerilii. The sequence goes on from JAPTHN010000007.1 coordinate 57,335,126, forward strand.
AATCGAAACTTATATTCCGAGCCCCTTGGAAAGTCCTTTAAACTAAATATATCTCTTTGAAATTGTAATCACCTTTTCCATGAAAGTGTCTTCTTTAATTTCATGCTTCATTGAATAATATGGGATGCATGACCACTGAATGGCAGAACAAACTTCACAGTAGGAAAAATAAGAAATTTTTTTAGTTTTTCAGGTTTGCGTGGACTGACTTTCTGGTACATAATCCCAAATATTTTTTTTAAAAGGCTGGTAGCGACCACTTTTGTTCACATATCCTTGCTATAAACTATATTTTTGATCATTCTAAACTGTTTTTAAGAAATCCTACCTTGGAAAGTTCACGAGTATCGAGCCACCTTAAGGATAGATAGAAAGATAGATAGATAGAGGCAATCTAACTGGATAATCTAACCAGAACCATATTTCAGTCATGCATTGCGACTTTTGTGTTCAGATCTGGAATGCAGTGATGACTTTCAGGACATGCCCTAAATAAAGTTCAGAACTAATTTGGTGGCCATATTTTTCGAGAAAATGTGCTGCCAATAATGGTTCTTCCACTCTAAAGTTGGAGGTAAGCCTGATCTGCTGGTACGTATATTTCTCCAAAAGACATGGGTTATGTATAGAAGTCAAGATTATTGAAAATGCCCTATAAACAGCTAGAGTAGTATTGTTTTACAACAACACATATTGTGTAGTTTCCAGACTTGCTTCATACTCCAATAGACCAGCGTTTATAGATATACTGGATTTCAGAATATTCTGGAAAAGCAATAGATGTGACTTGAGATAAACCTGACCCTTTGACTTCAAATGTCAGAGGAAGGACAACAAATGGCAGATGCTTTGCTTCACACAAATGACAAGATCTCTGTGTTCTATTCTTAGATCTACAACTGAGACACATAACAAATCAAATAATTTTAGGCAGAGGAGTAGTTTTGTGATTTTTGACAGATGTAGTTTGGGAGTTTCCAGAAAAGAATTTGCTTGTGATATCAGAATCAAATTTATCATAACGCAATGTCAATTGATAAGAAAAATTAAAAGAAGGCACTGGACAAACTTGTACCAATGTGAAGATCAACTGGATCTTTGACTTGACTGGAAAGAAGTTGATGTGACTTGAGATAGAGAAATATCAAGATCTGTGTTTGATTCTTGGATCTACACAACTAGGACACATAACAAATCAAATCATTTAAGGTAGTAGACTAGTTTGTAATTTTTGACAGATGTGGTCCTGAGTTTGTAGAAAATAACTCACTTGTAATACCAATTGCTGGATTCAATCTATCATAGTCATGACTTCAATTCATAAGCAAATTATATGAAAAGAAGACAGATGTAACATGCAACACAAAGAAATCTCCTATTGCAGTGATGGGTACGTAACCAAAAAAAGTATCAGAGACAACAATTTATCTATTGAGTCTACTTTATGCTCATAACAAAGCAGATAGTTGTACAGAAGTTTTTGTCGTGGTCTGATTAGGAGAGACACATATCTCATTATGTCGCTTTGTGTATGCTGTTTCTGTCTGATACAATCAGTCTGACATACATCACTTGGCTCCTGGTGACTTAATTGTAATCCAAGAGCTCTATCCATATTCCATAATGTGCCTTGTATATGAGACAGGCATATAAACAGTCTAAAAAAAGGGGTAATAACAGTGCTCGCAGAAAAGGTTCCTGTGGAGAGTTTATCTAAAAACAATGCCTTAATAGAATAATTTTTTTTTTCAGGGATGTCCAGGGTCTTTCAGTTGCCCCAGCATAGAATACTGGATACAACCTGCCTCCATTTAATGTCCCATGGGCTCAGACTAAAGTGAGTTCCAGGGGTGAGATTTGAACCTACGCCCTAAAAGCCAGTTGACAAGCACATTTACCAATTAGGCGACGGGGGAACTCTACAGAATCTATGAGATAACAGGTTATATATGCAGGGCTAGAAGACCACAATGGTATTTCTTCAATGGATGCATTTTATATGTCTGTCCTAAGAGATATCCATTATGTGAAGGATCTTGCTTCAGAAATCGTTGATAAGCAAACCTTGAGACACATGGAGATTACACAAAGCTCCCTCAGATTGGCAATGTCATGCAATTGTTTGCAGTCAAGGTTGATCTGCAGCACTCAGACAATTCCTTACACTGAAGAAGGATGGATTGATGTTTGGGCTTTATTTCCTGAATTTATGCACTTGGTAGGCTACTTAGGACAGGAGGAGGACACGGCAATGAGGTGAAGGATGATTGAAACAACCATCCAACATAGGCTCAGGTGACCCGGCAAGAGCTGGATTCAAACTCGGGACCCAGCAAGCAGTCCAACACACGACCGCTAGACCAACCCTCCCCCCACTCTGAAGAAGGCCAGGTAGCTTAAAATTAATAGGATAGCCAAAAATTATGACACATATTCTATAAGCCATACGATTATCAGCATGCACATTCATCTTTTTCTTCAAGCAATGTAATTACTTATTACTTGCGTTGGTATTTTGTGATGTTTAATGCCAGACAAACAATATATTAAATTTTTCTTAAAAATGCCAATCACACCAGTGTACAATTTTCTCTGGTCAGTCCTTATTTGGAACCTACTTCATGTGTTTCATCTATACTCCAAATACCAATATCAAGATTCTGATTCTTTCGTATTTGTGAAACAAACAAAAACCCATTAGGGTTTCTCTTATCAGTCACTGATATATCTTTATTATACATAAAGGTAATCCCAATCCCATGAGCACAGACAAAAGAGATAAACTTACTTTACTTTTAAGAGTATCTAATTATGCAAAAACTAAATATATAACATGACATGGCAGCATAAACTAGTCATCTTTACTTCAAAATTACTTTAATGACAATGCAATTCCGCCTAATACTGACACATGAGCAGGATTAGCTGATAACTGAATTACTGGGGCTCACTAATATCTCCTTGATGGCATGTTTGACCATGAAACAAAGCCTTGCTTGACTAAAGGAGTTATGAGAATGCACCACATTATTGGGCTTGGCTGATTCACAGCAGGTTGAAACAAACTGGTCACCTCTTACATAATAAAACAAGAAGTCAGCTTACTTGATAATTTGAACCGAATGTAACTGATGACATCTGATGAGGATCAATGCTACCAGAAAAAGTTTTGGACTCACAATATATCAGATGATAAGAAAGGAAGGGTAAAAAGCATTACATGAAATTGTTTAGTATTGTACATACTCTTGCCTAGCAGTGTACCAGCCCATAACAGTTGAGAATGACTGGAGTCTCACATTACATAAATCGAAACTGTAACAGACTTGAATCGCATATAACAAGATGATATAAAGAATCTCATGCAATTTTTTCTCTTTATGCTTACCAGCATTAGCCAAATAGTTATCAAAAACTTTCCATCTTTCCTTTGCTTTTTGTATGGCGAGGAAGACAGTAACAGAGAGCTGCAAGTCTCCAGCCAGTATTTCTAGCAGAACTCAATTTTCCAGCAAACCTCAATCAAAGAGAGATGCACTCAGCCGGCAAATTGATTCTTTGCTGGCACCATACTAATGAGACAATCTGTGTGTCTTCTTTCTTCTACCTTTTGCAGAATTAGTTTCATTTGCTACGCAGGGTATTGGAAGACAATTAGTAACTATTCTTGAGGTGGCAAAACTTTTTTGCATTTGGTATATTGGAAGAAAAAATTATGAAAGGTCTGAGGGGGGGGGAAATTACATGGGGTGAATACGCGGAGCTCAGCGGCGTTTCCTATCTCTTCCATGTTAATTTTTGGCCTGGGGGAGCCAAGGCCAATGACCCCCCCCCCTAAATACGCCACTGAAAGGTTGTTATTGTATGGTGTTTTATCTTTGAAAATTTGTTTAGAGCGTTTGAATTCACTAATTCACCCTCTAGATATCAAGACCAGTCCTGGTCAAACAACATCCCAATAAACTTTTTGAATAACACAATAGAAAGCTTAGACTGAAATAGCGCATACACACACACAAAAACCAATTTGATTATTAAACTAACCATAAAACATTAAATTTCACTGTTCACTATAAAAGCCTCTCCCAGTGAGTATCTTACTGCTTAAAAAAAGACGAATCAAAATTGCAGAGACATTCTAAAGGACAAATACTAAAGTTCTTGAAATGCAGTCTATTGCCTTGTATATTGTCTGACTTCAGGCTACATTGCTTCAGATAATTTTGTTTTGCTAATTCTTTATCTTATAATGTATTTCCATAAATGAACATTTTTTGCAAAACATAGTTCAACAAGATTCTAAACTACAACGCTTTTGATGAATTATCGAAAGAAAACATTGGGAGTTTAGCTGAGCTTGATTGACTTTCCTTGAGTTCAATAACTTAATTTTAATGTCCATTTTGATCCTATTTTGCAGGGGCACCTGACATGCAGTCAATCAAGAGCTTGAGAGAATATTGTATGAAATTGAACTATGTAAGAGCATCACATTCCCACTGTCAATTTCATCAAAACTCGTAATGCTTTGCCATTGAACGGCTTTGGGCTGGGAACAGCTTCTTTATTATATTAGCTGAGTATCGAGCTTGTGTCACAGCACAAATTTGGAATAAATCTGCCCTCCTAATGAACTTATCTGATGACCCTGATCTAAATTCTGACAGAGACAGATGGCTTATGAGACACTAATTATGTCTAATGCCCTAATTGCTCATATTTCAGGCTGCTTAGTTCATAGGAACTGGTTGTATACAACGAAGCATGAATTTCCTTGTGCAGCATTAGAATGAGGTAAAAATACTATAGGGAATACCTTGACTAAAGAAACATTAATGCAATTACTGTTATTGGCAATTTAATTAAATATGATCAGTAAAATGCGGTCTTGTAGTAGGGATATTATAATGCAAGGACTATTGATAACATAAAATGAACTTACATCCATAACTTTGTTTGCTTTACCTTTAAGTTGACAAACTTCCAAAATATGTTTGGTTTTTATGCATTTAGTCATAAGTAGGCACTGTGTACACTCATTAATAACAATGTCTGTATAGTTGTACTTCAATCCACCCTATATGATTAGTCCGGTGAGATTGAGTGTGCCATGCTGAGTGGACAAGCATGCTCTTTCTGTGCACTTCCAATCCCATATTCAAGCATGTAAATGTTTATACTGCAATCTCTTTAAATAACCTCTTATCTGAAGATCAGCAGACTTTCCTTCTTCCAGTGAGACCAATTGACTTCCTATTAACAGCCATTTAAAGTAAAAGGTCAAGAGTGGGACTAAGCCTACAAATGCTCCAAAACAAATTGACCTTCCAAGTTATGAAGTGAAGTGATTGGCCAACCACCTTTTCAGCTTGGTTTCTTACAACTCAAGAAATATCTGAAAATGGAAAGAATTATAATTGCATCTTATAAATATATAAATAACTTACTACTAACTATAAGAAACTAAGGAGCATTATCGCGACCAAAATTTCTATCTTAAAAATTCACTATCCTGACTAAAGACTTCCCTTTAATTGTGACAGATTAGTCTTTCAACTTTTGAAAGAAGAGCTGCTTGCAACCTCCTCAGGGATTTGTCTGCTTTTGATAGATGACCTGTAAAGAAATATAAAATGCGAATGGAGGAAAGACTCTTAGGCATTAAATGATGATAAAGCACTGCAACATTGAGGACCATCCAAAAATTAACTCCTTAAAGAGACCATCAATTAGCATGAACAACAAATATTTATTGCTGCCATAAAACATACCTGTGCAACTTATTAATGGCAAAGATGCTCGGCGTTGGCTCCGACAAGAGTGCTATGCAGTACCCAGACTTCAATTTTATACATAACGGTATTTCCTGGTTCAATTATCATGTTATTGTTTCATTCACAAATCTTGGCCATCATGTTATTAGCTATCCTAATTCGCATCACCGACCAGACATACTGCCACGCGGAAGGTCTTTGACATTTCATCGTTCTACAATAACTGATTCGTATTACAACCTCTCAATGTTAAGAGGGCCAGTTTGTCGGCCTACATCATACGATTTATCCGTCTAGAGCTCTCAATATTCAAGTCAGGGTGCGCAGTGGCAAGATTATTTAACACGAGCTGCTAATATACATTGTACAACAACTTGATTCCAAGTGTTGGCTGACTTGCAAGTCTAAAATTATCTTCTTTTCCAAATGTGGATATGTTATTCAACGGTTTATGAAATTACAATTCTTCTTTTGTGTCATGCAGCATCTAGTTGACACCCTCTGACTAATTCCCTTTTTTAAAAAAAAAGACATATTTCAAACCTTCAAGGCAACTTTAAGATATATTGACACTCAGCACAGTGTAAAAACACTCATGTTGCCAAATACACCAACTCCCCTATTAGTCAGTGACAAGTTTTGTCAATTACACGTTTAGTTTCGTGAATTAACAATTACAGATTTAGTTTCGTGAAATAACAAATTTGTGACATAATGATCACAAGATCATACCTCACTTGAACTTTGGGGAGAAAACAACCAAATTCAGAGCAGATCCATCACAATTCTTTCCTCAGAATTAATCTTACATGACAGAATGATTGATGCCTCGAGAACCCCAGGGTTTCAAGTGATTAAACCGCACTTAGCTTTCTTCCTCTCTTTCAAAGCTTTTTGGTTGTTTCAATCCATTTTCCCTGTTTTCCTCTTTCCTTATTTTTCTTTGTTTGACTTGTCAAGGACAAAAAGAAATCTAATTGACACTATCTATATTTCGTGGTGAGAAAAGGTATCTGTAAATGATACAGCTATTCAGCTCATTGTACCATTTATTAACAGAATAATACATGATAAAATAGGCTTAATGTATTATATCGTTCATAGCATCCATCACAGCCAGTGGTGTTTGTCATCCAGAGAATTACGAGGTCATCTGGAGGTCTACACTGCTAAAATCACAGACAACGATTGAGAATCAGGAATATTGAATATTATTAGTATGCAGAGTGCACAACTGCACCTGCACTAACAAAGGAGAAACTCTAAGTTTCTCAAGCTTCTTGAAAAGATTAATGAGATTCTTAGATCAGGTGTTGCCCTTATCGTTGTAACCTGGAAACACAGTGGAACACCTGTGAGGAGCCATTCATCAAACTAAGAGACAACGAAGGAAGACAATGAGTGATGTTGAGGAAGTGAAGCTACACTGCATGCACTCGAACAACTGCAGCTAAAAGCCTAAAGAATTATCTCTGGAAAATCCTAAAATGTGACTTGTGTGTGTGTGTGTTTATGTTTTACGCCTCTGCAGCACCTTAGTGGGCTATATCGAGGCAGATGTCCCTTAAAGTATAGTACTTCAAAATATAGGACTGTAACAGTCTTTCTCACTTTTGTGAATGGGCGGCCGTCTTCAAAAATTGGGTAAAATGACAACAAAACTTTCAAAAAATAACAAATATATTTTAAATAAATCTAAAATTGACTAATCTGGCTGTGAGTAAGCGGTTTGCTGTGTGACTTGTAGATGTTGAGCAATCAGGTCACAGATGCTGATCTGCACTTGGCTCTTTGACAAAGAATTTCCAGGGTACACACCAAGAAGGCACTTCACAGCCAAGCACGGTTACAGTTTGTCCCACATGTGAGCTGGTGTTTAGCGTAACAGCGGCAGATGTTAATAATGGTTGCACATGTCCTCCAAAACAATTAAGTGGTCCCCCTCCCGCTCATTATCTCTAGAGATTACTCTTAAAACAAATAATTTTTAACTGATAACTTGAAATATTTCATAAAGCATAGCAATGGCAATGGCAGTGACGATGATCATCCCTGGCAAAGTGGCTTGTATTGGTTTCCCAATGCTGATGGCCAGCTTTGATAATGTCTAATGAGCTTGACACATCTTTGCATGCAGTTGGGAGAGGTCATGAAGGGGTCAACGCATGCCAGTATCAATGTCATGAGACAAGACAAAAAGAGAAAACAACTCGACATGTGCATGTGTTTCTGTATGTACATAAACAGCTTTTAACAGCAGATATTTACCCTTTTATAATAGTACATGGCCATTGCAACTGTGCCTTGGACAGACACATCTCCTGACATCAGAGCTTCTGAAAATATTTCTACAAACTTCTTTCTCAGCTCAGAGAATTGAGTACCACATACATGTTTGATAACTCTTTGGAATAATCATAATGGAAGACAGAGAATCAGAAAATAATGGTAATCCCAGAAGCCAAATTTTGGTCAAGTTTTATTTGACATTGTTGAAAATTGTTGTTTAACATTCTGATGCCACAAATTATATTGACTTTTTCTCGTTGGCTTGTTTTTATATTGAAAAAAAAGAAAGAAAAAAACAACAACAACAAAAAACAATTATACAACCTATTACTCCAACAAGGGACTGCTCGAAAGACCTAATTGATTCCAGTGCTCCAATTTGTGAGAATTGAATCTGCTCCATTCCTGTTTTGCTTCTAAACTAATTGTTCCATTTGCTGGCAGTTCTTTGGGCCCAATTGTCAGCAAGAATTGGCAATGATTCACAACAAAGTGGGACAGCATCAGACAAATTAGGCAACAGACCTTCAAAGAGATGGGTGATGTTGCCATAAAAGTGTTTTTAGCAACAGTTGGCATGCAACATGGTGTGTAATATATGAGAAAACAGAATTTTCCTTTATGTGACTGCATGCACTTGTTGATTGAACTGGCTAATTCTTTTATCTCAGAAGCTTTTAAACCACGGAGGGTCCGAGGCAGTATGGTTCTATGCAGTAAGAGGACAACATATGAGCATTCATCGTCGACATGTGTTTCATATCACTCTTTTGTAAGAGGGAATACTCAACACAGGCATTTTGTTGCATTTTCCAATATTTGGAAGAACGCAAGCGATACTTACTGTACTGCTTAAATATTCACAATATGCGGAACGACTATCTTGATGGAACACCAATATGAAGAATTGTTTAAACATCTAATAATGTCATTGGTAAGTAAAAGTATAATTTATTTTCTGAATATTTTCGCTTAGTTTATTTGTATGGTTAGATTGGTTTGTGTTTTTCATATGTTGTTGAGATCAATGTTTGTTGCAAGTTATTAGCCTTTAGCCCAAACTGTAACATATGCTATGGGATGGTTTAGCACCTCATTTAAGCCACTTGATTAATTTTTGGGGGGAAATCAAAAATATCTCAGATTTGAGAAAGGCAGGAACTTTCATAATTTATATCATTGGCTTGATTATTAAATTTCTATGGCAGCAACCAGAAGAACTGAGGGTAGGTCCTTCTTAGCAAATAGGCTGTTAGGTGATAATCTGAACGAAGCTACTTTCTCGGACATTGAAAACCCCTGCAATAGGTATGGGGCTAAGGTATGGTCTTCTGTTATCTGACCAGGATTATTTTGTTCAGTGGTTGGAAAGGCACAAATTATAGGAAAAAAATGAAATGCTTTGTGGCCACTCAGGAAGCAATGTGCAGTGCAGACTTAACTGCAGGGCATCAAAGAGTGATGGGATTGAATGGAGGTGCCCAGCAAGACACACCACAACCATCAGGAAATGTTATGCCATCATCCGATTCTTCCTGTTTCTCTTCAGTGTCTGTTTCAGTCGGACGTTCTTCAATTTCTTCCTCAGGAGGAGTTGTGATGCCAGCTATTGGGATTTGTTCTTCAAGGTCTGGCTGGGAATCAGGCTGTTTTGTGGTGTTTGTTGTCTTTGGCGTGGTTGTTCCATTTGTTCCTCCCGAATGTCTGTTGTTGTCTTCGATGTTCTCTGTGTGTTGTTGGTGTATTCTGTTGATGCTGCGTTCTTCGAGTTGTAGCCTTCGTCTTTGTGTAGCATGATGTTGGGGTTGTGGATATCCTGCCATGTCGGCATAGCTGGGAATTCCTAAGTGCTGGTCCACAATCCTTCTTGCCTCTGGAAAAGATATTGCTTGGGTTGCCTTCAATGTGAGGATTTCTTTTTCTTTTGTCCACTGTCTACAGGTTTTGCTGTAAGAGGGATGATCTTCCTTACAGTTGACACAAAGAGGAGGAGATGTACAAGGTTCTTCTTTGGATTGGATGTGGTCCTGGGATCCACAGTGTCCACAAACTTCTTGTCGTCTGCACCACTTGCTCAGATGACCGAAACGTTGACATTTTTAACATCTTCTTGGGTTGGGGATGTAAGGTCGTACCTTACATTTCTCCCATACAACTCCAACACTCTCAGGAAGAGTAGTGTCTGAAAAGGTCAAGATGAGAAGCTCTCGATTATCTCTCTGAGAGATTCGGTGGAAATGTACGACGTCAGTGAATGATTCGAACCACTCTTTTAAGTCCTCGTCAGAATTCAGATAGCTTAATGAGGAGAAAACCACACCCTTACAAGTTTTCAATGTGCGATGCGGCTCTACTATAGTCGGAGTTCCTGCAATACTTGTCAGCTCAAGTAGTCGTTGTGTCTGTTGGTTGTTTCTTGTCTTAAAGAGGACGGTTCCATCTCTTTGTTGTGTTGTTTCTGCAGGTTCTCCGACTTTTTGAAGAATTGTCTTGTATATCGCAAAGGGGGAAAGTCTGTTGGTTGGTTTTAATACTATGTACCGGTGTCGGTACTCTGACTTCTTCGTAGTCGTTGGTCGATTTTTGAAGTTCCGTGTTGATGCAGTCATCCGAGGATGACCACTGCCGTTTTAGTCTGGACTGTGAATTTGAAAGAGAATATGCCATGAGCATTTTGGTGGTTCATCCCCCATGCTCCCTACCCACCAAGGAGCCCAACAAGGGGGACTAATATGGGTAGGGCTAGGCCGAGTACCCTAGTCCAGGGATACATGGGGGATATACTCATAGAAGGCTTGGAAAGAAATACTGCTGCAATCACATTTAGAAACATGGCCAGCATGTAGACTTGGTCAGAACCTTCTTTGATTGACCCATCAGCCATGGCCAAATAGGACCAAATCCTAATGGCAACATGACAAGCCGATTGACTGGACCGGGCCAATCCAGCCTCCCGTCTAGGAGAAATCCAGGCCAAAGTAGTGTATTGTATGGGAGGGACCAGCTTAGTCCCAGCCAACTCAACTACCAGGACCCCTTCATCCTCCGACACGGGTTGCAACCCACGGCAAACAGGTTGCCCCATTTCGGTCGGGGAGACGTGTGCTTGCGCACTGTCTCGTGTTGGCCACAAGAGATAGAGGACTTCACTCTTGTGTTACCACCCACCGCCACGAGGAGGCCCGAGACCTGCGGGGGCATATGCAGTTGTAATGCTAGATTCATTGTCTTATGTTTTTAAAGGTTTCGCGATTATCATATCTTATACGAGTATCGTACCTTTTTTTGCCTTGCAGACCTATTTCTGAAGAGTCAACGGAACGTCATAAAAGAACTTGGAGGGTCACCTATACAAAGTAATGTGGCATAATTGGGAGCGGGAGCACAGAACTTCCAATTTTTTGGAACTGGTGCCAACGTATTATCCTCTGGACCAGTCGGCAGAATTCATAGCGCACGGCCAATTTTTCCGACATGGCCAGGGAAATCAAAGGTAAGTTGAGCCACCAGAACGGCAGAACTGTACATTAAATATAAAATGTTACATTTATCATGGATGCCCCTTAATATTTTGTATGACAAAGTTACCCATAAATGAAGGATATATATATCATGCACTGTATTATTTTATAACTTCCAACAATTAAGTGCATCCTCAGATGTAATTAATTATTTATTGAAAACTCATCTAAATTGTGAAATGTTGACAGCTTTGGAAATTTATGTCATGATCAAATGTATGTCACTGATTTACAGACCAAAGTCATGAGGCATGACAGTAGTTCGGATGTCAGCAGCGGAGGTGAGGAGCCACCAAGGGCAAAGAGAAGAGGGAGCCTTCAAGAGGACAGACAATTGCAGTGCTCATGACAGATGACAGCGACTTTACTTCCTGAAGTGAATGACGAAAGAACAAGCCCAGCTCAGTGTCTGTCTCTGACATGCCTGATGTGAAGATGGACCAATATTTTGCCTTTTTGTGATTTTCGTATATATGGAACAATGACAATATGATCCAGTAAATTTAATATAGTGGGTAGATCAGTTTGGAGAGAATAATGTAGTTTTAAAGTGAGGTTAAGTTATATGTAATAGTGAGTGTTTGTTTTATGTGATTACATGTAAGTGTATATTTGTGAAACCAACTCAAGACTCAGGCTCATGGGGAGATTGCCATGACTATTCATGATTGTTAGTGTCCTAAAATCCTGACTTGTACATCCCCAGTCCCATCACAAATGAACTGTTGGAATAGAACTTCGAATGATAAAAGCTGTCTGCATAATAGTAGTTTAGAGTAACTTCCAATAATTAAGTACTGGATCCCTCCTATTTCATATTTATTATATGTATTTGTTATCAGAAATTCATTTAGAGAAACGGACATTTCATTGACAGCAGTGTGCTTTATCATGTTTATATTTATTATTGTCCAACTTTTTTCTGGAAGAAGTAGAATTCTATAGAGCTCTGAGGGACAACACACTATCCCCCTCCATCACCTTAAATGTAGCCACATAACTACATAGATATGCCAGTAAATGACAATGTAATTCCACATATTCACGGACTTACAGGCGGCACTGTGGGGTAAGGTGGGGCAAATCCGCCCCCTTGAGGAGAAAAGGTTCCCTCATACCCTTAAATATAGTTCACAATAAACATTTCTCAGTATTAGTTAGACACGGATTAGGAGGGTTCTAACTGACAAAAATGCATTTTAGGACCCTCCAAAAGAGGTGTCTAACTGACATAGACATCATATGATCCTATTATACATTCAAGCTTATAATTTTTCCAAAATAAGCAATAATCTGATTGTTTGTTTGCTGTTGTAATCAGAGTTAATCCCTAGCTGGGAGCTAACATGCAAAATTGTCAGTTAGATACCAGCTTTTCCAATGGTATAAGTGTCTTGGTGATGTCTAAAGCAGATTAGTGCTACTAGATCTAGAGATTACTGAAATGCAAAGATTGTCCCGTAACATAGTTTTGTTTTGAATGCAACTGGGAAGGAAGTCAAGCAACTGACCACCAAGCAATTTCAATGTGCAACTGAGGTGTTTTGCAGGAAAATTTTGTATGAAAAAATTACTTTTTGTCATGAATTGCAACGTTTATTCCACTACTTTAGATGTACAAGATATTTCACCAATCAAGATAATGCATCTTTAGAAAATGGCAACTCATATTTTTCTTGTGGTCGAGGCAATTCCGACCCTTGTGGAGGGGGTAAATTCGCCCCCTCTTATTCTCAGCTCATGTTAAAAACATATAAACACGAGATATGGTTTATAAGTCACTCTGTTTTGCCATTAAGCACCATTGGTAGTGATTATGAGTTGAATTGAAATGATTTTAGAATTTCTCCATCTTTTATGGTATGTTTAATGTGTCATATGCAAACTTTTCAGATGTCACAAATAAATTGGTGAAACAATCCTTACACATTGATAAATATACCATAGAGAATCAGTGCTTAATTGAAGAATAGAATTTACTTAAGAAGCCAATTTTTTCTTGTCATTTGTCATCAAACTTCAAAGGTGGCGGATTTGCCCCACACTTTTGGGGCAAATCCGACCCCTAAGATTGAACTCTAATATTGTGATGTCAGCTAAAAGGTGTCAAATTAAAACATGTAACGTTCCAGATGTTCAGACGTATACATTCTTTGATATCTTGAAGTAAAATTTATGTTTTTCAAAAAGGTGAGGGACTGAGCAACGATTTTAAAAATGTGAAAAGGGGGGCGGATTTCCACCCACCTTACCCTACATATAATAAAACAAAAAATCAGGTTCCTTGATAATTTGAACCGTTTGTAACTGATGACATCTGATGAGGATCAATGCTACCAGAAAAAGTTTTTGACAAACAATTTATTACAGATAATACGAAAGAAAAGGTGAAAGCATTACATGAAATAGTTTAACCACAGTTAGACATCACCAAGACACTTATACCATGGGAAAAGCTGGTATCTAACTGACAATTTTGCATTTTAGCGCCCGGCTACCCTGTCAGCATGCCTCGGCGGTCCAACGTCGGCCCAGCATCAGTCCGATGTCAGTAGCATCGGACCAGCTTCGGGCCGACGTTGGACCGCCGAGGCAAGCTGATAGCGTAGGGATCAACTCTGATTACAACAGCAAACAAACAATCAGATTATTGCTTATTTTGCAAAAATTATAAGTTTAAATGTATAATAGAATACTCCCTCCGGTCGGGATCTAACTGACAATAATGCAAGTTAGAACCCTCCAAATCGGTGTCTAACTAATACTTAGTATGTACATACTCTTGCCTAGCAGTGTACCAGCCCATAACAGTTGAGAATGACTGGAGTCTGACATCACATAAATCAAAACTGTAACCGACTTCAATGGAATTAAAAGATGATATAAGGACTCTCATGCAATGCTTCTCCTTACATTTACAACATTACTGAAATTTTTTTAATTTCATCACAAACTTTCCATCAATCTTCCTTTGCTTTTTGTATTGTGACAAAGACAGCAACCCAGGCAGCTGCAAGTTTCCAGCCAGTATTTCTAGCAGAACTCAATTTTCCAGCAAACCCCAGGCAAAGAGAGATGTGCACTCACCCAGCAAATTGATTCTTTGCTGGCATCATACTAATGAGACAATCTGTGTATCTTCTTTCTTGTACCCTTTGGATAATTAGTTGCATTTGCAACTGCAAATCAGGGTATAGGAAGACAATCAGTTCCAGAGGTGGCAAAACTTTTCGCCATCGGTATATTGGTCAAAAAAATTATGAAAGGTTGTGATTCTATCCATTCTTTTTTTTTTTTGAAAACTTATTAAGAACTTTTCAAATTCACTGATTCACTCTCTATAGATATCAAGACCAGTCCTGGTCAAACAACATCTTAATGAACTTTTTAAATAACACAATAGAAAGCTTTATCTGAAATAGTGCATACAGAAACCATTTTGATCCCATCTTGCAGGGGCAACTGACATGCAGTCAATCAAGAGCTTGAGAGAATATTGTCTGAAATTGAACTATGTAAGAGCAGCACGTTCCTCCCTGTCAATTTCATCAAAGCTCTGCACTAATGCTGTGTCATTGAATGGCTTTGGGCTGGGAGCAGCTTCTTCATTACTTTAGTTGAGTATCGAGCATGTGTAAAAATTAGGAATAAATCTGCCCCCCCCCCTAATAAACTTATCAGATGACCCTGATCTAAATTCTGACAGAGACAGATGGCTTATGAGACTCGAATGCCCTAATTGCTCATATTTCAGACTACTTTGTTTGAAGGACCTGGTTGTATGCAGCAACGCGTTGATTGCCTTGTGCATCATGAGGTAAAGGTAACAATACTGTAGGGAATACTTTGACTAAATAAAACATTAATGTAATTACTCTCATTGGCAATTTAATTAAATATGATCAGTAAAATGTCGTCTTGTAGCAGGAGTACTAGCAAGGACTGTTGATAACATAAAACAAACTTACATCCATAACTTGGTTTACTTTGGCCTTAAGTTGACAAACTTCTGAAACGTTTCGTTTTCATGAATTTAGTTAGAAGTATAGTGACACAGTACTTATGACTAAATTCATTACTACTTCATTGGTACTTATAACTAAATTGATGCAAAACGAGGCACAGAAGAGTGAAGACATGCTTTGCACAGCTCATCACTGACATGGACCCTTTGACATGTCGAAAGACCAAGTAAAAATATGAATATTGTTGCATTTGTGGACTACATAAAGAGGAACATACTGACCACATCAAAATATTTTTGACACGCCTGTACACCACACAAACTCAGTCTGGAAAAAGCACATCAGAGAACACACAAATCTACTAGAGTGAAAGTGAGATTCCTGGGGCATCAAAACGAGGATCAATGATGAATTGCTGAAAGAACGCTGATTGAACAAGTGAAACCATGGAAACAGCCTCAATTTCAGAACTGAATTCTCTTGTAACTCTTCTAATCACTGAAATTCGATCTACACTTACTGCAAAAATAGATCTATTGAATGAGAAAATCGAAATTCAAAGAAAAGAAAACAAGAAACTAATACAAGAAAATATCAGACTTCAAAATAAAATAGATGAACAGGGCAAACAGAATGCAGAAGCCGGGCAGCACCAACAAACATGCACATGCGGAAGAACTCAAATCCAACAAGATCATGTTACGCCACATAAAACGAGAGGCATCAAGTCCCACAACCTTATAATCCATTGCAAAAGAACAGGTAATGATCCTAAAGCCATTGTAAATGAAATTTTGATGAGCCATTATCATAAAAAGCCTGCTATCAACTCAGCGCAGTTTTTGAAGTTGAACCATGAAGTCAAGGATGCAGGAAATGCTGACACGAAAATACTCGTAACACTCAACTCAATATGGGAGGCCAGAGCAATATATAGGGAAAGAATAAAAGTACTAAAAAATACAGGCATCTTCATAAGTGAAGACCTTGACAGAGAAAATTCGTACATATTCTACCAAGCTCGAAAATTAAAGAAGCAACTGATGATACACAGCACATGGACAGAAAATGGTGCAGTATTCATCAAAGAACAAGAAGAGCTAGCCGGAAGAATAGTAAGCATTCATGATGAAATTCTTAAAAAAGTAAAGTCAGAATTACCGAAGGTAAGAAAAGCCCAAACAAGCAATACTCAAGTGCCAGTCCAAAACGCATCAGTACAAACTCCCCTATCCCACGTACCAGCAACTACACCAACGATGCCACTTTTGACCACCACTTCATCTGCGAACACAATTAGAACACCTGAAAGTGCATCTCAACTATTTTTAGCCGCACCATCTGAATCGACATCACCATCTTTAACTGCATCACCAGAAACACCTACTTCATTACAAACTATAAGCAGTAGTATCTCTGATGAACAGCTGAAGGATCTAATCGCAAATGCTGTATCTGGTGTCATCACACGATCAAAAAAAGAGAGAAAAAAGAACGATTCTTCTCCTCAAGGAATATGATCAATAAAAATAAAAAAACAGAACTACAAAACATTGCAGAAACAATGTCATCTTCATAAATAATTGTTAATTGATATATATTTAAGATTGCATATATCATAAATACACAAAAAAACAAAAAATTATTTTGATTGAAAGTCATTCATTAATTTGTAGACAAGATTGGCAGTTCAT